>CM077231.1:14718667-15398667 GCA_039654775.1 Spinibarbus caldwelli
AAATGTACAACTGTGTTAATGGCTTCTAGTGGATCTCTTACAAGGTATCGCTGAATTTTCTTCCACAGAGTTGCAAACTCTCCCAAACCAAGTTTTCCATTCCCACTGTCCTGAGATACAGTTAAGGTAAGTTTACAATTCAATGACGTACCACATTTTTAAAATTCCAAGCTCAAGCACATATGTCAAGCAAACACAAGCAACACAATGTAAGCAGTTGCAGCTGAGAGGATACATCCATGAGGTTCACCATGATACGACACGTCTCCAAACTGAAGCCGTCTGTCTTTATGTCAGTTCCTACAAAACAACACATAAAGAAGCTCCTCAGACTTCTTCTTAGATCATGAGCAGAAACTACAGGATGCAAGAGCACTTACGTTTCGCGATGATTTTGTTTAAGATAGTCGTGAGCTCTGTGGCTGAGATTTCCATGTCCTGTAGAGAGAAGTATGGTTCGGTTGCTTTTCAAAAAATATAAATGTTTACTGCATAACAAGTCATCTCTACTTACAGCTCCAGCGAGTTTTACGAACATGCCTCTGAATCCAGAATCAACTTCACCATCTGAGACAGTCTCCTGAAAACAAGAGAAAGTACAGTTTAAAAAAATGTTCCAGGTTCAATAAGACCTTTTGACAATATCTTGATTACCACCAAAAATGTAATAATAATAATAATAAGTAGTAGTACTAGTAATATTGTTATTATTATTTATTCATGTATTATTATTAGTAGTAGTAGTGGTAGTCATTGTATTTATTAATTTGTTATTTTATTATTATTTATTAATATATGTTAATCAACAATTTGTGGCAGTGGATAATATTAGCAGTCAGTAGCTATGTTTTCATCGATTTATGCAAATTTTGAGATACTGCATTTAAAAATGCTGTATGGAAACACCGAGTTGTGGGTATAATCTTAAAATTCCCATAATAGATGAGGATAAGATAAGAATCTGATAAGATTTTCTATCGGAGAAGAAGATTTGCATATAAACTGTGGAAATGTGAATAAATTCTTCAATGCGCAACAAAAAAAAAGTCATGTGACTTTAACAGATAAGATTGGAAACTAAACTTTCATATTAATTATTGATACTTTGCACCAATTTCCCAGGAATTGCTGATTTTGTTCTCTTGAACACATGGGATGGAAATGGTGCTTAATTTGCAAATGTTTTATGTGATATTCCAATTTTTTGCATAAGTTGAATTTGCAACTTTGGATGGAAACATTGACTTTTAAGAGCTTTGCAATCTTGTGAGTCACTTACATCAGGTAATTCAGCATCCACAGGGTCATCACATGGTCTGGGAATAAACATGAGATTATCCAATCAAATTCAGAACCAAGTATTCAAAATAAAAATATATACATATTGGCATATAGTAGAGAAATCTCACACAGGTGAGATACATTACAGTGTTTCAGTCTGTTTTTCAGAAAAGACGCGCAGGCAAAAGTCTCCATCCTTGTTGGCCTCGAAGGTGGACGGCACGACGAGGTACTCTCCAGGCGGCAGCTTGAAGCGCGTGCAGACCTCCCTCAGGTTAATGAAAGTCTCTGAGCGAGCTTTCTGCGCGTGTGTCAGGAAGAAGTTCTTATCGAGGTGCACTTCACGCTGACCGTGAAACTGACAGAGACAATGGCCAATCAGTGAGTCAGAAATGCAGCGATTAATGGTATGATTCGTCAAGATAAATGTCTTTGTAGTTTAACTCTTACCTGTGAAGGTAACTGTGGAAGCAAACAAAAAGAAATTTTGATGTTATACAAATGTAATCTGGGGGTTCTGCTGAAGTAATTATGTCTGTTTCCTCTCCATACATCATAATCACAATGTTTAGTTGGCTCCTTGTGTCTCCACCCACCTCATAAATAGCAAAGCCGATAGTGTGCATGTCCTCTCCTGATTTCCTCAGACGGCGCCGGTTCTTCTGGATCAAACCCACCACGAAACTGCAGCCCACCTCATTATCATCTGGATCGTCATCATCTTCATTCAGCTTAATCACATATTGAGGATTCATCCAGAATGTGTCTGAGGAGTAATGAATGGAAGCCGTCAGCAAGATTATTAAACAAACCAAACCAACCAAGCTTCTTAACACCAAGATGCAGATAAAATAAAATACGCAAAACTACAATGGAAACTCATTTACTGAATAAATTACAAAATGCACAACAAAAAATCTCAATAGTTATGTTTTAATCAAAGTTGCGAATTTAACTAACGTGCAAAATTGGAATATCGCATTTACGAATAAAGCACCGTTTCCATCAAGCAAGATGAAATGCACAAAATCATCACTTCCTAGTATACTGGTGTCAAATATCAAAAAATTTGCTGCAGTAGGAGAAGCCACTGTGTTTTTTTTTTCAAATATAATAAATTACTTGTCTCAGAGCGCGCAAATGAAATGCAATAAATACCAGACGTGTTCAGTTTTGGGAGGTAATTATACTGGTTCAGGCATTTCAGCAACATTGATCTGCAGGTTAGTCCAGTTTTGCCATTCCATTTTGCAAGTCACATGACTTTTTTGATTGGAATTGAGGAATTTATTCTGTAATTGTTTTTGTTTTTTTTAATCGTAGTTTGTGTGCATGTTTTCTTATTGGATAAAAAATGTATCCAACTCAGTTGAGTGCATAAGTTTTTTATGCAAATTTTTAGAATTTATGCACATCTTGGTGTTTCCATTATGTTTTTTATGCATTATACCAAAATGCGCATAAAAACAGGTGCATGGAAACATAGCTAGTAAATGGATGTAGCTGTCAGCAATATTATTAAACAAACTAAACCAAACAACGTAACACCAAATGCAGCTAAAATAAAATACGCATAACTACAATGGAAACACATTTACTGAATAAATTACACAACAAAAATCTCAATGACTGGATGTAGCTATCAGCAATATTATTAAACAAGCCAAACCAACCAAACTTTGTAATGCTAAGCAGCAAATAAAATCTTCAAATGAGCATAAAAAACACATACGGTTAACTGAGGCAGATCTGATAAGAAGTCATGCACATTAACTATGATCTAAACACAAAATAAGTTCTTTGATGCACAACAAAAAAATCTCAATGAATGGATGCAGCTATCAGCAATATTACTAAACAAACCAAACCAAGCAAACTTTGTAAGGCTAAGATGTGGATAAAATCTTGAAATGCACATAGCAATATTACTAAACAAACCAAACCAAGCATACTTTGTAAGGCTAAGATGTGGATAAAATCTTGAAATGCACATAGCTAAAATGTATGCACTCAATGGAAAAAGATAATTTTTCTATCTAAGAAGACGTGCATAAACTACTTTGTAAACACTTTTACGGAATAAATTTTTTGATGCACAACAAAACACTCAATGAATGGGTGTAGCCACCAGCAATATTACTAAACAAACCAAACTAACCGAAATTTGTAACGCTAAAATGCAGATTAAATATTAAAATGGGAATTAAAAAACATGTGCACTCAACCGAGGTGGACAATTTTTCTATTAGCTAAGAAGACAAGCATATGAACTACAATGGAAACACATTTACTGAATAAATTACACAATTGGCAAAAAAAAAAAAAAAAAAAAAAGGATCCAAATGGATCCAGCCATCAGCAATATTACTAAACAAACCAAACCAACCAAACTTAATAGTGCTAAAATACAGATACATATGCACTCAATTAGGACAGATCATTTTTATATCCGATAAGAAGACGTGCATAAATTTTGTAACACTAAGATTCAGATAAAATCTTAAAATATACATAAAAACGTATGCACTCAATAAACTACAATGGAAACACATTTACCGAAAAAGTTCTTGAAACTTAATGAATGGATGCAGTCCTCAGCAATATTATCAAACAAACCAAACCAACTGAACTTTGTCCTTGTGAATCAATTTTTGTACTGAAATGCAGTGATTCACAAAAATGAATCTGATTCCCGAAGCCTGATGGTGTGTTTGTGGTTTTTGTGCTCACAAGGGTTGTTTCTGCAGCCCCCAGCAGTGGATCCCCTCCTCCATGTGCCGTCATGGTTGGTCACAGCCCAGTGTTTAACCGAATCGCTGGTGATAGCATCCGGTGTCAGAGTGCAGATCTCTATACGAGAGTAATGGCTAAGGAAATCTGTGAATGACATCCTGAACAGACAGAGAAAACATATTATATGTACTGTATATAATATATAATGAGTGGAGAATAGGAATTTCAAATCCAAGCATCAAGATTGCTCTAAATCTAGATCCATAGATAAAGAAGTTTGTAAACGCACCAGAATTCTCCATCCTCAGCGCTGGCGTTCGGCCGCTCTGAAGAAATATTGTTCCATTCGGATGAACTAAATGAAAGAAAAAATAAACAATTCAGATAACCATCAATGATGCTACTGTTTCCAAATTAGTTCCAAAGATATCCATTAAAACTATGAATTCAACATAATTCACAGAGGCCATATCTTATAATTTTGTAAAATTTTATAAAAGATTTCTTGTATTCCAAATAGTCATGCGCAATTTACATCCTCTTGATGACCCTTAAAATTAAACTTTTATTTCTACTGTACCTTTAAGACTTGGATATGTGGATGACCTCTGTTATTAATGACTCATTTCCAAATTCAACAATATATTTATTGATTTTAATATGTATCAATATTTAACAAAAATACATGCAAAAACCGAGTAAACATTGGGTGTCGTTCATTAATAAGTATGAGGATTATTTATTTGAGTATGTGATATTTGCATATATGTGGTTACAGTTGTTCCTACATTTTTTTCATAAATTTAAAATACATTTTAGTAGAGCCCGACCAATATATCGTTTTGCCGATTTTATCGGCCGATATGAGCCTGTCGCAGATATATCGGTATCGGCGAATATGCCGCCGATATGCCACCGATATGAATTTTTTTTTTTTACAGAACATAAAACGCAGATAAAATGCTTATATATGATGTAATTACATAGTTTGTCCAGCAGAGCGTGCTCCATTGTTTGCTACTGGCGACCTGGATGAAACGCTTTAAAGCTTAAGTGTATGGAATACCATTGAAACTTTGAATGGCCATATCTCTGTAACAGCGCGGCGGATCCTACATTAAATATCTTTGTCACGTCATTATAAGTGTTTGATCACCACAATAAATGTGTTTATGTATATATATTCTGTTTATGTATATACTATAGTATTCTATATATAGTACCAGTCAAAAGTTTGGACACAGGAATGGGAAAGTGTCCAAACTTTTGACTGGTACTGTACTATAATATACACAAAGAATATCGGCTGATATAGCGATATCGGCCTATTTTATGACCTAATATCGGTATCCGTATCAGCCCCCAAAAAACCCATATCGGTCGGGCTCTACATTTTAGTATGAAAGTTATTGGTGAATCATAATTTGTTCGCGATGTGACGTTTGTACGCAGATTTCGCGCACAAATTCAAGAATACCCATTGTTGCACTACTGTGTTTTTTTGCGATATTTCACATTTTAATTAAAATATTTTAATTATTGTCACGATGCACATTTTTTGTCTTGTCTTTGTGATTAACAAAATCAATAACTACTTTAATCACGCAAGATTAACATTGCATGATTGCGACCTCATAATTTCTGAATAACAGATTTTGCTATTTCAGTTACTGTATGAACTCTGGTGCTGGCGGTAATGAAACCGTACCCATCACTCCAGGCTCCGGTCCACTCCACCTGCCCCCAAGGGTTGCGCATACGAATCAGCTTCTCCTTTCGGCCACGATAGTTCACCTGAGACAAAGAAGAATTTACTCTAAAGACAAAATGTATTATATTATAAAAAAAATTAAGCCTGCCAATAGCTCTATTCATACCTCGGTCGCTCCTGTGAGCGAGTAAGCGTGGCCTTTCACCAGCTTCTGACGGGTGACGGCTTCTGAATCAGCGGCACTAGTGATCTACATCATAGAATTAAAAATAAAACAGGGATATCTGGAAATGGGTGGGGCTTATGACCGAAAAGTGATTGCTGATTGGTCAAATAATAATAATTATACTATTCCAACTTCAATTCAAATACAGGCACAGGAATCTCACATCAATGGAGCAGCCCAGCAAAGCTCCGGCCTCCAGGGCTTTCTGGATGATCTGAAACATGTTGGACGGTGCTTTGGAGAGCTCGTAGCTCTCAGCGATGCCTCCAGTGAAATCCTCAAAACCCTCACTGGTGGATCCTCCAGACAGGGCTTCATAACAGCCGTTTACCCTGCCAGAGACCATAAAATATACTGTTAGAAGAAATTACTTGTACGCACATGTCTGAGGAGGCCCTGGAGGCCGGAGAAATAAGAAGCATCAACATATGCTCACGTTTTATTCTACAATGTTAAAATACATCAGTAAAAGCTTTTACGTGGTTGTTAACAAGTAGATAAATTGGACTACAGAGGCTGTCAGGGACATGAAACATCATCACGCCAAACAGGTAAACTCATCTAGTCACTAGTCCACTTTTACAGCCTTGGCGTGTTTATAATCTCACTCTTGCACACTATTATAACTCAATCTTTCAGGAAAATTACCTTAAATAAAGATTTTAGGCTCTTCTCTAAAAGAAGAGTTGTCAGAAGCCTAATGTTGGTGATAAACTTATATAATAAACTTTTGTTGGTCACAGTGCATATTTTCAGCAATAATCCAAAAGCCAATGGAAAAATCTGATTGGGTTTTGATCAAAGGAACCAGGTTGATGGTTACTTACAGGCTGGCCTACAAAAACACGTCATCGCTGCAGCACTGCATTTTTTTTTTATTAATGCAATACAAAAACACAGAGTTGACATTCAATAATCAGCACTGCATTTCACCCCTATTATAAATACTCATGTATGACATCACCACTTGTGGGCGGAGCCATTCCCATAGTTTACATGGAGTTCCAAAATTAGTAGGTCACTCTCTGTAAACGCATTCTTACACACAACAAATGCAACAAACAACAGCTGGTTCACATTATGTGCACGGATGGCAATGATAAGCACTAAAGGATGAACGTAAGATAGAAATATATAGCAAGGGAGTGAAAAGCCACTAGGCAAGATGGTGAGCTCTAGGTTAAAAACATACTGCACAAAATGACACACCCTTATTCCAGGAATACACCTGGTGTGGGTAAAGCCTGCTGTGCTTGTATGCAAAGTTCACTAACAACCAGTTTCAAACAGAGTGTGTGGATTTTTTTTGCACTAGTCTTTTAATTTACATAGAATTGTCCAAATGACAAAAAAAAAAAAAAAAAAAAAAAACAATTGTGAGTAATAATTCAAATCAGTTGACAGTCCTAAATAAAAAAAGGATTACCCTGTTGTTTATTCTTAGAAAGAAAGTTCCACGAATAAGATGATTTTCTGGTTGAGGCAGTTCTACTGTGAGTACACAAAAACACAAGGAACAACACACAAAAACTTAGCACACTAACTTAGCATAGGCCTTCTCCAGCAGGGCACTCCAGAACTCGTTTCCCTCAGCGGAGTGAACAAAAACCAGCTCGCCATCTTTCACCGGCAGCCGGTCATCTATGACAACATCCACCCACTCGCCAAACTGCCAGAACTAAAGGATGGAGGTAAAGGGTACAGACTCACATTATCTGTTCAATCTCAAAAAGTGTGTGAAACCGCAAAGAAACCCATATACAAACCTAAATACTGCATTAAAAGCAGTAAGCAAAACGCACTAAAAAGTACTTTTTTGTACACCTATACTTTTGGACATTACCTATTCTGATGGTTTTTAGACATATACTGTGCTATTATTATGCTTTTTGGTCATGTACTATGGTATTACCATACACACTACAATTCAAAAGTTTTCATGTTTTTGAAAGTAGTAACTTTTGCTCACCAAGACTGCATTTATTTGATCAAAAATACAGTAAAAACAGTAATACTGTAAAATATTTTTACAATGTAAAATAACTATTTGCATATATTTTAAGATGTAATTTATTCCTGTGATGCAAAGCTGAATTTTCAGCATCATTACCAGTCTTCAGTGTCACATGATCCTTCAGAAATCATTCTAAAAGTATTTGTTGCTCAAGAAATATTTCTGATTATTATCAATGTTGAAAGCAGTTCTAGTGCATCATATTTTTGTGGAAACCATGATACTTTTCGAATATCATGGTTTTGAATAGTAATATAAATTATTAATGTAATATCATGTTTGTGTCATGTACTACAGCACTATGGGCCAGATTTACTAAATTAGCATTAGAGCGCAATTCCACAAAAGCGCCGATGGGAGGGGAAAATTCTGCGTGTGATTTACTGACAATGCGCACATTAAAAATTAGCGCATGCTTTAAGACATGCTTTCTTGGGCGTTAAATAATGGCGTAAATACCAATAATTTGACGAGCACAAACGTTAGTAAATCGCATTACATGATTCATTTTAATACTCCCCTCCCAATAATTTTGTGTCTGAAAAGGAAACTCCTACAAATGCATATTCAATAAGTTCAGGCGCAAAAATAACTGTGTCCACACCTTTTCAGCGCTAATTCTTCACTACGCGTCTTTAGTTAATCCTGACAGTACTATTTTAACGCCAAAATATGGTTTGCGCTGGCACAAGCAGTTAGTAAATCTAGCCCTAAATGTTTTTCTTAGATATGTACTATATTACCCCATTGTTTTTTATATAGTAGCATGATTTTTTTTATTTATTTTTTTTATGTGAATTATGCATTTTCATGATTTTTTTAACATACTATGGCATTACAATTCTTTTTATTTATGAAAATGTACTATTACCATGTTTGTTAGTCATGGTAATACCATGTTTTTTGGACATTTACTAGGGTAATACCATAATAGCATGTTAAAATATCTCGAAGTAGCATGTAAACATAATGGTATATGAATATAGTTTCCATTCCATGGTAAATACCATCAATGTACCATGGTACCACCACAGTATTTTTAAGAAGTGTTTTAAATATTAATACAGTTATAAAAGTACTGAGCAACAAACTACTGCACAAAAATAATGTCCGTGTTGTTCATTAGCATGCAAATAAATTTATATTGTAACACTATAATGCAAAGTGACACATTTACTCTAACAGTGTAACTTGCAGATACCTGGAAATGGAAGATTCCAGCATAATTGTCACCAAAGCCCTGTCCGGCGGGCACCACTCGTGCCAGAACGTCTTCATTCAGTGTCAGAGAGGCAATAGCCGCTAGCAGCCAGCAGTCACCTGAGAGACGGCGAGACAGGAAGTGAGACTGTGACTGTGTTTACGACCGCTCTGTGGTCTGTAGCTAAAACAGCCACATACAGGCCTGTGTTCACTAAAATCTTATAGATATGGAAATGAAATTAAATATACTTGCATATGGAATGCAAAATTAAACTTTGGCAAACGTTTTTAATGTGACATTCAAAACGTCTGCAGACAAGCAAGAACAGGCACATTTTGAGGGACGCATATGAAACTCATGATCGAACCAGGCAGCCAATGAGCGCCACTGTGGTTTTCGTGTCACGCTAAGTGGTGAGCTGCAAATCTGAGACAGCAGACGTATGTAGAAAATGCAGACTTGAATCTGTTCTCCTCAAAAGACAACAGGGTGCTTTTCCTGCAGTCTGACACATGTATCGCATTAAGCGTGCGTGTAGGCCTATGTTTTAATGCAAGACTTTACGGGAGAAATACAGCCAAGTTCTTCTCTCTTTTTCTGCAGCCTTTAACAACAAAAGCAGTTGTGTGCAAAATCCCTCTGGCTAGTTTGGATGGTTTGTATTATGTGTTTGGCTCAGCCATTCGGTTAGCGGTAAACATAATAAACAGGAAGGAATGAGGGAAAAGAAAGTGAGATTATGTATATAAGAGGAGGGTAAAGTCACTAAAGTTACTAGTGTAAAGCTAATAAAATGTAAATTAACCGTTGAGATAGAATAGAAACTAGGCTTTTGGACAGTAGATAGATAGATAGATAGATAGATAGATAGATAGATAGATAGATAGATAGATAGATAGATAGATACAGTAAATTAGTAGTTTTTTTTTTTTTTTTTTTACCAGTAAAACTTAGATATTGTACTATTTAAAAATGAGAAAAGCTACTAGAAAGACGTAAATGCTATGAGCCTCAATTGTTGCTTATACTATTATTTATAAAAAAATATATATATATATATATTTTCAGTTTTTATTTTAATTTTAGATTAAGTTTTATTCAATGTTGTTGTGATGTTTGTTTTTATCATTTTTAGAACTATTTTTTAAATAGTTCCAAACATTTATTTTAATTAAAATCACTGGATTATATATATATATATATATATATATATATAAAAAAAAAAATAGTCCAGTGATTTTAATAAAAATACATTTTTGGAATGTTTTAACACCTGGATGGTTTAGTTGTGAATCTACACAGACAGATTTTTAAATAGTTATATTTAGCTCTTAATTTATTTCTTATTAGTTTTAGTAACTTTAGTATTTCAAGTTTTTTATTTCAGTTAGTTGGCAACATGTCTAATTTGCATTTTTTAAAAGGTTCTTCATCTAATATCTCTATTTTATTTGATTTCAGCTTATTTCAGTTTGTGAAAACACTGTTTTACTAGCTTTAGTTTGAGTTAAGAAAAACCACACTGGAATGAGCACTAGGTTAAAAGCATCTTTCAAATAATGACCCACCCTTGTTCTAGGAATTACATTGTATGTGAGTGTTTGCTTAACAATTTTAACAATGAACTTAATTCATTGTTAAAACTTCGTAGAATTAATAATAGGCTTCGTAGACTTAATAATGGGCTTCACTACAGTTACAAGTAATGGGCATTATGCAATCAAATTTGTACATTTTCACCATCATTAATTATACATCCAAGAAACAAAACAATTCAGTGGAATCCAGTTTTACTTGTTTTTTTTTTTGTTTTTTGTTTTTTTTCAGTCAATTCACACCAAAAATGTAACATTCAGGTGTAAATGCACTCATGCCAACTTTAAAACCCATATTTTTGTAGTTACAGCCTATTCGTTGTTGCTTACACACTATGGTGGCTTCAATACAGGGTTAGAGCCCAAAACAGCACTGCTAAAGTAAACATGTCTTTAAGATTTAGGAGAGCATCCCAGTGCAAAAGTAACAAATTTTTTACTTTCCATTCAAAGTAATGTTGTAAATAATTAGTTACCTTTAATAATGAATCATGGCACATTTTAGGTTACCTGACTTTTAAATTTTTACAAGTGTTGATTGTGCCACAGTAGGCTATAAGCTAATTTTCTGGTTGAGGCACACTAAACTGACTTGCAGGTATCCTGTGTTTAAAGAATTAAGATAAGGAGAGGAGAGCGAGAAGAGATCTGTGACTCAGTGAGTTGTATTGTTGACTTGGTCTGTAGTCTAATGAACAGGTTCTTCACTTTAGTCAAACCAGGAGCATTAACAAAGAATCTCAAAATTTGTTTCTTGCAGGTAGATGAATTTTTTTAATCTTTTACCCAAAGCTCCTTGACAGATATCTGTCCGTGTAGCTCCACCGACGATGAATTGTGGATTTGAGCACAGCTCCTGCAAAAGACACCAACAACACCCTGTTTGAAATGCAGAATCAGGCTAATAATGTAATCAGATATGAAAAGGAAAACATTGAGATTACACTCATATGTTGGTCTATATACAAAGATAATCATAAAATATTTTTAATTATTAAAATAATAATCTGACCACCTGGTGGAAATGAATAAACAGAATGAACAGTAGCCTACGCTGGTCGAGCTATTAGTTTCATTATCGGGCGGAAAACTGACAAAACATTTTATAGACAAAATACAGATTTACGTAACACAAATTTAGCAAACCTTTAGCAATTTGCTTAAAACGTCTTTAAGAATTTTGGCTCTAAATGGGCATCTGGACCGCACGAGTTGACCCTTTAATTGCCCCACTGGTCTCACACAGAAGAGTTTTTAAAGTTGGACTGTTTTGCTTCGCCGCTAAAACGCGCGTGACGCGACCCTAAAAAACAAGACGCAGCCAAGAAGACGTCGTGTAGCTATTGAAGTGACTAAAAAATAGCAAACAGAATGCGACTTGTGCAAAGAAAGATGTACGAAACCTCTCTCGTTCGTAAAGAAACGGATAACGGTCCAACATAAACGCAACTTAAATTAAAATAGAAAGTGCATGATTTCCCGTTTAATCATTGCCAGTGAATGACGCCCTTAATATTAAAACGTTTGATACTGAAAGCATACCCTAGGTCTTTTCCAGGCTATTCCTCTGGTTTTGTACGAGCTGGGTCCGAGTTCTTTAAAGCCCAGGGATTCGGGTGCGGCTGGGAAATACGGGTCTGAGAACAGGGTCCCTCCGCTGAGACACTGTCTCCTGAGCGCCTCAAAGTCCTGGTTGAGGTATTTGTTGGCATTGGCGTTCGTTCCAAACCCTGCAGCCTGCGCTCTCTTCTTGGCCAGGGTAGAGGCGACTCCCGACATTTTCCACTTCTGAAGACCCCCAAAAAATCTGAGAAATGTAAAAATGTCTTGATCCTTCAACTTCGTTTTGCTGTGACTCTCCGCCCCAAACTTTCCAGGCGTGGTCAGGCTATCATGAGCGATTTATTGCGCGTTTTTACGCACACAGTGAAGAACAGGAAGAAGTGCGTTAACATAAATACACTGACAGCTACTGTGCTGCGAAAACAGTAACATAGACCTACAATACCTGACTGATCACCAGTTATTAATGCTGCGTTTAGTACTATACTACAAAATAAATATTAACAGCTTTAAAAAAAAAAAGTTATTTATTGTTTACTTAAAATAGCCTATTTTATCACAGTGGCTAAGTTGGCAATGGCATGCGGAGAAACAGCGATGTGAATTTAATTTTAAATTAATACAGGATTTTGGAGTGTAAACAAGCTTGTGAGCACAGAACTTATGTTCGTTCAGACATGTTCGTTCATTCTGACATTTTCTTTTTAACGGTAGAGATGAAGCTCAAAACTCAATTAGCTTCACAACAGCGCTATCTGCCGGATATTAAAGTCGGTTCAAAAGCGTGGATTTCTAATCGGATGGATGTAGCCCCGATCATTTGTTTTGACTGATATATTAACCAAATTAGATGTAGCCTAATTTAAACATTTGTTTCCTTACTTGAGCACTGCATACATTTTCTTTTTTAAATATGGCACTACTGAATAGAACATGCGAACAAAATCTGGATTTTCTTCTTTTTTTTTTTTTTGTGGCAGCATCAATCCCAATAAGGAAATGAAATTAGACTATATGCCAATCTCTGAACGGAAGTTATTGTTTCAACTATATGAAAAAGTTAACTCTGTAAACAAACAAAAGTAGAAAAAAAAAACAGTAGTGAACAAGAAATGAACAAAAAATAATAATTAATACAAAGTTTGATTAATTTTGATTAACAAAGGGTAAGTATTTCTTCTGTTAAATGAATGTGTTTTGTTTTTTTGGAAAAGTCATCATGATGTCACAGCATGATCTCATCAATAAATATGTCTTTTCTTCAGCCTACAAACTGATCAGTGTCAGCCAGAGTCACTATGACCAGTATGAGATGGAGATTGTGCAGGTTATCAAAGAGGGTACATCTTCTAGAGTCTGATTTTTTCTCACATAACCAGCTGTCTGGCTCATGGATCTCCATCTGTGTTTGTGTAGGGACAGAGGTCCAACAAATGAGTAGCGTTAGGCACATAAAATGTACACATTATGGTTCATTTTTCATAATTCTGTGATGTTTTCTCTTTCGGGTATGTGTATACGCTGGGTAAAGACATGTGGGTTGAGCACTGGCCGTCTGAGTCTGAATGTGGGGCTGGATCTACACTGGAGCTGAAGAGCTTAGCAAAGGCATTGACAGAAAGCGGCTTGAGACAGATGTTGGTTTTTGAGCATACTAATGGCAAAACCATTGCTGTGGTCATCACTATACTTCAGCTGGATGGCAAAAACAGTGCTAGTAGTGTCTCAAAAGTAACTGGAATCAAATAAAGTAATAAAGTATTGACCATGCCAAAAGAGTTGAAAAGAAAAGTTTTGCTTGTGGTAAAAAAGGGCTCGCTTCTGGCTTTACAGGCAGAGGGATATAGTGAGAATCAGGTTGCTTCCATCCTTAAAATTTCAAAGACATCAGTTCATAAGAGCAAAGTCAAGCTGCAGACATTGGGGATAACAAAGCTACAGAGCAGCAGAGAGGGATGGGGTGTGGTGAGGATGATTTGAAACAGGTTCCTAGGGGTAGGGCAAAGCTAGAAAAAAAGCCCTTCATCAATGAGAAGCAAAGAAGAGGTTTGCAAAAGACCATAAGGATTGGAGGAGGATTGAAGGATCAGTGATGATCTGGGGGTGCTTCAGCAAGGCTGGAATCGAGCGCATTGGTCTTTGTGAAGGGCTCATGAATTAAGCCACGTACAAGGTTGTCCTGGAAAAAAACTTGCCTCCTTTTGCTCTGACAGTGTTCCCCAACTCTGTGGATTGTTTTTTTTTTTTTTTTTTTTGTTTTTTTTTTCAAGCAGGACAATGCTCCTTGCCACACAGCCAGGTCAATCAAGGTATGGATGGAGGACCACCAGATCAAGACCCTGTCATGGCCAGCCCAATCTCCAGACCTGAACCCCATTGAAAACCTCTAGAATGTGATCAAGAGGAATATGGATGGTCACAAATCATCAAACAAAAGAATTTTAGCACCAGGAGTGGCATAAAGTGACCCAACGGAAATGTGAAAGACTTGTGGAGAGCATGATAAGACGCATGAAAGCTGTGATTGAAAATCCGTAAATAAATGCTCTAAATGACAATATGTTTGTTTGGAATTTGGGAGAAATGTTGGCAGTAGTTTATAGAATAAAACAAAAATGTTAATTTTACTCAAACACATACATATAAATTATAGAGAAACTGATAATTTGGCAGTTTTCTCCTATTTTTTTTTCCCCCAGAGCTGTATGAAGTAATATACAATTTAAAATGCGGACAAAAAATGTATTTTTCATGGCCACGAGTTAAAAATTCATTTCCAAAATTAAAATGAGGGAAGCTAGTACATCATGGCCACAATTTAAATGATAAAACTAATTAATTCAACATGACCACAGTTTAACAAAACAAAGGAATGAATTAGCACAACATGACCATGATTTAACGAAATTAAAACAATGCTACATTTTTTGATCAGTCTTTAAAATCTAAATCATGCCGTCTAGTTCATCACACCAGAGGGCGCAATTTAACAAGTATAAGCTGACATACTCGAGTGAAAACCTCTATTCCAGTATAGCCTGAATCAGACATTTTAAAAATATATAATCTTAAATAGAGTTCAAGCAGTAATTCATTTCAAATCACATTTCCGAATACATGCTCACAGGTTCCTTATATATATTAACACATGCACCTCATAAGAGATTCTGTACAGCAAGTGTGTGAAAGACCCTGAGAGCTTAATGTCTAGTCAGAGGAAGCAAGAATGGGGTTGGGTTATGTTAAGTTGCAATATTGGAAATAGCCTATTTCTGTTTTAAACTACGAAGGCAAGCCAATGGATATCACACAAGCAACGTGCAAACTTTGCAAGAGTTATGCCGGTGAACATCTTAACCTCAGTCAGAAAGTGAAAGTAAAAACTGATGGCGCTTTCAGCATCTGATGCTGCATTAACGCGCATATTCTTTCAGAGACGAGAGAAGTATCTACTTCAACAGTGTATAATTGTCTTAAATTATTCTCTTATTATTTATCTTGTGGCCAGTACATATAGTGAAAAAAAGAGAAGAAACATATTTCATGTTAAACAGGTTGTTTTTGAAAGTCTGTGTTTGAAATAAAGCTGCTCTTAAAGGATTAGTTCACTTTCAGAATAAAAATTTCCTGATAATTTACTCACCCCCATGTCATCCAAGATGTTCATGTTTCTTCAGTCGAAAGAAATTAAGGTTTTTGAGGAAAACAGTCTAGGATTTTTCTCCATATAGTGGACTTAAATGGGAACCAACGGGTTGAAGGTCCAAATTGCAACTTGTTAACCTTGTTCTAGAGACTTGCGTTCGGCACATTTTCGCAGCCTCCTCTTTTCTTTGTGTTTTTGACACTGCTTATCTTGTTTACGTCTACTTCTTCAACTAGCATTTTCATCTAGTTTGTTATTATCTCGTTGACCCTGCAGATGTCTATCGCTTTTTCCAATGTGTGGTCTGCCTCATTGGAAACAGTCTTGCACGAACGCTGTCGTATTTTGTCCTGCACAGGAATCTATCCCTGATAAGCGAATTAGTCAAATCGCTGAATTCACAGTCTTGCCTTGTTTTGTGATATTTACAGTATGTCCTCATTCACTGGCTCAAACTGCTGTAGTGCTATTAAAAAGCAGCAACCAATACAAACCAGGCACGAGGCCAAAGAGACAATTACTGCCAACATTACACACACATTCTTCCTCCTCTCAACTCATCTGCCAGCTTTTTAAAGTACCAACAGGTGTGCAGTTCAAAGATAACCTGTGTGGTTAAGCCAAACCTGGTTTATCTAAGATAGACCAGTTATGCATGACTGATAAGAATAGCAATGAATTATACCTACAAAAATATTAGTGATGTCGGGGAGAGAGTGTTTCCCAGCACATATATGACTGGCTTTTGTCAGGTATTAAAAATCAAGTCTGATTTACTGTGTTTCACCCACATATGTACCTAACATGTTCAACATTGATCATTAGGATAGTTTAATTCTTCTTCAGGTTGATAGAGACAGACTTTTTTATTTTCATACTATTGTAACAGGCTGTTACTGTAAGTCATTCCATCTCACACTTACAAGCGCAGACTTGCACTCTCATCGCTCAGTCACAACATAAATAACTCAACATAACTGCTTTTATAGATTCTATGATCTTACTGATCTTAGAGGTACATGCTTCTTATACGTCAAAATCTCTTCTTAGGCTCCTATGTTTATATTCAGTTATTTCACTTTAATGACAATGAGAAGAACATATTTTTTGCCATTAAAGTGAAATTACTGAACCTACAGAATAGGATCCTGATAAAACTGCTCGTTTTAGAGGAAAATTTCAAACGGCACTTAGAGGCTTTTGCATCTGAACTCTTTAAATATATATTAGTGTCTTAATCATTTAGATTTTTATAATGCATTAGTTTCTTGTCAATCCATCGGTTCACATTTTCTGCTTAAAAATATAGGTCAATTTTTGCTTTGGTCTGAAAAAAAAAAAAATAAAATAAATAAAAAGCAGGACAACCAACCCTAAATGGATTTTGCAGCACAGTTAACTGCTTTGGCCTGGAGTGGCCAGAGCTTTATGGACTATACGCTGTAGTTATGTCATCTCGCCATCTGCTCATCATTGGATGATGAGACATTGAAATCCCTTTTTTGGACTGGGCGAACTACATTGTCAAATGGCTGTAAAATATAATTTTACAATATACAAAGTATAAAAAGTTCTAAAAATATGTAGTAAAACATAAAGCATGTAGACTTACTAAAATATTGTCCGTGTTTGGTGATGAGTTTTTGGCTCAAGATCTGCATTTAAAGTCACACCAGAGGTGTTCAGCTTGGATTAGGACTTGGCTTTCTGCAGACCAGTCAAGTTCTTCCACACTGACTGAATCAATCATTTCTTTTTGAACCTTGCCTTATACACAGAGGCATTGTCATGTTAAAATAGAAACGGGTCCTGTCCAAACTGTTGCTATAAAATTAGAAGCACACAATTCCTTAGAATTTGATTATATGCTTAAACACTAAGATTTGTACTCATGGAAATTTCTAAAGTAGTCAAACCTGTTCATTAGAAGGGGGTGTCCCAATACTGTTGTCCATATAGTGTATCAACATCCAGTAGCCCTCCCAGACACCAAAGGACTTTGCTGGAGGGAGGCTGTCATCAAGTATCTGGAGAGTGCTTACCCCCGATCCACACCACATCCAGACCCAGAGCCCAGCTCACCATCACCAGCGCCATGCAGAGTTTGCTAGAGCCACCCTCAGTTTGAACAGGACCCTTTTCTATTCTAACATGACAATGCCTCCATGTATACACTCTAAAAAACACTGGGTTAAAAACAACTTAATTTTGGTAGTTTTTAACCCAAGGGCTGGGTAAATATAGGACAGATCACATATGGGGTTAATTTTACCCAGCAAATTGGGTTGATTTAACCCAGCTAATGGGTTGATTCATTTTTATTATAATACTAGCTTATTTTTTACTTTATACATGAAATAATGTTTACAGATTAACTTAAATCATCTAAACTTTTGCAAAATACTCCACAACCACTGGTTTGCATGATAACTTCCTTTATTTTCCTTTATTTCTCATTTACAGCATATCGTAGTAACAGAAGTAATTCACATGTAATCGAAAGTCTCTGTTATTCTGTTTCCACCGTAACAGCGCTGACTCTCGTGCCCGAGCTGGAGTCGTGTTCGGCAGGGAACTGCTCAAGGCTGAGACCGCCACCCTGCGTTTCACTCATAGCCGAAATATACTGCGACTGCCTTCATAACCTGCTCAAAAACAAACAGTAAACAGCTCTGAGGACATATTTTAACATCCAAAGTATTTGTATTCTGTATCTTTAAGAATAAAATTGTTTATTTTATGCAAAGCATCAGGCTTTTCCATCAAGCGAAAAGACCGCGACGCTTGTTAAAGGTGATTCATACCACGTGCCTGTATGTTGCTCTGCATAAAATTGAACGATATACAGCACAGTAACGATTTTATATATAAAATAAAATGTACACAAGCCTGTATTTACCGAAGAAATGGTTCAATTTGATGGCGCTTAGAACGGCTCTCTCCAGAAGACGACGCAAAATCCCCGCGATAAATAACTCAACCGCTGGGTAACGTCTGACCCAGGATCTGAGTAATACAAAAACTACCCAAACATTGGGTTGTTAGGTCTGACCCAGGAGCTGGGTAACACTAAAAAACTACCCAAACATTGGGTTGTTACATTTGACCTAGGGGCTGGGTAACACAAAAACTACCCAAACACTGAAAAAATAACCCAAAAAAATGACCCAAAAAGCTCAACCCAGCATTTGGGTTAAAAAAATAACCCAGGATTTAAGTGTAAGGCAAGGTTCAAAAAGAAATGATTGACTCAGTCAGTGTGGAAGAACTTGACGGGTCTGCAGAAAGCCAAGTCCTAATCCCAGCTGAACACCTCTGGTGTGACTTTAAATGCAGACCTTGAGCCAAAAACTCATCACCAAACACCAATTACTTGTACGTATGGGTACAGTCATTTTAGACACTTCCAAAACTGTTGCAACAGAGATGGAAATACAATTTTAAATACATGAATTATGTTTCCATCTTTGTTGCCACAGTTTTGGAAGTGCCTTTTTCTTTTCTACAGAAGAGGGTGTCCCAATACTTTTGCCAGAGCCTCCCTCAGATGGAGAGTGTCCACCCGCCACGAGTGAGCAGCCTGTGAGGACAGCGTTAACCATCGCCCCGGAGCTGATGCCTCGATATGAGTCTGACCAGGGATGTGAGCCGGCACAAACCATGGCAGAGGGAATTTTGGTGGAGTGGTTAATTGATTGGGAAATTGGGATTGAGAGGTAGAGCTTCCCACCCTGCCCACCCATGAACCTTCTCAGCCTCTGGATTCTTCTTGCACTGTGTCTTCATCATCATTACTGATCTTACCCATTTCAGGTTCCTCGTATATAGTCCCTTCCATCACCAAGTCTTCATCACCACTAGTCCCAGCCACCACTGTGTGTTCAGTGTCACCACCTTACTAAGCCTGCTTCCTCACATAGTCCTCCTCTCCTGCGCAATCCACCACAGCCAGCCATTCCCCTGGCTCCACCTTCGCTGGCCCCCTTCAGCCTTTCAGCTCCACCATCAGCTCGGCCAAGCAGCCCTGATCTGCCATGGTGCTTTCGGGTCCCCAGCTCCGCCCTGGAGAGTCGACCCGTGGGTTCTGTCTAAAACCACTTTGAAGGAAATATGAGTGGCACTTATTTTTACAAACCTATCCGTTAGCATGCTTAAGTGTAATTAGTGGTTTCCAGGTGGTTTTATGGGTGTTCTAGATGGTTTCTATCCCACCTAATAGTATCATCCTTGGTAGGTACCATCCTTGGTATGATACATATGTCTGAACAATATGCATGATGTAATGACGTAATTAAGGATTTTACGATACAATCTATGCAAAGTTTTATACATGAGGCCCCTGGTATTAAGGCCTACCTTCTTGCCAATTTTTTGTCTAAAACTATTTTGAGGGTCTGTCCATATAACTTTCCTCATCCATTTGATGAAGTGGAACACACTTCAAAATGGCGGCAGGGATTCCCTGATGAGAAGTGATTGGGGTTAGTTTGAGAGTGTGTCTAAAAGTGAAGTGGAATGCAGCCATGATGGTTTCTATTCCATCTAGTATCATTCATGCCTGTGCACAAACAATGGGAGATTAGATATGCAGCGAAGTTGAATACTTTGGGTAAAGCCCAAGCTATACTTGTATATATATAGCCCTCTAAAACTAAACAAATGCCCACTAAATTAGGGAAAGAAAATGGCCATATAGCCCTCCTACAGGAGATACATTTCAATGAAGCTGAACACTTGAAGCTTAAGTAAAGGGGTTTCAAATATCTATTTTACACTTCTTATAAAACTGGTCACAGATGAGTTGCCATTCTTATATCAAAACATGTTACCTATGAACATCTGCTAGAAAGGAAAGATAAAGAAGGTAGATATGTTTTTATTGAAGGGAGGATAAATGGTTCTTTAGTAACTATAATTAGCATATATGCCCTTCTTGGAAGTCAGACAGACACAAGATAGCGTTAGACGTACACTACATATTTTGGTTGATATTCAAAAGCATAAGATAGAATCAATGTTCCTAGCATAAGATAGAATCAATGTTCCTAGCATAAGATAGAATCAGTGTTTCCAAGCAACTTTTATCACTGCCTTACAAGCACTATATAGTAAACCTACAGCTAGAGTCAAAGTTAATGGAAATCTTTTACCGTCATTTATTCTAGAAAGATCATGTAGACAGGGTTGTCCTTGTTCCCCACTCATATATACTCTGTTTTTAAAGCTTTTAAGTCAATATATAAGACAAAATGTATAGATAGATATGACTGGAGAACAGAAATTATCACTATTTGCAGATGACGTATTAGTTCATCTAGGCCAACCAAATGAAACTTAGAAGTTCTGATGGAGACATTTGTCACACGTTCAGCTTGTTTATATTATCACTTTTAGTTTTTATTCTTTAGTCACTTGTGTATAAAGTTGAAAGTATACAATGAAAGTCAATGTGTTCAGCTGTACATTAAGGTGACGTGCCACTTCCCGGGGACCTGTTCTGCCAATGGATTTCTAAATTGTCTAAAATAACCAGGTGTTGGCTGTTAGCGCTGCGCAAGAGCAATTTGAAAGCATAAGGAGCTGTCTGCTCTGCTCTCTATAGCTCTTGCGGCACTTAGATCTCTTTATCTGACTGAATGCTGGTTCTTGCTAAAAACTCACTGATGAACTCAATGAAAAACATTTCATGGGTCATCTTTTTGCTGCCTGCAGACAAAGAGATTTTCAAGATTTTCTTCTCATGAAAAAATAAGATATCCTCAAATGTTCTTAAAGGGGACATAACACAGTTTCAGCCAATCACATGTTAATCTCGAGTACCTATGGAGTAGCATTGCATCTTTCATATCTCCAAAGAGTCTGTAGTTTTATTAGATTTATAAAAGAAAGATACAGCTTTACAATTCTCTTCAAAAACAGTTGAGCTCCTGGAGGTGTGTTGTGGGCGGAGCTAAAGAGTCGCGATCACAAAAACAAACTGCATCCACTATTCATGTAACGCTGGGTTCTTCAGAAAGTTGAGCAGGTTATCTTTCCCTCACATCCAAAAACACACTTCTTTGGAGACTTTCTTCTCGAGAAAGTTCTGTGCAGTGCTGCCGAAGACTTCTGTAACCAAATAAAGCATGTTAAGGGGCGTGCTCTTGCTCTCACTCTGGTTGATGTGTGCATGCAGAGAAGTGTCCATACAAGGAATTGCTTCACGACGTCATGAAGGCCCATGCTCGAAAAAACTTTCCAAAACTTATACTTCGAGTAAATTACACGTCATGTTAACATATTTACCTCATGATGTCGCTATGATACGAGAGCATTTCGTGTTTTTGTGTCAATTATGGCAAAAACAGAAAAAAATTTTACATAAAATGCTGCTATTCATTTTGAAAACAGCTGACAAGAAGCAAAAATTAAGGTATCATTTTATAATCGTAATGTGTAACGTTTTTTAGTTTGACACGAGGTAGCTCCACACAATGCTCGTTGAATGCAGTGACGTCAAATGACACGCCTCACTGAAGTCGGGGTTGATCGATCTGCCATGAGTTCATAGGTCGGATGTCCGACTTACAGAAGCATTCTAGATGTTATTTCCAAGTAGGAGGTGCGAAAAATCTGAATTTCAATTTTTTTAGAATATAGTATTATAAAAGCCTGGAAGGAGTGTATTTGGCACAGAACTACTCATCGTTTTTTTAAAACTTGGCCATGTTTAGCATGAGAATCCAACTCTTATAAAAAGATTTTATAAGATAAAAGGATTTTTAAGATTTCTTCTTTAAAAAAAAAAAAAAGAAAAAGAAAAAAGGAGATGTTCTTAAGAACATATTTGAGAACTACCTAAGAATTTTTCAAGAATTACACTTAGGAACACTCTTACAAACATCTTGGAATTTATCTTACCACATTAAAACTTACAGAAAAAGCACATGAACTTCACATGTGCAATTACACGTTAAAATCACATGTGAAATATGTGAAAAACTTATGACACATGTGGTTTTGGAACATTATCATGGTCTAAATGTGTAAATGTGATCATATAGGTAAGAAAGTACAAAATGCAAAATGACTACACAATTTTACAATTTTTAGAGCACATTGTACTGGATACAATGATGTATATATGTGTATATATGTATATATATATATATATATATATATATATATAATTGTATAGTCATTTTGCATCACAGGGTGATGTTAAGCAACACCTGCCCCTATACCTGACTCCGCCCATCACCGCTTTACCATACAGCTCTCACTTTAAAACCAGCATCAGTCTCATACAAACGCTCACACATTATACAGGCTTCAGAGAAACTTGAGTACGACTACAGGGCAGCATGTCTAATATTGCAAAAGTTCTTTCTAGGAGGCAGGATAGAGGAGAAGGAGTGGGAACAAATAAGAAGGCAATTCCTTTCAACAAGCAGGACTACCAGAGCCTGAAGCAGGAGTGTTTGGCGAAAGGAACCCTGTTCTGTGACCCGACATTCCCTGCTGAATCCGACTCTCTGGGATACAATGAACTTGGGCAGCAGTCCTTCAAGACAAGAGGAGTGGAGTGGAAGAGACCTAAGGTACTGCAGTGTGTGTTTGCTTTCTTCCACACAGGTGGAATTTAGGTAAACATTATATATATACTTTTCTTTTACCCAATTACTTAAATGCATAAAAGTAAATAAATAAAAAGTAGTAAGGTTAATTAAAGAGTAGTGAGGTTAATTCAATATAAAATAGTAATATCGATATTAAATATTAATATAAAATAATAAATATAAAAAAACTGTATTTTACACTAGTTTTTGTTATGCTTGTGTTTTTTATATAAGAATCCATTTCACATTCAATCACATATTTAAGCATTTTTAATCTCGCTTTGACTAATGGATTGAACATTAATGTGCTGTATTTCACTTCAGAACCAACATAGCAGCTAAACAGCAAAGTTATCAAAGATGAAATAAACTTTATTATGCAGCAATTATTATGCATTATTGCCACTTGTTGAGAAAAAAAAAAACTAAATAAAGTAATAGCCTATAATAAATACATCTACTAATGTGAACTTTAAAGTTCGTTTAAGGCAACGTGCATGGAGCTGATGTATCAGGATTCTTTGTAAGGCAATGTACTTAGTTCAGACGTACACAGAATTTTTTTAATATAAATTTCTCATATGCGCCACCGTCACATTGTTGCCGGTCTGTCGTCTGCCCTCCCTATTAATCCCATTCAAAATATGACCCAAACTGATGGCGACGGAAGACTGTTCCTTCTCCTGGGAAGCCTTAAAACACATCATAACTGTTGAGTTGACAGACATGATGCAGGTCTACAACTCACTGCGTGATGTAGTCCATAAATGCAGTTTTGTGCCTGTACTGTGTGTGTGCACTTGATAGGGTTAAATGCAGAGCACAAATTCCAAGTATGGGACACCATACGCGGCCAATGGTCACGTCACTTTCACTACCACAATATCACACAAACAGCGAGTGCAATATCACACGAGTGCTGTTTTGTCCCAAAATAGCAATAGTGTAAATGTGATTTACACAAAAGTTCAGTAAATAAGCAGTTAATATTGTGTTATTATCACGGTGCACACAGCGAGGATGAACGAGGAGATGAAGGTAAACTCAAAATATACAGTCTTTAATAAAATCCAAACAAGACAAGCAGTACTGACACACAGGAACACCAGGAGTAATGAGTAGACCAGACCAAAATGAACAGAACAGGCAGGAACTAATGCACACGATAATTAAACATACACACCTGACAGAAATCATAAACAATCAAACTTGACGAGGACAGGAACAGGAAGACCAAATAAGGGCATGGAAGGGGAAAACACAAAAGACAAGACAGACAAGACTGACATTACTCCCCCCTCCCGGAAGGCACGACCCGCACCGTAACAGCGGGGAGGGTGGGGTGAGCCTCCAGGACAGGGAGGGGGGGGGGGCCTCCAGGACAGAACAGACAGGAACAGGCACCATGGCAGATCAGGGATCTCAGGAGGCCATGGCGGTGCAGGGAGCACAGGAGGCCATGGTGGTACAGGGATCTCAGGAGGCCACTACAGCCGGAACCCCTTGTACCCCCCCCCCCCCCCCCCCCCCCCAAAAAAATTCCTTGGGGGAACTTATGGGCAGAACTCTGGAACAGGAGCCCTCATAGGGCTCGACTCAGGAACAGGAAGCCCTCCGTGTGCTGAACACAGGAACAGGTGCCCTCCGTGGGCTAAACTCAGGAACAGATGCCCTACATGGGCGAAAACAAACAGGGACAAGACAATCCACAGGAACAAGAAGCCCTCTGCGGGCTAGGCTCGGGAACAGGTGCCCTCTGTGGGCTATCCTCAGAAACAGGAAGCCCTACTGGGCTAGGCTAGGAAGCTGAGGCTTCTACGGGACATGACGAGGGGTCAGGCGCCCCCACAGGGTCCCTCAGGAACCGCTTCCATCTCTACGACAGGAGAGGCAGGCGGCTAGAGAATGGCCTCCGTGGCCATAAATAGGGGAGCCGTCTGCCCCCGACGAGTCTCCATACACAAGACCGACAAGACTAGGTTAATTAAAACGTTCCTGTGGACACAATACTTTTAAAAAGCATAGACTCCGGTCAGGGGCTGGAGCTATCACTGGACTCTTGGTCAGGGGCTTGAGCCTGCATTGGATTCTGGTCAGGCTGGGAACGGCACTCCTGGAGTCAGCGGCGGCCGGCGGGCTTGAGTCAGCGGCGGCCGGCGGGTTTGAGACAGCGGAGGACGGCGCGCTTGGGTGAGCCGCGGACAGCGGCGTGTATTTCCCAGTGAACGGCGTGCTTGAGTCAGCGGCGGCCGGTGGACTCGGGTGAGCCACGGATGGCGGCGTGCATGGGTGAGCTGCGAACGGCGGCGTGCATGGGTGAACTGCGGACGGCGGCATGGATTTCCCTGCGAACGGCGGGCTTGAGTCATCAGCGACTGACAGGCTTGACTGGGGAATAGGAACAAAACAAAAATATGAATATCCAGCACTCTCTCCACCTTCAATACCACGACTGAGGTGAGACCCTTGAGCAAGGCACCGAACCCCCAACTGCTCCCCAGGCACTGCAGCATTGGCTGCCCACTGCTCCGGGTGTGTGTTCACAGTGTGTGTGTGCGTGTTTGTTCACTACTCACTGCTGTGTGTGTGTACTTGGATGGGTTAAATGCAGAGCACAAATTCCGAGTATGGGTCACTGTACTTGGCCACACGTCACATCCTCCTCCTAAAGGTTTTGTTTATTCGATACCTTCATAGTGACCAAACCTGTGAACCATCAGTGCTTTGAGTAATAGTTTGACCACACGTATAGCCCGGTCATTAGCTGACCCCTGCTTACAGCCCCGTCAACAAAGTTACTCAAAACCTCTCCTTGTGTTCTTAGCACCCTACCTCACTAGCTGCCACTCACCAGCTATTCACACCTTACACGGCCTACAGAGCCCTTCCCCATACAGATAGCCTAACACCTCTGTACGTACTTGTATTTGCCTTCTGCCTCTCTCTCTCTCTGGTGTTCCCCCAAGTTTGCCAGTGTGTCTCAGACATTCCACAGACATCCAGCCCTGCCAGCTCACCAGGACCACCACCTGAAAACCTGGCAGAGCACGGTGATGGACATCCTTCAGCCCAAAGCAGCCAACGACTTGCAATGGCAGAGAAAGGAACAGCAAGACTGTGACACAAGTGGACACCTGACACCCAGCCTGAACCACCAGGAGCTGACTAGCATCATCTTCTCCTTGGCCCACACCCTCAAGGGCCTCAGACAGGAGGTGAATGAACTGAACCTGCAAGTCACAGAGTTCTACAGGGAACTGACACCCGCTCAGCAAGAGAAGGCACAGAATGGATGCAAAGAACCTTACAGAATGGCGCAACAGAAGGAAATCACCAGTCTTCAGGAGGCTCTAACAGCTGCTGGACACCAAGCACAGCTGGAAAAAGCCATCAGACAGGACTTGGAAAGAGAACTGTTTCACACAAAGTCACTGTTAAAAACCGCGTATGTGGAACTTAATGAGAGAGATACCAGAGCTAAGGCCTTAGAAGGCCATCTACATACAGCCAGAGCTGAAGTCCAAACGCTGACTCAGCAATTCTGCAACATTAAAGAGGAGCTTGACATGGTCCAGAAAGAACTGAAACAGTCCTACAGACTGTGCATGGACTCAATTAAAAGGCACTCTGCTGCACATCACAAAGCCAGCAGTGCAAATCCCCTCACCCCTGTACCTCTAGCCCGGAGATCCGACGCTTCCTGACTCGACAGCCAGGACACATCCAATCGGACTACCAGCAGCTTAAATAAGCCATCATAAAGGAATTCTCAGACCCAGAGTCTGAACACGGACTGATCGCTGCCCTAGCCATCGAACAGGGCCGTCATGAAACTCCCCATGATTACTACCACAGTCTTCGACTAGCTTACTTTGGAGCTTGCAGTGAACCTGGGATGGAGGAGGAAACCAGCTTTAAGAGCCTTTTCCTCCAAAACCT
Organism: Spinibarbus caldwelli; assembly: GCA_039654775.1. Taxonomy (NCBI): domain Eukaryota; kingdom Metazoa; phylum Chordata; class Actinopteri; order Cypriniformes; family Cyprinidae; genus Spinibarbus; species Spinibarbus caldwelli. The sequence goes on from CM077231.1 coordinate 14,746,178, forward strand.
CCACCCCATTGTAAGTCACCATATAAGCATTACGGCCTGCCACACAATGCCTATTCAACAACATCTCCAGTGGCACAGGCATGGGGTCAATGTCAATGTTGTTTTTTGAGGCCAGGGGGTTGGACTTCCTCTTTTGAAAAGAAATGGTCAGGTTACCTCTGTATGGGACTAGTCTGTCTCTGTGCAGGGCTACCTTTCTGCTTTTAGGCGGCATCTGCACCCTATACACTACCTCTCCAACCCTCTCTAGAACCAGGCAGGGACCCATCCAGTGACAGTCAAGCTTAGGGGAGCATCCTCTTTTCTTTCTTGGGCTGTACACCAAACCTGGCTCACCAGCCTCAAAGTTCCTCCCCTTGCTCCTGACATCATAATTCTTCTTCTGTCTCACACCGGGCTTTCCCAGTTGATCCCTAGCAAACGCATGGGGTGTTTCCATCTGATCCAATCCTTCAATGTGGGGAAGATCATTCAGCATTGCTGCACCCAAACTATGGTACTCTCTCCCCCAATCTCTAAGCCAAGTGTCAATAATATTTCTGAATTTAAAGGGGACCTAACACACACAGTTTCATCCAATCTCATGTTAATCTTGAGTACCTATAGAGAAGTATTGCATCCTTCATATCTCCAAAGAGTCTTTAGTTTTATCATATTTATAAAATAAATATACAGCTTTACGATTCTCTCCGAAAACAGCCAAGCTCTCAGTGCCCCACATGCAGGTTGTGCTGCCTCATTCTCTTGACACAGCTCCCTCCCTTTTCACAATGACGGCAGCCCTCAGCAGCACAAGGGCGACGTGACAAGGCATCAGCATTGTTGTGGTTAGACCCAGCTCTGTGAACTACTGTGAAGTTATAGGACTGTAGTTTTACAGTCAGGCAGGCGCATCATTCAGTGAGGCACAGCACTAACTGCAGAACTTTATGGTTTTCAGACCAGCCTGAAGCATCAGCTAACAGTTCAAACTGAGCTTTGAATGCATCCCAATCTGTCATACCAGAGATGTGTGGTGTTTTAATAGTCTCTGTGGGCCTGGGAGCCACCTTGATTGTTTACATTCTGTGTCTTCACCTCATCGCGAAAGTGTGTCAGATCTCCCTGCTGAAAAATCCAGCATTGCTGGTCACCAGCATAAGGTATGTTATGCATGCTGGATCCCAGCATGGGATGCTGGTTACTGGTTTGCTGGTCCTCAGCACGGTAAGCAGGTGTGCTGGTGGACCAGAATAAGGTATGTTTTGCACGCTGGGACCAGTTTGGGATGCTGGTGGACCAGCATTTTTTGTCTTTTGGGTGCTGCTACGATCCTAGCAAGACCACAACAAAACTTGTGTATGTGTTACATATCACATTTCTTTTGAAATTGGTTTGTGTTTGTAGTTAAAGACCATGACAATTTTCCAAATTCATTTTAATAAGTTGTTTAATAAAGAAAAACACATGTTGCTGGTTACATGTTTACATAGTAAAATCCCCAGTGTTAAACAAACACTGCTCAGTTTTCAGTATCACTATTCACAATAATACTTCATGGTCCTCACTGCACTTACATACATTTTAACTATGTGCACTTTTTGAAATCAGTGACTGACAGCTGGATTTAGACATGTGACTTCCCAGATAAGTATGAAAGTCTTTAAAAACAACAGCTTTCAGTATTGAACTTTCATTATCAAGTTGTTATTAACTGTCCCATTGAAAGAGCTCTTCTCATAACCCCTGTTATTGAACAAACTGCTTATGATTAAGCTTCTATTAGGCATTTTTTTGTTTTCATATATTTAAGTGAATTTGTTATGCAGTATACTCAAGCTCTTTTTAACTGATTTTAACTGATTTGTGTACAGATCGCATGAAAAAGAAGACAATTCCTTTGATGCTTTGAAACGTTTTACCGGTTTACCAGTGACATTGATTAATAATGTAATCATAACTAAAGCAATTAAAATTTTCAGTTCTACTTTCAGCAGAGGAAGCAAAAGAAATTGCAAAGTTATCATGTAATTCAATAAATCATATGTTTTAACCTTATATTGTTTTTCCGTTGCATCATTAATGTGTTAAATAGAGAAATATGCAAGCAAAAACTATGTTTGTCCCCAAAACACTACTTGCATACAGACAGCTGGCCTACTGACACTCAACCCTGCAAGACCAGCATCACCAGCTCCATTTTGCTTGAGAGCAGCGTGGATATGCTGGTCCACAAGCTAGACCAGCACTATACTAGCTTAAACCAGCCTGGACCAGCACTAACCAGCATAAACCAGCTTGGACCATCTTGGAATCCATGCTGGTTTATGCTAGATTTTTCAGTAGGGAGCTTGCATTGAAGTCCGCCACTTCTGACACTAAATGTAGCATTTTGCTACAAATGAAATGAGGCAGGTTCTCAGTTGCTCTGCAACTTTATTAAAGAATGTTACGGTTACTGTTTTTGACGCAAACCAAGCTGTACACTAGGGGTGTGCAGCGAAGTCAGTATTTGTATCTGTATTTGTATCTGTAACAATCACAAAATTATTCGTATCTGTATCGTATTCGGATAAAACCGGAAGTAGGCGGAGCTTGAACCGAAACTTCGTACATTACTTGATAAGACCGTTATGGTTTTACATCGTTTTTTTCATAGTTACCGCTGAACAAATTATGCCATGTTCAAATATTTTTATTTATTTTATTTTTTTTATCATCATTATAACATTTATTTAAATATCTTCTTACAGTCAGAGCCGATACCCTTGTATAGGCAGTGTTTGGAGATGCAGTGCGTTTGTGCTTTGGGGAACGCGAGTTCGAGTCCCAGCTTGGTTACCTTTCGTGATCCGATAAATAAATATTTAAATATCTTCTAATTAAAACAGTAAGGGTTCCTACGCAGCTTAGAAATATGGAAATTTATTTAAGTAATTTCCAAGAAATGCATGAAAAAAGGCATCTGCAACACTGCTATTTTATTTGCGCTTGTTTCATTCATAGAGCTTACACTCATTTTACTTCACAAACTTGTTACTGTGTTGTAAGAGGTTTATGCAAAATAAAATGCTTTCCTGTGGCTCATCAGTTCCTGCACAGTTTTAAAAAGTATTTCACTTAAGTAAATTGCAGGTCTGGAAAAGTAGGCCACGCAAATAGCAAAAGATAAAGAAGCAAACATGTAGGCCTAGTAGAAAATGTTTATGTATCTAAGTTGATTATTAGCCTACTCTTGACAGAGAGCTGCTTGGTTTTTGAGAGACCGAGACGCTCAGAGACGGCAACGCGGCTGTTTGATTGGTGATCGCGCTGTGCTTATTCCATTCATTTGTGTATCATATCGTACAAGGTTTAAATAATTGCCATTTAAATAAACACAAGTAATAGCGTACGATGTAGTATTTTAGTTGATATTACTCTTTCTAAGCTCTGATTTCTGAGATGCACGGAGAGGCAACAGCAATGCGGTGTTTGATTTGCGCTCTTTTTATTCATAAAGTTTACATTCATTCACTTATTCACACACTCATTATTGCTTGACTTTAGAGGTTTGTGTAAATTATTGCGCTGATCCCCTGGCTCACCTGTTATCTAGCAAACACCAGACTGGGCCAGCCTCAGCCGAATATTCGAGCAGAATTATTCGTTATCCGTTACTCGTTTTTGAAGCAATTATTCTTGCCTTTCCGAATAAGGTATTCGGCTTCGGGCACACCCCTACTGTACACAACAGAAAAGAGAAGAGTAAAAGAATAGCTAACATTTGCTGCTCAGTGTTCTCACCCTCTTTAACTCTGAACTCACTCTCCAGTCCGTCATCCCCCCCGTGGGACCACCCCTTAAAGAGAAGAGGGGACTAAAAGCTAGAACCAATTATTACTAAATTAACACTGCTGAACATCATCACATTAACTAGTGTCCTTCAACATTTGTAATAACATTACAATACTTTTTGAGCAATCTAGATAGTAAAATTTTTACATGTGCTTTTTACGAAGCGCAAATAAAACCTATTGTTATTCAGTTGCACCATTACATAGTGTAACACTACCATCTCTAATTGTTCTCACATTGTTCCTTTTTAAAGGACCTCTGCTCAAACCCTCAGTTCATTATGGATGGTGCCACGCGGACAGACATCTGCCAAGGAACTTTAGGTGAGAAAAGAGCCTTTTGATCAGAAAGGTGTTGTTCGGATGTTAACAGACAAATAAAATAAATATAATTGCTATATCAGAAATTATGTCACATGTGGCTTATATGATACAGTTTCTCAAAAACACAATAAATAACAATTACTGTTGAGGTCAAAAGTTTACATTCCCCTTGGAGAATTATTAAATGTTATTAAATGTATTAAATGTTAAATATTTTACCAAAATATGAGGGATCATACAAAGTGCATGTTATTGTTTATTTAGTACTGACCTGAATAAGATATTTCACATAAAATGTTTACATATAGTCCACAAGAGAAAATAATAGTTGAATTTATAAAAATGACCCCGTTCAAAAGTTTACATCCACTTGAATCTTAATACTGTGCTGTTGCCTGAATGATCCACAGCTATGTTTTTTTGTTTAGTGATAGTTGTTCATGAGTCCATTGTTTGTCCTGAACAGTTAAACTGCCTGCTGTTCTTCAGAAAAATCCTTCACGTTTCACAAATTCTTTGGATTTTCAGCATTTTTGTGTATTTGAACCCTTTCCAACAATGACTGTATTGTATACACTGTATACACAGCACTGATTTTGATGGGGACTCTTATGCAACTATTACAGAGGTTCAAACACTCACTGATGCTACAGAAGGAAAGTTGTAATCCTTTTATTTAGATACACAACAAACAAATTTCAAGATGAGTTTTTTTGCTCTTTGATGGACTCCATTATTGACTTGAAATCATGTTACATGTGGTTGGAACTAAGCGCAAGATCCCCTTTTTTCATTTTTGTTACAGAAGGAAAAACAATGCATTAAGAGCCAGGGGGTGAAAACTTTCTGAACATAATGAAGATGTGTGCATTTTTCTTATTTTGCCTATATATATATATATATATATATATATATATATATATATATATATATATATATATATATATATTTTTTTTTTTTTTTTTTTTTTTTTTTTTTCATTTAGTACTGCCCTTCAGAGGCTACAGAAGATACTTACATGTTTCCCAGAAGACAAAATAAGTTCAATTTACCCTGTTCTTCAAATTCAAAAAGTTTTCACTCCCCAGCTCTTTTAAACTTTAAACTTAAACTTTAAATTTAAACATTCTAATAAAATAAAAAAAAAAACACGGTCCGGTTTCAGTGATTTATGTAGTTCTGACAGAAATAGATTGAATGTAATTGAAATTGAAGTGATACAACTTAGTAACTCTTTCGATTTAAGATTTTGTTCACCCGTTTTTGTAAAAAGTGTAAAGTAAAAGGTATATAAAGTAAGAGTTATCCATCACTCTTGAAAATAAAGGATGGTGTCTATGGTTTAATGAATAACCTTTAAAAACCATGGAATCTTGGCATTCCACAAAAGGTTCTTCAAAGCGGAAAAGGTTCTTCAGTTAATTAAAATGTTCCTCACATTAAGAAAAAAAAGTTCCTTTAGAAATGTTCACTGAAAGGTTCTTTGAGGAATCAAAATGGTGGTTCTTTAGTATCACTGCAAAAACTCCCTTTTGGAACCTTTATTTAACTTTATTTAAAGTTTTATGATCACAGTACAAATGGTGTGGGGTGAAATACATGCAAGTTTTAGTGGTAAGTATGAGCAACAATAATAGTGATGCTAGCTCAGTCGCTAATTAAAATGATCTCACACTAATAAGTGCACATATCTTCTTGTGGAAAAACATATTGTGAGACTTGGGAGTGGTTGAAGACGTAACTTTGAAGGTTGTAGGTTAATCCATGGACCACAATGGTTAATCCATGGACCATCACCATTGAGCAAGAAACATATGCTCACGATACTTCTTGAGCAAAACACTGAAGCTCAGGTTGATCCTGGAAGACTATATCTGTAATAAGTGCACTGGAAGTCAATTTGCATAAAATAATGAGCTTAACGCAAAAGTATTTAATGACATTTGATACATTTGCAGGTGACTGTTGGTTGATGGCGGCTATTGCATCTTTGACTCTGGATAATGAGTTACTGGAACGTGTAGTTCCACATGGACAGAGTTTTGCAGAGGACTACGCCGGCATCTTTCACTTTCAGGTATAAACCTACAGTGGGATCAAAAAGTCTGAGACCACACTGAAGATCTGAGATTTAAAAAATCTAATTTAAACTTGGAAGAAATGTTCAACATTTCAGGATTAAAAAAAAACATAACTTAAGTAATCTAAACAATTTAATTTTAATAAACATTTCACTCAAATTGTTAGTTAATAATAGCATTTATAATTTGAAAAAAATCATATAAGATTGGAAAAAATGCAAAATAGATTATTTTCTCTAGTGGTATTTATAACCTTATTATTCCAATAATATATTAAAGGGACAGTGTCAGATGTTTGGTGTGTCTGTTTGGTGTTGTTCGCGTGTCTTCAGTTCTGGCAGTATGGTGAATGGGTGGATGTTGTCATTGATGACCGACTGCCTACCGGAGATGGGAGGCTGCTGTTTGTACAATCAGCCGAGGGCTCTGAGTTCTGGAGTGCCCTGTTGGAAAAGGCCTATGCAAAGTAAGTGTGTTTTAATTCATAAATTACCTGCTACTACTTACCTGAACTGTAATGCTGAACAAAAAGTACTAAGTCATCTGAAAAGCTTGGTATAAACGCTGTGCCAAACCACAGACTAGAAAACGCACAGTGTTCATACAACATGTCACATATCCATGACAAACCAACCAGTGGCGCTGATTTCTCCTGTATTTTTAAGGGTAAATGGCTCATATGAAGCTCTGACAGGAGGCCATTCCACTGAGGGTTTTGAGGATTTCACTGGAGGCATCGCTGAGAGCTATGAGCTGAGCAAAGCTCCTCCACATCTGTTTAAGCTCATGCAGAAAGCATTTAAGCTGGGATCATTAATGGGCTGCTCCATTGATGTGAGTCACATTCTACTTCTCTTGGCTTTCTTTTCACATCATTTATTTATTTATTTAGGCAAGAAAAAATAGTGTATAAATATATAAAATTTAATAGGACTTTATATAAACCTTTTAGTGGACCTGTGGTCTAGTTAATGTGGAAATATCAAATGTTAGCTCACTTGTAGCTCACATTATACCACAAGTTTCAAGTGTGACATTTGTTATCATTGCTGTAATGCATGATAAGAAGGATGCACTGATGAACACGTTGGCTGATAATGATAATGATTTATATTTTGAAGCTCATAACCAGTCCAATACGCAGTTTAATAAGTTCAGTAACAAGTTTAATAATAAAGTGGAGAGAAACAAACACTGGTACACAGGTTCACAGTACAGAAGCAAACCAGGAAATCCAAGACAAGAGCATCTACAGCAGAGCAACAACTGACTCTGAACATAGGAAACACAGGGGTATATATAACCAAGTTAACCTGGGCTGACAAGGGACAGGTGTGGGTAATTAGGAGATTAACAAGGGTTGTTATGGAGACAAACGAGGCAGCAAGGCAAATAGACTATAGCCCCTTTCATACACTAATACCAGTAAATTGCCGTAAAATAACTGGCTTTACTGGTAAATACCAGAAGTCTTTCATCTGAAGTCTGAGTCAAGCTGGAGTCATTTCATTAATTTTTGCAAATAAATTCTCATTCTTAAAATTCCTATTTACAAGGTTGTATTTTAATGACAAAATACGTTCCAGGTACAAATATGTTTTTATTGACATGTTTTTTTCTACCTGTATACATAGAGTCAAACCAAGATACAAAAATACGTAAATACTGCTCTGGGTGTGTGCACTTGGACGGGTTAAATGCAAAGCACAAATTTCGAGTATGAGACACCATACTTGACTACATGTCACAGCACTTTTAACTTTTCACTTTCAAATATATGTAAAATTCAACTGAGGTTTCCTGCCTTGCCCTACACGTACTGAGATTTCTCTGGATTCACTGAATTTTTTCTCAAAATTATGTATGGTAGTTGGTGAAAGACCTAAATTCTTTGCAATCATTGAGAAATGTGATTTCTGATTTATCTGACAATTCTCTCATGAAATTTGGCACGATCCAGGTTTGCTGGCAAAGACAGTATGCTCTTCATGATACTATAAACTCAATCATGATACCCTGACCTATTACCAATTCACCTGCTTATCGTGGACTGTTTCAAAACAGTTTAACTTGGATATTTTATAACCTTTTCACTTTTATTATGCCTCTGTCCCAACTTTTGTGGAGTGTGTTGCAGCCATCAAAATTAAAAAAAAAATATATATAAATATTTACAAAATACATTTAAATTGGTCAGTGAAAACATTGGATATATTAATTGTACCTTTGTCAATTAAATCAAAGATGAAAAGCCAGTTAACAAACCACATATTCTTGATTTTACTGCACTTTACAAAACGTCCCAACTTTTCTGTAATTGGGGTTGTACAAAAAGATTGATAAAACGTCATGCTAGGTTTAAGGCTAGATTTTCCGTTCATGTTTTTAACAGGACACACCACAGCATACGTGAGGTAATGTTACACTAACCTTTGTGGATGCGTTCTAAGAGTTGATACCGGTATCTTTAATTGTTTTCCCACATTTACTGCATCTAGCTGATCTTCATGAAATTCCTGAATCTGACACACTAATATAACCAAATGTGAGAACGGTGGCTCCCACCATGTTACATACCCTTTTTTACATTTTGGAATGTACGCGCAATACGCAGACATACATCATCAAACACTATATAAGAGTCCCATACATCAACAAAAAAATACTTGAGCAGATATATTAAAAGCATATAAGTCAATTCCAGGTTCTTATTTTATGATATCAAAAGACTCGGGCTGTGTTTAAAATATTCACGAGTCCTTCTTGTCGAGTCGAGTCACGTCTGAAGTCATTTTAGTTTGAGTTTGGAGTCAAGTCTGAAGTTTATTAAAATGCGACTCGAGTGCGACTCGAGTCCGAATCACTAACTCGAGTGCCCATCTCTGGTAAATACAAAAATGTGCTGTTCACACAGGCAATAACGTTCCATTCATCAGTTTCAAAATACCAGTAAATTCTGTGACATCATTAACCAGAAATGAGGAGTATGTGCGGTCAGTGTTTTTGTTGATGTTTTAATTTTTGTGTCAAACGTTCACATTCATGCAGCTGCTATTGGCATAATCGTATGTATAATAATCATTGAGCAGATTACCAGTTTGCATGAGACGGAGGCGATGACAAGTCTGAAGCTGGTGAAGAGTCATGCCTACTCCGTCACTGGCGCAGAGGAGGTCAGAAACTGGCACTGACACAGAAACATGGATGATCTGATAGGAAAAACTTGAAGGAGCTCTAATGACTGTCACCTTACCAACAGGTTCATTCCTACGGCCATTCGGTTCAGTTGGTGCGTATGAGGAACCCGTGGGGTCGGGTGGAGTGGATCGGCCCTTGGAGTGACAAGTGAGTTTCCCTAAACAGAAGTTTCCCTCTTTCAACATCAGTCTTGAGAGTCCTGTAAAATACTTCCCATGTCTTTTTCAGTTCCGAAGAATGGAATAGCGTCCAACCGGAGGAGAAAGCTAAATTGGTTTATTCAGCTGAAGATGGAGAGTTCTGGTAAGAGAACTTCAGCTTTTAACCATCAACAACGTAACAAATATGTTGACGAATACTGACGAATCTTCCTCATACTGTCAGGATGGCGTATTCGGACTTCATACAGCAGTTCTCGAGGTTAGAGATCTGTAATCTGACTCCAGACACTATTTCAAGTGAACATATGAGCCGCTGGAACTACAGCCAGTTTGAAGGTGACTGGAGGGTGGGATCCACTGCAGGGGGCTGCGGGAACAACCCAGGTAAATCAAAACAAACACAATGCACTTGAAACTAGGTTTGATTAAGTTTTGGTTTTAACCAACATCCGAAAATTTGGTTCCTCCTCTCCAGCTACATTCTGCTCAAACCCTCAGTTTGTGATCAAGCTGGAGGAAGAAGATGATGATCCTCATGATGGAGAGGATGGCTGCACGATCTTTGTGGGTCTGATGCAGAAAGATTTTCGTAAAGACAAGCGGTTTGGACGAGACCCGAACATCATTGGCTTCACTATCTATAAGGTAACAGGTAGCGCACAGTTATGTACAGTTTAGTGGTTACTTTCAGTAATACTGTTAGTACTAGAGACAACGTCAACATCAACGCCACAAACAAGGTCGCAACCAGCATTACCACGAACCTTGCAACCATATTTTAGCAGTCTTAGTTCCAGAGATGTTTTTTCCCATTAACTTTCTCCAATTTCTCAAGAATTAAAAAAAAAAAAATTATGTCAATAAAAAGTCATGAACTAAAGCAACCTTCTCCAAGATGAATCCCAGTATTTCAGACTTTGATTTGAAGCAATTCTCTTGAGGATTCATGATTAGTGTAGTTCTTCATCTGGAGTTTGGCTAAAGATTTTTTCCTTTAAATGAAGTTGAAATATTGATTATTATTAATCTATTAATCAATAGCCTCTGAGCTCATGGTAGATCTGTCTCGAAATGTTATTAATAATAAGAAGAATACAAATTCTCTATGGAGAAAATTAATGTGATTTTACTTCCAGAACTCAACTGTTCTTTTTACACCTACTTTTCCTTTGACATAACTATCAACATTACAACTAATTAACTTTTTTTTTTTTTTTTTTGGTTTATTTATTTATTTTTGGTAATATGAACATTGAACATGGATTCTTTTTTTTCTGGTGTTTTTCAGGTTCCAGATGAGGTATGACATCTGAATGGTTTGTACATAAGAGTAGTTGGACACCACCATTGTAACCATTTTTTTTTTTTCATTTGAACGATGCTAAGGGCAAAAAATAAATAAATAAATAAATAATTTAAAATACTTTTGCAAGATAACGAGCGGATGCAAAAGCATTTAGACATAATTATTCCTCCCATTTTATATTTTTTCTATCACCATGTCCCCTTGGGGACTCCGTCGGATACATTTATACAAAACCTTTGCAATTTTTCAGATGTCATTTTATCTATCTGTGTATGTGTTGCAGTTCAAGGGTCGCAATAACATTCATCTTGGTCCTGAAGTATTGCTGCGTCAGTTGCCCACTGCAGGGAGCAAAGCTTTCTCCAATCTGCGAGAGGTGAGCGAACGCTTCAAACTGCCTCCAGGTGAATACGTCATCATTCCCTCCACTTTCGAGCCGAATCGCAATGGAAGCTTCTTACTGCGTGTGTTCACAGAGAAAGAGGCTGCTGCCAGGTTTGTCACAAGTGTTTTTATTATATTTCAACTTGAAAAAAAAATAATATGAGATTATATATAGTTAAAGTTTTAGTCCACATGTGGATGCTGTTGCACAGGTTCTGTTCTGCCTATAGTGGACTGTTACACTAAAACATCTGTTTGTCTGACCAATAAATCATAACTGTACCCTAAACATTCTTGTATTTGCACCGAAATGCATGATGGATGTTTCTGACTCTCGTTCCTGCAGCCCGATGGATATGGAGATCAGTGCAGATGTGCAAAAGGTGAATTCATCATTTACGAACATAGTGTGTAGGGTGGCCCTTATTGTTTTTTTGTTTTGTTTTTTTTATTATTGGAAATGTTAATCTCTCACCCCCCTCATTTGTTTCTCCACTAGAAGTATGTAATGTATGCAAAATATCATCCAGATAATTTGTCATTTAAGGTATGCTCAAAGAACGTATCTTTTTATCAGCATGTAATTCAAGATCTGATTGGTACTATATTAGCAAAGGTTTTGTTGACATAATCTTTTGACTGTTTCTGATATCAGATGAGGGGCAGTTGTGGCCTAATGGTTAGAGAGTCAGACTTGAAACCCAAAAGTCGTGGGTTTCGAGTCTCAGTACCGGCAGGAATTGTAGTTGGGGGGAGTGAATGTACAGCATGTCGCTTTGAGCTTTTGTAACCACGACTGAGGTGCTCTTGCGAAAGACACCGAACACTCAGTTGCTCCCTGGACACTGGAGCAAATGGCTGCCCACTGTTCACGGTGTGTGTGTGCGTGTGCGTGTGCGTGTGTATGTGTGTTCACTACTTACAATGCACTCCTCTCAAAGTATGAAGAACAAACGCAGTTCATTAGGCAGATTGTCAGACTGTCACGAGTTTCCACATCCCTACAAGAGTACTGAGGTTGAAGCACTTGTCAGATCATCATAAATATCTAGATCAGATCTCAGTTTTGTTCCAAGTTCACTTTCTTCACCAGTACAGTAATTTCACTTTTTAATATTCTGCTTCTACATCTGCAAGAACTTTGCGGCTGAAGGACATGTGAGACTGTTATCACAATCTACATCAGATCACAATATTTCAAAGATCAGTTCACATCAGAGTTGTAATAGCTGTTTATTTTGGGCGTTTTATGCCTTTATTTCGATAGGACAGTAAGTGGACAGGAGGCAAAGTGGGAGAGAGGGGGGGATGGGATCAAGAAAGGTCCACAAGCCGGGGCTTGAACTCGGGACACCTGAATCGCAACAGTGCTACATGTCGGTGTGTAGCCCACAAGGCTATCGGAGCAGACGTAATTTAACATTTTAAGACTTACAACACTGTGTTCTTGTTTTTAACCTAATTCACAGTTTACTATTGGTTTTGTATAATTATTAATATGTACATACATTACATACATACATTATTAGTACATGCTGTTATGGTCAATAAGACAGAATTTCAGTGTTGTTGAGCAAACCCCAAATGTACTCTAATCTCAGCAAAATTTGGTTTGTTTCCATTTCTCATGGGGGAGTTGGGAGTTGACTAGGCGGATGAGAGCAGAAGATTTGAAAAGTCAAAAAATAAGGGCCACCCTAGTGTGTATTATTACTTATAAGAAACACATTTATATAAATTCAGATATATAACCGTACTGTATATAAAAAAATACAAATTTTTTTCTTTCCCAGCAATACATATCCGAGAGTGATGAGGACCAACATATCAAACAGTTTTTCAATCAGATGGCTGGAAATGTAAGTAATTTTTAATGTAAGGCTGATCTTTTCCGGTTCTGGGTCATTTTCATTATCACACATGATATTGTTTTCACTCTGCAGGACTCAGAGGTATCTGTGTTTGAACTAAAGCAGGTCCTTGACAGTATTACCTCAAAACGTAGGAAAAGAAACTTTCCCAGTTTTATTGACACAAACACACACACACACACACACACACACACGCACACACACACACACACACACACACACACATTCTTTTCTTTAATTTCCTTGACATTGAAATTCTGTGCTTATTGTTCTTACAGTGTTTTGTGGTATTTCACACAGGAACTGATGTGAAGACAGATGGATTTAGTATGGAAACTTGTCGCCACATTATCAGTCTGCTAGATGTATCCTTACCTCACTAAATAATATGAATGGATACTGCATGGATTAATGCAGAGATTCACTTTTTTCTCAGCCAAAACCTTTTGACCTTAAACATTTATTTGAAGCCCCCCTAAAGGTAAATATTTTAATAATTTAATAATATATTCACGTGTTCACAGTTCTCTGATGTTGGATTACTATTTTGAAAATATTTATTTTAAATGTACATTTTCATGATTTTTCATCAACTCGCAACCTCCCTGCATTTCCCTGACAAATCTCCAGGGGGTCAGAAACCCCAGATTGGATTTTAATCACAAACACAGCAACCAAATTAATTATCATAACCCTGTTATAACCCTTAACCTCATTTCAGAGAGATGGGAGTGGCAAACTCGGCCTTGTGAATTTTCACATACTGTGGATAAAGATCCAGAAATATTTGGTATGATATTGGTATGAATTAAAGATTAAAAAATGAAAAAATCTCTACTATCAGACAATTATTGATATGGTACAGATCTATTGTGCCTCCCTACCACAGCAACAACTTTGTGGGCCTTAAAGGGGTCATGAACTGAGAAACCAAACTTCCCTTGATCTTTTAACATATAAGAGGTCATTGTACTATAAAAACATCCTATAAGTTTCAGAACTCAAAACTTTCTCATTAATCTAAAAACAGCTTATATTGAAGCCAGTCTGCCAAAATGACAGCTTGTGGAATGTTTTACTCTATGATGTATAGTGTGGATAAACACCGCCTCCACAGAAGATGATCAACACCTGCTTCTACATCACTGCCTGTTTAGGCCCGCCCACCAATTTGCACATGTAGTGTTTATGAGAGAGGCGAACGTGCAGGTCTACAAAGAACCCAAATGATAAAGATGGCTCTGAAGACAAGAAGACATTGTGCAGTGCCAAGTTGTGGAAAAACAGTTTTTGCGTTGCCTTCATTCTGATCCCCATGTTAAGAAAGAGTGAATGACTTCTAAATTATGATGTTTTTTATGTAAAAATCTTGATAACATTATAAGTGGACCTCAGAGAACAGTACAAAATAAAAAACAAAGGCAGTTCATGATCCCTTTAAGTTCTAAAAAATTCTTCAATTTATTTAGCAGTGTTAAATACCAAATGTGTATTTTCTGTCATACCTCAACAGGAGGTTTTTAAGAAGCATGATACAGACAACTCAGGCACTATGAGTTCCCATGAGATGAGAGATGCCGTGAAAGATGCAGGTAATGAGTCTATGGCCCATTTCACATACCAGTAAATTGCCGTAAAATTACCAGAATTACTTTGGCGGTAAATTCAGAAATGCACTATTCACACAGGCAACAACATTCTGTATTTTCCCGATAAAGCACCATTCACACATCCGTTTCAAAATACTGGTAAATTCTGTGACATCATTAACCAGAAATGACCTCTTAACAGCTGCACCTCCCAGCGTTGTGTTTGTAAACATGAAGGGTTATTCCCCTAGAGAATTGCCGGAACAAATTTACTGATATTTTGGAAAAGGTCCTGTTCACACATGATCTCTTAATGGTGATTTACCAGTAAAGACTCTGGGCCCTATTTTAACGATCTAAGTGCATGGTCTAAAGCGCACGGCACAGGTGAACTTAGGGCGTTTCCGAATCCACTTTTGCTAGTATAATGACGGGAAAAACGGTCGGCGCTCCCGGCGCGTGGTCTAAAAGGGTTGTCCCTATTCTCTTAATGAGTAATGGGTGTGTTTTTGGGCATAACGTGCAATAAACCAATCAGAGTCTCATCTCCCATTCCCTTTAAGAGCGAGTTGTGCTTGCGCCATGGCGGATTCGCTATTTAAATGGCGGAATTTTAAGGCGCACAGACTGAATGCGTCTCCAGAGGGCAAACAGATCTGCTCATGCGCGAGCAAATAGGTAGGCTAATTCTGATACATGCAATGACTATCCATTATGACATGTATGACATTTTTATATTTATGTAGCCTACACAATAATATTCTTTTAAACTGTAATCCTTTAATTTTTAATATTTGGCATTTTCTACTAACGCGCTCTTTAAATAACAAAAAATAAAAAATAAAAATATTGCGCCATTGACTTTAGACTAGGTTTGAGTTGGCCCTATAGCGCAGTTCCTCGAAATAGCAACACGCCAACAATAATAATAATAATAATAATAATAATATGTTTTACTTATATAGCGCCTTTCAAACACCCAAGGACACTTTACATAAGGTAAATAGAAACAAGAACACAGAAAAATACAAGTGTACACAAACAGTATACAACACGAACAACCAAGCAGCAGACAGAGATGCAATAATATGCAATATATAGATGGGTTACAAAACAAGCATAAAGCAGAAAATTAAGGCAAGCAATCAATTAAGAAAACATATTGTAAATAAGTGAGTTTTCAGAGCAGTTTTAAAGGTCTGGAGTGAGGAGATAACAAGGAGATCTTGTGGTAGTTTATTCCAGAACTTGGCAGCAGAAACACAGAAAGCCCTACCACCCACACTAGGTAGCCGGAATTTGGGTACTGCAAGCAAATTTTCAGAGCTAGATCTCAAAGTACAGGCAGGGACATAGGGGAGAATTAATTCAGAAATTTAGGAAGGTGCTAAACCATGACGAGCCTTGAAAACTAAAACAAGAATCTTAAATTGAATATGATAGGTGACAGGAAGCCAATGTAATTGCTGTAAAACCGGAGTGATGTGGGCTGATTTTTTGGTAGATGTAAGAACACGAGCAGCTGAATTTTGGATTAGCTGCAAGCGATTCAGGACTTCGTTGGGCAGGCCATAAAACAAGGAGTTACAATAATCCAAATGTGACGTGATAAATGCATGTACAACAGATTCAGCGTCTTTGAAATTTAAAGAAGGTCATAGTCGGACAATATTACGAAGGTGAAAAAAACAAGATTTGACAAGCTGATTGACATGGGATTCAAAACGTAGACTAGAATCAAATATTATACCAAGATTGTGTATAGTGGAATGGGGATGGACTATAATGTTAATGGAGTAGTCAGGTTGGGAGGAGACAAGGGATTTAGGGCCAACTAACAAAAATTCAGTTTTTTCAGTATTTAACTTTAAGAAGTGTTGGGCCATCCATACTTTGAGATCATGTAAGATGTAAACAAAGAAGCAAGATGTAAACAAAGAAGGGGGGAAAAAGAATTTGGCTGTACAGTAAAATAGATTTGCGTATCATCGGCGTAATTTCCACAGTTACGCCGATGATACGCAAATGGCGCCGGATGATCTGACCCAGAGGAAGCATATAAATTAAGAATAGGAGTGAAAAAAATTACAGAATGAGATTTGGATTTATCAATGCTAATGAACTGTTGCCTGTCTGAGAGATATGAACCTAGCCACTGTAAGACAGTGTCAGTAATACCGATCTCCGACAAACGAGATAACAGTACAGAATGGCAAACAGTATCAAAAGCTGCACTCAGGTCTAAAAGAACCAGAAGGCTAGGGGCACCTGAGTCAGAGGCGAGGAGGAGGTCATTCACTACTCTTAGAAAGGCAGTTTCTGTACTATGTCGAGGGCGAAATCCGGACTGAAATGGTTCATATACAGGTGCATCTCAATAAATTAGAATGTTGTGGAAAAGGTTGTGGGTTTTTGTTAAATGTGAGCCAAAATCATCACAATTAAAAGAACCAAAGACTTAAACTACTTCAGTCTGTGTGCATTGAATTTATTTAATACACGAGTTTCACAATTTGAGTTGAATTACTGAAATAAATGAACTTTTCCACGACATTCTGATTTATTGAGATGCACCTTTAGACTGTTTTTGTCTAAGTGAATCTGTAATTGTTTGGCGACCACCTTTTCTAGGACTTTAGATAAAAAAGGAAAATTAGAAATTGGTCTGAAGTTATTTAAAACTGTGTCGTCAAGGCCAGGTCTTTTAATTACAGGGGTGATCATAGCTATTTTCAATTCCAGCGGTATATAACCAGTCCATAGAGAACAATTTATCATGTGGGCGATAGGTATAATGAGAGAAGGCAGGAAGTTTTTGAGTATGTATGTTGGAATAGGATCTAGTGGACAGGTAGAGGAATTAGAGTTCATAATCAGCTGTTCAACCACAGACGTATTAGTGAGTTAAAAGTTTTAGAGTGGATAAAGTATCTGGGAAGTAGTAGTTTCTGGAACAACAACGGAAGAAAAGGATTGATAAATATTGGCAATTTTGTGTGTAAAAAATGTCAGAAAATCAACACAAAGATCAGAAGAACCATTAAGAAGGGGTGTTGGTGGTTTAACAAGTTTGTTGATCTCAGAGAATAGGGTCTTGGGCTTGCACTTTGCTCTGTTAATAATAGTGGACAGGTAGATAGAGTGTGCAGTGTTAAGTGCTTTTTTATATTGTGATATGAATTCTGAGTAGAGGGTCGCATGAACGAGAAGACGAGTCTTCTTATAGAGCCGTTCAAGACGTCTACCCTTCGCTTTCATAATTTGAGCTCCGGAGTAAACCAAGGGGAAGAATGGGCTGAGGGGACAGTTTTAGACTTTAATGGGGCCAAAGTCTCCAAGACATTAGATGTAACATTGTTATATAATGATACTATCTCACCAGAACAGGAGAGATTAACAGAGAGAGGCAAAGAGGAAGCAGTTATAGCACTAGAGAAATTGTCAGTGTTTATATTTTTCAGGTTTCGATAAGATATTAAAGATCAATGCGCCTGAATACACCTCTTTTTTTAGAACAGCACACCCATGGGCGCACAAATGGGCTCAAATGCATTTGCTATTTACACAATGTGGCGCATAATGGGAAAATGAGAACTGCGTCGGGCTGAAACTAGCAAAAATACTTGTGCCACGCCTTGCACCGCATTGCACCGGGTGTATGATAGGGCCCAACATGTGTGAAAGGCGCTTATGTTTAGTCTTAACATTGAGGACAATATAGTCATTCATTTCTTCTAAAAGTGGTCATAATAAGGAGTGCATTAATGGTTGTTTGTTTTTTCTTCACAGGGTTCCAGCTGAACAATGACGTACTTCAGGTGATAATCTCACGTTATGCCAATCAGCAGTACGTCATTGACTTTGATTCCTTCGTTGGCTGCCTGATTCACCTGGAAATGCTCTTCAGTAAGTTTTGCTGAAGATTATGCAGTTTAATGTTTTAAATTACCATAAATAAATTACTATAAACAGGAATTATGACAATGGTTTACTGTAATGTTTTCATCTGTTCTCTACACAGATATATTTAAAACATTTAATAAGAAGGACACCGGAAAAATCGAGCTGGATATCCTGCAGGTGACACACAAGTGTGAACGCGGAGTAAGATTTTTGTGTCTTATCAATGTAGCGTTTTCATTTACTGACGTGTTGTTTTGTGTTTTGCAGTGGCTCTGCTTGGCCCTGATTTGAAAATCCACTTACCATAATTGCATCAGAACAGTTCATTTCCTGCAGTTGAACTGAAGAGGATGCAGCAGACCTGAAAAACCAAAGAGTAAAGTCTGAGTAAAATCAACCAGAGACGAGTATTATCTAAACTTGGAATTGGTTAAAAATGGGCTATAATAAAGACGACTAAATCCCATTTTTCATATTTGCAAATTTTGATAATTTTATGTCCCATTTACAAATAATTTCCATAGTAATGGTATAGTACATTGTTTCTACTGTAAAAACCATGAGTTAATATGATATTGAATCATAACTACCACCTACTGTATTGGAATGTGTAAATTCATGGCTTCATTAATCTCATTTTAAATTCTTCTAAGACCAGTTTCATGCAAAATTTCATTAATGCCTTAACAACTTCCATCTGAGATTTATCTATTCCTAAAACACCTTTAAATCCCATTTCCCTCCAAATTTGATGATGCTGTTATAATTACAGCTGGAGTGCCCTTGATGGTCACCAGAGGGCACTCCACCCCAGATCATTTTATGTCATGTTTACAAATAGTTATCCATAGTTTCCACCAAAATAGCATAGTACATTGTTTCTACCATAAAAATCATGAATTAATATGATATTGAATATCATGGTATAGTATGTGTAATAAATGTTCACTGAACGCAAGTTGACTGAACCCAAGTGCAGAACCTAAAACATGAATTTACCAACAGCAGTTACAGTGAACAAAGCTAGACAAAGACAATAATCTTCTTTTAGTTTTATGGCGAGTTACTGACCAACATTAAAGGTGCACACTGCCACCTACTATTGGAGTGTGTAAATTCATGGCTTCATTAATCTCATCTTAAATTCTTATAATAAGACCAGTTTTGTGAAAAGAAAAAAAAAAAAAAAAAAAAATTAATGCTTTAACAACATCCATCTGAGAATTATTTAATTCCTAAAATACCTTTAATATCTAATTTCCTTCCTAATTTGATGATGTTTTCTTTAAGTCTTTGCTTTCTTCATTATATGTTCTACAGTTTGTTCTATATTTTCTTTGCATTTTCAAACCTCAAATTTGTCAGTAGTCATTTTATTCATAAGAAATAATGTATTATTAAGTCTTGTGTGTCCTAACTGAAGGATCTACGGATCCTTAAATGCAACGTATGTGTTTTGCTTCAAGAGAGCAACCATACATTTGTGTTGTGTTTTACTTTCTTTCTTTTATATTCATTTATTCTTCATTCATTCATTAAATTTATCATTTAATCGTTTTACTATTCAATTTAATCATACACTCATTTATAATAATCATTTTAACCATTTATATACTCATTTAATTAATTCATTTATTGATTAGTCATTTATATATATATATTTTATATTATTTTTCCATTGTTTAATCTTATAACTGTGTTTCAAGGGCTGTTTGTCTTCACGAATAAATAATAATAGGGAATGTTTATGGAAATGTAAGGTTTATGGGATGTTGTTGTGAAGCAGTTTGGTATAACATGACTTGTTGGATTTGTGTTTGTCAGATGAAGTCTGAGCATTGAAACATACACAACTATTATTCAATAAACTCTGCTCCTTTTTT
This sequence comes from Spinibarbus caldwelli, assembly GCA_039654775.1. Classification (NCBI taxonomy): domain Eukaryota; kingdom Metazoa; phylum Chordata; class Actinopteri; order Cypriniformes; family Cyprinidae; genus Spinibarbus; species Spinibarbus caldwelli. The sequence continues at coordinate 14,766,693 of CM077231.1, forward strand.
ATCTTCATCACTTTGTCTCCTACTTCTGTTCTTATCTGGCTTTTCTGAGTCAACTTCTTGGCTGATAGAAGACTGTTAAAGGGCACCTATTATACAAAATTCGCTCCTTTTTTAAATCCCTATAAATCATAAGCAGTGTCTCAGAACAAGTCATTCGCAGAATCTGTAAAATGTGACGTCACATTCTACAAGCCCCGCCTAATACTGTTGACGGACACTGAAATATTAGCTGAGACCCCACCCTGAGTGAGCCGTTGTTCTGTCGATTTGTGCTACCCTGTCAGATTTTGCTACCTCCCATTAAAACAGTGGGTAGTACAATTCGACAATGAAAAATTCTACCTGTCAAATTATGATTTATTAATGTCTACACCTACCACAACCCTAAACCTACCCTTACAGTAATGCAAATACAGTAATTTTGTGTTATATTCGCGGTTGTGGCTAGAAGGGATACAGCTACCGGAAACCAACAATAAATAATTTTTTTCTACGTATTAGATTGTGTTTTATTAACATCTACACCTACCCCAACCCTAAACCTACCTATACAGTAATGCAGATACATTAAATATTGTTGTTCAGCGTGAGAAAAAAGACGCAATGTTGATGTGCACATGCGCAGTAAGCCCTGGTAGGAAAATCTGACGGGTAGGATAAAATGTCAGGACACCGTACACAATCCGCCATGTTTATCTTCATGCTAGAGCATTAAAAGCAGCATTGAAGAAAGAAATGTCTTCTTATTAGAGCTACAGAAATTATTCATTCAAGAGCAGTGAGTGATTTTCTGTTTTTATTTTATTGTATGGGTCATATTATCAGCATAGACAGCAGTAGGTACTGTATATTATGCTGCTGTCACTACACAGATGTAATATAAACATGCGATTTCTTTATGCCAGCTGTTTACCTTCACAGACATAATAGACTGTGTTTTTAACATAAACTTAGTTTAGTACTCACATGTGTGTGACAGAAGCTTTCTGTGTGCATGCTTCAGATGTAAACCGTATATCGGACGTTTAAACTTTAAAATGCATGATTTCAGCGCAATAGACATGATAATCAAAACCAAACAGATGTTTTATGGTTTTTTTTGTTTGTTTGTTTTGGCAGAGTATCTGAGGAAGGAGCTGTAAAGGCACAGCCCTACTCTGCAGGCGGGAACAGCAGCTCATTTGCATCTAAAGAGACATTTTCAGAATATATAATAAATGATCTGTGGGGTATTTTGAGCTGAAACGTCACAGACACATTCTGGGGACACCTGAGACTATTACATCTTATAAAAAGGGGCATAATAGGTGTTCTTTAATACAGTTTTGGGTACCAGACAAGACTTCTTAATAACAAATTTTGGGTATTAAGCAATTTTGCTGACTAGTTGTTCTGCAGACAAAAACGGTTGTTTTCTGACAGGATCTGGGGCTGAATCTGATATTTCTTGCGTGGAGGCAACATACTGTATCTGTAGTCTTGTAACTGATTTCTTTTCTTCTGTTTTTACTATTAATTGTTTCATCTTTAATTACTTTTTGAATATAATATTTTGCCAGCCAGTGATTGTCAAAGTTGCCTTTAGGGGGAGGTACCCCCTCAATAACCAAAAACTAGCAAGTACAGCTAGTTTATATTACAACTGTGGCATATTGTAGCTCTTGTTTCTAAATGTGCAGGCTGTTGTTTTTCATAACAAATGCTATATATACAGGTGCATCTCAATAAATTAGAATGTCGTGGAAAAGTTCATTTATTTCAGTAATTCAACTCAAATTGTGAAACTCGTGTATTAAATTCAGTGCACACAGACTGAAGTAGTTTAAGTCTTTGGTTCTTTTAATTGTGATGATTTTGGCTCACATTTAACAAAAACCCACCAATTCCCTATCTCAACAAATTAGAATACTTCATAAGACCAATAAAAAAAAAAAAAAAAAAAAAAAAAAAAACATTTTTAGTGAATTGTTGATCTTCTGGAAAGTATGTTCATTTAATGTATATGTACTCAGTATTTGGTAGGGGCTCCTTTTGCTTTAATTACTGCCTCAATTCGGCATGGCATGGAGGTGATCAGTTTGTGGCACTGCTGAGGTGGTATGGAAGCCCAGGTTTCTTTGACAGTGGCCTTCAGCTCATCTGCATTTTTTGGTCTCTTGTTTCTCATTTTCCTCTTGACAATACCCCATAGATTCTCTATGGGGTTCAGGTCTGGTGAGTTTGCTGGCCAGTCAAGCACACCAACGCCATGGTTATTTAACCAACTTTTGGTGCTTTTGGCAGTGTGGCAGGTGCCAAATCCTGCTGGAAAATGAAATCAGCATGTTTAAAAAGCTGGTCAGCAGAAGGAAGCATGAAGTGCTCCAAAATTTCTTGGTAAACGGGTGCAGTGACTTTGGTTTTTAAAAAACACAATGGACCAACACCAGCAGATGACATTGCACCCCAAATCATCACAGACTCTGGAAACTTATCACTGGACTTCAAGCAACTTGGGCTATGAGCTTCTCCACCCTTCCTCCAGACTCTAGGACCTTGGTTTCCAAATGAAATACAAAACTTGCTCTCATCTGAAAAGAGGACTTTGGACCACTGGGCAACAGTCCAGTTCTTCTTTTCCTTAGCCCAGGTAAGACACCTCTGACGTTGTCTGTGGTTCAGGAGTGGCTTAACAAGAGGAATATGACAACTGTAGCCAAATTCAAATGGCTCTTGATGCCTTGAACCCACCCTCAGTCCATTGCTTGTGAAGTTCACCCAAATTCTTGAATCGACTTTGCTTGATAATCCTCATAAGGCTGCGGTTCTCTCGGTTGGTTGTGCATCTTTTTCTTCCACACTTTTTCCTTCCACTCAACTTTCTGTTAACATGCTTGGATACAGCACTCTGTGAACAGTCAGCTTCTTTGGCAATGAATGTTTGTGGCTTACCCTCCTTGTGAAGGGTGTCAATGATTGTCTTCTGGACAACTGTCAGATCAGCAGTCTTTCCCACGATTGTGTAGCCTAGTGAACCAAACTGAGAGACCATTTTGAAGGCTCAGGAAACCTTTGCAGGTGTTTTGAGTTGATTAGCTGATTGGCATGTCATCATATTCTAATTTGTTGAGATAGTGAATTGGTGGGTTTTTGTTAAATGTGAGCCAAAATCATCACAATTAAAAGAACCAAAGACTTAAACTACTTCAGTCTGTGTACATTGAATTTATTTAATACACGAGTTTCACAATTTGAGTTGAATTACTGAAATAAATTAACTTTTCCACGACATTCTAATTTATTGAGATTCACCTATATATATATATATATATATATATATATATATATCCTCATTGGGGGCTGAGCCCCCCCAAAATGAAAATCCTAGAATCGCCCCTGGATGACACAAAGTGAAAATAACATGATATTTTTGGGTTATGGAAACAACATGGTGAATATAGAATACTAACATGAACTGTTAATGATACCTTCATGCAAATCCTTCCCAGCTAACACACGCAGTACAGTTATGTGATTTATCGGTACTGTACTTTTATTTCACGCGTTGCATGCTAGTAGTTTCTGTGCTTTAGTGAAGTGATGTACAGCGTGGCGCCACATTCGTGCGTGCTATATAAGAGTGCGCGCTGCGAACACTGTATAACATCTGGCAGGACAGGATAGTTCGCTTTTCTGAGGTAAAGGACTTTTTATTTCATAAGTTACGAAAATAACGATAGATTAATGACACTTACATTAAACCTGTCAACATCTCATCTGACCGTAGATACTGAATCGAGACAGTGCGTTTTTCTCAGACACTCTTTACTTAAACTGCATCTGACAGAAGTGTCAACAGCTTTCATGCACGTCTTTTAAAATAAAAGTCTCGCATCAGAAAAACATTTAGAATTAACTTATATATTTTTTTGTTGTTGATGTCGTTTCTTTGGCCGTACACTCCGCGACCCACTCAGAACGGTCTTGAAACCCACTTTTGGGTCGCGACCCACCAGTTGAGAAACACTGTACTAGAACATGCTCTCATGCTTGGTGATTCGAAAATCGCATTATTTTTCACATAATTTACATTATTACAATACTTTTCTCCCCAGCCTGGCACAAACGGCTCGATTAGTTCCGGGTTTGATGAAGGCCCGCCTTCCGGAAAATGAACTGTGTTGTGATTGGTTAGCTGTCCCAGTGCGTTGTGATTGGCGAACAGCTTAGATGGTGTTTCAGTACTGCCCCGCCCCTTGCCAAAACAACAAGTTCGTCAATATTCCCATATCAATTCAGACCCCGAGAATATTGAACAAGAGGATCTCGCAGAACCTTTGCACGCACGGATATTGCAAGACATATTAAAGTAGTAACGATATTGTTGTTGTTGTTGTTGTTTTTGGCTAAATCACGTTTTAGATAGGATGTCAACAACAGCTTATAAATAACTGCATTTACTATGTACAGATAAGTGCAACAGTAATATGTATTGTGTTTATTGTTGTTTAATTCTAACATTAACATGAATTGCAGTGAAACTGTTATACAGTTGAATTTATTTATACCATAGTCCCACAGAGTTACACTATTTGTGGCGGTTTCCCGAAGAACCAAAAAATAATAATAAAAAGAAGTGTATTGAGTCACACTTTACAACACTCTTGTTACAATGCAACTACATAAGTAAGAAAGTGCCTATGTAATTAAAAAATTATGAAGTAAAAGCAAAGGAAACCATATACTTACTATGTCATTATTTTGGTAGAGACTGCTTATGTATATCATTGTATCTAGTAAAATGTGTTTTAAAGAATTGTGTATTCATTTTGCATCACAGCGTTACATGATGTTAAACCAGTGTGAAAGCAACACCTGCTCCACCCCTCACAGCTTTACCATACAGCAGCTCTCACTTTAAAACCAGCAATTTCATACAAACCCTCACACATTATACAGGCTTCAGAGAAACTTGAGTACGACTACAGGGCAGCATGTCTAATACTGCAAAAGTTCTTTCTAGGAGGCAGGATAGAGGAGAAGGAGTGGGAACCATCAAGAAGGCGATTCCCTTCAACAAGCAGGACTATCAGAGTCTGAAGAAGATGTATCTGGCAAAAGGAACCCTGTTCTGTGACCCGACCTTCCCTGCTGAATCAGCCTCTCTGGGATTCAATGAACTTGGGGAGCATTCCGAGAAGACCAGAGGAGTGCAGTGGAAGAGACCTAAGGTACTGCAGTGTGTGTTTGCTTTCTTCCACACAGGTGGAGTTTAGGTATAAGATCCTTAATATTACTTTTGCTTTACCCAATTACTTAAATGCAAAAAAGTAAATAAATAAAAAATAGTAAGGTAAATTAAAGAATAGTGAGGTTAATTCAATATAAAATAGTAATAACTGTTTATACTACAGTGCTTTTGAATGCTTGAATCTGATTGGCTGATGAACGTTGTGTGCAATTAGTTCCAGGGAAACGCAGTAGTTCCAGGCAGGTTTTGACCATATTATATGCCCATATTACTTCGAAAACACTTTCAGTTATTTCAAAAGTCCTTACAGTGTACAGCATTTTATTGTTTTATTATGTGCGGAAAGCACATAGGTTACTCTTTTTTTCTCTTGCTCTCTCTCCCTTATAAATGCACACACATATCACTCACACACATGGAAATACAAGCACACAGAAATGTGGTGTTAGTGCTTTTCTCACGATTTTATCAGTAAAATGGTTTAGCAACTTAAAAGCCACGTCAGTTCTTGCTAATATCGGCACTGTTCTTGAAGATGATGAACTTGCAGTATTGCTGTTAGTAGAAACGCTGCTGCCGAACACTGTTGAGAGACACACAGACTCAGGTCATTCACACATGCTTAATCTCAATATCTCTCTCTCTCTCTCTCTCTCTCTCTCTGTCTAATAACTTAATTATTAACTGCATTAGTCTGCTATTAATGGCTCAAACCTCCATTACTAGGTCTAAAATTACGTTTTGGAAACCTGATGAATGTCTTTAAATACAACATCTGAAAAATATTTGAAATGTAGTAACCGTAGTGTAAACGGAATAACTGACTCTGGTCTGTTGAATTATTAAGAAATAATACACACCTGAAGTGGTGATGTGGCCACAATGCGAAGTGGAGGTGCACTATTTTCTAATAATTCAATGGCCAGTCGTCAATTATTCCTTACTTATACTACAGGGCCGTTGAATGCCTAAATCTGATTGGCCGATAAATGTTCTGAGGTGTGCAATTATTTTCAGGGAAATGAATGGCGAGTGTAGTTCCAGGCAGCTCTTGACAGCATTACATGTCCATATCACTTTGCCAAATGATTTCAGTTATTTCAAAGGTCCTTACAGCTTAAAACCGCAAAATCCAAAACCCACAATACTGAACAAACAAATAAATATAGTAAACAACAGAATAAAAAATACAGATCATTTCCATGTTTTTGCTAAAAAATTACATTTTATTATGTACAGAATGCACATACTCTATTTCGCATCATGGCCGCATCACCACCTTGGGTGTGCATTATTTTTCTAATAATTCAATGGCCCATCATCAGTTATTCCTTACTTAATGCACAGGTAGTTCCAAGTCAGTTTAATCACCGTTCTATATTAATGCGCTGTTTTAATTGATGCACACAAACACTCACAGAGAGAGAGAGAGAGAGGGAGAGAGAGAGAGATCAACGTTCTGAACAGATGCACTAGAAATGAGCTCCTATTAATTCACATAAATTACTGCTGTTAATTGAGGCAAAAAATTCATTAAAAAAGGATAGTTCATCCAAAAATGAAAATTCTGTCATCATTTCAACCTCATGTTGTTTCAAACCTGTATGACTTACTTTCTTTTGTGGAACATGAAGGTATTTTGAAGACTGTTGGTAACCAATCTGTTTCAGTTACAAATGACTTTCACTGTAAACAAAAAAATAATGTTTCTCAAATTTTCTTCATGTTCCATCGTTTATGTTAGGCTGTTGCAGCTTTACACCGTATCTACACGGCGCGGCGCGACAAAATACTATAGCACCCATTATAATCAGTGATGCTGTCTTGTTCTATTTATGACATACTGACACAAAGTTCAAATGATTTTCAATTGTCGCTTTGTCGCATCCAGTGTAGACAGACTACAGCTGTTGCAGCATGGCGCGCCATGAAACGACATGACACGACAGTTGTTGCGGTGTAAATATGTGATAAATTTTATGTTGATCAAAATATTCCTTTCTAAAGCTGCTTTTTGAAATGTCTACTTGATACTTTTTTCATTTAACACAATAATGGCTTTGAATGATCTTTTGAGGTTATCTTGACGGCCAAATTTAATTTACGATTAATTAGGTTAAATAATCACCACATCATGTAATTAATTGGATTAAAATTTTAATCGATTGACAGAAAGAAAAGAAAAATGTTGATGCAACAAAGAAAAATTTCTATAGTAGTTTATCAGAGATACAAAACATGTATTGTGTGTTTTTGAGTATATGTTTGCATACGTGTGTGCGTGATATGCTCACTATGTAACTGACAGCAGCTCAGAGCGTGTGTTGATACTACAAATGCGTTTTGCTACAAATGAAACCAGACAGGTTCTCAGTCACTGTGCAACTTTATTAAAGAACTTTAGGGTTACTATTTAAGAAAAGATAACAGTAAAAGAATAGCAAACACTTGCTGCTCATCGCTCTCACCCTCTCTAACTCCCCCGTGGGTCTACCTCCCGCCCCTTAAAGTAATCAGGAGACTAAGAGCTAGAACCAATTATTACTAAATTAACACTGCTGAACATCATCACATTAACTAGTATCCATCAACATTTTTAATAGCATTACAATACTATTTAATACATGTAGAAAACTATTAGATAGCATTTTTATATGTGCATTTTGCAAAGAGCACATAAAACCTATTGTTATTCAGTTGTACCATTACATAGTGTATCACTACCACCTCTAATTGTTTTCACATTGTCCCTTTTTAAAGGAGCTCTGCTCAAACCCTCAGTTCATTGTGGATGGCGCTACGCGGACAGACATCTGCCAAGGAGCTTTAGGTGAGAAAAGAGCTCATTGATCAGAAAGGCATTGTTTGAGTGTTAACACAGACAAATATTACAAATATAATCACTATATCAGAAATTATGTCACATATGTGGCTTATACGATACAATTTCTCAAAAACACAATCAATAACAATTAATTTCAAAGTTTTGTGGCAAGCCATTGGGAAGGAGGAACCCCAGACCAAAGGAGAAGGACCCGGCTAGAAAAGGTTATCAATCATGAGTACTTCCACCTGCTCACCCTCCAGACATGGAACCACCCACAGCTGTAGCCAATGATGGCCTAATGGAGGTCATCATAAAGCTAGGATCCCTGCTTCAGTCTGGGGTTGTGTTTTGTGGCTTAAACCTAAAATCGTCCTAGGACACCACATTGGTGGAGAATGCAGGCTTAGAGGTCAGTGCTTAAGTGGCCACAAAACTAGACCCAGAGAAGAACAGAATGGAAGCTGCCATTAATGTCTTGCTGACCAGTCACGCCAAACAGAGGGAGGAGCTATGTGCCCTTAAGGAGGCAGTGACAACGTGTCAAGTCATGTCCAAAACCAGAGCCACAATAGACACAGGGAGGGTCCTCACTAAGCAGACTCCAGATGATGATGTTGAAGCTTACCTGGAGGTGTTTGAGAGAACTGCAGTCAGAAAGAAATGGCCTGAAGAAGACTGAGTACTCTGTTGGCACCTTTTTTGACAGGGGAAGCCCAAAGAGGCTCTCAAGATCTGCATGCTAAAGATGCAGCTGATTATGTGAAGTTAAAGAGGGCCATCTTGTCCCACTATGGGCATAGCCTTCCCGCTCGTGCCCAACATTTCCGTGCATGGACTTTTGATCCAACCCAGCCAGTGAGACCTCAGATAGCCACACTGACCTACCTAACAAAGGCCTGGCTCACTACAGGGGAAGGCCCCCCAGTGGTGGAAAGAATTGTGCTGGACCATTGTATTCTTTGTATTGACCTGTTGGGCGAGCCAGGGGACAACAGCCCCCGTATTCCAGTAAGATTGGCCAACCAAGACACAGGATCCCTACTAACCAGGAAGTGTGGTTACCCTAGTACAGCCTGAATTTGCAATGGGGCCAAAAGGCCCCCCATAGTGGTGTCTGCATTCATGGAGATAAGAAGCTACCCCACTGCACAGATTGAGATGCTAACCCCCAGAGGAGGATGCACTTTCAAAGCTGAGGAAGTTTCACTGGCCAGGGGTGAAGCGAGCAGGCGAAGATTACTGCCGACAGTGTGCAACTTGCCAGAAGACCAGACCCAAGGTAATCTATCACAACCCGTTGGTTCCTTTACCCATTATTCAGACTACCTTCCACAGAATTACGATGGACATCATGGGACCACTGCCCAAATCCAGCCGGGGCCATCAATACATTTCGGTAATCCTGGATTATGCCACTCGGTATCCAGAGGCCATAACCCTATAGGCAGCAACTGCTAAAGCAGTGGCCATAGAAACATTCATGCTTTTCAGCCGAGTGGGCATTATGGAGGAGATTCTAACAGACCAGGGTACCTGCTTCCTGTCCAAAGTCCTGAAAGAGATGTGGGAACCCTTGAAGGTGAGCCAGATTCGTACCTCTGTTTATCATCCTCAGACGGACGGGTTGGTTGATAGGTTTAATCAGACATTAAAGCAAATGTTGAGAAAAGTGATTGAGGTGGATGGGACTAACTGGGATCAGTTGCTGCCTTATGTGCTGTTCTCCATAGGGAAGTACCACAAAGCTCCACTGGATTTTCCCCATTTGAATTCCTCTATGGACGACGGCCAAGAGGGCAGATGGATATTGGGAGAGGTCTGGGAGAACCCACCGTCGCCTCATTGCTCTGTGGTGGAACATGTGGATGCACCAACGGATGTTTTAGGCGTGGCCAATTGTTTGAGAGCACATGAAACAGACACAAGAGGCTCAAACATGAGTCTAAAACAGAGGGGCCCAGTTAAGAGAGTTTCAACCAGGAGAAAAGGTCATGGTATTGGTCCCTACGCATGAATGCAAGTTTCGTGCCAAGTGGCATGGGCCGTATGAAGTGGTTGAACGAGGCAGCCTGATCGGCGCTCGATCCACCAGATTTATCATGTGAATTTACTCAAGAAGTGGTATGAGCCAGAACGATGTCTGCTTTCCACCCTGTCATCCCAAGTCCTCTCTCAAGGGCCTGTGAAAGTGGAGATGGGAGCCCAACTGACCCCAATCCAAAAACAAGACCTCCAGGAGTTGGTAAGCCAACATTCAGATGTATTCTCCTTACTACCAGGACGGACCACAGTGGTCTACCATGAAATAGTCAAAGAACCTGGGAGGAAAGTGAGACTGAAGCCCTATCGCATCCCAGAAGCTCAATGGGAAGCCATTTGTGAGGAAGAAAGGAAGATGTTGGACCTGAACATCATTGAAGAATCCCACAGTGCATGGTCGAGCCCAGTTGTTTTAGTCCCCAAGCCCGATGGCAGTGTAAGATTTTGCAATGATTTTAGAAAATTGAACAAAATCTCATCCTTTGATGCTTATCCTATGTCCAGTGTGGAGGAGCTCATTGTGCGCCTGGGGCCAGCCTGCTTTGTATCCACTCTCGACCTGACTAAGTGGTACTGGCAGGTCCCCTTAACTGACCAAGTTAAGGAAAAGATGGCATTCTCCACTCCCGATGGGTTATTCAATACCGGGTTTTACTGTTTGGGGTCCACGGGGCACCGTCCGTCAACCTTCTAAAGAATGATGGACAAGATCCTTCAACCCCATCAGGAGCCCAGAGAGGGCTGTTGTTCCCATGTCTAGCCCATGGAGGGCCTCAGAGTCTAGCCCAAGGAGGGCTCCTGTTCTGGAGTTTAGCCCAGAGAGGGCTCCTGTTTCCGAATGAAGCCCAGAGAGGGCTCCTGTTCCCACGTCAAGCCCAGAGAGGGCTCTTGTTCCTGAGTTTAGCCCAGAGAGGGATTCTGTCCCCGAGCCCAGCCCAGTGAGGGCCCCTGTTCCCACATCAAGCCAATGAAAGGCTTCTGTTCCCACGTCGGCCCAGAGAGGGCCTCAGATTCCAAGTCCAGCCCAGAGAGAGACTCTGTTCCTGAGTGCAGCTGTCAGTCATGCTCCCCGTGCTGGGAGTCGCAATTTGGCATGTGTGTGTGGGCAGCACACACCAGCCCTGAAAGCCTGGAGGCTCAAAAATGCCCTCCCACCCTCCCACTCCTGCCTCCTTCACCGCTGTTGTCTGGCAGCCCTTCTGCTCGCCCTCAGCCCACCATCTGTATGGTGCAACTCCGCGGGTCTGCCAGTCTCCATTGTCAGGAGAATCCCTGGCCTCTGCCTCCAGCCTCTGAGTCCCGGACTCCGCCTCGGCCCGTCAACCCAGTGGCTCCACCATGGCTCCTAGCTCCCTCCTCTCCGCCGTGACCCATCAGTCCACTGGCTCTGCCAGGCTCCCTCGTCCCTCCGGCTCCGCCTTGGTCTGTCATCGACCATCCTTCACCTCAGGACTCCACTCCTCTGGCTGCGCCTCGTTCCTCCGGCTCCGTCAGGCTCCTCCTTCCCTTCGGCTCCACCGTGGCCTTCCGGATCCCCGCCTCCACATCGGTCGCCTGAGCCACCTGTTCTGCCGTGGTCCTCCGGATCCTCCTTGTCACCCTGGCTCATCGGCTCTCCATCTCGGGCTCCTCCACCACCTGCTCCGCCACTGTCGGTCAGCCCCCTGGAGTCGTCAGCCCTTCCCCCTCCATGGCTCCTCCCTCCGTCGGCTCCACCGTAGGTCGCCGTTATGGCTGTGGCCTGAGTCCTGCTTGGCTCCTCCTGCTCTAAGCCCCTCCTGTCTCCTCCCTCCGTCATCTGCACCCTGGACTCTGTTTGTCGTCCTCCTCTTGTCCGCCCCCTAAGTCTCCCTCCCACCAACCCACCAGATGTTTCTACGGCGCAAGGACGCACCTTCCGGGGAGGGGGCGATATGTCAGGATTATGTGTGGATTACCCTTTGTGCTGGATTATAATAAAAACTGTTAGTTTGATCCACATCTCCGTCATACAGATTGTTGACAATACTGCACTACCTCAGTGTAATTACATTCTTATATTTATTTCTGTCTTGAAAGTTGTGTCTGTTTATAATGTCTACTTGTCTTGTAAACAGTGTTGTTTATAAGCACTTTCATACTGTTTGTTTGTTACATTTACGCATTTAGCAGACGCTTTTATCCAAAGCGACTTACAGTGCATTCAGGTTATACATTATTTTATCTGTATGTGTTCCCTGGGAATTGAACCCACAACCTTTTGCGCTGCTAACGCAATGCTCTACCACTGAGCCACAGGAACACAGCCATCACTCTTGAAAATAAAGGTTGGCATCTATGATTTAATGACAAACCTTTAACAACCATGGAATCTTTGTATTCCACAAAAAGGTTCTTCAGTTTATTGAAATGTTCCTCACATTAAGAAAAAAAAGTAGTTCCTTTAGAAATGTTCCCTGAAAGGTTCTTTGAGGAACCAAAATGGTTGTTCTTTGGCATCACTGCAAAAACTTCCTTTTGGAACCTTTATTTAACTTTATTTATAGTTTTATGATCATAGCACAAATGATGTAGATCGAAATACATGCAATTTTTAGTGGTCAGTGGTTAAGAACAAAGTATGAGCAACAATAATAGTGATGATAGCTTTAGCAATCACTATTTAAAGTTGCCTCACACTACCAAGTCCACATATATTCTTGTGGAAAAACATATTGTGAGACTTGGAAATGGCTGAAGACCTAACTTTAAAGGTTGTTAGTTCAAACCCCACAGTGGTTAATCCATGGACTGTCACCATTGAGCAAGAAACGTATGCTCAGGATACTCCTTGAGCAAAACACTGAAGCCCAGGTTGATCCTGGAAGACTAAATTGACTGGAAGTTTGCATAAAATAATGAGCTTAACGCAGAAGTATCTAATGACGTTTGATATATTTGCAGGTGACTGTTGGTTGCTGGCAGCTATTGCGTCTTTGACTCTGGATAATGAGTTTCTGGAACGTGTAGTTCCACATGGACAGAGTTTTACAGAGAACTACACTGGCATCTTTCACTTTCAGGTATAAACATACAGTGGGATCAAAAAGTCTAAAACCACAATGAAGATCTGAGATGAAAAAATTCTAATTTAAACCTGGAAGAAAAGTTACAACATTTTAAGATAAAAAAAATAAAAATAAAAAAAATGTAACTAAAATAATCTAAAATTCTTAGTTAATAATAGAATTTATAATTAAAAAAAAAAATCATATAACAGAAAAAATGCAAAATGGATTATTTTGACTAATGGTCTCAGATGTTTGGACCACATTTGAGTATTTATAACCTTAACGTTTCCACTAATAAATTAAAGGGATACTATTAGTCTGATTGTTGTTCTTGTCTCTCAGTTCTGGCAGTATGGTGAATGGATGGATGTTGTCATTGATGACCGCCTGCCCACCAGAGATGGGAAGCTGCTGTTTGTTCAATCAGCTGAGCGCTCTGAGTTCTGGAGCGCCCTGTTGGAAAAGGCCTATGCAAAGTAAGTGTGTGTTTATTCATCATAAATTACCTGCTACTATTTACCTGAACTGAACAAAAACTACTGAGTCATCTGAAACGCTTGGTATAAACACTGTGCCAAAACACAGCCTAGAAAACCCACAATGTTAATACAACTTGTCACATATCCATGACATACCAACCAGTGGTGCTGATTTTTCCTGTATTTTGAAGGGTAAATGGCTCATATGAAGCGCTGAAGGGAGGCCGGGCTACTGAGGGTTTTGAGGATTTCACTGGAGGCATCGCTGAGAGCTATGAGCTGAGCAATGCTCCTCCACACCTGTTTAAGCTCATGCAGAAAGCATTGACGCTGAGATCATTAATGGGATGCTCCATTTCTGTGAGTCTCTTGGTTTTCTTTTCACATTATTTATTTCTCCAAAGCAAGAAAAAATAGTGTATTAATTTATAATACTTAATAGGACTTTAGATAAATCATTCAGTGGATATGTGGTATAGTTAATGTGGAAATATCAAATGTTAGCTTCCTTGTAGCTAAGACTAAATATCACAAGTTTCAAATGTGTATCATTGCTGTAATACATAATAAGCAAGGATACACTGACGAAAGCTGACGGTGTTGTGGCATCACGTCAGTGGCGTCTGGACCAAAAAACTGTATTTTAACACACCGCTCAGACTACAGCCGACTACAAACTAAAGCCGTGGTCACACTAGATTTTGAGCATGCAAAATTTCCCCAGATGCTGCAACAGTCGTGATATGACATCATGCTCTGCAGCGTCTTTTTAAAAACTTTAATTTAACACATAACGTAATAATACATCTAAAATGTAAATACATACAATCTATTCCACTTTCCTGCAGTACTGCAGTTTTAAATTTATGTTCTTTTAATTCAGCTACAAGGTCATGCTGTGATGTATCAATCTTCTGTTGTATCAGTCTGCTGTTGGTTCACGTGATGCAAATTTTCAGGTCAGAGTTCACCAAGCTTGAGCTTTGGAATGCAGCGAAATGCAAAACTTTTCGCATGAGCTTGCGTTTCCGGTCTGATGCATACACATGCGTATAAGTGGAAGTCAATGGAATGAAAAGTGCAGTGTGACCGCCGGTTAACAAGTGCGTTCTGTGCCTGTGTAAGAGGAATTGAACCTTCACAAAGAGCTTGATCAGGTGATCTGACCAATCATATCGCTGAATACGCCATTTTGTCTGACAAACAAATCAGATAGGAGAATAGATTAACTTCGGTGGACTTAAACATGGAAAATTGTGTATATTGATGTTTTTCTGTGGCTGAAATTAAATACGTTCTGATGTTCATTCATGTTTATTTTGTGCATGGGCATAGAATGGGCGGGGGACATGGGAGACGTGGGGGATATGGGGGACGTGCCAGCACCGCACTGGTGAGATTACGCCGTGCCATTCATTCAGTGGCGCTAGCAAACACATCCTCCCTGTGCTGTCGAGTCGGTCGTGCAGCTCGGTCCATTGAGCCATGCCAAATTCAGTAACATTGCACTGTTTTGTCCCACTTTCGGTGTGTTTGGCTTCTCATATGTACAGCTGAACACCAGTCAGTCATGTTGCTTCTACCGGCTGTTTATTGCTGTAGGTATGCAAATCCTCTTCTAAAAACGGGGCGGGAATATGCAGCTCATTTGCATTTAAAGTGATACACACCAAAACAGCTCTTTTTTATAGTATATTTTATAGTTATAGTAAATGATCTTTGGGGTATTTCGAGCTGAAACTTCACAGACACATTCTGGGGACACCCAAGATCAATATAACATCTTGTAAAAAGGGGTATAATAGGTGCCCTTTAATGGCTGATACAACAGTTGATATGTTATGCATTAGCACTAATGAAAATATATAAAACAATATAACAAAATAAAATAAATTAAAAAAAACAATTATTTTGCCATCATGTGGGAAATGCAGGTTCAATCCTGATCTTCTAATGTTTTTATCATTAAAAATGTCTAAAAGGCCAGTTCGCAGGAAATAGAGAAGAAGACGAGTCTGAAGCTGGTGAAGCGTCATGCCTACTCCATCACGGGCGCAAAGGAGGTCAGAAACCGGCACTGACATGGAAATATGGATTTGATAGGAAAAACTCAAAGGAGCCCTAATGGCTGTTACTTTACCTACAGGTTCATTCTTATGGCCGTCTGGTTCAACTGGTGCGTATGAGGAACCCGTGGGGTCGGGTGGAGTGGATCGGCCCTTGGAGTGACAAGTGAGTTGCCCTAAACAGATTTTACTCCTTCAAAATCAGTCCTGAGAGTCCTGTAAAATATTTCTAATCCTTTTCCAGTTCAAAAGAGTGGAACAGCGTCCAACCAGAGGAGAAAGCTAAATTGGTTTATTCAGCTGAAGATGGAGAGTTCTGGTAAGAGAAATTGAGCTTTTAACCCTCAACAACATAAATACGTTGACGAATACTGACAAGTCTTTATTGTCCTATCAGGATGGCGTATTCGGACTTCATACAGCAGTTTTCGAGGTTGGACATCTGTAATCTGTCTCCAGACGCCCTTTCAAGCAACACTGTGAGCCGCTGGAACTACAACCAGTTTGAAGGTGACTGGAGGGTGGGATCCACTGCAGGGGGCTCCAAGGAAAACAAAGGTAAATTAAATCAACCACAATGCACTTTAAAAAGCTGTTTTTAACCACCATCTGACCATTTGGTTCCTCCTCTCCAGCTACATTCTGCATAAACCCTCAGTTTGTGATCAAGCTGGAGGAAGAAGATGATGATCCTCATGATGGAGAGGACGGGTGCACAATCCTAGTGGGTCTGATGCAGAAAGATAGTCGTAAAAACAAGCGTTTTGGACTAGACCCGAACACCATTGGCTTCATTATCTATAAGGTAACTGGTTACGTACAATCAGTAATTATTATATAAAATAAATCATTACTATTAATACCAGAGACAACATCAACATCACAAACAATGTCACAACCAGCAATACCACCAACCTTGCAACCATATTTTTAGCAGTCTTGGTTCAAGGAGATGTCTTTCCCATTCATTTTCTCCAATTTCTCCAAGGATTAAAAAAAAAAAAAATCTGTCTTGAAATAATAATAATAATAATAATAATAATAATAATAATAACAACAATACAAATTCTCTCTGGAGGATATTAATGTGATTTTACTGTTTTTATTTTTTTTTTTACTTTGACAGAACTATCAAGATTACAACTAATTAACATTTTTTTGTGGTTACATTTTTGTGGTGAAATTATATGAACATCGAATAATATAATTTTTTGTTTGTTTGTTTGTTTGTTTTTCAGGTTCCAGATGAGGTGTGACACCTGAATGTTTTGTACATAAGAGTAGTAGAACACCACTAATATAACCATTTGTTCTTTTGTTTTAACGATGCTAAGGAACCCCTAAAGGGACAAAAAAAAAAAAAGTTAGATGGGAAGAAAAATTATTTCAAACCTTTTGTTTCTCTGGGGAATGCAAATGTTAAGCAAGAAAATGCAAAGATTCTTAGGGGAACACAATACTTTTACAACTTCTGCAAGCGAATGCAAAAGCATTAAAATATAATTATTCCTCCAATTTATATATATATATATATATATATATATATATATATATATATATATATATAATATTATTATTATTATTATTATTATTATTATTATTTTTATTTTATTTTTTTACAACATGTCCCCTTGGGGGATCCATATGATACATTTGTCCATCTTTTTTGTTGCAGTTCAGGGGTCGCAACAACATTCATCTCGGTCCTGATGTACTGTTGCGTCAGCAGGCCATTGCCGAGTCAAACACCTTCACCAAGCTACGAGAGGTGACCGAGCGCTTCAAACTGCCTCCAGGTGAATACGTCATCATCCCCTCCACTTTCAAGCCGCAATGCAAGGGAAGCTTCATACTGCGTGTGTTCACAGAGAAAGAGGCTGCTGCCAGGTTTGTCACAAATGTTTTTAGTATATTTCAACTCGAAAAAAAAAAAAATTATATTATACAGTTCTAGTTTTAGACCACATAGAGATACCTTCTGCACAGGTTCTGTTCTGCCTAGAATGGACCGTTACACTAAAACATCTGTTTGTTTGACCAATAAATCATAACTGTACCCTAAACATTCTTGTATTTGCACCCATGCACGATGGATGTTTCTGACTCTCATCCCTGCAGCTTGATGGATACAGAGATCAGTGCTGATGTGAAAAAGGTGAATTTATTATTTACAAACATAGTGTGCATTATTATGGTTTATAAGAAAGACGTTTATTTAAATTTAGATATATAACCATATAAAATCAAAAATTATTAAAAAAATAATAATAATAATATAAAAAGTTTTTTCTTTCCCAGCAATACATATCCAAGAGTGATGTGGACCCACATTTCAAACAGCTTTTCAATCAGACTGCTGGAAATGTAAGTCACATGACTGGTTATTTTCAGTTTTGGGTCATTATCATTTTATTTTTTCCCAGCACACATGATCTTGTCTTCACTCTGCAGGACTCAGAGGTGTCTGTGTTTGAACTACAGAAGATCCTGGACAGTGTTATCTCGAAACGTAGGAAAACAAACTTTCCCAGTTTTATTCACACACACACATACAGTACACACACACACACACACACACATATATATATATATATATATATATATGCAATTTCACAGTCAGAGTAGTGTGATATACAGCCATATCTCACGGCTACGAGTGTGATATTGCGTTTATACAACAGTTTGACGCAACGAGTATCTAAATCTGTTACTCTGTTACTAATTCGAAAACGTCACTTTAGAACAATTAATGAAGGAACGTTGAGTTGCTTTATTGAAAGCTTATTGTATTAATGTATTAAAAGCTCATTGTATTATGAGAGACAGATGGACTGAGAGAGTTTATTACCTGCACCTGATACAGCATTCATTCTTCAGCTCAATCTCATATTCACAATAAAACATTAGTTTGAATGTCCGCTGAAAAAAATGATATCTTTATTGTACTTTCATCTGTTAAGGGTGATTTCCGATGACAGCGCTGCTCAGTGCATTTGTTGGTTGCGTCTTACAAGCTGTTGTTGAAAGTAAAAATAACTCCCTTGTTTACAACCCTGTTTCAGTGTCTTTTTCCATATAAAAGTCTTTACTGCTGACTCACTTGTAAAAACAGTCTCTTGTTGGCATCTAATGGCAGAACAATGTAACTAATCTATGGTGGCCAAGAGAGCTCGGTGCGCTGCAACTTAAGAGAACGCATGCAAATAGAAATAGCACCAGCAAATAAAGAAAACATCTTCATCAGTTTGGCAACACACATGCTGCAAATAATCACAACATGGCCAAATACAGAAACACGCTGCAAAAACAGAAATGTGCTGCAAATATTGACAAAACAACCATATACAGAAACGTGCTGCAAAAACAGAAACGCACTGCAAATACTCAAAATACAACCAAATGAAACGCACTGCAAACTGGAAATGTTTAAGGGAACTGCAACAAGTGACGAACCTGGCTGGGACAGTATTTGGTATAATATGGGACGTCTGTTTTCAAACTGCTGAAGATGTTTTCTTTAATTTCTGGTGCTTAAGTTGCAGCGCATTGAGCTCTCTCGGCCACCGTACTAATCACCATCACAAACACACACACAGTTTAACAATACTAAATATTATAATTAAATACTACTATTATTTATCTAAATATTATTTCTTGAATAATAACGTTTAATTAACAACAGCCATCATAAAAGTTGCTAGGCAATTCAGTCAAAATTACAAAAGCAACGCTATGATATACAGTATTAATTTCACATAAAATACAATGTGATTAGATTTTTTAGGATTTAACCCTCAGCCAAAATGATTTGCTCTGGAACAAATAATAGGTTAATGAGACCAAAGACTGCCCATTAGATTTACCCAAAATTAATTATATTTCATGTTTAACCACTATAGAGACATAAGAGACAGTGGCAAATTCTAGAAGAGCTGGCAGAGGTGAAGCTGGTCTTAGCGAGTTCATGAGCGCTGAACGGCTGCTGACATCCTGGAGCTTGCATCTCTGAAAACGTCAAATAGACATTCTTTATTAACGAACAAAAAACTCTTAAAACTATATTCCATGCCACAAAAACTGTATTATTTTTAAAATCATAGTGGATTTGGGTGTCCACCATGACATTCACGATGAGAAATACAGCCAGCAAGCAGAGTGAAACAGTTGGATGAAACGGTTGGAGTTCTGTTATCACTAGAATATCACAGTCTTATCATCCAATCAGATTCGAGGACCAGAAATAATTCTTGTGAATTCGGTGTCATAGCGGATGCCCAAAGCCACTATAATTTTAAAATAATACTGTTTTGTGTAACAGAATGCAATTTTAAGAATTTTTTTAGGCGAGAATGTGAAGAGTTTGGTTCCAAAACGTGATAAACGCCATTTTTAAAAAAATTGAGTTTCCGCCAAAATCAGTATTGTATTTGGTCGGTATTGAAAAGTCAATTTTTAATTTTACGCAAAATGCGATATCCTCCGAGTTATTAGGTCATGTTTTCTCTGTTTTTTTCCAAACCGCGACAAACGCCAGTCTCCTTTCTCTGCAGAACGCGATATATCCGCTCAACCAATCACAGCGCACGGTTCCACGCACTCTAGACAGTAATGGTGGTGCTTTGAATACACCCGGCATCCTAGTTTTCCTCATCTACTTTGTACTTTGTGATCAACAAACAAGGGTTGCATGATAAATCGCATGTGATTGTCATGCGCATCTCGTCAGTAAAGCCGATTCTGTGATTAATAGTAGGCTACCGGTAAATCTCCATCACGTGCTTTCAGATGGAGCGGCATTTAATACACAGAGCCGTAGATCACTGACAAGCTATGCAGTATCGCGTTTATAATCGCAGATGAATCGCATTCGATTATGAGCGCGATATTGCGTAGCTTGTCAGTGTTAGTGTTTTTATTAATGCCATTTATGTTTCTGTTACAGCATAAAACACTAGTCAACTAAATGAATGTAACATGGCAAAGATGAATGCACTTTTGGAAGTTGAATGTAAGGGAAATGTCATTTTGGAATTTCTGTGGTCTAATGTGATATTGTTGTTCATGTTCTTGTTCATGATGAAATTTTCTTTAATTGTTGTAATTAATTTATAGCAAACAAGATGACCTGTTGAAATCATTTTGGGAGTGATGACTGATTGAATGTATTTTTAGTCCAGTGCCTGTATATAAGATTATGACCAAGTTCAGAGGTTGTCATATGTGGATCAACTTACTATGTGAAAAAAAGAAAAAGAAAAACGTATCACGGATTTATTGGTAAAAAAAAAAAAAAAAAAAAAAGTATATTTGTATATATATATATATATATATATATATATATATATATATATATATATATATAAATTATATAATTTTATAATAAATCTGTGAAAATCAAAATCTGGATTTGAATTTTTAATGTTATTATAACCTAAAGATGCTATGTGAAAGTTTGAAACAGAAAATATTGGTTTTCATCTTGCCACTTTCTTGGTACTTTCTTTTACTCAAATTAATCAAAATGGATTTATAGCGTTTCGGAACTAAACTCTTCATGTGCTTGCTTGGACTTCAAATATGCAGTTTGTTAATAAAGATAAGGTCTATTTCAAAATGTGCTTCGATGTTTTCGGAGACGTGAGCTCCAGCGGTTCAGCGGCCGTTCAGCACTCATTACACCCACCGAGAGCAGCTTCACCTCAGCCAGATCTTCTGGAATTTACCACTGGCTCTGGTGTCTCTGTAGTGGTTAAACACAAGATATAATTCGTGTTGGGTAAATCTAACGGCCAGTCTTTGGTCTCATTATTTGTTCCAGAGCAAATAGTTTTGGGACGATGCTGTATATCATGCTGTTTTTGTATAGTTGACTGAATTGCCTAGCAACTTTTATGATGGCTGTTGTAGTTATTACATATAATTATTCAATAAATAATATTTTATATAAACAATAATAGTATTTAATAATAGTGTTTAGTACTGAGACATGATGTGTGTGTTCGTGATGGTGATTTTAGTTACATTGTTCCGCCATTAGATGGCGACAAGAGACTGTTTTATGAGTCAGCACTGCAGTAAAGACTTTTGTAAACGGAAGTTATTTTTACTTTCAACAGCTTGACGCAGCTAACAAATGTACTGAGCAGCGCTGTCATCAGAAATCACTCTTAATATGAAAGGATATTGATGTTATGACAAAGCTTTCCCCAGTGGACATTCAAACTTATGTTTTATTGTGAGTAGGAGACGCTTTATCAGGTAACGTTAATCACAGTCGCTCAGTTAATCTCTCTCTCATAATTCTTTACATAATACAGCAAGCTTTTACTACAGTAATACAATAAGCTTTCAATGAAGCAACTCAAAGTTCCTTTCATTACTAGTTCTAAAGTTACATTTTGGAATTAGTAACGGAGGCTTGGGATCAGCTGTTAAACTGTCAACTTTAGATTTGAATCCGTGGCAGAAGGAAGTAGTTCTGCACAAAAGAAGGCTTTTAAAGACACTCCGTTGGTGTTTCTAATTTATTTACCCACTCTTGCCGCCGAACTGTTGTATAAACGCAATATCACACTCGTAGACGTGGCCTGTGGCCTCGTGCCTTCAGCCGAATCACAGCTGTGCCGATCTACAGCCATATTGCATGTCTATTCGTGTGATATTGATCATATATATATATATATATATATATATATATATACACACAGTGCTGCTTGAACGTTGGAGAACCCCTTGCAGAATCTGTGAAAATGTGAGTAATTTTAACAAAATAAGAAATCACAAAATGCATGTTATTTTTTTATTTAGTACTGTCCTGAGTAAGATATTTTACATAAAAGATGTTTACATTTAGTCCACAAGACAAAAAAAAAAAATATCTGAAATTATTAAAATAACCCCATTTGAAAGTTTGTGAACCCTTGGTTCTTAATACTGTGTGTGGTTACCTGGATGATCCACGACTGTTTTTTGTTTTGTGATGGTTGTTCATGAGTCCCTTGTTTGTTCTGAACAGTTAAACTGAGCACTGTTCTTCAGAAAAATCCTCCATGTCCTGCGGAATATTCAGTTTTCCAGCATCTTTTGCATATTTGAGCCCTTTCCAGCAGTGACTGTATGATTTTGAGATCCGTTTTCACACTGAGTACAATTGAGGGACTCAAACACAACTATTAAAAAAGGTTCAAACATTCACTGATGCTCCTGAAGGAGATACGATGCATTAAGAGAAAAAAAAAATTTTGGACATCTTCATCCTGTTCAAAAGTTTTCACACCCCGGGTCTTAATGCATCGTTTTCACAGATTCTGCAAGGGGTTCACAAACTTTCAAGCAGCACTGTATATATATATATATATATATATATATATATATATACACACACACACACACACACACACACACACACACACACATAATGAAAAGACAATATTTTGTGGTATTTCACACAGGAACTGATGTGAAGACAGATGGATTTAGTATGGAAACCTGTCGCCACATTATCAGCCTGCTAGATGTATCCTTACCTCACTGGATCATGTGAATGGATACTACATGGATTAATGCAGAGATTGTTTTGACAGCCAAACCACTTTGACCTTAAATATTAACTGAAGTCCCCCTGAGAGTTAATATTTCAGCAATTTAATAATATTTTTGAACGTTGTACATGTTGGATTACTTTTTTTTGTATCTTATATCTAAAATACACATATATAATATAAAAATACTGTTATTTTGTTTTAATTTTGAAAATATTTCTTTTCTTTTTATGATTTTATTAATTTTTTAGCTTTTCATCAACTCAAAATGACCCTGCAGCTCCCTGGCAAATCTCCATGGGTTCGGGAACACCAGTTTGGATTTTAATCACAGATTATCTGAATGTTTTAATTGTGGAATAATTCTCAACAGAGTCCTTTCAACCAAATTAATCATCATAACCCTGTTATAACCCTTAACCTCAGTCCAGAGAGATGGAAGCGGCAAACTCGGCCTTGTGGAGTTTCACATACTGTGGATAAAGATCCAGAAATATTTGGTATAATATATATGTGTGTGTGTGTGTATATATATATATATATATATATATATATATATATATATAGGTATAAATGAAAGAAATGAAAAATCTCTAATATTAGGAATAATCTATTGTGCATCCCTACCACAGAGCAACAACTTTGTGGGCATTATGTTCTAAAAAAAATTCTTCAATTTATTTAGCAATGTTAAATACCGAATGTGTATTTTCTGTCATACCTCACCAGGAGGTTTTTAAGAAGCATGATACAGACAACTCAGGCACTATGAGTTCCCATGAGATGAGAGATGCCGTGAAAAAAGCAGGTAATGAGTCTATAGCCCCTTTCACACAGTAATACCAGTAAATTGTCGTAAAATGCTCTGGTTACCTGAAGACTGATTTGTTCACGTTTGTGTAGCTGCACAAACCAATGGACCTCAGTCGGCTCAGAGTGCCATTTCATTAGAATATTTTGACTGAAGTGACAAACCTGCAAACATGAGCTAACAATGAGACCCATGCCGTCTAGGCCGAGGACTACATAACATCCCTCTCCACTTACCAAAGGGGAATTTGGGTAGAATTAAGCAGACAGGATCCGTGCCTGCAGGGCAGGGATGTCCAAGTTATAAAATCTGGCAAAAGTAGATGGCAACGACCAGCTGGCAACTTGAGTTCTGAATGGAGTGGAGAGCACTTTTGGCACATAGCCGTGTCTTGGCTTGTCCACAGTCGTTAGGCCCAAACTCAAGACAGGAAGCACTGACTGCAAGCGCTTGCAAGTCACCCACTAACTTGAATGATGCTAATGCAAAAAGGAGGGCAGTCTTAAAAGACATAGGCCACAAATTGGCCGACTGGAGAGGCTCAAAGGGAGGGCCCCGCAGGGCCCTAAGGACTATAGATAAGTCCCAAGCTGGACGAGGCAGGTTCAACCTCCGAACTCCCCTCAGAAACTTAACAACTAGGTCGTTTCTGCCAACTGAATGGCCAGCTTCGAGGAAATGATTTGCTGCGATAGCTGCCACGTAGACTTTGAGCATGGACGGGCTGCTCCCCTTGTCCAAAAGCTCTTGTAAAAAGGTTAACACGTGAGACACGTCACACAAGAATGGGTCCAGGCTGCGTGTTGTACACCAGTCAGAAAAGACTGACCATTTTTGGGCGTTTTGTAGATGGTGCTCTAGCCTCTAAAAAGGATATTAGTCACACTTGTGAGGAGCTGCAAAGGCTCCTGTCGAGTGGTCAAAAATGAAGGCTCCACAGCTCTGGCCTGGGGTGCCAAATCATGCCCTTTGCTTGTGTGAGAAGGTCCTTCTTCAATGGTAACGGCCAAGGGGCTGCTGATAGCAGCTTGATCAACTCAGGGATAAATATTTTTTAGTCCATATTGGGGTCACCAGAAGGACCAAGCATTTGACTTTCCTGACCCGCCTGATGACCTGAGGCAGCAGGACAACTGGAGAGAAGGTATACAGGTAACTGCTGGGCCAATCATGGGCCAGGGTATCTCGCTCTCTGGAAAATAGATTGGGCAGTGAGAGTTGTCTTCTGAGGCGAAGACAGACCAAATCATTTGAACCGTTTGGGGATGCACTCTCCATTCCCCTGGAGATACATTGTCCCTGGACAGCATGTCTGCCCTTGGTTCAGTCTGCCCAGCACATGAGCTGCTCTTAGTGAGAGGATTTTGCCCTGTACCCATAACAGGAGGCAACAAGCCAACCTGTGAAGGAAGCGTGACCTGAGACTGCCCTGATGATTGATGTAGGCTACCACTGTCATGTTGTAAGAGTAGACCAGGATGTGGTGCCCCCTTAAGGCCAGCAGGAAGGTTTGTAGAGCCAGAAAAGCCATAATTTTGAGGCAGTTGATGTGCATGCATTGCTCAAGCTTTGACCAGGAGCCGAATGCAAATTCTCCCTCGTACGGAGCACCCCAACCCAAGTTGGAGGCATCTGTTGTGACTACCTTCCGTCTAGAGGTCATTCCCAACTGGACACCTGATTGAAACAGGCAAGAAGTTTTCCAAGGGGCCACAGCTCTGATACAGAGTTACCCTGACATAAAACTGGCCCAGGCACCAGGTGTGGGATGGGACATGGGCTTTGAGCCAAAACTGGAGGGGCCGCATGTTGAGCAGGCCCAGAGGAATCACAGAGGCGGTGGCCAACATGAGGTTGATCATCCTCTGAAAAGCCCTGAAGGAATGTGAAGTCCCTAATTTAAATGATGCTGCCAATCGCTGAATAGTCAGGGAGCGTTCCAACGTAATCCTTGCCCGCATTTGGGCTGAATTAATAATCATCCCCAGAAAGACCACTCTCTGTCTGGGAGACAAACAGCTCCTGGCTGAATTGATTTTTAACCCAAGACACTCCAGGTGGCTGAGCAGCAATGAACTGTGAGCGATGAGTTTCCATTCTTATCTTGCTAACTCCAACCAGTCATTGAGGTAATTCAGAATGTGGATTTCCATCTGTCTCAGAGGGGAAAGAGCCATGTCTATGCACTTCATAAAAGTGTGTGAGGCCAGAGACGGTCTAAATGGCAGGACTGTGTATTGATAGGCCCCTCCCTCGAATGCAAATCTCAAGAACGGTCTGTGATATCGGGCTATCTGGATATGAAAGCAAGCGTCTTTCGGATTAACTGATAGAAACCAGTACTCAGGACCTATGTGCGTGAAGATATGTTTCAGCGTCAAAATTTTGAACGGCCATCTCATAAGAAATCGATTCAAATGTTTGACATCAAGAATGGGTCTGAGTCTGCAATCTTTCTTGGGATGAGGAAGTAGCGGCTGTAAAAGCCTGACTCGCTGTTCGCTAGAGAAACCGTTTCCATGGCTCCTTTTGCAATCAGTGTTTGTACTATGGACTGGAGAACATGAGCATTGTTGTCCCATACCGAAGTTTGTGTTTTACCTCTTATCTGAGGTGGCCTGCCAATCGAGTAGCCTCGTTCTATGGTTTTTAGAACCCATCTTGACACATACGGGATAGCTTTCCAAGCCTGAAGCCGGGTGGCAACGTGTTCTAATTTTACGAATAACACCTGCGCTGTTGCCTTGGTAGCACTCATTAAAGGCTTCTAAATTCTGGCTGGATTTGTCCATGGTTCAAAGAAGTTTGGCCTGGAACACCTGGAGTACCAACATCATATGCAGTGCTGAGTCAGCCTGGCCAGGCACTGAATAAGCCCTGTTTGTTAAGGCCGATGTAGTCCTGCAGGGCTTAGATGGATGCACCGCCTTGGACTTCAACCCCAGGACTGATGGAGGGCACAGGTGAGCAGCAACCACCTCTTCCAGAGGGGGAAGTCTGTTATATCCTCTACCTTCAGCGCCACCAATGGTAGTGAGAGGGCCAGAAGTAGCAGAATTAACATGGGCCGAATAGGGGGCGCGCCACATCTTGATGAGTTCTTTGTGAACTGCTGGCAAGAATGGGGCAGGCCGTTGGTGGGAGCATTGCTGACGGTGTCCCTTCAGGTACCACTCATCAAGAGGGCCGGGGACGGGCTCTTCTGGAGTCAACCAAGCTAGGCCAAAATCCTCCACAGAAAGCATGCGGATCAGCTCGCTGTCCATGCCTCCTTTCATGCCGTGTAGACTGCATGAAAGGAGGGGTATCAGACTCTTCATTGGAACACGCCCACTCTTCTGCATCAGATGCCGTTAAGGACATGGAGTCACCAACGGCAATCTCCTCCTCAGAAGCATCAAAGGAGACTAAGGCACTCGCAGCCACTCGATGAGGGGCACTGATCCTCAAGTGTGAAATACACTGGCAAGATGAGGGAACACGGTGAGAGTAAAGCATGCGAGAGCTGAGCTGGCAAGACATCACTCGAGCCTGGTGTCAAAGCCCCACTGCTCCACTGTTTATTTTTCTTAGGAGAGAAAGGAAACGGGAGAGCAGGGGAGGACCGCCTTCATTAAAGATGAGCGAGACTCATGCCCTCACAATAAGAGCATGGACGCTGCCCAGACAGGCGACTGTGCTCATCAGCCAAAACTCGTGACGTAGCATTTGCAACAACGCCATTGGAAACTTGCTCAGAAAATTTGCTCTTTATAGGTGCCGGATGGCCGCAGAGGAAGGCTTCCTGCTTCTCCCGCTACCGGGCCTGTTCTACAGTGGCAAGCAGCTAGCTGAGCTTGTTCCTTCTTCGGCTTCTTGATAGCAGAGTCAGCGAAGAGATGATCTCGTCACTGAAGGAGAAAATTATGATGAAATGGCACTCTGAGCTGACTTATATAGAGGTTGGCTCCACCCCTCCTGGCAGGCTAGAGCGCCATTGGTTTGTGCAGCTACACAGATGTGAACAAATCAAGCTTCAGTAGCAGAGTAAACAGAAATTTACCCCATAAGCGTTTCATGCAAGGGGAGAGACCATTCGAAAGGGAACTACCAGAATGACTTTACCGGTAAATACAAAAATGTGCTGCTCACAGAGGCAGTGTTCCGTCTTTTTTACCGGTAAAGCACCATTCACAAACCCGTTTCAAAATGATGGTAAATTCTATGAAATCATTAACCAGAAAAGACCTCTTAACGGCTGTACCTCCCTGTGTTGTATTTGTAAACATGGAGGGGTATATGCCAGAAAATTGCCGGAACAAATTTACCGAAATTTTTGAAAATTTTATGTTCACACATGATCTCTTAACGGTAATTTACTAGTAAAGACTGTATGTGTGAAAGGGGCTTATGTTTAGTCTTAACATTAAGAACAATATAGTCATTCATTTTTTCTAAAAGTGGTCAAAATAAGGAGTGCATTAATGGTTGTATTTGCTTTTCTTCACAGGGTTCCAGCTGAACAATGACGTACTTCAGGTGATAATCTCACGTTATGCCAATCAGCAGTACGGCATTGACTTTGATTCCTTTGTTGGCTGCCTGATTCGCCTGGAAATGCTCTTCGGTAAGTTTTGCTGAAGATTATCCAGTTCAATGTTTTAAATTAACGTAAATAAAAGACTATAAACAGGAATTATGACTGTTTACTGCAACATTTTCATCTGTGCACTATGCAGAAATGTTTAAAGCATTTAACAAGAAGAACACCGGGAAAATCGAGCTGGATATCCTGCAGGTGATGGCCAAGTGGTAACGTGGATTAAAATTGTTGTATTTTCTCAATGTAGCGTTTTAATTTACAGATGTGTTTTGTGTTTTGCAGTGGCTCTGCTTGGCCCTCAGTTGAAAATCCACTCACCACAACTGCATCAGAAGTCAGTTCATTTCCTGTGATTGAACTGAAAAGGATGCAGCAGACCTGAAATACTCAAGAGTAAAATCAGAGCAAAATCAACCAAAGACGAGTATTTTCTAAGCTTAAAAAATTGTAATTTGATTATCGTGCTCATCTGCTTAAAGAATTGGCTATAATAAAGACGACTAAATCGCATTTTTCATATTTGCAAATTTTGATAATTTTATGTCCTGTAACCACAGTTTCCACCGAAATAGCATAGTACATTAGCATACACATTTCTACCATAAAAAACCATGCATTAATATGATGATATGAACACCTACTATACTGAAGTGTGTAAATTCACGGCTTCATTAATCTCACCTTAAATTCTTCTAAGACCAGTTTCGTGCAAAAATTCATTAATGCCTTAACAACTTCCAGTGATTATCAATGTTGCATTTAATTGCCTTTTTTTTCACAAATGTTTCAGCTACTGTTTTTTCACAAATGTTTAATTTCCTCGAACTTCTGTATGCACTGGTATCCAACAGAATTGGACATCTAGCAGTGTGATAAATTTCTGTTAGATTGTCATCTCTAGTTGTTTATTAATACTCTGTATTCTGCTGAATCTGAATAAAATACAACTCGGTCTGGTTTGACTTCCTCCACCCATATAACTACTTGATTGGATATTCTTTTACTAATGTTTACTTTGAATTCTGGGAGAGCAATTCCCACACCAGTATGTCTATTTCCTGAATCTTTAGATCCATCAGTACATATTAGAAAAAAAACCCATAATAGTTTTTATTTATGTTTTCTTGTGCCAACCTACACATACAGACGAAGACAATGGGAACATGAGGGCTATTGATACAAAGAGACTAATAGGTGCGTTCGACTTCATGCAGCACTGCGCAGACCGATCGGCGGCTGACTTGAAGCAGTGCATGCCGGTTAGAAATTTTGTCCGACTTGAACCGGCGCCAATGCCACGTGACTGTCACATGTGGCATCAAAGTGCCGCGAGAGCATTTCGAGAGCAGCCGGCTGACTCAGCCGCCGCAGTTTCTCCAGAGCGACTGCAGGAGCGCCGTTGACCACACAGCTGTTTCACCATTGGCCAGATTCACCGCATGACAACGATCACGTGTGTTTCGGGTTTATTCTAACCTTTTCAATTCCAATAATGGCCACAAATCTGTGTTTTTACAATATTAAAATCTTTTTAACTGTAGTCGCAATGTTATATTGAGTCACGTTTATCATAAAACACTGATAAAATCACATATACCCCACTTTATTAGTATTTAAATAGTATGATTATGTTGAACTTTATTCATGAACAGATGGCACTGTATTAAGCAGTATTAAAAAAAAGTGTTTCTGTTGCTCATGAAAATGTTTCTGAAACGTCTGTGTATTTGACAGATATTGCATTTTATTCACTTCATCTGTGATAGAGTACACAAACACCACGTGAGCGTCACAGACGGGAGCAGAAAATGTCCAGCTTGACGGCTCCATTTTCAACTCCGCCCCCGACTGCAAGCGGCTACTCTCGTTGACTGCCGACTGTAGCCGTGGTTCAAGTCGAACGCACCTATTAACAGGGCAAGCACATGACATGGAGTGATTCAAAAGAGTGATTCAAAAGCATAAAGAGCTGTCTGCTCTCTTATCGCTTTCACGATACTTTGATGTCATACACAGATTGGTCTGCGCAGCGCCACAGCAAGTCGAACACACCTTATGAGGAGCAAGGGAACAACACGACATAAACAGGAAACATAACCATGACTAAACTTCAAAATAAAAGACAAGAAAACATGGGCATGAAACAAAACCATAAACAGACATGACAGTATGCATAGTAGTACTTGCGCCATGGCGGATTCGCTATTTAAATGGCGGAATTTTAAGGCGCACAGACTGAATGCGTCTCCAGAGGGCAAACAGATCTGCTCATGCGCGAGCAAATAGGTAGGCTAATTCTGATACATGCAATGACTATCCATTATGACATGTATGACATTTTTATATTTATGTAGCCTACACAATAATATTCTTTTAAACTGTAATCCTTTAATTTTTAATATTTGGCATGTTTGTGTGCTGCTGCGCGTCCCTGTGTGTAATAAGCAAAGTGAACGGGCGTTGTGGACCCGCACAGAGGCGCATTTTCTACTAACGCGCTCTTTAAATAACAAAAAATAAAAAATAAAAATATTGCGCCATTGACTTTAGACTAGGTTTGAGTTGGCCCTATAGCGCAGTTCCTCGAAATAGCAACACGCCAACAATAATAATAATAATAATAATATGTTTTATTTATATAGCGCCTTTCAAACACCCAAGGACACTTTACATAAGGTAAATAGAAACAAGAACACAGAAAAATACAAGTGTACACAAACAGTATACAACACGAACAACCAAGCAGCAGACAGAGATGCAATAATATGCAATATATAGATGGGTTACAAAACAAGCATAAAGCAGAAAATTAAGGCAAGCAATCAATTAAGAAAACATATTGTAAATAAGTGAGTTTTCAGAGCAGTTTTAAAAGTCTGGAGTGAGGAGATAACAAGGAGATCTTGTGGTAGTTTATTCCAGAACTTGGCAGCAGAAACACAGAAAGCCCTACCACCCACACTAGGTAGCCGGAATTTGGGTACTGCAAGCAAATTTTCAGAGCTAGATCTCAAAGTACAGGCAGGGACATAGGGGAGAATTAATTCAGAAATTTAGGAAGGTGCTAAACCATGACGAGCCTTGAAAACTAAAACAAGAATCTTAAATTGAATATGATAGGTGACAGGAAGCCAATGTAATTGCTGTAAAACCGGAGTGATGTGGGCTGATTTTTTGGTAGATGTAAGAACACGAGAAGCTGAATTTTGGATTAGCTGCAAGCGATTCAGGACTTCGTTGGGCAGGCCATAAAACAAGGAGTTACAATAATCCAAATGTGACGTGATAAATGCATGGACAACAGATTCAGCGTCTTTGAAATTTAAAGAAGGTCATAGTCGGACAATATTACGAAGGTGAAAAAAACAAGATTTGACAAGCTGATTGACATGGGATTCAAAACGTAGACTAGAATCAAATATTATACCAAGATTGTGTATAGTGGAATGGGGATGGACTATAACTCCGTCAATGTTAATGGAGTAGTCAGGTTGGGAGGAGACAAGGGATTTAGGGCCAACTAACAAAAATTCAGTTTTTTCAGTATTTAACTTTAAGAAGTGTTGGGCCATCCATACTTTGAGATCATGTAAGATGTAAACAAAGAAGCAAGATGTAAACAAAGAAGGGGGGAAACAGAATTTGGCTGTACAGTAAAATAGATTTGCGTATCATCGGCGTAATTTCCACAGTTACGCCAATGATACGCAAATGGAGCCGGATGATCTGACCCAGAGGAAGCATATAAATTAAGAATAGGAGTGAAAAAAATTACAGAATGAGATTTGGATTTATCAATGCTAATGAACTGTTGCCTGTCTGAGAGATATGAGCCTAGCCACTGTAAGACAGTGTCAGTAATACCGATCTCCGACAAACGAGATAACAGTACAGAATGGCAAACAGTATCAAAAGCTGCACTCAGGTCTAAAAGAACCAGAAGGCTAGGGGCACCTGAGTCAGAGGCGAGGAGGAGGTCATTCACTACTCTTAGAAGGGCAGTTTCTGTACTATGGCATGGGCGAAATCCGGACTGAAATGGTTCATATACAGGTGCATCTCAATAAATTAGAATGTCGTGGAAAAGGTCGTGGGTTTTTGTTAAATGTGAGCCAAAATCATCACAATTAAAAGAACCAAAGACTTAAACTACTTCAGTCTGTGTGCATTGAATTTATTTAATACACGAGTTTCACAATTTGAGTTGAATTACTGAAATAAATGAACTTTTCCACGACATTCTAATTTATTGAGATGCACCTTTAGACTGTTTTTGTCTAAGTGAATCTGTAATTGTTTGGCGACCACCTTTTCTAGGACTTTAGATAAAAAAGGAAAATTAGAAATTGGTCTGAAGTTATTTAAAACTGTGTCGTCAAGGCCAGGTCTTTTAATTACAGGGGTGATCATAGCTATTTTCAATTCCAGCGGTATATAACCAGTCCATAGAGAACAATTTATCATGTGGGCGATAGGTATAATGAGAGAAGGCAGGAAGTTTTTGAGTATGTATGTTGGAATAGGATCTAGTGGACAGGTAGAGGAATTAGAGTTCATAATCAGCTGTTCAACCACAGATGTAATAGTGAGTTAAAAGTTTTAGAGTGGATAAAGTATCTGGGAAGTAGTAGTTTCTGGAACAACAACGGAAGAAAAGGATTGATAAATATTGTAAATTTTGTGTGTAAAAAATGTCAGAAAATCATCACGAAGATCAGAAGAACCATTAAGAAGGGGTGTTGGTGGTTTAACAAGTTTGTTGATCTCAGAGAATAGAGTCTTGGGCTTGCACTTTGCTCTGTTAATAATAGTGGACAGGTAGCTAGAGTGTGCAGTGTTAAGTGCTTTTTTATATTGTGATATGAATTCTGAGTAGAGGGTCGCATGAACGAGAAGACGAGTCTTCTTATAGAGCCGTTCAAGACGTCTACCCTTCGCTTTCATTAATCTGAGCTCCGGAGTAAACCAAGGGGAAGAATGGGCTAAGGGGACAGTTTTAGACTTTAATGGGGCCAAAGTCTCCAAGACATTAGATGTAACATTGTTATATAAAGATACTATCTCACCAGGACAGGAGAGATTAACAGAGAGAGGCAAAGAGGAAGCAGTTATAGCACTAGAGAAATTGTCAGTGTTTATATTTTTCAGGTTTCGATAAGATATTAAAGATCAATGCGCCTGAATACACCTCTTTTTTAGAACAGCACACCCATGGGCGCACAAATGGGCTCAAATGCATTTGCTATTTACACAATGTGGCGCATAATGGAAAAATGAGAACTGCGTCGGGCTGAAACTAGCAAAAATACATGTGCCACGCCTTGCACCGCATTGCACCGGGTGTATGATAGGGCCCAACATGTGTGAAAGGCGCTTATGTTTAGTCTTAACATTGAGGACAATATAGTCATTCATTTCTTCTAAAAGTGGTTATAATAAGGACTGCATTAATGGTTGTTTGTTTTTTCTTCACAGGGTTCCAGCTGAACAATGACGTACTTCAGGTGATAATCTCACGTTATGCCAATCAGCAGTACGTCATTGACTTTGATTCCTTCGTTGGCTGCCTGATTCACCTGGAAATGCTCTTCAGTAAGTTTTGCTGAAGATTATGCAGTTTAATGTTTTAAATTACCATAAATAAATTACTATAAACAGGAATTATGACAATGGTTTACTGTAATGTTTTCATCTGTTCTCTACACAGATATATTTAAAACATTTAATAAGAAGGACACCGGAAAAATCGAGCTGGATATTCTGCAGGTGACACACAAGTGTGAACGCGGAGTAAGATTTTTGTATCTTATCAATGTAGCGTTTTCATTTACTGACGTGTTGTTTTGTGTTTTGCAGTGGCTCTGCTTGGCCCTGATTTGAAAATCCACTTACCATAATTGCATCAGAACAGTTCATTTCCTGCAGTTGAACTGAAGAGGATGCAGCAGACCTGAAATACCAAAGAGTAAAGTCTGAGTAAAATCAACCAGAGACGAGTATTATCTAAACTTGGAATTGGTTAAAAATGGGCTATAATAAAGACGACTAAATCCCATTTTTCATATTTGCAAATTTTGATAATTTTATGTCCCATTTACAAATAGTTTCCATAGTAATGGTATAGTACATTGTTTCTAGTTTCTGGAGTGCCCTTGATGGTCACCAGAGGGCACTCCACCCCAGATCATTTTATGTCATGTTTACAAATAGTTATCCATAGTTTCCACCAAAATAGCATAGTACATTGTTTCTACCATAAAAATCATGAATTAATATGATATTGAATATCATGGTATAGTATGTGTAATAAATGTTCACTGAACGCAAGTTGACTGAACCCAAGTGCAGAACCCAAAACATGAATTTACCAACAGCAGTTACAGTGAACAAAGCTAGACAAAGACAATAATCTTCTTTTAGTTTTATGGCGAGTTACTGACCAACATTAAAGGTGCACACTGCCACCTACTATTGGAGTGTGTAAATTCATGGCTTCATTAATCTCATCTTAAATTCTTATAATAAGACCAGTTTTGTGAAAAAAAAAAAAAAAAAAAAAAAATTAATGCTTTAACAACATCCATCTGAGAATTATTTAATTCCTAAAATACCTTTAATATCTAATTTCCTTCCTAATTTGATGATGTTTTCTTTAAGTCTTTGCTTTCTTCATTATATGTTCTACAGTTTGCTCTATATTTTCTTTGCATTTTCAAACCTCAAATTTGTCAGTAGTCATTTTATTCATAAGAAATAATGTATTATTAAGTCTTGTGTGTCCTAACTGAAGGATCTACGGATCCTCAAATGCAACGTATGTGTTTTGCTTCAAGAGAGCAACCATACATTTGTGTTGTGTTTTACTTTCTTTCTTTTATATTCATTTATTCTTCATTCATTCATTAAATTTATCATTTAATCGTTTTACTATTCAATTTAATCATACACTCATTTATAATAATCATTTTAACCATTTATATACTCATTTAATTAATTCATTTATTGATTAGTCATTTATATATATATATTTTATATTATTTTTCCATTGTTTAATCTTATAACTGTGTTTCAAGGGCTGTTTGTCTTCACGAATAAGTAATAATAGGGAATGTTTATGGAAATGTAAGGTTTATGGGATGTTGTTGTGAAGCAGTTTGGTATAACATGACTTGTTGGATTTGTGTTTGTCAGATGAAGTCTGAGCATTGAAACATACGCAACTATTATTCAATAAACTCTGCTCCTTTTTTATCTTCATCACTTTGTCTCCTACTTCTGTTCTTATCTGGCTTTTCTGAGTCAACTTCTTGGCTGATAGAAGACTATTAAAGGGCACCTATTATAGAAAATTCGCTCCTTTTTTAAATCCCTATAAATCATAAGCAGTGTCTCAGAACAAGCCATTCGCAGAATCTGTAAAATGTGACGTCACATTCTACAAGCCCCGCCTAATACTGTTGATGGACACTGAAATATTAGCCGAGACCCCACCCTGAGTGAGCCGTTGTTCTGTCGATTTGTGCTACCCTGTCAGATTTTGCTACCTCCCATTAAAACAGTGGGTAGTACAATTCGACAACGAAAAATTCTACCTGTCAAATTATGATTTATTAATGTCTACACCTACCACAACCCTAAACCTACCCTTACAGTAATGCAAATACAGTAATTTTGTGTTATATTCGCGGTTGTGGCTAGAAGGGATACAGCTACCGGAAACCAACAATAAATAATTTTTTTCTACGTATTAGATTGTGTTTTATTAACATCTACACCTACCCCAACCCTAAACCTACTTATACAGTAATGCAGATACATTAAATATTGTTGTTCAGCGTGAGAAAAAAGACGCAATGTTGATGTGCACATGCGCAGTAAGCCCTGGTAGGAAAATCTGACGGGTAGGATAAAATGTCAGGACACCGTACACAATCCGCCATGTTTATCTTCATGCTAGAGCATTAAAAGCAGCATTGAAGAAAGAAATGTCTTCTTATTAGAGCTACAGAAATTATTCATTCAAGAGCAGTGAGTGATTTTCTGTTTTTATTTTATTGTATGGGTCATATTATCAGCATAGACAGCAGTAGGTACTGTATATTATGCTGCTGTCACTACACAGATGTAATATAAACATGCGATTTCTTTATGCCAGCTGTTTACCTTCACAGACATAATAGACTGTGTTTTCGTAACTTATGTGTTTTTAACATAAACTTGTGTGTATTTTACAGTTTAACCAATAAGACATGAAAGAGAACTTAGTTTAGTACTCACATGTGTGTGACAGAAGCTTTCTGCATGCATGCTTCAGATGTAAACCGTATATCGGACGTTTAAACTATAAAATGCATGATTTCAGCGCAATAGACATGATAATCAAAACCAAACAGATGTTTTATGTTTTTTTTTTGTTTGTTTGTTTTGGCAGAGTATCTGAGGAAGGAGCTGTAAAGGCACAGCCGTACTCTGCAGGCGGGAACAGCAGCTCATTTGCATCTAAAGAGACATTTTCAGAATATATAATAAATGATCTGTGGGGTATTTTGAGCTGAAACGTCACAGACACATTCTGGGGACACCTGAGACTATTACATCTTATAAAAAGGGGCATAATAGGTGTTCTTTAATACAGTTTTGGGTACCAGACAAGACTTCTTAATAACAAATTTTGGGTATTAAGCAATTTTGCTGACTAGTTGTTCTGCAGACAAAAACGGTTGTTTTCTGACAGGATCTGGGGCTGAATCTGATATTTCTTGCGTGGAGGCAACATACTGTATCTGTAGTCTTGTAACTGATTTCTTTTCTTCTGTTTTTACTATTAATTGTTTCATCTTTAATTACTTTTTGAATATAATATTTTGCCAGCCAGTGATTGTCAAAGTTGCCTTTAGGGGGAGGTACCCCCTCAATAACCAAAAACTAGCAAGTACAGCTAGCAAGTACAGCTAGTTTATATTACAACTGTGGCATATTGTAGCTCTTGTTTCTAAATGTGCAGGCTGTTGTTTTTCATAACAAATGCTATATATACAGGTGCATCTCAATAAATTAGAATGTCGTGGAAAAGTTCATTTATTTCAGTAATTCAACTCAAATTGTGAAACTCGTGTATTAAATTCAGTGCACACAGACTGAAGTAGTTTAAGTCTTTGGTTCTTTTAATTGTGATGATTTTGGCTCACATTTAACAAAAACCCACCAATTCCCTATCTCAACAAATTAGAATACTTCATAAGACCAATAAAAAAAAAAACAAAACAAAAAAAAAACATTTTTAGTGAATTATTGATCTTCTGGAAAGTATGTTCATTTAATGTATATGTACTCAGTATTTGGTAGGGGCTCCTTTTGCTTTAATTACTGCCTCAATTCGGCGTGGCATGGAGGTGATCAGTTTGTTGGCACTGCTGAGGTGGTATGGAAGCCCAGGTTTCTTTGACAGTGGCCTTCAGCTCATCTGCATTTTTTGGTCTCTTGTTTCTCATTTTCCTCTTGACAATACCCCATAGATTCTCTATGGGGTTCAGGTCTGGTGAGTTTGCTGGCCAGTCAAGCACACCAACGCCATGGTTATTTAACCAACTTTTGGTGCTTTTGGCAGTGTGGCAGGTGCCAAATCCTGCTGGAAAATGAAATCAGCATGTTTAAAAAGCTGGTCAGCAGAAGGAAGCATGAAGTGCTCCAAAATTTCTTGGTAAACGGGTGCAGTGACTTTGGTCTTCAAAAAACACAATGGACCAACACCAGCAGATGACATTGCACCCCAAATCATCACAGACTCTGGAAACTTAACACTGGACTTCAAGCAACTTGGGCTATGAGCTTCTCCACCCTTCCTCCAGACTCTAGGACCTTGGTTTCCAAATGAAATACAAAACTTGCTCTCATCTGAAAAGAGGACTTTGGACCACTGGGCAACAGTCCAGTTCTTCTTTTCCTTAGCCCAGGTAAGACACCTCTGACGTTGTCTGTGGTTCAGGAGTGGCTTAACAAGAGGAATATGACAACTGTAGCCAAATTCAAATGGCTCTTGATGCCTTGAACCCACCCTCAGTCCATTCCTTGTGAAGTTCACCCAAATTCTTGAATCGACTTTGCTTGATAATCCTCATAAGGCTGCGGTTCTCTCGGTTGGTTGTGCATCTTTTTCTTCCACACTTTTTCCTTCCACTCAACTTTCTGTTAACATGCTTGGATACAGCACTCTGTGAACAGTCAGCTTCTTTGGCAATGAATGTTTGTGGCTTACCCTCCTTGTGAAGGGTGTCAATGATTGTCTTCTGGACAACTGTCAGATCAGCAGTCTTTCCCACGATTGTGTAGCCTAGTGAACCAAACTGAGAGACCATTTTGAAGGCTCAGGAAACCTTTGCAGGTGTTTTGAGTTGATTAGCTGATTGGCATGTCATCATATTCTAATTTGTTGAGATAGTGAATTGGTGGGTTTTTGTTAAATGTGAGCCAAAATCATCACAATTAAAAGAACCAAAGACTTAAACTACTTCAGTCTGTGTACATTGAATTTATTTAATACACGAGTTTCACAATTTGAGTTGAATTACTGAAATAAATTAACTTTTCCACGACATTCTAATTTATTGAGATTCACCTATATATATATATATATATATATATATATATATATATATATATATATATATATCCTCATTGGGGGCTGAGCCCCCCCAAAATGAAAATCCTAGAATCGCCCCTGGATGACACAAAGTGAAAATAACATGATATTTTTGGGTTATGGAAACAACATGGTGAATATAGAATACTAACATGAACTGTTAATGATACCTTCATGCAAATCCTTCCCAGCTAACACACGCAGTACAGTTATGTGATTTATCGGTACTGTACTTTTATTTCACGCGTTGCATGCTAGTAGTTTCTGTGCTTTAGTGAAGTGATGTACAGCGTGGCGCCACATTCGTGCGTGCTATATAAGAGTGCACGCTGCGAACACTGTATAACATCTGGCAGGACAGGATAGTTCGCTTTTCTGAGGTAAAGGACTTTTTATTTCATAAGTTACGAAAATAACGATAGATTAATGACACTTACATTAAACCTGTCAACATCTCATCTGACCGTAGATACTGAATCGAGACAGCGCGTTTTTCTCAGACACTCTTTACTTAAACTGCATCTGACAGAAGTGTCAACAGCTTTCATGCACGTCTTTTAAAATAAAAGTCTCGCATCAGAAAAACATTTAGAATTAACTTATATATTTTTTTGTTGTTGATGTCGTTTCTTTGGCCGTACACTCCGCGACCCACTCAGAACGGTCTTGAAACCCACTTTTGGGTCGCGACCCACCAGTTGAGAAACACTGTACTAGAACATGCTCTCATGCTTGGTGATTCGAAAATCGCATTATTTTTCACATAATTTACATTATTACAATACTTTTCTCCCCAGCCTGGCACAAACGGCTCGATTAGTTCCGGGTTTGATGAAGGCCCGCCTTCCGGAAAATGAACTGTGTTGTGATTGGTTAGCTGTCCCAGTGCGTTGTGATTGGCGAACAGCTTAGATGGTGTTTCAGTACTGCCCCGCCCCTTGCCAAAACAGCAAGTTCGTCAATATTCCCATATCAATTCAGACCCCGAGAATATTGAACAAGAGGATCTCGCAGAACCTTTGCACGCACGGATATTGCAAGACATATTAAAGTAGTAACGATATTGTTGTTGTTGTTGTTGTTTTTGGCTAAATCACGTTTTAGATAGGATGTCAACAACAGCTTATAAATAACTGCATTTACTATGTACAGATAAGTGCAACGGTAATATGTATTGTGTTTATTGTTGTTTAATTCTAACATTAACATGAATTGCAGTGAAACTGTTATACAGTTGAATTTATTTATACCATAGTCCCACAGAGTTACACTATTTGTGGCGGTTTCCCGAAGAACCAAAAAATAATAATAAAAAGAAGTGTATTGAGTCACACTTTACAACACTCTTGTTACAATGCAACTACATAAGTAAGAAAGTGCCTATGTAATTAAAAAATTATGAAGTAAAAGCAAAGGAAACCATATACTTACTATGTCATTATTTTGGTAGAGACTGCTTATGTATATCATTGTATCTAGTAAAATGTGTTTTAAAGAATTGTGTATTCATTTTGCATCACAGCGTTACATGATGTTAAACCAGTGTGAAAGCAACACCTGCTCCACCCCTCACAGCTTTACCATACAGCAGCTCTCACTTTAAAACCAGCAATTTCATACAAACCCTCACACATTATACAGGCTTCAGAGAAACTTGAGTACGACTACAGGGCAGCATGTCTAATACTGCAAAAGTTCTTTCTAGGAGGCAGGATAGAGGAGAAGGAGTGGGAACCATCAAGAAGGCGATTCCCTTCAACAAGCAGGACTATCAGAGTCTGAAGAAGATGTATCTGGCAAAAGGAACCCTGTTCTGTGACCCGACCTTCCCTGCTGAATCAGCCTCTCTGGGATACAATGAACTTGGGGAGTATTCCGAGAAGACCAGAGGAGTGCAGTGGAAGAGACCTAAGGTACTGCAGTGTGTGTTTGCTTTCTTCCACCCAGGTGGAGTTTAGGTATAAGATCCTTAATATTACTTTTGCTTTACCCAATTACTTAAATGCAAAAAAGTAAATAAATAAAAAATAGTAAGGTAAATTAAAGAATAGTGAGGTTAATTCAATATAAAATAGTAATAACTGTTTATACTACAGTGCTTTTGAATGCTTGAATCTGATTGGCTGATGAACGTTGTGTGCAATTAGTTCCAGGGAAACGCAGTAGTTCCAGGCAGGTTTTGACCACATTATATGCCCATATCACTTCGAAAACACTTTCAGTTATTTCAAATGTCCTTACAGTGTACAGCATTTTATTGTTTTATTATGTGCGGAAAGCACAT
This sequence comes from Spinibarbus caldwelli, assembly GCA_039654775.1. Lineage (NCBI taxonomy): Eukaryota > Metazoa > Chordata > Actinopteri > Cypriniformes > Cyprinidae > Spinibarbus > Spinibarbus caldwelli. The sequence continues at coordinate 14,808,221 of CM077231.1, forward strand.
AGGTTACTCTTTTTTTCTCCTGCTCTCTCTCCCTTACAAATGCACACACATATCACTCACACACATGGAAATACAAGCACACAGAAATGTGGTGTTAGTGCTTTTCTCACGATTTTATCAGTAAAATGGTTTAGCAACTTAAAAGCCACGTCAGTTCTTGCTAATAACGGCACTGTTCTTGAAGATGATGAACTTGCAGTATTGCTGTTAGTAGAAACGCTGCTGCCGAACACTGTTGAGAGACACACAGATTCAGGTCATTCACACATGCTTAATCTCAATATCTCTCTCTCTCTCTCTCTCTCTCTCTCTCTGTCTAATAACTTAATTATTAACTGCATTAGTCTGCTATTAATGGCTCAAACCTCCATTACTAGGTCTAAAATTACGTTTTGGAAACCTGATGAATGTCTTTAAATACAACATCTGAAAAATATTTGAAATGTAGTAACCGTAGTGTAAACGGAATAACTGACTCTGGTCTGTTGAATTATTAAGAAATAATACACACCTGAAGTGGTGATGTGGCCACAATGCGAAGCGGAGGTGCACTATTTTCTAATAATTCAATGGCCAGTCGTCAATTATTCCTTACTTATACTACAGGGCCGTTGAATGCCTAAATCTGATTGGCCGATAAATGTTCTGAGGTGTGCAATTATTTTCAGGGAAATGAATGACGAGTGTAGTTCCAGGCAGCTCTTGACAGCATTACATGTCCATATCACTTTGCCAAATGATTTCAGTTATTTCAAAGGTCCTTACAGCTTAAAACCGCAAAATCCAAAACCCACAATACTGAACAAACAAATAAATATAGTAAACAACAGAATAAAAAATACAGATCATTTCCATGTTTTTGCTAAAAAATTACATTTTATTATGTACAGAATGCACATACTCTATTTCGCATCATGGCCGCATCACCACCTTGGGTGTGCATTATTTTTCTAATAATTCAATGGCCCATCATCAGTTATTCCTTACTTAATGCACAGGTAGTTCCAAGTCAGTTTAATCACCGTTCTATATTAATGCGCTGTTTTAATTGATGCACACAAACACTCACAGAGAGAGAGAGAGAGAGAGGGAGAGAGAGAGAGATCAACGTTCTGAACAGATGCACTAGAAATGAGCTCCTATTAATTCACATAAATTACTGCTGTTAACTGAGGCAAAAAATTCATTAAAAAAGGATAGTTCATCCAAAAATGAAAATTCTGTCATCATTTCAACCTCATGTTGTTTCAAACCTGTATGACTTACTTTCTTTTGTGGAACATGAAGGTATTTTGAAGACTGTTGGTAACCAATCTGTTTCAGTTACAAATGACTTTCACTGTAAACAAAAAATACTGTTTCTCAAATTTTCTTCATGTTCCATCGTTTATGTTAGGCTGTTGCAGCTTTACACCGTATCTACACCGGACGCGAGCGGCGCGGCGCGACAAAATACTATAGCACCCATTATAATCAGTGATGCTGTCTTGTTCTATTTATGACATACTGACACAAAGTTCAAATGATTTTCAATTGTCGCTTTGTCGCATCCAGTGTAGACAGACTACAGCTGTTGCAGCATGGCGCGCCATGAAACGACATGACACGACAGTTGTTGCGGTGTAAATATGTGATAAATTTTATGTTGATCAAAATATTCCTTTCTAAAGCTGCTTTTTGAAATGTCTACTTGATACTTTTTTCATTTAACACAATAATGGCTTTGAATGATCTTTTGAGGTTATCTTGACGGCCAAATTTAATTTACGATTAATTAGGTTAAATAATCACCACATCATGTAATTAATTGGATTAAAATTTTAATCGATTGACAGAAAGAAAAGAAAAATGTTGATGCAACAAAGAAAAATTTCTATAGTAGTTTATCAGAGATACAAAACATGTATTGTGTGTTTTTGAGTATATGTTTGCATACGTGTGTGCGTGATATGCTCACTATGTAACTGACAGCAGCTCAGAGCGTGTGTTGATACTACAAATGCGTTTTGCTACAAATGAAACCAGACAGGTTCTCAGTCACTGTGCAACTTTATTAAAGAACTTTAGGGTTACTATTTAAGAAAAGATAACAGTAAAAGAATAGCAAACACTTGCTGCTCATCGCTCTCACCCTCTCTAACTCCCCCGTGGGTCTACCTCCCGCCCCTTAAAGTAATCAGGAGACTAAGAGCTAGAACCAATTATTACTAAATTAACACTGCTGAACATTAACTAGTATCCATCAACATTTTTAATAGCATTACAATACTATTTAATACATGTAGAAAACTATTAGATAGCATTTTTATATGTGCATTTTGCAAAGAGCACATAAAACCTATTGTTATTCAGTTGTACCATTACATAGTGTATCACTACCACCTCTAATTGTTTTCACATTGTCCCTTTTTAAAGGAGCTCTGCTCAAACCCTCAGTTCATTGTGGATGGCGCTACGCGGACAGACATCTGCCAAGGAGCTTTAGGTGAGAAAAGAGCTCATTGATCAGAAAGGCATTGTTTGAGTGTTAACACAGACAAATATTACAAATATAATCACTATATCAGAAATTATGTCACATATGTGGCTTATACGATACAATTTCTCAAAAACACAATCAATAACAATTAATTTCAAAGTTTTGTGGCAAGCCATTGGGAAGGAGGAACCCCAGACCAAAGGAGAAGGACCCGGCTAGGAAAGGTTATCAATCATGAGTACTTCCACCTGCTCACCCTCCAGACATGGAACCACCCACAGCTGTAGCCAATGATGGCCTAATGGAGGTCATCATAAAGCTAGGATCCCTGCTTCAGTCTGGGGTTGTGTTTTGTGGCTTAAACCTAAAATCGTCCTAGGACACCACATTGGTGGAGAATGCAGGCTTAGAGGTCAGTGCTTAAGTGGCCACAAAACTAGACCCAGAGAAGAACAGAATGGAAGCTGCCATTAATGTCTTGCTGACCAGTCACGCCAAACAGAGGGAGGAGCTATGTGCCCTTAGGGAGGCAGTGACAATGTGTCAAGTCATGTCCAAAACCAGAGCCACAATAGACACAGGGAGGGTCCTCACTAAGCAGACTCCAGATGATGATGTTGAAGCTTACCTGGAGGTGTTTGAGAGAACTGCAGTCAGAAAGAAATGGCCTGAAGAAGACTGAGTACTCTGTTGGCACCTTTTTTGACAGGGGAAGCCCAAAGAGGCTCTCAAGATCTGCATGCTAAAGATGCAGCTGATTATGTGAAGTTAAAGAGGGCCATCTTGTCCCACTATAGGCATAGCCTTCCCGCTCGTGCCCAACATTTCCGTGCATGGACTTTTGATCCAACCCAGCCAGTGAGACCTCAGATAGCCACACTGACCTACCTAACAAAGGCCTGGCTCACTACAGGGGAAGGCCCCCCAGTGCTGGAAAGAATTGTGCTGGACCATTGTATTCTTTGTATTGACCTGTTGGGCGAGCCAGGGGACAACAGCCCCCGTATTCCAGTAAGATTGGCCAACCAAGACACAGGATCCCTACTAACCAGGAAGTGTGGTTACCCTAGTACAGCCTGAATTTGCAATGGGGCCAAAAGGCCCCCCATAGTGGTGTCTGCATTCATGGAGATAAGAAGCTACCCCACTGCACAGATTGAGATGCTAACCCCCAGAGGAAGATGCACTTTCAAAGCTGAGGAAGTTTCACTGGCCAGGGGTGAAGCGAGCAGGCGAAGATTACTGCCGACAGTGTGCAACTTGCCAGAAGACCAGACCCAAGGTAATCTATCACAACCCGTTGGTTCCTTTACCCATTATTCAGACTACCTTCCACAGAATTGTGATGGACATCATGGGACCATTGCCCAAATCCAGCCGGGGCCATCAATACATTTCGGTAATCCTGGATTATGCCACTCGGTATCCAGAGGCCATAACCCTATAGGCAGCAACTGCTAAAGCAGTGGCCATAGAAACATTCATGCTTTTCAGCCGAGTGGGCATTATGGAGGAGATTCTAACAGACCAGGGTACCTGCTTCCTGTCCAAAGTCCTGAAAGAGATGTGGGAACCCTTGAAGGTGAGCCAGATTCGTACCTCTGTTTATCATCCTCAGACGGACGGGTTGGTTGATAGGTTTAATCAGACATTAAAGCAAATGTTGAGAAAAGTGATTGAGGTGGATGGGACTAACTGGGATCAGTTGCTGCCTTATGTGCTGTTCTCCATAGGGAAGTACCACAAAGCTCCACTGGATTTTCCCCATTTGAATTCCTCTATGGACGACGGCCAAGAGGGCAGATGGATATTGGGAGAGGTCTGGGAGAACCCACCGTCACCTCATTGCTCTGTGGTGGAACATGTGGATGCACCAACGGATGATTTAGGTGTGGCCAATTGTTTGAGAGCACATGAAACAGACACAAGAGGCTCAAACATGAGTCTAAAACAGAGGGGCCCAGTTAAGAGAGTTTCAACCAGGAGAAAATGTCATGGTATTGGTCCCTACGCATGAATGCAAGTTTCGTGCCAAGTGGCATGGGCCGTATGAAGTGGTTGAACGAGGCAGCCCGATCGGCGCTGGATCCACCAGATTTATCATGTGAATTTACTCAAGAAGTGGTATGAGCCAGAACGATGTCTGCTTTCCACCCTGTCATCCCAAGTCCTCTCTCAAGGGCCTGTGAAAGTGAAGATGGGAGCCCAACTGACCCCAATCCAAAAACAAGACCTCCAGGAGTTGGTAAGCCAACATTCAGATGTATTCTCCTTACTACCAGGACGGACCACAGTGGTCTACCATGAAATAGTCAAAGAACCTGGGAGGAAAGTGAGACTGAAGCCCTATCGCATCCCAGAAGCTCAATGGGAAGCCATTTGTGAGGAAGAAAGGAAGATGTTGGACCTGAACATCATTGAAGAATCCCACAGTGCATGGTCGAGCCCAGCTGTTTTAGTCCCCAAGCCTGATGGCAGTGTAAGATTTTGCAATGATTTTAGAAAATTGAACAAAATCTCATCCTTTGATGCTTATCCTATGTCCAGTGTGGAGGAGCTCATTGTGCGCCTGGGGCCAGCCTGCTTTGTATCCACTCTCGACCTGACTAAGTGGTACTGGCAGGTCCCCTTAACTAACCAAGCTAAGGAAAAGATGGCATTCTCCACTCCCGATGGGTTATTCAACACCGGGTTTTACTGTTTGGGGTCCACGGGGCACCGTCCGTCAACCTTCTAAAGAATGATGGACAAGATCCTTCAACCCCATCAGGAGCCCAGAGAGGGCTGTTGTTCCCATGTCTAGCCCATGGAGGGCCTCAGAGTCCAGCCCAGAGAGAGACTCTGTTCCTGAGTGCAGCTGTCAGTCATGCTCCCCGTGCTGGGAGTCGAAATTTGGCATGTGTGTGGGCAGCGCACACCAGCCCTGAAAGCCCGGAGGCTCAAAAATGCCCTCCCACCCTCCCGCTCCTGCCTCCTCCACCGCTGTTGTCTGGCAGCCCTTCTGCTCGCCCTCAGCCCACCATCTGTATGGTGCAACTCCGCGGGTCTGCCAGTCTCCATTGTCAGGAGAATCCCTGGCCTCTGCCTCCAGCCTCTGAGTCCCAGACTCCGCCTCGGCCCGTCAACCCAGTGGCTCCACCATGGCTCCTAGCTCCCACCTCTCCGCCGTGACCCATCAGTCCACTGGCTCTGCCAGGCTCCCTCGTCCCTCCGGCTCCGCCTTGGTCTGTCATCGACCATCCTTCACCTCAGGACTCCACTCCTCTGGCTGCGCCTCGTTCCTCCGGCTCCGTCAGGCTCCTCCTTCCCTTCGGCTCTACCGTGGCCTTCCGGATCCCCGCCTCCACATCGATCGCCTGAGCCACCTGTTCTGCCGTGGTCCTCCGGATCCTCCTTGTCACCCTGGCTCATCGGCTCTCCATCTCCATCTCGGGCTCCTCCACCACCTGCTCCGCCACTGTCGGTCGGCCCCCTGGAGTCGTCAGCCCTTCCCCCTCCATGGCTCCTCCCTCCGTCGGCTCCACCGTAGGTCGCCGTTATGGCTGTGGCCTGAGTCCTGCTTGGCTCCTCCTGCTCTAAGCCCCTCCTGTCTCCTCCCTCCGTCATCTGCACCCTGGACTCTGTTTGTCGTCCTCCTCTTGTCCGCCCCCTAAGTCTCCCTCCCACCAACCCACCAGATGTTTCTACGGCGCAAGGACGCACCTTCCGGGGAGGGGGCGATATGTCAGGATTATGTGTGGATTACCCTTTGTGCTGGATTATAATAAAAACTGTTAGTTTGATCCACATCTCCGTCATACAGATTGTTGACAATACTGCACTACCTCAGTGTAATTACATTCTTATATTTATATCTGTCTTGAAAGTTGTGTCTGTTTATAATGTCTACTTGTCTTGTAAACAGTGTTGTTTATAAGCACTTTCATACTGTTTGTTTGTTACATTTACGCATTTAGCAGACGCTTTTATCCAAAGCGACTTACAGTGCATTCAGGTTATACATTATTTTATCTGTATGTGTTCCCTGGGAATTGAACCCACAACCTTTTGCGCTGCTAACGCAATGCTCTACCACTGAGCCACAGGAACACAGCCATCACTCTTGAAAATAAAGGTTGGCATCTATGATTTAATGACAAACCTTTAACAACCATGGAATCTTTGTATTCCACAAAAAGGTTCTTCAGTTTATTGAAATGTTCCTCACATTAAGAAAAAAAAGTAGTTCCTTTAGAAATGTTCCCTGAAAGGTTCTTTGAGGAACCAAAATGGTTGTTCTTTGGCATCACTGCAAAAACTTCCTTTTGGAACCTTTATTTAACTTTATTTATAGTTTTATGATCATAGCACAAATGATGTAGATCGAAATACATGCAATTTTTAGTGGTCAGTGGTTAAGAACAAAGTATGAGCAACAATAATAGTGATGATGGCTTTAGCAATCGCTATTTAAAGTTGCCTCACACTACCAAGTCCACATATATTCTTGTGGAAAAACATATTGTGAGACTTGGAAATGGCTGAAGACCTAACTTTAAAGGTTGTTAGTTCAAACCCCACAGTGGTTAATCCATGGACTGTCACCATTGAGCAAGAAACGTATGCTCAGGATACTCCTTGAGCAAAACACTGAAGCCCAGGTTGATCCTGGAAGACTAAATTGACTGGAAGTTTGCATAAAATAATGAGCTTAACGCAGAAGTATCTAATGACGTTTGATATATTTGCAGGTGACTGTTGGTTGCTGGCAGCTATTGCGTCTTTGACTCTGGATAATGAGTTTCTGGAACGTGTAGTTCCACCTGGACAGAGTTTTACAGAGAACTACACTGGCATCTTTCACTTTCAGGTATAAACATACAGTGGGATCAAAAAGTCTAAAACCACAATGAAGATCTGAGATGAAAAAATTCTAATTTAAACCTGGAAGAAAAGTTACAACATTTTAAGATAAAAAAAAAAAACGTAACTAAAATAATCTAAAATTCTTAGTTAATAATAGAATGTATAATTAAAAAAAAAAATCATATAACAGAAAAAATGCAAAATGGATTATTTTGACTAATGGTCTCAGATGTTTGGACCACATTTGAGTATTTATAACCTTAACGTTTCCACTAATAAATTAAAGGGATACTATTAGTCTGATTGTTGTTCTTGTCTCTCAGTTCTGGCAGTATGGTGAATGGATGGATGTTGTCATTGATGACCGCCTGCCCACCAGAGATGGGAAGCTGCTGTTTGTTCAATCAGCTGAGCGCTCTGAGTTCTGGAGCGCCCTGTTGGAAAAGGCCTATGCAAAGTAAGTGTGTGTTTATTCATCATAAATTACCTGCTACTATTTACCTGAACTGAACAAAAACTACTGAGTCATCTGAAACGCTTGGTATAAATACTGTGCCAAAACACAGCCTAGAAAACCCACAATGTTAATACAACTTGTCACATATCCATGACATACCAACCAGTGGTGCTGATTTTTCCTGTATTTTGAAGGGTAAATGGCTCATATGAAGCGCTGAAGGGAGGCCGGGCTACTGAGGGTTTTGAGGATTTCACTGGAGGCATCGCTGAGAGCTATGAGCTGAGCAATGCTCCTCCACACCTGTTTAAGCTCATGCAGAAAGCATTGACGCTGAGATCATTAATGGGATGCTCCATTTCTGTGAGTCTCTTGGTTTTCTTTTCACATTATTTATTTCTCCAAAGCAAGAAAAAAAAGTGTATTAATTTATAATACTTAATAGGACTTTAGATAAATCATTCAGTGGATATGTGGTATAGTTAATGTGGAAATATCAAATGTTAGCTTCCTTGTAGCTAAGACTAAATATCACAAGTTTCAAATGTGTATCATTGCTGTAATACATAATAAGCAAGGATACACTGACGAAAGCTGACGGTGTTGTGGCATCACGTCAGTGGCGTCTGGACCAAAAAACTGTATTTTAACACACCGCTCAGACAACAGCCGACTACAAACTAAAGCCGTGGTCACACTAGATTTTGAGCATGCGAAATTTCCCCAGATGCTGCAACAGTCGTGATATGACATCATGCTCTGCAGCGTCTTTTTAAAAACTTTAATTTAACACATAACGTAATAATACATCTAAAATGTAAATACATACAATCTATTCCACTTTCCTGCAGTACTGCAGTTTTAAATTTATGTTCTTTTAATTCAGCTACAAGGTCATGCTGTGATGTATCAATCTTCTGTTGTATCAGTCTGCTGTTGGTTCACGTGATGCAAATTTTCAGGTCAGAGTTCACCAAGCTTGAGCTTTGGAATGCAGCAAAATGCAAAACTTTTCGCATGAGCTTGCGTTTCCGGTCTGATGCATACACATGCGTATAAGTGGAAGTCAATGGAATGAAAAGTGCAGTGTGACCGCCGGTTAACAAGTGCGTTCTGTGCCAGCGTAAGAGGAATTGAACCTTCACAAAGAGCTTGATCAGGTGATCTGACCAATCATATCGCTGAATACGCCATTTTGTCTGACAAACAAATCAGATAGGAGAATAGATTAACTTCGGTGGACTTAAACATGGAAAATTGTGTATATTGATGTTTTTCTGTGGCTGAAATTAAATACGTTCTGATGTTCATTCATGTTTATTTTGTGCATGGGCATAGAATGGGCGGGGGACATGGGAGACGTGGGGGACATGGGGGACGTGCCAGCACCGCACTGGTGAGATTACGCCGTGCCATTCATTCAGTGGCGCTAGCAAACACATCCTCCCTGTGCTGTCGAGTCGGTCGTGCAGCTCGGTCCACTGAGCCATGCCAAATTCAGTAACATTGCACTGTTTTGTCCCACTTTCGGTGTGTTTGGCTTCTCATATGTACAGCTGAACACCAGTCAGTCATGTTGCTTCTACCGGCTGTTTATTGCTGTAGGTATGCAAATCCTCTTCTAAAAACGGGGCGGGAATATGCAGCTCATTTGCATTTAAAGTGATACACACCAAAACAGCTCTTTTTTATAGTATATTTTATAGTTATAGTAAATGATCTTTGGGGTATTTCGAGCTGAAACTTCACAGACACATTCTGGGGACACCCAAGATCAATATAACATCTTGTAAAAAGGGGTATAATAGGTGCCCTTTAATGGCTGATACAACAGTTGATATGTTATGCATTAGCACTAATGAAAATATATAAAACAATATAACAAAATAAAATAAATAAAAAAACAATTATTTTGCCATCATGTGGGAAATGCAGGTTCAATCCTGATCTTCTAATGTTTTTATCATTAAAAATGTCTAAAAGGCCAGTTCGCAGGAAATAGAGAAGAAGACGAGTCTGAAGCTGGTGAAGCGTCATGCCTACTCCATCACGGGCGCAAAGGAGGTCAGAAACCGGCACTGACATGGAAATATGGATTTGATAGGAAAAACTCAAAGGAGCCCTAATGGCTGTTACTTTACCTACAGGTTCATTCTTATGGCCGTCTGGTTCAACTGGTGCGTATGAGGAACCCGTGGGGTCGGGTGGAGTGGATCGGCCCTTGGAGTGACAAGTGAGTTGCCCTAAACAGATTTTACTCCTTCAAAATCAGTCCTGAGAGTCCTGTAAAATATTTCTAATCCTTTTCCAGTTCAAAAGAGTGGAACAGCGTCCAAACAGAGGAGAAAGCTAAATTGGTTTATTCAGCTGAAGATGGAGAGTTCTGGTAAGAGAAATTGAGCTTTTAACCCTCAACAACATAAATATGTTGACGAATACTGACAAGTCTTTATTGTCCTATCAGGATGGCGTATTCGGACTTCATACAGCAGTTTTCGAGGTTGGACATCTGTAATCTGTCTCCAGACGCCCTTTCAAGCAACACTGTGAGCCGCTGGAACTACAACCAGTTTGAAGGTGACTGGAGGGTGGGATCCACTGCAGGGGGCTCCAAGGAAAACAAAGGTAAATTAAATCAACCACAATGCACTTTAAAAAGCTGTTTTTAACCACCATCTGACCATTTGGTTCCTCCTCTCCAGCTACATTCTGCATAAACCCTCAGTTTGTGATCAAGCTGGAGGAAGAAGATGATGATCCTCATGATGGAGAGGACGGGTGCACAATCCTAGTGGGTCTGATGCAGAAAGATAGTCGTAAAAACAAGCGTTTTGGACTAGACCCGAACACCATTGGCTTCATTATCTATAAGGTAACTGGTTACGTACAATCAGTAATTATTATATAAAATAAATCATTACTATTAATACCAGAGACAACATCAACATCACAAACAATGTCACAACCAGCAATACCACCAACCTTGCAACCATATTTTTAGCAGTCTTGGTTCAAGGAGATGTCTTTCCCATTCATTTTCTCCAATTTCTCCAAGGATTAAAAAAAAAAAAAAATCTGTCTTGAAATAATAATAATAATAATAATAATAATAATAATAATAATAATAATAACAATACAAATTCTCTCTGGAGGATATTAATGTGATTTTACTGTTTTTATTTATTTTTTTCCTTTGACAGAACTATCAAGATTACAACTAATTAACATTTTTTTGTGGTTACATTTTTGTGGTGAAATTATATGAACATCGAATAATATAATTTTTTGTTTGTTTGTTTGTTTGTTTTTCAGGTTCCAGATGAGGTGTGACACCTGAATGTTTTGTACATAAGAGTAGTAGGACACCACTAATATAACCATTTGTTCTTTTGTTTTAACGATGCTAAGGAACCCCTAAAGGGACAAAAAAAAAAAAAAGTTAGATGGGAAGAAAAATTATTTCAAACCTTTTGTTTCTCTGGGGAATGCAAATGTTAAGCAAGAAAATGCAAAGATTCTTAGGGGAACACAATACTTTTACAACTTCTGCAAGCGAATGCAAAAGCATTAAAATATAATTATTCCTCCAATTTATATATATATATATATATATATATATATATATATATATATATTATTATTATTATTTTTATTTTATTTTTTTACAACATGTCCCCTTGGGGGATCCATATGATACATTTGTCCATCTTTTTTGTTGCAGTTCAGGGGTCGCAACAACATTCATCTCGGTCCTGATGTACTGTTGCGTCAGCAGGCCATTGCCGAGTCAAACACCTTCACCAAGCTACGAGAGGTGACCGAGCGCTTCAAACTGCCTCCAGGTGAATACGTCATCATCCCCTCCACTTTCAAGCCGCAATGCAAGGGAAGCTTCATACTGCGTGTGTTCACAGAGAAAGAGGCTGCTGCCAGGTTTGTCACAAATGTTTTTAGTATATTTCAACTCGAAAAAAAAAAAATTATATTATACAGTTCTAGTTTTAGACCACATAGAGATACACAGGTTCTGCACAGGTTCTGTTCTGCCTAGAATGGACCGTTACACTAAAACATCTGTTTGTTTGACCAATAAATCATAACTGTACCCTAAACATTCTTGTATTTGCACCCATGCACGATGGATGTTTCTGACTCTCATCCCTGCAGCTTGATGGATACAGAGATCAGTGCTGATGTGAAAAAGGTGAATTTATTATTTACAAACATAGTGTGCATTATTATGGTTTATAAGAAAGACGTTTATTTAAATTTAGATATATAACCATATAAAATCAAAAATTATTAAAAAAATAATAATAATAATATAAAAAGTTTTTTCTTTCCCAGCAATACATATCCAAGAGTGATGTGGACCCACATTTCAAACAGCTTTTCAATCAGACTGCTGGAAATGTAAGTCACATGACTGGTTATTTTCAGTTTTGGGTCATTATCATTTTATTTTTTCCCAGCACACATGATCTTGTCTTCACTCTGCAGGACTCAGAGGTGTCTGTGTTTGAACTACAGAAGATCCTGGACAGTGTTATCTCGAAACGTAGGAAAACAAACTTTCCCAGTTTTATTCACACACACACATACAGTACACACACACACACACACACACACACATATATATATATATATATATATATATATATATATGCAATTTCACAGTCAGAGTAGTGTGATATACAGCCATATCTCACGGCTACGAGTTTGATATTGCGTTTATACAACAGTTCGACGCAACGAGTATCTAAATCTGTTACTCTGTTACTAATTCGAAAACGTCACTTTAGAACAATTAATGAAGGAACGTTGAGTTGCTTTATTGAAAGCTTATTGTATTAATGTATTAAAAGCTCATTGTATTATGAGAGACAGATGGACTGAGAGAGTTTATTACCTGCACCTGATACAGCATTCATTCTTCAGCTCAATCTCATATTCACAATAAAACATTAGTTTGAATGTCCGCTGAAAAAAATGATATCTTTATTGTACTTTCATCTGTTAAGGGTGATTTCCGATGACAGCGCTGCTCAGTGCATTTGTTGGTTGCGTCTTACAAGCTGTTGTTGAAAGTAAAAATAACTCCCTTGTTTACAACCCTGTTTCAGTGTCTTTTTCCATATAAAAGTCTTTACTGCTGACTCACTTGTAAAAACAGTCTCTTGTTGGCATCTAATGGCAGAACAATGTAACTAATCTATGGTGGCCAAGAGAGCTCGGTGCGCTGCAACTTAAGAGAACGCATGCAAATAGAAATAGCACCAGCAAATAAAGAAAACATCTTCATCAGTTTGGCAACACACATGCTGCAAATAATCACAACATGGCCAAATACAGAAACACGCTGCAAAAACAGAAATGTGCTGCAAATATTGACAAAACAACCATATACAGAAACGTGCTGCAAAAATAGAAACGCACTGCAAATACTCAAAATACAACCAAATGAAACGCACTGCAAACTGGAAATGTTTAAGGGAACTGCAACAAGTGACGAACCTGGCTGGGACAGTATTTGGTATAATATGGGACGTCTGTTTTCAAACTGCTGAAGATGTTTTCTTTAATTTCTGGTGCTTAAGTTGCAGCGCATTGAGCTCTCTCGGCCACCGTACTAATCACCATCACAAACACACACACAGTTTAACAATACTAAATATTATAATTAAATACTACTATTATTTATCTAAATATTATTTCTTGAATAATAACGTTTAATTAACAACAGCCATCATAAAAGTTGCTAGGCAATTCAGTCAAAATTACAAAAGCAACGCTATGATATACAGTATTAATTTCACATAAAATACAATGTGATTAGATTTTTTAGGATTTAGCCCTCAGCCAAAATGATTTGCTCTGGAACAAATAATAGGTTAATGAGACCAAAGACTGCCCATTAGATTTACCCAAAATTAATTATATTTCATGTTTAACCACTATAGAGACATAAGAGACAGTGGCAAATTCTAGAAGAGCTGGCAGAGGTGAAGCTGGTCTTAGCGAGTTCATGAGCGCTGAACGGCTGCTGACATCCTGGAGCTTGCATCTCTGAAAACGTCAAATAGACATTCTTTATTAACGAACAAAAAACTCTTAAAACTATATTCCATGCCACAAAAACTGTATTATTTTTAAAATCATAGTGGATTTGGGTGTCCACCATGACATTCACGATGAGAAATACAGCCAGCAAGCAGAGTGAAACAGTTGGATGAAACGGTTGGAGTTCTGTTATCACTAGAATATCACAGTCTTATCATCCAATCAGATTCGAGGACCAGAAATAATTCTTGTGAATTCGGTGTCATAGCGGATGCCCAAAGCCACTATAATTTTAAAATAATACTGTTTTGTGTAACAGAATGCAATTTTAAGAATTTTTTTAGGCGAGAATGTGAAGAGTTTGGTTCCAAAACGTGATAAACGCCATTTTTAAAAAAAAATTGAGTTTCCGCCAAAATCAGTATTGTATTTGGTCGGTATTGAAAAGTCAATTTTTAATTTTACGCAAAATGCGATATCCTCCGAGTTATTAGGTCATGTTTTCTCTGTTTTTTTCCAAACCGCGACAAACGCCAGTCTCCTTTCTCTGCAGAACGCGATATATCCGCTCAACCAATCACAGCGCACGGTTCCACGCACTCTAGACAGTAATGGTGGTGCTTTGAATACACCCGGCATCCTAGTTTTCCTCATCTACTTTGTACTTTGTGATCAACAAACAAGGGTTGCATGATAAATCGCATGTGATTGTCATGCGCATCTCGTCAGTAAAGCCGATTCTGTGATTAATAGTAGGCTACCGGTAAATCTCCATCACGTGCTTTCAGATGGAGCGGCATTTAATACACAGAGCCGTAGATCACTGACAAGCTATGCAGTATCGCGTTTATAATCGCAGATGAATCGCATTCGATTATGAGCGCGATATTGCGTAGCTTGTCAGTGTTAGTGTTTTTATTAATGACATTTATGTTTCTGTTACAGCATATAACACTAGTCAACTAAATGAATGTAACATGGCAAAGATGAATGCACTTTTGGAAGTTGAATGTAAGGGAAATGTCATTTTGGAATTTCTGTGGTCTAATGTGATATTGTTGTTCATGTTCTTGTTCATGATGAAATTTTCTTTAATTGTTGTAATTAATTTATAGCAAACAAGATGACCTGTTGAAATCATTTTGGGAGTGATGACTGATTGAATGTATTTTTAGTCCAGTGCCTGTATATAAGATTATGACCAAGTTCAGAGGTTGTCATATGTGGATCAACTTACTATGTGAAAAAAAGAAAAAGAAAAACGTATCACGGATTTATTGCATTTTGGTTAAAAAAAAAAAAAAAAAAGTATATATATATAATTTTATAATAAATCTGTGAAAATCAAAATCTGGATTTGAATTTTTAATGTTATTATAACCTAAAGATGCTATGTGAAAGTTTGAAACAGAAAATATTGGTTTTCATCTTGCCACTTTCTTGGTACTTTCTTTTACTCAAATTAATCAAAATGAATTTATAGCGTTTCGGAACTAAACTCTTCATGTGCTTGCTTGGACTTCAAATATGCAGTTTGTTAATAAAGATAAGATCTATTTCAAAATGTGCTTCGATGTTTTCGGAGACGTGAGCTCCAGCGGTTCAGCGGCCGTTCAGCACTCATTACACCCACCGAGAGCAGCTTCACCTCAGCCAGATCTTCTGGAATTTACCACTGGCTCTGATGTCTCTGTAGTGGTTAAACACAAGATATAATTCGTGTTGGGTAAATCTAACGGCCAGTCTTTGGTCTCATTATTTGTTCCAGAGCAAATAGTTTTGGGACGATGCTGTATATCATGCTGTTTTTGTATAGTTGACTGAATTGCCTAGCAACTTTTATGATGGCTGTTGTAGTTATTACATATAATTATTCAAT
This sequence comes from Spinibarbus caldwelli, assembly GCA_039654775.1. Classification (NCBI taxonomy): domain Eukaryota; kingdom Metazoa; phylum Chordata; class Actinopteri; order Cypriniformes; family Cyprinidae; genus Spinibarbus; species Spinibarbus caldwelli. The sequence continues at coordinate 14,823,941 of CM077231.1, forward strand.
AAATAATATTTTATATAAATAATAATAGTATTTAATAATAGTGTTTAGTACTGAGACATGATGTGTGTGTTCGTGATGGTGATTTTAGTTACATTGTTCCGCCATTAGATGGCGACAAGAGACTGTTTTATGAGTCAGCACTGCAGTAAAGACTTTTGTAAACGGAAGTTATTTTTACTTTCAACAGCTTGACGCAGCTAACAAATGCACTGAGCAGCGTTGTCATCAGAAATCACCCTTAATATGAAAGGATATTGATGTTATGACAAAGCTTTCCCCAGTGGACATTCAAACTTATGTTTTATTGTGAGTAGGAGACGCTTTATCAGGTAACGTTAATCACAGTCGCTCAGTTAATCTCTCTCTCATAATACTTTACTCTACATAATACAGCAAGCTTTTACTACAGTAATACAATAAGCTTTCAATGAAGCAACTCAAAGTTCCTTTCATTACTAGTTCTAAAGTTACATTTTGGAATTAGTAACGGAGGCTTGGGATCAGCTGTTAAACTGTCAACTTTAGATTTGAATCCGTGGCAGAAGGAAGTAGTTCTGCACAAAAGAAGGCTTTTAAAGACACTCCGTTGGTGTTTCTAATTTATTTACCCACTCTTGCCGCCGAACTGTTGTATAAACGCAATATCACACTCGTAGACGTGGCCTGTGGCCTCGTGCCTTCAGCCGAATCACAGCTGTGCCGATCTACAGCCATATTGCATGTCTATTCGTGTGATATTGATCATATATATATATATATATATATATATATATATATATATATATACACACAGTGCTGCTTGAACGTTGGAGAACCCCTTGCAGAATCTGTGAAAATGTGAGTAATTTTAACAAAATAAGAAATCACAAAATGCATGTTATTTTTTTATTTAGTACTGTCCTGAGTAAGATATTTTACATAAAAGATGTTTACATTTAGTCCACAAGACAAAAAAAAAAATATCTGAAATTATTAAAATAACCCCATTTGAAAGTTTGTGAACCCTTGGTTCTTAATACTGTGTGTGGTTACCTGGATGATCCACGACTGTTTTTTGTTTTGTGATGGTTGTTCATGAGTCCCTTGTTTGTTCTGAACAGTTAAACTGAGCACTGTTCTTCAGAAAAATCCTCCATGTCCTGCGGAATATTCAGTTTTCCAGCATCTTTTGCATATTTGAACCCTTTCCAGCAGTGACTGTATGATTTTGAGATCCGTTTTCACACTGAGTACAATTGAGGGACTCAAACACAACTATTAAAAAAGGTTCAAACATTCACTGATGCTCCTGAAGGAGATACGATGCATTAAGAGAAAAAAAAAAAATTTGGACATCTTCATCCTGTTCAAAAGTTTTCACACCCCGGGTCTTAATGCATCGTTTTCACAGATTCTGCAAGGGGTTCACAAACTTTCAAGCAGCACTGTATATATATATATATATACACACACACACACACACACACACACACACACACACACACACACATAATGAAAAGACAATATTTTGTGGTATTTCACACAGGAACTGATGTGAAGACAGATGGATTTAGTATGGAAACCTGTCGCCACATTATCAGCCTGCTAGATGTATCCTTACCTCACTGGATCATGTGAATGGATACTACATGGATTAATGCAGAGATTGTTTTGACAGCCAAACCACTTTGACCTTAAATATTAACTGAAGTCCCCCTGAGAGTTAATATTTCAGCAATTTAATAATATTTTTGAACGTTGTACATGTTGGATTACTTTTTTTTGTATCTTATATCTAAAATACACACATGATATATATATATATATATATATATATATATATATATATATATATATATATATATATATATATATATATATATATCAAGTAGTTTATAATATAAAAATACTGTTATTTTGTTTTAATTTTGAAAATATTTCTTTTCTTTTTATGATTTTATTAATTTTTTAGCTTTTCATCAACTCAAAATGACCCTGCAGCTCCCTGGCAAATCTCCATGGGTTCGGGAACACCAGTTTGGATTTTAATCACAGATTATCTGAATGTTTTAATTGTGGAATAATTCTCAACAGAGTCCTTTCAACCAAATTAATCATCATAACCCTGTTATAACCCTTAACCTCAGTCCAGAGAGATGGAAGCGGCAAACTCGGCCTTGTGGAGTTTCACATACTGTGGATAAAGATCCAGAAATACTTGGTATAATATATATGTGTGTGTGTGTATATATATATATATATATATATATATATATATATATATATATATATATATAGGTATAAATGAAAGAAATTAAAAATCTCTAATATTAGGAATAATCTATTGTGCATCCCTACCACAGAGCAACAACTTTGTGGGCATTATGTTCTAAAAAAAATTCTTCAATTTATTTAGCAATGTTAAATACCGAATGTGTATTTTCTGTCATACCTCACCAGGAGGTTTTTAAGAAGCATGATACAGACAACTCAGGCACTATGAGTTCCCATGAGATGAGAGATGCCGTGAAAAAAGCAGGTAATGAGTCTATAGCCCCTTTCACACAGTAATACCAGTAAATTGTCGTAAAATGCTCTGGTTACCTGAAGACTGATTTGTTCACGTTTGTGTAGCTGCACAAACCAATGGACCTCAGTCGGCTCAGAGTGCCATTTCATTAGAATATTTTGACTGAAGTGACAAACCTGCAAACATGAGCTAACAATGAGACCCATGCCGTCTAGGCCGAGGACTACATAACATCCCTCTCCACTTACCAAAGGGGAATTTGGGTAGAATTAAGCAGACAGGATCCGTGCCTGCAGGGCAGGGATGTCCAAGTTATAAAATCTGGCAAAAGTAGATGGCAACGACCAGCTGGCAACTTGAGCTCTGAATGGAGTGGAGAGCACTTTTGGCACATAGCCGTGTCTTGGCTTGTCCACAGTCGTTAGGCCCAAACTCAAGACAGGAAGCACTGACTGCAAGCGCTTGCAAGTCACCCACTAACTTGAATGATGCTAATGCAAAAAGGAGGGCAGTCTTAAAAGACATAGGCCACAAATTGGCCGACTGGAGAGGCTCAAAGGGAGGGCCCCGCAGGGCCCTAAGGACTATAGATAAGTCCCAAGCTGGACGAGGCAGGTTCAACCTCCGAACTCCCCTCAGAAACTTAACAACTAGGTCGTTTCTGCCAACTGAATGGCCAGCTTCGAGGAAATGATTTGCTGCGATAGCTGCCACGTAGACTTTGAGCATGGACGGGCTGCTCCCCTTGTCCAAAAGCTCTTGTAAAAAGGTTAACACGTGAGACACGTCACACAAGAATGGGTCCAGGCTGCGTGTTGTACACCAGTCAGAAAAGACTGACCATTTTTGGGCGTTTTGTAGATGGTGCTCTAGCCTCTAAAAAGGATATTAGTCACACTTGTGAGGAGCTGCAAAGGCTCCTGTCGAGTGGTCAAAAATGAAGGCTCCACAGCTCTGGCCTGGGGTGCCAAATCATGCCCTTTGCTTGTGTGAGAAGGTCCTTCTTCAATGGTAACGGCCAAGGGGCTGCTGATAGCAGCTTGATCAACTCAGGGATAAATATTTTTTCGTCCATATTGGGGTCACCAGAAGGACCAAGCATTTGACTTTCCTGACCCGCCTGATGACCTGAGGCAGCAGGACAACTGGAGAGAAGGTATACAGGTAACTGCTGGGCCAATCATGGGCCAGGGTATCTCGCTCTCTGGAAAATAGATTGGGCAGTGAGAGTTGTCTTCTGAGGCGAAGACAGACCAAATCATTTGAACCGTTTGGGGATGCACTCTCCATTCCCCTGGAGATACATTGTCCCTGGACAGCATGTCTGCCCTTGGTTCAGTCTGCCCAGCACATGAGCTGCTCTTAGTGAGAGGATTTTGCCCTGTACCCATAACAGGAGGCAACAAGCCAACCTGTGAAGGAAGCGTGACCTGAGACTGCCCTGATGATTGATGTAGGCTACCACTGTCATGTTGTAAGAGTAGACCAGGATGTGGTGCCCCCTTAAGGCCAGCAGGAAGGTTTGTAGAGCCAGAAAAGCCATAATTTTGAGGCAGTTGATGTGCATGCATTGCTCAAGCTTTGACCAGGAGCCGAATGCAAATTCTCCCTCGTACGGAGCACCCCAACCCAAGTTGGAGGCATCTGTTGTGACTACCTTCCGTCTAGAGGTCATTCCCAACTGGACACCTGATTGAAACAGGCAAGAAGTTTTCCAAGGGGCCACAGCTCTGATACAGAGTTACCCTGACATAAAACTGGCCCAGGCACCAGGTGTGGGATGGGACATGGGCTTTGAGCCAAAACTGAAGGGGCCGCATGTTGAGCAGGCCCAGAGGAATCACAGAGGCGGTGGCCAACATGAGGTTGATCATCCTCTGAAAAGCCCTGAAGGAATGTGAAGTCCCTAATTTAAATGATGCTGCCAATCGCTGAATAGTCAGGGAGCGTTCCAATGTAATCCTTGCCCGCATTTGGGCTGAATTAATAATCATCCCCAGAAAGACCACTCTCTGTCTGGGAGACAAACAGCTCCTGGCTGAATTGATTTTTAACCCAAGACACTCCAGGTGGCTGAGCAGCAATGAACTGTGAGCGATGAGTTTCCATTCTTATCTTGCTAACTCCAACCAGTCATTGAGGTAATTCAGAATGTGGATTTCCATCTGTCTCAGAGGGGAAAGAGCCATGTCTATGCACTTCATAAAAGTGTGTGAGGCCAGAGACGGTCTAAATGGCAGGACTGTGTATTGATAGGCCCCTCCCTCGAATGCAAATCTCAAGAACGGTCTGTGATATCGGGCTATCTGGATATGAAAGCAAGCGTCTTTCGGATTAACTGATAGAAACCAGTACTCAGGACCTATGTGCGTGAAGATATGTTTCAGCGTCAAAATTTTGAACGGCCATCTCATAAGAAATCGATTCAAATGTTTGACATCAAGAATGGGTCTGAGTCTGCAATCTTTCTTGGGATGAGGAAGTAGCGGCTGTAAAAGCCTGACTCGCTGTTCGCTAGAGAAACCGTTTCCATGGCTCCTTTTGCAATCAGTGTTTGTACTATGGACTGGAGAACATGAGCATTGTTGTCCCATACCGAAGTTTGTGTTTTACCTCTTATCTGAGGTGGCCTGCCAAGCGAATTGAATCGAGTAGCCTCGTTCTATGGTTTTTAGAACCCATCTTGACACATACGGGATAGCTTTCCAAGCCTGAAGCCGGGTGGCAACGTGTTCTAATTTTACGAATAACACCTGCGCTGTTGCCTTGGTAGCACTCATTAAAGGCTTCTAAATTCTGGCTGGATTTGTCCATGGTTCAAAGAAGTTTGGCCTGGAACACCTGGAGTACCAACATCATATGCAGTGCTGAGTCAGCCTGGCCAGGCACTGAATAAGCCCTGTTTGTTAAGGCCGATGTAGTCCTGCAGGGCTTAGATGGATGCACCGCCTTGGACTTCAGCCCCAGGACTGATGGAGGGCACAGGTGAGCAGCAACCACCTCTTCCAGAGGGGGAAGTCTGTTATATCCTCTACCTTCAGCGCCACCAATGGTAGTGAGAGGGCCAGAAGTAGCAGAATTAACATGGGCCGAATAGGGGGCGCGCCACATCTTGATGAGTTCTTTGTGAACTGCTGGCAAGAATGGGGCAGGCCGTTGGTGGGAGCATTGCTGACGGTGTCCCTTCAGGTACCACTCATCAAGAGGGCCGGGGACGGGCTCTTCTGGAGTCAACCAAGCTAGGCCAAAATCCTCCACAGAAAGCATGCGGATCAGCTCGCTGTCCATGCCTCCTTTCATGCCGTGTAGACTGCATGAAAGGAGGGGTATCAGACTCTTCATTGGAACACGCCCACTCTTCTGCATCAGATGCCGTTAAGGACATGGAGTCATCAACGGCAATCTCCTCCTCAGAAGCATCAAAGGAGACTAAGGCACTCGCAGCAACTCGATGAGGGGCATTGATCCTCAAGTGTGAAATACACTGGCAAGACGAGGGAACACGGTGAGAGTAAAGCATGCGAGAGCTGAGCTGGCAAGACATCACTCGAGCCTGGTGTCAAAGCCCCACTGCTCCACTGTTTATTTTTCTTAGGAGAGAAAGGAAACGGGTGAGCAGGGGAGGACCGCCTTCATTAAAGATGAGCGAGACTCATGCCCTCACAATAAGAGCATGGACGCTGCCCAGACAGGCGACTGTGCTCATCAGCCAAAACTCGTGACGTAGCATTTGCAACAACGCCATTGGAAACTTGCTCAGAAAATTTGCTCTTTATAGGTGCCGGATGGCCGCAGAGGAAGGCTTCCTGCTTCTCCCGCTACCGGGCCTGTTCTACAGTGGCAAGCAGCTAGCTGAGCTTGTTCCTTCTTCGGCTTCTTGATAGCAGAGTCAGCGAAGAGATGATCTCGTCACTGAAGGAGAAAATTATGATGAAATGGCACTCTGAGCTGACTTATATAGAGGTTGGCTCCACCCCTCCTGGCAGGCTAGAGCGCCATTGGTTTGTGCAGCTACACAGATGTGAACAAATCAAGCTTCAGTAGCAGAGTAAACAGAAATTTACCCCATAAGCGTTTCATGCAAGGGGAGAGACCATTCGAAAGGGAACTACCAGAATGACTTTACCGGTAAATACAAAAATGTGCTGCTCACAGAGGCAGTGTTCCGTCTTTTTTACCGGTAAAGCACCATTCACAAACCCGTTTCAAAATGATGGTAAATTCTATGAAATCATTAACCAGAAAAGACCTCTTAACGGCTGTACCTCCCTGTGTTGTATTTGTAAACATGGAGGGGTATATGCCAGAAAATTGCCGGAACAAATTTACCGAAATTTTTGAAAATTTTATGTTCACACATGATCTCTTAACGGTAATTTACTAGTAAAGACTGTATGTGTGAAAGGGGCTTATGTTTAGTCTTAACATTAAGAACAATATAGTCATTCATTTTTTCTAAAAGTGGTCAAAATAAGGAGTGCATTAATGGTTGTATTTGCATTTCTTCACAGGGTTCCAGCTGAACAATGACGTACTTCAGGTGATAATCTCACGTTATGCCAATCAGCAGTACGCCATTGACTTTGATTCCTTTGTTGGCTGCCTGATTCGCCTGGAAATGCTCTTCGGTAAGTTTTGCTGAAGATTATCCAGTTCAATGTTTTAAATTAACGTAAATAAAAGACTATAAACAGGAATTATGACTGTTTACTGCAACATTTTCATCTGTGCACTATGCAGAAATGTTTAAAGCATTTAACAAGAAGAACACCGGGAAAATCGAGCTGGATATCCTGCAGGTGATGGCCAAGTGGTAACGTGGATTAAAATTGTTGTATTTTCTCAATGTAGCGTTTTAATTTACAGATGTGTTTTGTGTTTTGCAGTGGCTCTGCTTGGCCCTCAGTTGAAAATCCACTCACCACAACTGCATCAGAAGTCAGTTCATTTCCTGTGATTGAACTGAAAAGGATGCAGCAGACCTGAAATACTCAAGAGTAAAATCAGAGCAAAATCAACCAAAGACGAGTATTTTCTAAGCTTAAAAAAATGTAATTTGATTATCGTGCTCATCTGCTTAAAGAATTGGCTATAATAAAGACGACTAAATCGCATTTTTCATATTTGCAAATTTTGATAATTTTATGTCCTGTAACCACAGTTTCCACCGAAATAGCATAGTACATTAGCATACACATTTCTACCATAAAAAACCATGCATTAATATGATGATATGAACACCTACTATACTGAAGTGTGTAAATTCACGGCTTCATTAATCTCACCTTAAATTCTTCTAAGACCAGTTTCGTGCAAAAATTCATTAATGCCTTAACAACTTCCAGTGATTATCAATGTTGCATTTAATTGCCTTTTTTTTCACAAATGTTTCAGCTATTGTTTTTTCACAAATGTTTAATTTCCTTGAACTTCTGTATGCACTGGTATCCAACAGAATTGAACATCTAGCAGTGTGATAAATTTCTGTTAGATTGTCATCTCTAGTTGTTTATTAATACTCTGTATTCTGCTGAATCTGAATAAAATACAACTCGGTCTGGTTTGACTTCCTCCACCCATATAACTACTTGATTGGATATTCTTTTACTAATGTTTACTTTGAATTCTGGGAGAGCAATTCCCACACCAGTATGTCTATTTCCTGAATCTTTAGATCCATCAGTACATATTAGAAAAAAAACCCATAATAGTTTTTATTTATGTTTTCTTGTACCAACCTACACATACAGACGAAGACAATGGGAACATGAGGGCTATTGATACAAAGAGACTAATAGGTGCGTTCGACTTCATGCAGCACTGCGCAGACCGATCGGCGGCTGACTTGAAGCAGTGCATGCCGGTTAGAAATTTTGTCCGACTTGAACCGGCGCCAATGCCACGTGACTGGCACTGACTCAGCCGCCGCAGTTTCTCCAGAGCGACTGCAGGAGCGCCGTTGACCACACAGCTGTTTCACCATTGGCCAGATTCACCGCATGACAACGATCACGTGTGTTTCGGGTTTATTCTAACCTTTTCAATTCCAATAATGGCCACAAATCTGTGTTTTTACAATATTAAAATCTTTTTAACTGTAGTCGCAATGTTATATTGAGTCACGTTTATCATAAAACGCTGATAAAATCACATATACCCCACTTTATTAGTATTTAAATAGTATGATTATGTTGAACTTTATTCATGAACAGATGGCACTGTATTAAGCAGTATAAAAAAAAAAGTGTTTCTGTTGCTCATGAAAATGTTTCTGAAACGTCTGTGTATTTGACAGATATTGCATTTTATTCACTTCATCTGTGATAGAGTACACAAACACCACGTGAGCGTCACAGACGGGAGCAGAAAATGTCCAGCTTGACGGCTCCATTTTCAACTCCGCCCCCGACTGCAAGCGGCTACTCTCGTTGACTGCCGACTGTAGCCGTGGTTCAAGTCGAGCGCACCTATTAACAGGGCAAGCACATGACATGGAGTGATTCAAAAGAGTGATTCAAAAGCATAAAGAGCTGTCTGCTCTCTTATTGCTTTCACCATACTTTGATGTCATACACAGATTGGTCTGCGCAGCGCCACAGCAAGTCGAACACACCTTATAAGGAGCAAGGGAACAACACGACATAAACAGGAAACATAACCATGACTAAACTTCAAAATAAAAGACAAGAAAACATGGGCATGAAACAAAACCAAAAACAGACATGAGAGTATGCATAGTAGTACAATGGTATTTTCTTAATAGTGCCTTCAGTAAACTGTTTAATTGACCACTGAAATGACTGATGCAAATGCCAGCAGCATAACAGGTTTGTACTGCAAAAATAACAAGAAACGTCTTATATTGGAAGAGTTGTACATTTTAAAAACTAAGGTGAATAGATATGGTAGTTATATTTTTGTAAGGGCTGAATCTAGTGAATACTTACAACTCGTCCCATACTATTTTTCGTCTACTATATAGTTGGGAAGTTTGCTATTTCGGATGCAGCCTAAATCATTCGAACAGTTCAATCATGCTCTGAATCGTTTGGAGCAGTTTCTCAGTAAAACAGTAACAGGATAATTTATATGGAGTGTCTATTTACACTAAGTGCAAATAGCCCGCCTTGTTGGCAGAGGCTATTTACTCTAACTCTGCGCATCAACGTGTGGTTGGGCTAGACAACATTACAAAAGAGGCCTGGTAAACAACAGCTCCACTAGCATAAGTGGTAAAGCGTGTGTAGCAGTGGCTCTTTGATGTGATTGACCTGAGTTCGAATCTGCCTTTTGCCGAACACGTTCTTCTCCATTTTCACATCACATATCAGATCCAAAAGGCATTAATTTTCAATAAAATGAAGAAAATAATCAAAAAGTGGGAAACAAAGTGCCTCACAGTTGTTTATCAGTTAGGGTTAAGTGTAGGTGTAGGGAGGGCTTTATTGTCCCAATAAGGCAGCATCCATTTAATAACTTTAATAAAAATTTTAATTTACACTCAATACATTATTGCATACTGTTCTATAATGTACTGCAATACTGAGGTGCAAATATCTGCCAATAAATAGCATCTAACTAATATTATTGAAAAGAAAATACAGTCTCAAGCTGGCTAAATGTGTGATATATGTGTCACAGTGTTGTGTAGGAAGAACGCACAAAGACGAAGAAGATATCGATAACAGTCTTTAATAATCCACATAAGGGTAATCCATAGGAGAGGTAGCATACACACACATCAGGGTAATTCAGACGAGACTGGACGAAGAAACACAGAACTGAATGCAACTAATATGGGGAATGTAAATGAGGATAATAGACGAGAAACACCTGAACATAATGACACAATCAAACATGAGGGAAAACGGTCACACAGAGCACATGAGGAATGAAAACACAAACAAAAGTCCATGACTGTGACAATATGCAGCTAGTTGTAGGCCTGTAAGTCACTGAGGACCTTTATCTGAGACAATGTCCTCGGGAATCCCAAAGCGCTGGAACACATTCTGGAAGAGAGTCTCTGCAGTATCCAAGGCAGTTGGCAGACCCTTCATGGGTATTAGTTTACAGGACTTTTAGAAGCAGTCTTCCACTACCATGAACCAGGTGTTGGATTCTAAGTATGGTGAAGAGTCTGTGAGGAAGTCTATTCCAGTGATTTTCAATCCTGTTCCTCAGGACCCACTACTCTGCACATTTTGCATGTCTCCCTTATCTGACACACTCATTTGAGTTCATGGAGCTCTTTCCTAATGAACTGATGATCTGAATCAGGTGTGTAAATTAGGGAGACATGCAAAATGTGAAGTCCAAGGCGGTGCATCCATCTAAGCCCTGCAGGTCCCCAGGAACAAGTTTGAAAACCACTGGTCTATTCCAATATGGGACCAGGGTCAATGGGGAATAGGCAGTGGGACTAACTTCCCAGTGGGCAATTGATGAGGCACCTTTGAGATGGCACAGACTGAGCAACCCCTGACATTGGGAGACATCCTGGGCAATATTGGGCCACCAGTACCAGCTGCTGATAAGCGAGAGGGTTTGCTGGCTGCCTAGGTGTCCTGAGCCCAGAAACGATAATGAGGGATAAACAGAGAGCTGTTGGTACATAGAGCTTTCCCTCAGGACCACAGGACCTTCTGGCAGAGCTGGCTCTGATTGTGTGGCTTCTGCAATCTGGTCATCTAGGGACCTGAATGGGACTGAGGATGATGGCTAGAGGGAGAATGAGTTCTAGACGTGAGGTATTAGGATCTTGGTTGTGTATACAGGAAAGAGCATCAGCTTTTTAACTGTTAACTCCAGGTCTATTTTCATACTATTTTCATATTATATTCAAGGTTTCTATGGTCTGTGATGACCTCTAACAGATATTTGGCTCCCTTCAGCCAGTGTCTCCATCCCAAAAGCCAGTTTGATTGCCAACAGTTTGCGGTTACCTACTTGTATATTGTAGTTTCGCTCTGCAGGGGACAATTTCTTGCAACAGATGGATGGAGCATGGGAGGCTCCCCCTGCTGGTGGGACAGAACAGCTCCTACCCCGATGGTGGAAAGTGTTGACCTCTAACACAAAAGGGAGATCAGGGTTGGGGTGAGAAAGGGTAGGAGCTGTACAGAAAGCTTTTTTTAATTCTTTGAAGGCTAAGATGGCTGTGGGATTCCAGGACAGAGACTTGGGCCTGTTACGGAGAAGTGAGGTGAGTGGAGAACAAATCCAAAGTTGGAGATGCAATCATCTATTAAAAGTTAACAAAACGGAGGAAGCGTTGGAGATCTTTGACTGAAGAGTGTTGTGGCCAGTCCTTAAATGCTTGGACCTTCCTCTGGTCCATCTGGATGCCATGCTTATCGATGACATATCTGAGGAAATGGATGGACTCCTGGTGGAACTCACACTTCTCAAGCTTCAGATAGAGATGGTACTCACAGAGCTTCTGAAGGCCCTGCGTTATGTGGTGGCAATGTTCGGCCAGGTTCCAGGAGTAAATCAGGATGTCGTCAATGCAGAAGATGATGAAGCAGTGGAGGTACTCCTGGAATACCTCATTCAAGAATCCTTGGAATACGAAGGGTGAGTTGGCAAGCCCATACGGCATAATCAAGTACTCGTAGTGGCCTGAAGGTGTTATGAAATCAGCCATCCACTCATCATCCTCATGTATTCAGATGAGTTTGTAGGTGCTTCGCAGGTCCAACTTGGAGAAGATGCGAGCTCCACGTAATTTTTCCAGGGCTGCCTGGACCAGAGGGTAACAGTATTTTATGGTCTGTGAATTGAGAGCATGGTAATCAATGCAGGGCCTCAAGTTAAAATTACCCATGAATTCACTTACCACATGTGTGACACTGTGGATGTTGTGCATCAGATGGGAAGAAGAGAGGCCAATATATAGAGGTTATCTTTCTCTTTGCGCGTAGAGCAGTGAGAGATCTGGAAAAGATCGAAAAACTCAATGGTGTGCAAGGATGCTTGAATCAGAATCGCAGAGGACCTGACAAGAAAAGATAGACTGGCAAGACGTGTATTGAAAATTGAGCAAGCCAGGAAAGGAAAGTCAGCTGGATTTCATGGTTTTGGTTTCATAACTGGGAAACGTATTGCAGAAAATTAATGTGTATTTAGACAGTGATTTTCATTTGATAAGTGAGATTGACGACAAGTGATATGGGACTCTTTGTATTATTTCATTGAAACTTTCTTCTAGCGTTAACAGGGTATATTTAGTAGACGAAAGCTCAAGGTTAACGAACAATTCTATGTTCTCATTATTATATAATATTTCATTTTAGTCTTTAAACTGTAGGGGTCTGAAAGATTCAGTTAAAGGAAAGGTATTTTTCTTTTTTTCAAAAGCCAAAAACTCAGAAGCTCACTCAGAAGCTGCGAATGTTCCCTTCTGGAATTATCAATGGAGTGATGATACATTTTTTAGTCATGGCACAAATCGATCTGCAGGAGTTGGTATCTTTTTGCAGAATTGTCTCAGTATGATAATTTTTCACAAAGCGGATGACGATGGACATTGGTTAGCAATTGGTTTCAGTTTAGATAAGCTTTTTTTTTATTACTTTGATATATGTGTACGGTTATAATAATCACAACCAGAACAGTGATTTGCTCTTTTCAATTACTGACATTATAAATGACTTGAAGAGTACCTACCCCACAGAGTTTATTCTAATTTGAGGTGATTTTAATTTAACTCCAGATGAGTGGCTAGATAGACACACTTCTAAATTGAATCTCTCCCATGTCAATAACTGTTCAAAATGACATTGTTCATTCTTCAAATCTTCAAATCTATTGATTACTGGCTTGGCACTGAGGCTTGTAGGCATGCATATAATTGCTCTCTAGTGCTCCATTAACTGATCATTATTTAACTGATTTATGTTTAAAAACAAAAGGGTGAATCTAGAAATTCTGAAGGGTATTCGAAATGTAATGCTGACCTATTAAGTCAAGAAGACTATTGCACATATATAAATAAAATCATAATTGATTTTGGTAATAAATGAATGCCTGGTGGTAGTAAAAATGGGAGTATTTAAAATATAAACTTAGAGAATATTCAATAACCTATGGAAAGAAAATAGAGATTAGAGAAAGAATTCCATTAATACATGAGATTAATATGTGCTTTTGCATATCTATTCTAACAGATTATACATTCTTGTTTGGATGAACTTTATATAAGGAAGGCAAAGGATGTACTGTATACGTGAGAGGTCAAGAGCAAAATTTATGGAAGAGGGGGAGAAAAACAGCTCATACTTTTGTAATCTTGAAAAGACTTCAAGAAAGAAATGCTGTAGGTAGTTTATTAATAAACCAGGAAGAATGTTTTGATAACATTGTTTTGATATTATTGCAAAATAATGTTTCAGTTTTACCTCATCTACCTCATCTTATTCTAGTGAGTTTAATAAAGTGAAAAATTATTTCCCTACAGTAGAGAATTCATTTAAAGAACTTTGTGACTCAGATTTAACCATTGGAGAATTAGATAGCCTTAAAAAAATGGTCTTAAAAAAAAAAGCATTTGATATGGTGGAACATACTCCACACGCTATCATTTTGGTTTTGGGCCAAAATAAATATTATCAAGATGCTTTACAATGACATTAATAGTTCAGTTGCTCTTCCCAAAGGAACATGTCCAAGATTTCAGGTGAAAAGAGGTCTGTGGTACTTCACCTGTTATTTATTATGGTTGCTGAACTGCTAACCATTCTAGTTAAAAATTTGAATATCTCTGGAATTAACTTTATGTAATACAAATTTATTATCAGTCAGCTAGCGGACTATACAACCTTTTTTTTTTTTTAAATAAAGATCATATGCAAATACCCTTAGCACTTCATTCTGTAATGTTTTGCCTAAGCATCAGGATTACAGTTAAATACATCAAAATGCAAACTGATGGCTACAAGCTCCCTTTGACCTCATTATACAGTAATGTTTCAGTTAAAAAGGAGGTAAAATATTTAGGTATTACAGTTTTAAGGATGAAGAGAGAATTGAAATGTTGAATATTGACAAAAAGGAAAAATGTAGATCAGCTATGAACTCCCACACCAACAACTGCATGTTTGAAATGCAGAATAATAATGTAATCAGATATGAAAAGGAAAGCATATAGACACAAAACAACTTTAGATTCATATGTGGGTCCATACACCAAGATAAATATATGTACTTATTAAAATAACAGCTGTTAATCTGACCACCTGGTGGTGACAATAAATTAACAGAATAATCAGAAATTGGCTACAGTAACCATAGCAACAGTACAGGTCGTGCTATTAGCATTATCGGGCGGATCATTGACAAAACACAGACAAAAAACAGATTTACATAACACAAATATATGACAAAAACTTTTTGTATTTGGCTTAAAAATTCTTTAAGAATTTTGGCTCTGACCAGTGTTGCCAACTAATTTTCATAGAAAGTTGCTAAAGGAAGGTCGATTTGTTGCTAAAAGTTGCTAAATGACGTTATGTCATTGCGCAATGACGTCATTGCGTAATCACGACGCAAAATTGTCACGACATCAAATCTCAGCAAAAAAAAATATATATTTTAAATAATTTAATTTAGATTTGTTTGTAAAATAATATGCAAAATATAATATTAAAATATAAATAACTGTATTTTTAAATACATTGAATTATTGAACACTTACACATTTTTGAATGATTACAATTTAAGTTTTTTTTTAAATAGCTACTTAACTAGTAATACTACACATTCTCAACAATTATGCTTTAAGCAGTGTGTTAGTAGTTAGTTAGTGTGCTACACTCTGAGAAAAGTCTGTAAAAATAGGGCACAATCTACTATGTTAATATGAAATAATTTTCTATATTGTTTTTTTACCTGCATTTTAAATTACGCATTGTGTTTTCGGGTTACAGGGTTATAATGGATAATGGATAATGTCCTGGAAAAATGGAAAAGATACTAGTAATTTTCTTACAGTGTACTAACTGATCAACAATCGCAGGTACAAGCTACTAACAATTATTATTATTAAATTGAACAATTGCAAATAGCGGTAACTCAGTTCACGTGATGTGTGTAGGCCTACTGCTAGGCATCTTTGGTTTCCTCTTTTTGTGTAATTTGGATGGAAAATGTGTGCCTTTTTATTGTCTGAGTCACTTATCAAAAGTTGCTAAAAGTTGCCAAATAAATTTTAAAAATTGCTAAATTTGTTGCTAGGTGCTTTTGGAAAAAATATTTGCTAGGGTAGTCTGAAAAGTTGTTAAATTTAGCAACAAAATTGCTAAGTTGTCAACACTGGCTCTGACACGTACTCCCAGGCGTGGTCAGGCTGTCATGATGCAAGATGAAGCTCTGAACTCAAATATCTGCACAACAGCGCCAACTGCCGGATATTAAAGTCGGTTCAGCCAGAGCGTGCATTCTGTAGCAGCACCGTTCATGTGTTTTGATTGATAGTGAGCAAACTATAAGTACTTTAATCATTTGTTTCATTACTTGAGCATTTTGTTTAATGGCACTACTGGATAGAACATATGCAAACAAATATATGTTTTCTTTTCCGTCGCTGCCGCAATCCCAATAAGGAAATTAAATTATTACTATGCCGAGGCTTTATTTATCTCTGTAGGAGGGGAAGTTATTGAGAGGAGGGTGTTTTGAGGGTTGTGGCTAGAAGGGATATGTATCTGACAGGAAACTGACAATCAATTTAATTTTCTACCTATTAGATTGTGTTTTATTAACGTCTACACCTACCCTAACCCTAAACCTACCCATTACAATAATGCAAAAATAGTAATTGTTGTACAGTGTGACAAAAATTACGCTGTACTGATGTGCACATGCCCAGTAGCGCATTTCCGGTCGAACACGTATCCCTTCTTCGCCTATTTTGAGCCTGTGAGGAACTTGAGCCAACCCCCGTTTCTAGGCAACCCTGAACAAAATTGGTGATATATATGAAGAGTTGTCCATTTTTATTGAATTTCTCTACCTCTGATATAGCATGAGGTGAAAATGTTAAATCTTATTTCAGCATAATCAGTGGCACAGTTTAACTCCATGTGGCTCAACTTACCCTCTTCCTAGGCTTAATTTACCCCTCACTGGGGGCAAGTTGAGCCAAAAGACCACTTTATTTTGAAAGCCATATTTTTGTTTTTATTCCCAAGGATGCACCGTATCATGAAATTTATGTAGGCCTATATATAAATTGGACCCATTATTGTCATGTGCTCACTTTAAACACACCGAAAGTAAAAACCGGCACTACTCACGCCCTGTTTCATCTACATGATAAAGTTAACAACAAAAATACAATAGCCTGCACAGGGAAAAAATACTATATGAAACAAATACAGAAAACTCCAAATCTCAATCACAAAATGTTCGGTGACATAATTTAAGCATGTGATTTGGCAAATTTTGAAATTTGTTAGGGAAAAATAACAGGGTGATTTGGTATCTAAGATTTTGAGATTGCATAAAACCTACAGGACATAGGCCTTGCCATGTTATACACACCGCTTTCTAATTAATAAGCCCCTTTAACCCACAAATCTTAACGCTCTGTCATGACGATGTGCAAAACAAGATCCATATATAACTGAGTTTAGAGTCTAAAAACCTGACAGACCTTCAGGAAACCTAATAACTTTAGGATGAACTGGAATTTGAAGCTGTCAGGAAGCACTGTAATCACGTTCATGTCTGTGGTTTTGAATTTGAATGTTAAACCAGCACGCATGTGTGTGGTGTTTGAGTGTCTGGTCATGTAGTGTAGATCAAAACATACTTTCATCATATTTTTGCTAACTTAATTATAAAATGACAATCAAGGATTTGTATTCAGCTCACTTAATTACAATTTCTAGTTTTATATTTTGATACATTTTTAAAGATTTTTTTTTTTAATGTTATGAATTCCTTCATGTTCATAATGCTTATTTTGGGGTTTTAACTACCATTAATTTTTTTCAATTTATTCTACTTTTTTAATGTAAATATATATAATATGTTTGAAAAATGTAAATAAATGAACACAATTAAAATAGCATATATTTAAATAAAACAATAAATACATTTACTTTTTTATTACTTTTTTATTACTGTCAATAAACAGCAGGTTCCCAGTGTGACGATATACAATTGCACTATATGTAAACATTCACATCTTTCCTTCCTTCATAGTATATGTTTATAAATTTTGTTTCCTAAAGTAAAGTAAATGAACTAAAATGTTTACATTTTATTCATAATGTATCTGCTACTATTTATTTTGCATCACAGGGTTACATGATGTGCAAAACCAGTTTGAAAGCAACACCTGCCCCCATGTGCTGACAGGTGGGTCTGACTCCACCCCAGCTCTCAGTTTAAAACCAGCATCAGTCTCACACAAACACACACACTACACAAGCTTCAGAGAAACTTGAGTACGACTACAGGGCAGCATGTCTAATATTGCAAAAGTTCTTTCTAGGAGGCAGGATAGAGGAGAAGGAGTGGGAACAAATGAGAAGGCGATTCCTTTCAATAAGCAGGACTACCAGAGCCTGAAGCAGGAGTGTTTGGCGAAAAAAACCCATTTCTGTGACCCGACCTTCCCTGCTGAATCCGACTCTCTGGGATACAATGAACTCGGGCGGTACTCCTTCAAGACCAGAGGAGTGCAGTGGAAGAGACCTAAGGTACTGCAGCGTGTATTTGCTTTCTTCCACACAGGTGGAGTTTAGGTAAATATTAAGGCGTGCTTTTGTGATCCTTGTATAGAATTTATTTCTACCTGAGACGAACCTTAAAATTACTTTTACACAATTACTTAAATGCAAAAACCTGTTTTTGTTAGTGAGGTTATTTAAAGAGTATAGTGAGGTAAATTCACTATAAAATACTAATATCAATATTAAATATTAATTTTAAATAAATATAAATATTAAAAACAGTATTTTTCTAATTGTTTTTGTCATGCTTTTCATTATCATGAAATGATAAAAAATATGTTTTAATGTTAATTCAAAATGTAATAATAATAACAATATTAAACATTTTTTCACTAATAAAAACAGTTAAATTAGATGTTACCGCATTGAACATATTTTTAATTATCTGTTTTTGAAGTGTATTTATTCAGATCTATTTGAAATCAAATAAGTCTTTAAAGTGATATTTGCATTCACGAGGTACAATTGAAGAAGGAGTTTTAGTGAATAATACAATTATTAAATTAATTTTAGAAATGGTAAAATTGAAAATTTGTTTAATCGCTGGCTTAAAATCTTAATAAACCCAAAATAGTGCAAAGAGTCCAATAACTTATATACATAAATACAATGAAAGATCAAACAAACTGTACTTTTTCTGAAATACAAAACATGTATTGTTATGTGCATGTGTATGCATATGTTTTCATGCGTGTGCCCGATATGCTCACTATGGTAACCAACGGCAGCTCAGGGTTTTTTTTAGGTGTGAGGATGGTCTAATGTGAATGTTGATACTTGCAACATACAGACTCTCTGCTCATCAGTTTGCATTGTTATATAAATAAGGTGCTTTTTATCTGTATTTTTCCTTTCATGAATACACAAGGCACAGCACACTGTTAAGAGCAAATACAAGCTATTGTTATTTAGGTGTACCTTTACAAAACGTAACACTATCACCTCTAATTGTTCTCACATTGTCCATTTTTAAAGGAGCTCTGCTCAAACCCTGAGTTCATTGTGGACGGCGCTAAGCGGACAGACATCTGCCAAGGAGCTTTAGGTGAGAAACAAGCCTTTTGATCAGAAAGGTGTTCGGGTGTGTCCTGTAGCATAATTCATAAAGTATTTACGAATTCCACTAACACAGGTGAGGTCAGTATCACTGAAGTGCAGCATCAAAAAACGTGATGCATATGGAATTTCAGGATATTTTATTATTCATTACTATATTAAATGAGGTGTTTAGTTACCTCTATCTGCTGGTGTGTCTGCTTTATGTTGACATGAGTAAACTGTCCTCCACCCCAAACCCACACAGACTCACATTGTGCAGTGTTAATGACTATGACACAACAAATATAATTTCTATGTCAGATATTGTCACATATGTGACTTATGCGATACTCAATTTCTCAAAAATACATTAAATAACAGTTACTTTTAACATATAACTATCAACATTTATTTAAAAAAAAAAAAAAAAAACACTGCCCAGTTTAAATGATTCATGAAGTTCTGAAAGAAATGGATTGAACTCCATTTCTGATATGACTTGGTGCCTCCTTCAGTTTAAGATTTTTCATCCATTTTGGTAAAAAACAAAGTAGAAGGCATACAAAAAGGTATCATTTACTTTTAAAAATAGAGGTTCTTTATTCACATTTACAGTTCCATGAAAATTTTTAACTTATTCCACAAAAGGTTCTTTATAGTGGAAAACGGTTCCTCAGAATATTGAAATGTTCTTCACAATAAGAAGAAATGGTTCTTTTAGAACTGTTCACTGGAAGGTTCTTTAAAGAACCAAAAATGGTTCTTCTATGGTATCACTGTGAAAACACCCTTCTGGAAACTTTATTTAAGAGTGGAAGTAACACTTAAAAATGTTAATGTTCATAGCACAAATGTTGTGGGGTGAAATACGTGCTCAAGTTTTAGTGGTTAAGAACAAAGTATGAGCAACAATAATAGTGATGCTAGATTTAGCAACCACTATTTAAAGTTACCTCACAATACAAGTGCAGTTTCTTGTGTTGTGGAAAAACATTGTGAGACATGGGAGTGGTTAAAAACCTATGCCTGAAGGTAAGCTCGGTCATTCAAACCATCAACATTGAGCAAGATACATACATCCAGG
Organism: Spinibarbus caldwelli; assembly: GCA_039654775.1. NCBI lineage: Eukaryota > Metazoa > Chordata > Actinopteri > Cypriniformes > Cyprinidae > Spinibarbus > Spinibarbus caldwelli. The sequence goes on from CM077231.1 coordinate 14,844,315, forward strand.
ATACTCTTGGAGCAAAATACGGAAGCCCAGGTTGATCCTGGAAGACTATATCTGTAATAAGTGAACTGGAGGTCAAATTGCATAAAACAATGAGGGTATCTCAGAAGTATCTAATGACATTTGATACATTTGCAGGTGACTGTTGGTTGCTGGCGGCTATTGCATCTTTGACTCTGGATAATGCGATTCTGGAACGTGTAGTTCCACCTGGACAGAGTTTTGTAGAGGACTATGCCGGCATCTTTCACTTTCAGGTATAAACATACAGTGGGATCAAAAAGTCTGAGACCACACTAATGATTTGGGATTAAAAACCTGGACGAAAAGTTACACACACAAAAAAAAAAAAAATCATAAAACATTAGAAAAAAAATATATATATTTTCACTAGTGGTCTCAGACTTTTGGACCTCATGTGAGTATTAATTACAACACATAACCCTATTAGAAATCCAATGATAAATTAAAGGGACACTATCAGACTGATTGTTGTTGTTCTTGTCTCTCAGTTCTGGCAGTATGGTGAATGGGTGGATGTTGTCATTGATGACCGGCTGCCCACCAGAGATGGGAAGCTGCTGTTTGTACATTCAGCTGAGGGCTCTGAGTTCTGGAGCGCCCTGTTGGAAAAGGCCTATGCAAAGTAAGTGTGTGTGTTCATTCATCATAAATTACCTGCTACTACTAACCTGAACTGTAATCATCTGAAACCATTGGTAAACACTGTGCCACAACCACAGCCTACAAAACACACAATGTTCATACAACATGTCACATATCCATGACTTGACCAACCGGTGGTGCCGATTTCTCCCATATTTTGAAGGCTAAACGGCTCATATGAAGCTCTGACGGGAGGGTCAACCACTGAGGGTTTTGAGGATTTCACTGGAGGCATTGCTGAGGACTATGAGCTGAGCAAAGCTCCTCCGTACCTGTTTAAGCTTATGCAGAAAGCACTGACCCTGGGATCATTAATGGGCTGCTCCATTGATGTGAGTCACATTCCACTTCTGTTATTTCCCATCATTTTAAACTTATAACTGTGGTCTGTGGTCTAGTTAACAAACACGCTTTAGACACCTAAGCTTTTACAGTATTTACAAGATTCAGGATATTAATTTCCTTTTGAAATCGGACAATTTCCATGTGCTTTGTGGGTGTTTTGCAGGCAACTTGCAAAGAATACTTGCCACATGCAAATAGGTTGGACTCACCCATATTTAAAGGAGGATTTTGTGTCTGGAAATATCAAATGTTAGCTCACTTGTGGCTCACACTAAATACCAGGAGTTTCAAGTTTGACAATTATTATCATTGCTGCAATACATAAGTTGGGATGCACTGATATAAACATGTTGGCTGATAATAATTATTTTTATTTTGAAGCTGATAACCACTATATTTATTGTACAATATTAATAAACACACTACTAGAGGTAGATATGACCAAAATATTTATCTTTCGTTTATTTCACTGTAATAATGTATATCTTGATATAGCTATGAAAGGTGCAATAGGTGATTGTCTTCAGAAATTTTTTTGTTATATTAGTTGAAAGTCTCTTCACATCCCGATAGGAATCATTAAGTTAAGTGGTCTAAATGTATTTATATGTATTTAAATATTCTGTAGAAGGCGTAGGACCAAGAAATGTTCGTCAAAATGTTCGGTCCGAAGACTCCAAACATTACGAGAGGCTTTTCTACCTGCCTGTCAACATATGTATTTGCATACCTCTGCGCACCCTGTTCGTGCAGACAGGATACGACATCAGCACGTTCACACAGGCTGTGTAGACAGAGCGAGAATGGCAGACAAACATCAACAACCTGACCTTCCTTCCTTGTATTGTAGTACTGTTACTAACTGTACTATAACGTTTTCTCACTGGTGAATGACAAATGATGTATTGTAGAAATGTTGTCTCTGGTTGTCTGGTTTGTGTGTGTTCATGCGTTCAGGAGACATGGCTTTGGACAGCAATTTGCAGGGAGGGATGTACGCTTTGAGCGCTATCAGGCTAAAGTTAGCATTTTCCAAGATGTCCGGTTGCACCTTTAAGTAACCTGAGACATTCCCTTTCAAGCTGTTCTCTCAACATTGCGTAAAATGCTAGGGGAACATGTAAAATCCCCACCTTGTAAAAAAGTGTCATCCCTTAATCCAGCTGGGTTAATACAGTGAGGTTCGCACACATATATTACACATACATCGTAACATTGCAAAGCAAGGTAAACGCACAGGTGTAACAGTAGAGTAGCCAGCAAACAGCTGGAGCCCATGAAGATGGCTTCTCAACCGCTGCCTTCTCCTTGCACAGACACAACGTGCAGTGCAAAAGAGGGAATCTCCATGTTATAAAACATAGCAAATGTGTTTTGTAAAGACTATCCCACCACCAAACAATGTCCTGTATAGATATACCTTTAGACCAGGCCCATAATGATGCCAAACTACTTGTGGAGTGGGCTTGAACACCCAGTCCACTTCTCTGGAGGTATGCGACAGGTGAATAGCTTCCACTATCCAGTGCTGCACCCTCTGCTTCAAGACTGGATGGCCTTTTTTAGTGCCTGCAAAGCAGACAAGCAGCTGCTCGGTCACGCAAAACTGGCTGGTTCTGTCCATGTTATTCTGCAATGCCTGAACGGGACACAGAGCATGCCTCTGGGGCTCCTCTCTGGTGACTGGATTGGGAGAGCAACCTGCAGTGTCACAACCTGGGCTCAAAACAGTATTGAGAGCACTTTGGGTGTATAACCGTATCTAAGTATAAACATTACCATACAGTCGGCCGGCCTGAACTGTATACAAGCGCTGTTGACAGAGAGGGCTTGTAAATCCCCCACACACTTCCCAAAAGCCAAAGCAAGGCAGCAGTGCCTTCTTGCACGAGAGCGCTCTCGGCTCTCGTCTCAGTCGGCTGCATATACGTAAGCATATAGTACATGAACAGGGTATAGCACATGCTTTTTATATCGTATATAAAGGCCCAACACGTAAACTTCTTATCTCAAGCTGCTGCAGCTTCTGCCTCCACAGTGGAGGGGAAAAGAAGTGCGCGGACAGTTTCTCTGTCATACAATATAAAAGAGTCAGCAGAATGCTGCAGGGAACGGCAATCCAGGCACCGTCCACTGGAGAGTGTACCTTCAAAAACAGGCGTTAGGAGGCTTCATAGCTATGTGAAAGAGAAAGATTCTGAGTTAATACAGCACTCGGCATTGCCTATTAAGTGACTAAGTCAGCCAACCAGGCAAGCGCTCAAACGACACTGACTACTGCAGCACTATAGCCTGATTCAATGAGGCTTCAGGAAGGTTCAGAGAAAGGGATTTCCCCTAGCGTTTTACCCAATGTGGAGAGACTGACTAGAAAGGGAACTCTATTTAACATAAAGCATGTCCCACTCTGTATTTTCTCAATCTTTTTCACTCCTAGGTCAGGTGTATATAATTTGTAAGTTTGCTACATGATATATTTGCATGCCGCGAAATAAACACTATAGCAAAATCTCTAACGATACACACTTTGTATAATGGTAACGATAATATACTGTAATACCACCCAGCCCTACATACCACTGTTTAGATGTATGGGGTTGGAAAGATTTTTTGAATGTTGTTGAAAGAAGTCTTTCATGCTCGCCAAGGCTGCATTTATTTAATCAAAAATACAGTAAAAAACGTAATATTGTGAAAATTTACGTTTTACAGAACTGTTTTCTATTTTAATGTTTTAAAATGTAATTTATTTCTGTTACGCAAAGCTGAATTTTTTGCATAATCATTGAGCAGATCACCAGTTCATATGAGACAGAGGCGGTGACAAGTCTGAAGCTGGTGAAGGGTCATGCCTACTCCGTCACGGGTGCAGAGGAGGTCAGAAACTGGCACTGACACTGAAATATTGATTTGATAGGAAAAACTCAAAGGAGCCCTAATGGCTGTCATCTTACTTACAGGTTCATTCATACGGCCGTCCGGTTCAACTGGTGCGTATCAGGAACCCGTGGGGTCAGGTGGAGTGGACGGGCCCTTGGAGTGACAAGTGAGTTTCCCTAAACAGATTTTACTCCTTCAAAATCAGTCCTGAGAGTCCTGGAAAACATATTTTCAATGTCTTTTTCAGTTCAAAAGAGTGGAACAGTGTCCAACCAGAGGAGAAAGCTAAACTGGAGTATTCAGGTGAAGATGGAGAGTTCTGGTAAGAGAAATTGAGCTTTTAACCCTCAACAGCATAACAAATATGATGACGAATACTGACAAATCTTCCTCATCCTATCAGGATGGCGTATTCGGATTTCATACAGCAGTTCTCGAAGTTGGAGATCTGTAATCTGACTCCAGACACTCTTTCAAGCGAAGATGTGAGTCGCTGGAACTACAGCCAGTTTGAAGGCAACTGGAGGGTGGGATCCACCGCAGGGGGCTGCAGGAACAACCCAGGTAAATTAAATCAACCACAATGTGCTTGAAACTAGGTTTGTTTAAGCTGTTTTTTTATCCATGGTCTGACCATTTGGTTCCTCCTCTCCAGCTACATTCTGCTCAAACCCTCAGTTTGTGATCAAGCTGGAGGAAGAAGATGATGATCCTCATGATGGAGAGGACGGCTGCACAATCCTAGTGGGTCTGATGCAGAAAGATGGTCGCAAAGACAAGCGGTTTGGACGAGACCTGAACACCATTGGCTTCGCCATCTATAAGGTATTTATTAATATCGCAGGCAACATTACCATCAACACCACAAACAACTTCACAACCAGCAGAACCACCAAAAACCAATCACAATCACATTGTCTTAGTTCCAGAGTTGTTTTTTCCTGTTCATTTTCTCCAATTTCTCCAAGGATTCAAAAAAATTTAAGTAAGTAAAGAGTCATGAACTAAACCAATCTGACAAATTACAACATTTCAAACTTTGAAAGCAATTCTCTTCAGGATTATTTATGGGTAGTGTAGTTTTTCACCTGGAGTTTGGAAAGATTCTTTTTCCTTAAATAAAGCTGAAATATCGATTAATAGCCTATAAGCTCATGGTAGGTCTGTCTTCAAATGTTAAAATAATGTGATTTTACTTCTAGAATGCAACTGTTGCACTTTATTTAACACACTTTTCCAGTGACATGACCATCAACATTACCACTACATAACTGATTTTTTTGCGGTGAATTATATGAATTTGAACATTGTATTATACAATATTCTTTGGTGTTTTTCAGGTTCCAGACGAGGTGTGTATGAGCTCAAGATGTTTTGTACATAAGAGTAACTGGACACCACAAACGTAACCAGTTGTTCTTCAATTTTTATGATACTACGGAGACTCTAAAGAGACATGGTGATGGTAAAAAATGGAAGAAAAAATATATTTCAGTGCTTTTTGTGTTCCCCTAAGAAACTTTGCATTCATTGGCAAAACTTTTGTGATGGAAATAAAATTAAGCGGGACGAAAAACTGCCAACACTTTATTTATCTCTGTGAGAGGAGAAGTTAGTAGAGAAGAGCTTTGGGGCACCACACAGTACATTTATATGAAACAACCTTTGCAAGTTTTCAGATGCTATTTCATCCATCTGTGTTTGTGTTGCAGATCATGGGTCGCAATAACATTCATCTCGGTCCTGATGTATTGCTGCGTCAGCGGTCCATTGCAGGGAGCAACACCTTCATCAACCTACGAGAGGTGAGCGAGCGCTTCAAACTGCCTCCGGGTGAATACGTCATCATCCCCTCCACTTTTGAGCCGCATCGCAAGGGAAGCTTCGTACTGCGTGTGTTCACAGAGAAAGAGGTTGCTGCCAGGTTTGTCACTTTTTTTTTTTTTTTAGTGTATTTCAACATTTGTAGTTTAAAAAACATGGTTTATATAGTTCTCATTTTAGACCACATGGTGGTAATGTTGCATAGGTTCTGTTCTGCCTTGAGTGGACATTTGGTTGCTGTCTGATTGTTGGACCAATAAATCATAACTGTACCTTGAACATTCTTGTATTTGCTCCCAAATGCATGATGAATGTTTTTGACTCTCATCCTTGCAGCCCGATGGATACGGAGATCGGTGCAGAAGTGAAAAAGGTGAATTTATTATTTACAAACATATTATTATGATTTATTAGACCGACATTTATATAAATTCAGATATACTCCATATAAAATCAAGAATTACTTTGCTTTAATGAATTCTTTATTTTTTTCTTTTTTTCTTTCCCAGCAATACATATCCGAGAGTGAAGTGGACCCACATTTCAAACACCTTTTCAATAAGATTGCTGGAATTGTAAGTCATACGTCTGGTCATTTTCAGTTTAGGGTCGTTATCATTGTTTTCCTAGTACGCATGATCTTGTCTTCACTCTGCAGGACTCAGAGGTGTCTGTATTTGAACTACAGCAGATCCTGGACAGTGTTACCTTGAAACGTAGGAAAACAAACGTTCCACGTTTTATTCACATTTATTTAAATGTATATTTGATTTGAAAGCGCCTTGAAATTGTTTAACATTCTGTACTGGTCATTTTCAAACTGTTTTGTGGTATTTCACACAGGAACTGATGTGAAGACAGATGGATTTAGTATGGAAACCTGTCGCCACATTATCAGTCTGCTAGATGTATCCTTACCTCACTGGATCATGTGAATGAATAATAGATTTTTTGTCAGCCAAACCACTTTGATCTTAAATATTTACACATGTTCGCAGTTTTCCGATGTTGATTACCATTTCTTTTTTTTGTATCTTTTCTATGGGGTCTGGGAACCCAAAATTGGTTTTAAACACAGATGATTTGAATGTTTTAATTGTGGATAATATTCTCTTTTCATTGTACAAACACAGCAACCAAATTAATCATCATAACCCTGTTATAACCCTTGACCTTGGTCCAGAAAGACGGCAGCGGCAAACTCGGCCTTGTGGAGTTTCATATACTGTGGATAAAGATCCAGAAATATTTGGTATAATATATATTTTGGTGTAAATTAAAGATGAATAATCTGTAATATTAGCTGTAACTGATATGGTACAGATCTATTGTGCATCACTACCACAGAGCAGCAACTCTGTGGGCACTAAAGTTCAGATAAATTCTTCATTGTATTTAGTGATGTTAAATACTTAATGTGGACTTTATAACATTCTTCACCAGGAGGTTTTTAAGAAGCATGATACAGACAATTCAGGCACTATGAGTTCCCATGAGATGAGAGATGCTGTGAAAGAAACAGGTAATGAATATATGGTTCATTACTTCTAAAAGTGGTCAAGAAGCGTATTAATGGTTGTATTTGCTTTTCTCCACAGGGTTTCAGCTGAACAATGACATACTGGAGGTGATAATTTCACGTTATGCCAATCAGCAGTACGCCATTGACTTTGATTGCTTCGTTGGCTGCCTGATTCGCCTGGAAATGCTCTTCAGTAAGTTTTCCTGAAGGTTATCCAGTTTAATGTTTTAAATTACTGAAAATAAATAGCTATGAACAGGAATTACAAACATTTGTTTATGCGTGGTTTACTTTAACATTTTTATCTATGCTCTACACAGAAATATTTAAAACGTTCGATAAGAAGAACACCGGGAAAATTGAGCTCGATATCCTCCAGGTGATGCACAAGTGTGAACGTGGATTAAGATTTTTGTACCTTCTCAATGTACCGTTTACATTTACAAATGTATTGTTTTCTTTTTTGCAGTGGCTCTGCTTGGCCCTTAGTTAAAAATCCACTTACCTTGCACCAGTTTGAATTGCACCTCGAAGTCAATTCATTTCCTGCTATTAATCTGAAGAGGATACAGCAGACCTGGAATACCAAAGAGTAAAATCATAGTAAAATCAAGCAAATACGGGTATTATGTAAACTTGGAATTGCTTACAGAATGCAACTTGTTTATGGTGCTCATCTGCTGAAAATAAAACTATTTGTCACTTAAATTCACCGATACCTCATAACTATTTTTTGTTTTTTACTAAAAGAATAATAAAGCTACAAACCAGTGTGTTTATGACTACGATAACAACATCCAGCATCATAACAGACTGTTTGTACAGCTAAAATAACTGGAAATGGCTAGCTCAAAATGGCCACGAATGCTACATTAAAAACTCGATCGAGATGGTAAAATGGTAAAAGGTCGATGTAAGTGCACTGGTCTAATGAAATAACAGCCACGCTTCATACAGATGTCTTTTTGCTGTTTATTTGTCTCTCTCTTTTCAGCAGACACCATGAAAACTCTATAAACTTTTTAACATATAATGTTCAAAATGTGCATTTCTCATGGTCCTTTTCAAGTCTCTCATTCAATTGTCCGCTGATATGCAAGAACATGCAACAAATTCGAATCCAATAACATCACTAAATCACATCGTTCACATAAAGTGATATAAAACAACATTGTACACAAAATGCACAAATTTAAAGATGAATTACCGTGTGCGCCCTCTTAGACCATGCAGATAAAGGCACTCTTTTTTCAGGCTGTATACCATTAGAGTTTCTCTGCATCCCTGTTCAACCCATAATGCAACGGTCTGCGCTCAACTCAACCTGGACATGTGACCTATTACGCTTCAATAATAAATCTATCTTAAGAACCCCTAACATTCTCTACTTATTACCTTGTGAATATCGCATTCATACATTTTAGTCAAATATTTTTAAACAATGAATGAACTCAAATTGATATGAATTTTACAACAGAAACATATGCACATCTCTGTGAAAACATGTCTTTGACTGTTAGATTCGATATGGTAGCTATATTTTATAGGGCTGAAACTACTTACCGAATTTACACCATCTTCCAACAAGTATGGATATTAATACACAAGGTGTTGATAGCCTACATTTGTTACCGACCTGAGAATCATTTTCAACTTTCAATATTTCCGTAAACATGTCAGGTCTGTAAGCTGTTTAGAATCAGAAGCGATTTGCTAATGAATCTCTCATTGGTTCTTTTCAATTAACAGTTTTTGAACGGATTAGCAAATCTATCTGAATCAATTCACAACTGAAAAACATAGTAGCAGTGCCGATCCTAGACTTCTGGGGGCCCTACGCAAAACTGTGTCGGTTGGAGGGGTGGGGGGTGATTATGAACGAATGAATGAAACGCATTTGTCAGTGTTTCACTGGCTGTATCCGAAATCGCCATTTTTAGTGGTGTCCGAAACCATAGTGGACGTTCTCGAATGCACTCATTCAATCCCACAATGCACCGCAAAAACGAGTGTACAACCAATGTACACTCAACTGCTAGATAATCCCCATAATGCACTGTGAGAGTCGCGCGCCGAATGAATTCCCCAAAGTCTCGCCAGAAGATGGCCCAGCAGCTGAATCATCCATTCATTTATTTTAGAAACGCTCGTCCACTGCGTAATAAAGCGTAATACAACACAGGTACAAATGAATTATAAAATGACTATTAGGGTTTATACATAATTTCCGTGACAGAGTTCAAGATAAATCCTTCAATCTTACTACTTGAGCTGCCAGTTTCAAATGATTATTAAAGAGCAAGCAAATATGCAAAAGCGGCAGTCCTTCCGGTGCACTCAGTGTCCGAATTCACTCACTCGTTTTCATTCACTCCTTCGAGTGAACTCTATGAGAGGACTAATGTAGGGAATAAATGAGGGTATAGGGGGCGATTTCGGATACAGCCACTCACCAATGACTTGTACATACACTATATGAACAAACGTATTGGGACACCCCCTTCTTTAGAACAAAACAAGTCACTTCAAAAACTGTGGCAACAAAGATGGAAACATAATGCATGCATTTAAAAATTGTATTTCCATCTCTGTTGCAACAGTTTTGGAAGTGTCTAAAATGACTGTACCCATATGTACAAGTCATTGGTGTTTGATGATGAGATTTTGGCTCAAGATCTCCATTTAAAGTCACACCAGAGGTGTTCAGCTTGGATTAGGACTTGGCTTTCTGCAGACCAGTCATGTTCTTCCACACTAACTAAATCAATCATTTCTTTTTGAACCTTGCCTTATACACAGAGGCATTGTCATGTTAGAATAGAAAAGGGTCCTGTTCAAACTGTTGCTTTAAAATTAGAAGCACACAATTCCCTAGAATATCATTATATGCTTAAACATTAAGATTTGTACTCATGGAAATTACTAAAGTAGTCAAACCTGTTCATTAGAAGAGGGTGACCCAATACTTTTGGCAATATAGTGTGTGTGTGTGTGTGTGTGTGTATATATATATATATATATATATATATATATATATATATATATATATATTTATTAATTAACAATTGCAATGTTGTGTTTTGAGTTTGGTATTAACAGTGCTATGAAATAATATTTATGATTTGGTGCTGTATAAATAAAATTGAATTGAATTAACCATAAATGCAGATCTGCTTGAAATATATCTGATGTAAACTTCATAAAAAAGTTTTTATACAGTAAGACAATTTGAGATTGTGATTATTTTTATTGCTTGTCACCAAAATGGGGCCATTCAAAACCTTTATAAAGTCCTCCTTCCTCTGTAAACTGTCTTCTAATGGCTGACACAACACATGCAGATAAAGGGCTGCCCAGAACGCCACAGGCCCAGCGGACAACTTGTCTGTATGCTCTCAATATTGATTGTCTTATACCAATGGCATCAAAAAGTGTGACCTAAATATAGGCAACTTCTAATTGAAAAAACTAAATTATTCAGATGGTTTTAATATTCAAATCTTTAATTTATTATGTATTTATACATACAAGTATTTAGCTCAGAGTAATAAATGATCTCTGCCCTAAACACACTCATGTCTGCTGGCCTGGAGAGGTCCATGCTCCTGTCTGAAGTGCATATAGGCTATCTGTAGCACATATGGATTCAGACAGCAAGCCTCAAAGCCTGGGTGCAGAGTCAGACACTACATCAAGTGTGGGGCTCACATTCTCCACCAAGACCCAGTATCTAACTCCCTGCAGCACTGACTTTCCTCAGCTGTGACCATGGCCTCGCATTTACCACACAAACCCTTAATGAAACAAAAACGTGTTTATCTCTCTCTCTCTTGCTGTGATGAGAAACCGCTATATCACGTAACATTAGTGTCGGATATTAATGAGTGGGACGCCTGATCAACGCTTATTAGTTTCTGTTACAGGTAAGTATAAGTACTCATAGATGACCAATACTAGCTTTGCTATTGCCTGATTACATTAGCTAACGTGTGTATATCTGTAAACTAACACTGGTCTCTCACAAAGACACCTGCTCTGTTCTCCTCACATCAACTCAGTTTGTCTCCTCTGACCGTTGCTCTGTCTAATCCTGGCCTGTCTTGGCTGCATAGCAGGCTCATAATTTGATCTGTGGTCCGTCATACGAGTGTAAATAAAGATTTAAAATTTCCTCAGCGTCCGAACTGTCATTGCGATCCATTGTTTTCCTCTGGTTAAAATGGACCGCTCTCCCTCTCGTTACGTCACTTCCAGTTTTGGTGGTTTTCAGATGCGGAAGTAAAATTCTCTCACAAAAACGACTCCAGAAGCCTTAATAGCGTATTTTAAAGTATATTTTAAAGAAAATCTAGTATTTTTCTATACATCGACTCACTGGAGTCTCTAACCTGGAATATGCCCTTTAAATCATCTTTGACAGCAAGGGGGGCCCCTGGTGTTTCGGGGGCCCTACGCAGCTTGCGTATTTTGCGTATAGGAAGCATCGGCTCTAGGGCCTATATACAAGCATAACATTAATGCCACCACAGTAGTATTTTGAAAGTTAATTTTTGAAGATTTTAGTGTCATATGAATTAGTCACTAAATGTGTAAGATGGTGTTTTTTTCCATTTCTACAAGGACAAGAGGTAAGCTAGATTTAGTCCCATTATTAACAACCGCCTGCCTGCTTTTAGGACACATTTTTTAGCGCTTTTAATAAACAAAGTTATTTCAGTATAAAGTCATTTATTAATTTGCAAAGACCCCACGTATGTAATTGTAACATAGGCCTAATTCTGAAAAATTCTATGTATTTGTGAAAATAACAAAAGGCCAATCAAATACACAAATTATCATTCACCCCATCTCTCTTAAGTTCTACATCCTTCCAAAATAATGTTGAAACTACAACAATTGCAGATTTGTTTCTTTTTGCAGTCCACATAGATGTCACATAGCCTATTCCATAACTGTATTTCTATTTTGTCATTGATACAACATTTGTTTTGCATTTTCCATGTTTTTTCTCCTTTAATGTAAAGATATCATGACATGTTTTTTTGCTTGCAAATTATGTTTAGGTTATAATTAAACAGATAACAAACAAATATTTTTAATAAAATCATATAGCCCATTATGCTATAGATTTTAGAAAGGTAGGCTAAATGTGCACCAATACTGACTTGGCTAGTAATACACCTGGCCACGCCCACTCCATTTAACGCGTTGTAGTCTGAGGTGTGCTTTCACTGTTTGTTGTGACGGAGGCGCAGAGATGTCAGGAATCGCAGCGAAGCTCCAGCAGAACCGAGCGCGAGCAGCGGGCGTCGGTACCAACGCTCAAGCGGTCAAATTCCTCAACCAGGACTATGAAGCGCTCAAGCGCGAGTGTCTGGAGAGCGGACGCCTGTTTCTGGATGATACGTTTGAAGCCAGTGTATCTGCGCTCGGGTTTAAAGAACTGGGACCAAACTCCTCTAAAGTACGCGGCGTAGAGTGGCTGAGACCAAAGGTGGGTACCACAATCATCACAATAATAATAAAGGTGTTAAATATTTAAAATAATAATAATAATAATAATAAACTGCAATATATATTACAGAAATATGTAAAATAATAATACAAGCATTAATATTAAATGCATATTTAAAAGTTATAATTTATTATGCTTTAATTATATACTTAAACATGTTTTATTTAAATAGGTCTAAAATGAAAAACTAAATTACTCTCAGTTTGCTGAATTTGCATAACATAAAAATATCTGATATTACACTGGTTAAACCTAGTATCCAATGATTTCATATTTCTTTGACATTTATAACAATGACATTTACCCGTTTTGCGTGGTTGAAGTGTTCACACCCGTCATTACAATGACAAAACACATTCTTCTCTAACCAGGTTCAAATCTCGACTATGACTTCTTTTCTTGTTTGCTCTAGTCCATTACGCCTTGAGCATCTTGTCTTGTTGTCCCGACTATTAGTCTGAAGCTTCCTGTATCTAGGTGTGTTTGCCATCATTTTTTTTATTTATTTATTTTTTGAGGCACTGTGATCAGGAAGCTGCACTTGTCCATAGTTTCAGGTCAGTCATATCACTGTACTACAGATAAATACACATCAGTATTTATTGCATGTCTTTTCTAACACCATCCTGGCAGCCAGGAAAGGACACAAAGTTCTGCTCTATAATGACCATGCAAAACTACTGCATTAGTCTGAACTTGACAAACAGCTTCAGAGCCAGGCAGACCAGGAAGTTATGGGAACATATACTCCCCTAAGAGCATTAGCACATTAAATGTTGCATGCTTATGCTTTGTGATCCCCATAATACATTACTGCTTAGAAGACTTTTAGAGTCAATTACAGTGAATATGATCGTCACTGTTCGAATGATGGATGGTTATTGTTGTATTCAAGAATGGTGTCAGTTTGAATCATAGCCTCTTCTATTTTTAACAATTAAAAATTAATTCATAATTTAATTAATACGATTGAATAAGCTTATACTTAGCTGTGTCCCACATTCAACCCTGTTACTGCATGGTATTCTCTCCATTATAGAGAATGTAACATTCCTCAAAATTGTAACACCCTAGAAGAAACAATCATTGTAAAATTTTATACAGATTTCAGTGTTGACTGCTCAACCATTCAACCATTTTCCTGTTATAGAACTTAGAAGATGAAATATCATTTGGACTTTTCCCATGGCAGGAAGACAAAAAACTACACTTTCATTATCAGTTTTTACAGATTTCAGTGTTGACAGCTCAACCATTCAACCCTGTTACTCAGGTTATTGTGAGTAAATGTAGGTCAATCAACAACTACAAACCAACAAAATAACCACAAAATCTCTATCTCCTACCGAGTTATGTTATTTAAGCTAATTTTGCAACCCTGTTACTGCATTATTTCCCCACATTATAGAAAATGTAACTTAAAATTGTAACCCCAAGAAGAAGCATTGATTATCAATTTTTACACAAATTTCAGTGTTGACTGCTCAACTAGTCAACCCTGTTACTCAGGATATTGTAATACAAATGATCAAGCAAATACACATTTTTTTAAATGTGTAATAAAGTAAAATTTATTGTAATGTTAAATATGCATCACTTAATGATTAAAAAAAGTAACGCATTTAATAAATATTAAATAATAATAATATAATAATATATGCATGAACATTTGAAAGTGTTAATTTATTAACATTTTTATTAATAAACCTATAGTATTTAACATCCTTGCATTCATTTTGCAACCCTGTTACTGTATGATTTTCCTGTTATAGAAGTAACTTAGAAGATGAAATATCATTCGGACTACATTTTCATTATCAGTTTCTACAGATTTCAGTGTTGACAGCTCAACCATTCAACCCTGTTACTCAGGTTATTGTGAGTAAATATAGGTCAATCAACAACTACGAACCAACAAAATAACCACAAAATCTCTAGCTTCTACTGAGTTATGTAATTTAAGCTAATTTTGCAACTCTGTTACTGCATTATTCCCCACATCATAGAAAATGTTACTTAAAATTGTAACCCCAAGAATAAACATAATTTTGACCATTCCCATGGCAGGAAGACAAAGTAACTTCATTTTCATTGTCAATTCAGTGGTGACTGCTCAGCCATTCAACCCTGTTACTCAGATAACTAATAAAAAATAATCAAGAAAATACTTTTCTTTAATTTATGATCAATTTAATTTATTAATAAAACAGCAAACCAACAAAATAACCACAAAATCTCACAAAACAAATTCCTACTAAGTTAAATGTTATTTAAGCTAAATTTGCAACCCTGTTACTTGGCCCTCTTTTGTATCCTATTGTATGGAAAGAGCCATTTGTTTGATCATTTTCAATCAGCAATGAACTCATCTCCTAAAACCAGTGATTCATGTTTTTGGAATGCCTGTTTTTGTCATCCAGCAACTGACGTCCAACCCAATGTTCATTAGCGGTGGAGCATCCAGAACTGACATCTGCCAGGGTGCTTTGGGTGAGTCAATTTAGCTGTAATATATTTGCCCATTGTGGAGCTAGTGTACAATGAAAGTTTAGAAATGATGATAACAAAAGATCATATAGAACTGTCCCATACAGAATCAGAATCAGAACCAGCAAATGTCAGCCATTGAAACCCTTAATCACAAAAGCAGTTTTTCTGGTTGAGGAAGTTTCTTTGGATGGCGGATGGAAAACATTGAAAATCATTAGAATTGTACAGGGAATCACCTTGTTTGAGCAAACTCGTTCATTCTGATCCATATTTCTTAAATGATTTGACTGCCAATTTTTCATATATGGGAACTTTTATTAATTTCATATGTTCTTAAAGAAACAGTTCACCAAAAACGTTGGTCCAAATCTAAAGGGTGAGTAATCAGCGCGCTGGAAGGGAATTCCTGTTCTACAATATGGGAAAAGCAAAACCTTTTTGTCTACATAGCAACTCTAAATCCCAAACACACCCTGTTAAACCTGTTTTACTCCATACAGCATAAACACTGGTGTCCTTTTATCCTGTATTGGATCATAAGCCGCTGTTTTCTCACATGCAAACATCCCAAGAGTCAGGTGACTGCAGTTTTCTACTGTAGCTGAAAATGTTCGATATGAGTCCTGATCAGACAATGGCACTGTCTTTACTGGCGATAAAGGAAATGTTTGTGATGCAAAAGAGTTTGCAAAATGTGTGTGAGCAGGAGAGGTGGTGTCCTGAAACATGCCAGAACAACTTAAAGGTTATGTCGATAAGATTTTACATTTAACCAATGATATCGTAGCAAATGTTTTGAGTGTTTGTAGAATGAACAGTGAAATTTAATAAAATATTAAATACAAATGCAGTTACTGTCCACATGCAACAGTGAGTCACAGATTTAGTGAACGCAATATGATATCATGTAACCCTGTTTGTTTTCCAGGTGACTGTTGGCTTCTAGCTGCCATTGCTTCTCTTACCCTCAACCAGGACGTGTTCGCCCGTGTGGTTCCATCTGGACAGAATTTTGATGGTGACTACGCTGGAATATTTCATTTCCAGGTTAATAACCGTTAAAGCCAACAAACCAAAAATCGTATAAATACTATGAATGATATTGTTGCTTTATCGCCTTTACTAATACGGAAATGTTTGCTAACTGATATCCTGAACCATTTTTAAATTATTGTTTTATCTGCTTTTTTGACTTAATATTAATTAAACAATACATATTATATATACTATTAATCAATTATTAATAATAATAATATTTATTTATTTTCACAATTACTACTGTAATTTATGCAAAGTTGTTGTCTCATGTAAAAGTCATCATTGTTCTAGGATGCGTCTCGTTATTAAGCTACAATGACATTTGTTACCATACATTCAGAAACAGCAGTGCTGTTATATATACATGACATTATTCCATGAAGACGTTTGTTAAATGTTCCATTAACGTTTACATATGTCTATTGCCTCTTCAGTTCTGGCAATTCGGTGAATGGGTGGATGTGGTCATTGATGACCGTCTGCCTACCAGGAACAAAGCGCTGCTGTTTGTCCACTCCGCTGAGGGCTCTGAGTTCTGGAGCGCCCTGCTGGAGAAGGCCTATGCAAAGTGAGTAGTCAGTAGATTCAAACTCATTTAGCCTGTGAACTAGACTTACTCAGAAATAATAATGAAAATCTACTTCCTGTCCTCAGGCTGAATGGCTGCTATGAAGCTCTGTCTGGTGGCACCACCACTGAGGGCTTTGAGGATTTCACTGGAGGCATCGCTGAGGTCCATGAACTGGCAAAAGCGGGTCCAAACCTCTTCAAAATCATCCAGAAGGCTTTGAGCTGGGGTTCGCTGCTGGGCTGCTCAATAGATGTGAGAAATGTCATATTTACGTGTGTGTTCAATTGTGCAACCTTGTAATTACTAGGAGTGTGTAACTGGATCTGTTTGGGTAACTGTCAGTAAACTGGAAACGATAGTCATGCAAAACCAGTTCTGTTTCAATTTGGTTTAGATCACAGACTCTGCTGATTCAGAGGCTATTACTAGTCAGAAACTGGTGAAAGGACATGCCTACTCAGTTACAGGAGTCGAAGAGGTTAGTGGTGACTAGAATTTATATTTATAGGGATAGTTCATCCAAAAATGAAACTTCTGACATCATTTACTCACCTTCATGTTGTTAAAAACCTGTATGAGTTTCTTTCTTCTGAACACATAAGATGACGTTCTGAAGAATGTTGGTAACCAAACAGTTGACGGTACCCATTGACTTCCATAGTGTTTTTTTCATACTATGGAAGCCAGTGGGTACCGTCTACTGTTTGGTTTAATAACATTCTTCAAAACATCTTCTTTTGTGTTCAACAGAAGAAAGAAACTCATACAGGTTTATAACAACATGAGGGTGAGCAAATTATGACAGAAGTTTCATTTTTGGGTGAACTATCCCTTTAAATTGGTTTGCATATGGAATATAATTTATGGTTGAATGTTACAGGTTGAGTACAGGGGCAACTTAACCAAACTGATCCGCATCAGGAACCCCTGGGGTCAGGTGGAGTGGACCGGAGCCTGGAGTGATGGGTAGGTAACCCGGTGTTGGCTTCAAAACACACAACGTTACATGTCTGTAAACTAATAAGCATGTAAAGCTCTATTTCTGAAATCCAACGGTAGTTTCGCAGAGAGTAACCACACCCACCTGTGGCTCCATTCAGACACGTTGCTATAGGAACTCTGTTAAAGCCCTTATGCCCTCGGGTGTAGGAAGGAGAGGTTGAGTGCTGCCCATCCTCCTCCTCATGCAGTGTACACCTAACTTCCTCGTTCCACAACAAAATCAAGAGATACTGAACATACGTAACAACATTTATAATGTTACAAAAGGTTTCATTTCAAATAATGTTCTTTTGAACTTTCCATTCAGCACAGAATCCTGGAGAAAAAAAAAAAAAATGTATCATGGTTTTAACATTGATAATAGTAAGGAATGTTTCTTGAACAGTAAATCAGCATATTAGAATGATTTCTGAAGGATCGTGTGTCACTGAAGACTGGAGTATTGATGCAGAAAATTTAGCTTTGCTGTTTTCATAAAATAAAAAATTGAATTGTAATAATATTTCACAATATAACTGTTTTTACTATATATATATTTTTTTAAATGCAGCCTTAGTGAGCATAAGAGTCTTCCTTCAAAAATGTTAAAAAGTCTTATCAACCACAAACTTTTGAGTGTTAGTGTATATATGCAAAATAAGCTTTTTATTCAAGCCAAATATAACAGTTTAGCTCAACAATGACCAGGAAATTCACTGAATGTCATGTAATTGGTCTATAGGTCATCAGAATGTCGTCAGATCAGTGACAGCGACCGTGAGAAACTGAGCTGCAGAGCAGAAGATGGAGAGTTCTGGTAATCTGCGAAAGTGTTATTTGTTGATTTATTTATTTATTTTTTGACACTTTAAATATGATGTTCTTAAGATCATTGACAAGATATTTCACTGCATCCCAGGATGTCGTTCTCTGATTTCCTGCGTCATTACTCGCGGGTGGAGATCTGTAATCTGACCCCTGATGCTCTGTCAGATGACAGCGTTAATAAGTGGGCACTGTCCAAGTTTGATGGCAACTGGAGGAGAGGATCTACTGCTGGAGGCTGCAGAAATTACCCAAGTAATGAACTGAATCAACTATATGATAAATATATTATACTGTATTAAAATACATTATATTATATTAAATATTTGACCAAGAATACAAAAAAAAGATTACTTGTCACAGTGCAGGTGGCGCAAGGAAAAGGAGATGTGGATCCAAAAGCAGCTTTAACTTTGTTTAGAAAAATAACAATAATGCTCAAAGACAAAAACACAGATACAAAATAATGTGACAGTTTTGCGCATCTAACAAAGACAATGCTAGACAATGAACTGAGGAAATTGTTTGGATTAAGTACAAGAAAGTAATCTGCGACCACGTAAATAAACCAGTGCATGAAAAGCAAGGGAACAAAGGAAAAAGAACATACAAACTAAGGGATACTAAACAATACTAAACAAAAACAACAGCAAAAACAAAAGTACACTAAAACAACTGCAAAAAAATACTAAACAAAAGCAACACCAAAAATGAACGCTAAAAATAATAAAAAGCTAAACAAACAAAACCAACACCAAAAACCAAATGTATACTAAACAAAAACAGCAAAAAAAAAAAAAAATACTAAAAACAATAAAAAGCAAAACAAAGTAATAAATAATTCCAAACAAAACAAAATCAACAGCAAGAAACAATATAAAACTAAACAAAAACAACAGCAAAAATAAAAACAAAACAATATTAAAACAAACACAACAGCAAAAAAAAAAACAACAAAAAAGAATACTGCACAAAAACATCAAAAAGCAAAAGAATTGTAAACACAACGAAAAGCTAAACAAAATAATAGTACACAAACACAACTGCAAAAAAACATAATAAAATAATATTTGAACAAACAAATGCAACAAAAAAAATCCTAAACAAAAGAAATAGCAAGCAATATAAAACAAAATACAACAGCAATAAAACAAAACAAAAAACAATACTACACAAACAGTAAAAGCAAATAAAATAAGATAAAATAAGACTGCGCAAAAACAAAATAACAATAAACAATAAAAAACTGCAAAAACAAAAACAAAAGCAAAAAAGACTACTATAAGCAATAAAAGGCTAAACAAACAAAGACAACAGCAAAAACAAACATATACTAAACAAAAACAGCAAATAATACTAAAAAAAATAAAAAAGCAAAACAAAATGATAAATAATGCTAAACAAAACAAACAAAAGAATACCAAACATCAACAGCAAGAAACAAAATAAAACTAAACACAACAGCAAAAAGCAAAAAAGAATACTGTACAAAAACAACAGCAAAAAAAAAAAACTTTGTTTAGTATTTTAAAGCACAACAAAGTATATGTGCTTGTTTGACCTTCGTTATGTTCCTGGCAGACTCGTTCTGGATGAACCCTCAGTTTTTGGTCAAGCTTGAGGAGCAGGACGACGACCCGACCGATAATGAAGTGGGATGCAGCTTCGTTGTGGGTCTGATCCAGAAGAACCGCCGCAAAATGAGGAAAGCCGGAGAGGACATGCAAACCATCGGCTTCGCCATCTACGAGGTGAGCAGCCTAACACCGTGACTGGAAGTAGACTAGCATAGAAAATCTGATCCACTTTTCTGCTTATTCTGGCCAAGAACTATCAGAAGTGATAAGAATTGGTTATTTCACAAACATATTTAAATTGAATCAATATATCTCTCTCTTATTATCGTCCACAGGTTCCTGAGGAGGTATGGACTGCAGATACTGAAGCACAAAATCACCTGTTTTTTGATACATAGCCTCAAAATATTTGCTACATTTCCTCAGTTCTTCATAGGGAGGGATAATTTACACAGAAATGAACATTAATAATCTGATTTCCTGTTGCAATATTCCTGTTGTAGTTTGTCGGGCAGAGGAACGTCCACTTGGACCGTAACTTCTTTGTGCAACATGCTTCAGCGGCCCGTTCTGAGACCTTCATCAACCTGCGTGAGGTTTGCTCTCGTTTCTGTCTGCCCCCCGGAGAGTATCTCATCGTACCGTCCACCTTCGAGCCCAACAAGGACGGAGACTTTTGTGTTCGCGTCTTCTCTGAGAAACAGGCAGAGTTCCAGTGAGTTCCTGGCCCACAATAATTAGATTGGTTCTAATGAAAGTCTATTTCTCCTGCCTGAAAATATGTTTGGTTTTTAGAGAGCTTGATGACCCTGTCGAGTCCAACGTTCCTGAGGTAAATTTCTCAATGTGTCCAATATGAATTAAATACTGTATTATGACAAATGTGAATTATTTCAATGTTATTTTTTTCTTAGATTAACGTGGCTGAGGGTGATATTGATAGCCGATTCAAGAATCTGTTTGGACAGCTTGCTGGGGCGGTGAGTATTACAGGATAATGATTATACTATTTTTGCTCATGTTAATATTTATAAACCATATCCAATCTTTTTTTTTTTTCACAAGGATGCTGAAATCTCAGCATTTGAGCTGCAAAATATCCTGAACAAAGTGATATCTAAACGTAAGCTCTGAAAGTTTTTTTGAAAAAGCCACTTTGCTTTTTATATTACATCTGTAAAATATATAAGACAAAACTGTATTAATATTTTATGGGTGTAATCAATAAATAAAATAATATATAACATTAAATATAAATAAATAAATAAAAACATGTTTTAGCTTAAAATCTGTAAAATATCTAATAAATAATTTAATTAATATTTTATAGGTATTATCAATAAATAAAACAATATATAACAATACATATTAATAAATAAATGTGTTTATTACTGTAAAATCTGTTAAATATATAGTAAAGAAATTAATATTTTATAGATATCAATAAATAATTGAATAAGTTTTAAACATATAGATTACCTGTTTCCTATTCATTTCATATTTTAATTATTGACCATTTATAATAACTTTTTTTTTTAAAGGTAAAGACATTAAAACTGATGGATTTAGTTTGGACACTTGCCGCAGTATGGTGAATTTACTGGATGTATCCTTTTGAATCCATGCACAAGATGTTTTTGAAACGGATCAGTTTTATAAAAATAATTAGAAAGACTTTTAAATGATTTATTTCTACACTATTCTAGTCTATTCTTTCCTTTACTGGTGTCTCAGAAAGATGGCAGTGGAAAACTGGGCATCGTTGAATTTAAGATTCTCTGGACTAAAATTGAGGTGTACCTGGTATGTTTTCATGCTTGTTTTCATCCTGGTATCATTTATTTGTACAATCTTTCTTCGAAGGCGGCAGACTGTTATAAAATGCTGTAACACTGCAGTCCGCCTTTGTTTGTGTTCTGTCAGGACGTCTTCTGTAAAAGTGACAAGGACAAGTCCGGCACAATGAGCTCTATGGAGATGAGAGAAGCCATAGCGAAAGCAGGTCAGCTCTTAAAGGAACAGTTCACACAAAAATGACAAATCTGTTATCGTTTATTCACCCTCTTGTTGTTTGTATAGGCTTCTCTCTGAACAACCCACTACACCAGATCATGGTCACGCGCTACAGCGACTGCAATCTCACCATCGACTTTGACAACTTTGTGGGCTGCGTTGTGCGCCTTGAAAGCATGTTCAGTGAGTGTCCGATAAACAGCCGCATTTGAATAAAGACTGATATGTGATATTCTGTATTTACATATTCACATTCTCATTTGCAGAAACATTTAAAATGCTGGACAAGGACAAGACTGGCACAATAGAGCTGAACTTTTTTGAGGTTTGTGTCTCTGTTAGTCATGTGACATGCAGTGAGGGTTCTAGAACAATCTAGAATCTAGTTATGGAATGTTTATGAAGGGGTTGTTTATACTTAGTGCAAAAAATGGCAGATATTTACATTATAAAAGAGCATGGAGTAATAACATTTTGAGTGTAAATTATCATATTTCATGAATGCCGCCTTATTAGGACAATGAAGCCCTCCCTACACCTACCCCTAGCCGATAAACACTTTATTATTAAATAGCTATGAGGCAATTCCATTTTTTAAATATTTCCTTCATTTTTATTGAAAATAATGTCTATCCGTTATGTAATGGGAAAAGAGAGAAGAATGAGTTCGGCAAAAGGCGGATTCGAACTCGGGTTGATCGCATCAAAAGATACAACTATGTCCCTTACGTTCTATGTCACTGAGACTTTTGTATTATGCTTGCCTCTTGTAATGTTGTCTATGCCAATCAGACATTGGTGGGCGGAGCTAACATAAATAGATTTGCCAACAAGGTGGGCTATTTGCACAGTATTGAAATTAGCAGTATTTTCTTAGTGATAGTAGCTATTTACACTAAATGAAAATAGTAGTGTTTTCTTAGCAATATATGCTTTTCACACTAAGTGCAAATAATGATAGATTCTATTTACACTATGTAGAAATAGCAGTATTTTCTTTGCAATTTGCTACTTGCCATTTGAAAAATGGCAGCTATTTGCATCTCAGTATTGCAGTACATTATAAAACAGTATGCAATAATAACGTATTGAGTGTAAATTATCATATGCCTCCCTACACCTACCCATTTTCCACTTTTCAAATATTTCCTTCACATTTCCAAAAATGTGACTTTTTATCTCACAATTCTGAATTTTGCTCACAGAAAAGAATCAGAATTGCTGGATTTAAATGCATCCTCTCAAATCCTCTGAATTGTGAGTTTACATCTTTAAATATTTAAATGTCACAATTCTCATTTTATGCCTTGAGTTTTTAGTTAATATCTTGAAAGTCTCAATTTTTTTCTCTCAGAATTTCTTAGTCAGAATTGTGAGATAAAGGGTCATCATTATCTTCATTTTTTAATTCATGGAGGAAACAGGTTGCCATACAATATATATAATGTGCATACTTAGCACAGTATACATATTTGAGTGCATTAGTGCCCGCCCACTTTTTCAGCAGCACTGGTTCCAGAAATATATTTACATTCATTTTTTCCACAGGGATTTTTTTAAAAAGTCTCATTAAAGTATTATAAGCCATGAGCCAAACCAATCAGCTACGAGGTCTATCACGGCAGCACAAACTTAAATTTAAAGCAAAAAAGTATTTAAAATTTGGACAAAAAGACAAAGGTCCAAGACTGTGTTCTTAACGGCTTTAATGAGGGAACAAATTACAATCCCATGAAGCATTGCGAATAACGATGGTGAAATGGAAAACTATGTATTTAACATTTTTTAAAAGTCATTTGCATTGCTTCATGTCAGAGAGTGTTTCCTGCAAACTAATTTGGCGCGATTTGCTGATCGTGACTCTCTGATTGGTGGAATTTTTGAACAGCATCATGGGAAATGTAGTTTTTTCACCACAAATTCTGTTGTTAAACATGATAATTTAAAAACTAGTTTGAAATGATGCAAACAGATGCCATCGATTAACAACCTCAGAGCTCACAACAGGTCTGTCTCTAAAGGTTTAAGTTAAAAATCAGAAAGGTATGATAGGATGATCTTCCAAATATATAAAAAGACAACAAAACTCTGCTTCCCAGGCTATTGACACGACAACTGTATTTTGTCTCCCTCTAGTGGCTGAATTTTTCCATGCTTTGAGGAAAAGGAGCAGCAGATTCTGGACTGCTGGGTGGAGATCTGAATAGTTTCTTACACACTGCACAGACATCCCTAGAATACCAGAGACAGAAGAAAAAACTAACATCGCCTACATAAAGCAAAACAATATTTTTATACTGTATGTTCTCCAGAATCCAGGCCTCCATCAAACTGATCTCCATCTTCATATGCTAACGAGAACTGGGTTCCTGTGCAGTGTAATTGAATTCATATTATGGTGGTTTAGCTAGTTGGCTATTGCTTATTTTGTTGTACAGTTCATAGAAGTGTATTTACTAGCTACAACTAGAATTAGTACTATGACAGATGACAAAATATGTTGGGTGCAAACATAGCTGTCTTTCTATTTTTAAAAAATGGAATCATAAGCTAAAGTAAATAAATCTTGTGACTTTAAGGACACTGTCCTTATGCATCATGTCTTTCTGTCTAGAACAACAGTAGCTCTATATAGTGTGTGTGTGTGTGTAGAGGCCTAAAAAAATCTGCTGTTGGTCTCACGACAGTGACTTTTATTGTGTATAGTTTTATTCACTAAATACAGTAACTTACCATATTTATAGCACTAATTACTTAGGCAAATATTTTGTAGGAAAAAACACTATTTAAGCAGAAACTGCCAAAAATTAATTTGAATCTTGCATGGAATGGCAACTAGGTAAACAAACTCGTGCTTAAAGTAATGCATTTACTTACAGTGGAGGCTGTTCTTACAGAAGGAGTTAAAAGAAGACTTAAGTGCTTACACAAATTATTACATTTTAAAAAAGTACTATTAGATCTGTAATAATTGGTAAATTGTTTGTCTTTGTGTCGATTCTTCCCTCTACAGGCCAGATCTGCAGGAAAACTGATTGACTTTTGATTGAAGCAATTTACTGATTTGATTTCATAACCATTTCAGTTTGTTTCAAATATATGCACTTTTACCTCAATAAGGACTGTTAACTGATTATTAACTGAATTATGGTAATGAGCATAATCAACTACATTACCTATAAAAACATGTTTTCTAACTAGAATTATAACTTTAATACTTTATTCATAAAAAAAATTAAGTTCCTATTTGGCTCAATTTATTAATTTAATTAAAGCAGCAATTAGCCACTCCTCTCTATTATAGTATATTTTTGTATGTAGCCTATCTATCTATATGTGTGTGTGTGTGTGTCTTTTTGTAACATTTTATATTTGTTAATTTAGTCAATAATGCTATAGGGACAGTGACAAAGGTATAAAAAAAATGTGGTTTGTCCTTAACTTAAAAAAAAAAAAAAAAAGTGTAAAATAATTTTAAATATCTCAAGTTTAAAAAAATAATAATAGCTATATAATAAAGATACTGTGTGTTAAACACATAAAACACGCCACAGTGAACTATAATGAAGGATCTGCAGAGGGCAGCAGAGGAGCTCTGCTACAAACAAATAACTTCTCCAGACTGTTTTTTACAAATGTTTGCAAAAGCCAAACAATCTGTATGAAAATGAAAATGAGCGGCACCCATATGTTTAATTAAGTAATATCACGCAAGCAAGAGCAGCTCTTAAACTGAATAATATTAAAGCATTAGTGGATCTAAGTCATATCTAAGCTCCAGTGAACACCATACAGGTATGACTAAATACCTATTAATACCTCTGGGTTTGAAATATAATCTTCAACTACGACATATGGGTGTTGTATTCGGGTGTCAACATAATGGCCCACATATTGGTCATGTAATGTTATTAGAGGTGAAGGTATTTTTTTTTTTTTACAATACTACTAGGTCAGTCATGAAGTATTTGTAGCTGCTCTCACCATGAGGTAATTCTTGTCTTTACTGCTGACGGTGAAAACAGATATTTAGACACCTGGATCATTTTTATGTAATGTGCAGTTAACTGTTGGGAAGAATTTAACAGACGACATAACTGATGTTGAGTAGGCCTACCTGAAACATGGCTGAGGGGGAGTTTAGTCAGATTCAAATAGTCTGGTTAGCTTTATGTGAGCAAATATTTACTTCATTCATCAGTTAAATGTTAATTAAAATATAACCTGCTATGAAGTAACTCAGTAGAAGTAGTTTAAAACATCTTCAAGCTCCTATTTTTGTAGAATTATTTAGTAAAAAACAATTTTTACTGTATGTGAACTGTAAAGCTTATATCATCTTTATGGCGGTACTACTTTTCTAGGCGGATGAACTTCTGGTTATAGAAATGCTGTGGGAGGTTCCACATATGACCCATGAGATGAAGGACATTTGACTTAGCAGAGGCTATTAAGAAAGTGATTCTATCATGCTAGTTAACACTTACATGCTATATTTTCAAAACAGTGTGTCAGTTTTAATAACTATTTAATGACAATTTTAACATTATTTTAATGCTTTACAACTGCCCCATAGACTTGCATTGTAAAGTGTGTTACTGTAAACTACAGTTTACAAAAATACAATATTGTTGATTTTACAAACTGAGGAATGAGTCGAGAACATAAGATGAAAATATTGGTTTACTGCCTTCAGTTAATGCTGATTTAAATAAAAACTACATAATTTTTTACTTTAGGTATAACAATGAAATCTAGTTGCATCACTTTTAAGAAAACAGGAATTACAAAAAAAAAAAAAAAGAAACTCAAATGTCAAACAGACATATTTGAGTAGAATCTCTTCATATTTCAGTCAAGCATGGCATGAGTGTGTGCAAGCTTGGGTTTCTGTTAAAAATACACTTATTTCCTTATGCAAGAAAACCCTTTAACAGTAAGTGTCCAGTTCTCAGACAGAACAGTGTGCCATTTTGTTTGGTAAAAACAAGAGTACATCAACAAGCAAATTATTATTTAATTATTAAATTAAAGGGTAATTCTTGTTCTTTAACTTTAAATAATAAGAAAATACATACATGTTTTTACATGTAATACTTGTGTCTTTGTTCCCGAGTAGGATACTGGATGTTGCAAATAAACTAACTTGAAACAAATCCAATATTCTCTCTCACACACACACACACACACAAAAGAATTTTAGTTGTAAACTGATGTAAATTGAACCAGTATTTCAATGTAGTCAGACACTTAATATTGCAGTATATCCTATTAGTTGGGATGTTTCCACCTCAGCATGGATTGCTGGTTGAATGAATATCTGTCCAATAAGAAGTCATCTGATTTGTGTCGGCTGTAAGTATAGCTATTAATCCAGAATAGTAACAGCGATTGTACTTCTGTGGTGTCACCACAAATTTTTCTATATTTGGCGGTTTGGTTGGGGCGATACCCAAACGCTCCAAACACATGCCAAGATATGCATCCTCAATGTATATGGGCTTAATGTGCTTCGATTCCTGTATAAATTTCTGCGGCAGGTCCAAAGAAATTATGTAACACATGCCTAGAGCATACGGTGGATATGTGTTTCTGGGGTAAACGTCATAGGGGACATAAAACTTATTGAACGGATTTCGAATGACAGTGCTTGCGTACCCCACTAGCCCAGTCATATAGTTGGCTGGTACTGGGTTCAGACTCACAAGCATATTTATCAGATTGTTCATGTTGAGGAGCACGTCAGCATCCACTTTCACAGCAAAGGACGCCTGTTGACAACTCCTGTTGAGCCATTCCATCATCATCATGGTTTTAATGGTCAGATTCTTGTAGGAATCCAGGAAGTTGCTCTGGAGAAGGTCTTGGTACTGCTGGCTCTCATTCTGGAGATTCTCCTGCAACGTTTCTGCATCGTTTCCATTATGTAAGCCCATAATAAACAGGACCACCACCACTTTGTTCCCAACAAGCTTTTCTCCACCCCACGTCCTCCTCATGCCACTGCGTGCCTCAGCGTCCCAAGGAGGCACTGGGACCATAATCACCACGAAGGGCTTTTGCTGTTCACATACGTTTGGCTGGTCAATGATAAATTTGTATTTACGGGGGTAAGCCACATGGTACAACCCTGGTTCTTCTTGGATGGTGTCTATTTCTGGTTCTTCTTTTACAGGATCCTTACTTGGTGCTGCTGTGCTTTGTTGTTTTGGAAGAGGGTACCTTTGTGTTCCTTTCTTCTCTTGCCCTATTGTCATAGGGGTATAACAGAGATACAGTAGTAAAACAGTTCCTGGAACCAGGAGAAAAACCAGGAACCACTTGTTACTGGACATCTGTCTGGAAGAGGCACAACTGAAAGAGAACAGAATGATGTTGGTGTTGGTTTCATGTGGTTTTGAAACACTTTTAACATTGAGGAAAAGTTTGCATTCATTTACTGAAAAATGTCATGTAGTGTAATATTGCAGTATATCCCATTACTTGGGATGTTTCCACCTCAATATGGATCGCTGGTTGAATTAGTATCTGTTCAAAAGCAAGACTGATTTCTGTCAAATTGGATCATATGTCTTTTATTTGGTAAATAAATGTTTTTCAGATAGTTCAAATATTAACTGCTTCACTGCTAATATTAACACTCTTAGAATAAATAAATTGTACCATTAGGGGTACAACAGTTGGTCACTTCTACCCTTAAAAGGGTCATGAACTGAAAAACCAAAATTCCCTTGATCGTTTGACATAAGAGGTCATTGTACTATAAAAACACCCTGTAAGTTTCAGAACTCAAAACTTTCTCGTTAGTCTAAAAACAGCTTATATTGAAGTCAGTCTGCCAAAACGACAGCTTTTGAAAACATCTACTCTATGATGCAATAGTGAGGATAAGCACCGCCTCCACAGAAGGTGATCAACACCTGCTTCTACATCGCTGTCTGTTTAGCCCCGCCCACCGATTCACACATGTAGTGTTTACGAGAAAGGCGAACGAAGGTCTACACAGAAACCAAACGATAAAGATGGCTCTGAAGACAAGACGCAATGCGTTGCTATGTTGTGGAAAAACAGTGTTTGTGTTGCCTTCCTTCTGATCCCAACGCTAGGAAAGAGTGAATGAACTATTTTTAATGAAGTGCCAGACCACGTCAGTAAGAACTCCGTCCTTTGTTTACTTCATTTTACCATGGATTCGTTTACAAACAAGGCACAATTCTAAACGGGATTTTCAGAAAGATTGAGACTAAAACAGGATGCTGTGCTGATAATACTCGTCAGTAATGTCGCAACACACAAGTGTGAGTAACTGTTTTTATTTCGTGATCATTATTGCTTTGACTGTTAAACAGATCGTTTGATACGAGTATTTACGCGTTTATGCGAGTATTTATGTGAAGGATGTACTGTCAAATATACATGTGTTAGCCAATCATAGCAGTGGGCGTTTACTTCTGAGTCTACAATCTGCCACACCTATTCAAACAGAGCAATCAGATGAGGGGGGTCAAAAACAGGACAGAAAATAGCTTATTACTTCTAAAATATGTTTTTTGATGTAAAAATCTTGATAACATTATAAGTGGACCACAGAGAACAGTACAAAATAAAAACAGAGGCAGTACATGACCCTTTTAAAGAGACATCTTTGTATCTTATTTACCCTAAAAATGTTCATAGTAGTATCTTAAGAGGGTGTATTACTACTTTAAGGTACTAATGTGCATTTTTTGGGTAAATAAGTTTAAAAGTCATCTCTTTAAGGGTACTACACTGATAAGCTGTTGTACCGCTAAAGTGTGCAAACAACTGATTAGAACAAAACCATGTCAATGTGCATGTGTGACCTGTGCGTACAAAGCATGCACGGTTACAAAAATCGGATGGTGTGCGTACAATATGCGCGTACTATTTTAGATGATGAAATCGCGTCGCACACTGTACACAGACTCTCGTGTACACGTAAAAACCAAAGTATACTTTGTCCTTAACAGTACAATTTATGCACTTTTTTTGCATGTGTAAGCAGTTTTTCCCAGATGTGGAAAGCTCAGTTTTTGCATGCGTTCCAAACTGTCATCACTAGTGGTCGTTTTGGACCCTGTTGATGGCTTTTTGGCTGATTAAACATGTTGAATTGGCGTTGGACATTCGGTGAGACATCACTTTAATTGGCTGCTTAGCTTAGCAAACCAGTGTACGAGAAAAAAAAAAAAAGTAAAAGTGAGCAAACAACTAAGTTAAGGGGGGACACATTTCTAATTTTACATCATCTTACCTGAAGATTACAATATGCAAATATTTTCATAATGACTTGGCTGTCAGAGAAAGTGAAAAAAGTGATCAACGGCATTCATATTCAAAATAGTAAGCATGCGCTGGTTTGTCTGTGGTTTGTATATCTGCAGTCTTAGTTTGAGTTCCCCTGTCTGAATGATAAATATAAATTAATGCAACTGACAGTTGCTTCATCTTATGCAGCATGTGCTAGCTGTCTATTGACTGTAGCCTTTGTGGTGTGTTCAACTTTTTAGCCCAGACCTGAGGTGACAACACAGTTAGCTTCCGTTACCACTAGTTATTTTATGTCAGTGAAGTAAATTAAGTGAAAGTAAGCTGATAATGATAATTAGTGGGCTTTTTTTGGAACCCATCCGATCTCGGGAATAAATCTGATTCCACAAGCTAGATTCCATGACAAGACCAAGACCATAAAAAAAAAAAAATAAAATAAAAAAAATTCTGGAGTCTTTGAGTACTAGCACTCAAACAGTTCACATACAATATACATCCATAAGATCCACAAATATTATACATAAACACTTCCCTCAAATACATACATTAAAGTTCACAATATATACCTCATAATAAAAAAAAAAAATTCTAGCTGTAATCTAATGCACAATTTCCAAACCATTTGCATTTGTACTCAGATTTAACCATTTTGAATTTATAGAAACATCTGAGACAGAACAAATGCAAACTGTGCATTTATTTGCGCTTTACAGTAAATTGAATCCCTTACATTCTGGCAATTTTGGATACTTTCCCAATCTTATACATCACGACACTCCTGAGCACAACACCATATTTGTAACAACATAAAGACTTGTTTTAAGCAAATCAAATAGTATTTTATTTAAAAGGCTATGGCTTTAAATGAATTTAAAAATCCACACATCTTATTGAAATGCTGGTAATTTCAGACATACCTTTAGCAGCGAAAATTAAGCTTGCATTTCCTTCTCTTCAACACACTATTCTGACTCATTCACTATTTCACCAGAGCAGCCTGTTACAGAAACACCAGTTCCTCTAACGTCTACTGAGAGACTTTAGGTCATTTTGTGTTCGGTCATCTGAATCAGAAACTTCCCTGCCTCAAATTTTTGACTTTGTTAATACTACTTCTGAGGAAAATCAAACAAATAATGATGAAAGTCAAAATATTAAATGTCATGGATGTGTATTTACGGAGTAATCCAATATTTTGAAAAGAGAAATCAAGATGACAATTTTCACCAGAGATTCAGAGCCAAATTACATGGGGGTAAAAATTACTTAAGAAATATGGCAGCATCATGTTATTTTTATATAGAAATTGGTCTATTAGTAAAAGCAGTCTTTGTGTAATTACATGCCAATGGTGATGGTTCAAAAATGGGAAAAAGCACTTTAAGTTTGTTTTTCAAACTCCCTATGTGATTAAATGCATAGATATGGTGAACTCAAAGTGTCTATATGTTCTAATTGTTGAATATTAACCATTTTCCAAATGTTTAACCAAATGTGGGTCACTTTGCATATAGCTGATATTTATAAAAGGGAATGTCTGCAGGATAAATACTGCTGAAACTAGAAATGGATCTACCAAAACAATTGCATAGACCTGTCTGCGTGCTACAAATAGTCAAGTTGAGGCATGTGGTTGCTCCCCTCACACATTGTCTTCACATCAGTAAACCAAGATTTGCCTCAACTGGATTGTTAAAGCATTGGAATTTCCTCATGTTATAACATGTGAAGCACAGTCATAGATCAAGTAGCATCAAACACTGCTAAATGGCATATTTGGCAGAATCACTG
Organism: Spinibarbus caldwelli; assembly: GCA_039654775.1. Lineage (NCBI taxonomy): Eukaryota > Metazoa > Chordata > Actinopteri > Cypriniformes > Cyprinidae > Spinibarbus > Spinibarbus caldwelli. The sequence goes on from CM077231.1 coordinate 14,876,642, forward strand.
ATAGTACCTCAAACTTTGAAACATTTAAGGTCTTTCAAACACGAAAAAATAGTTAACGCTGGGTAATTCTAAATCCCCATTTTGTTTCACGTTGCTCATACTCAGACCCAAAGTTAACAATTAATCCTGGTTATTCATACTCTGACGTGTCACACTATACATTCCTAAACCCTGGATTACTTCTTTTTTTTGCACATTTGCAGTGTTAACAATCATGACTGGATAAGCACAAAATCACATTTTGTTTTCATTCAATGAAAATGGGTACAATTTGGACATGGAGCCATGCTGAGATCCCTACATCTCTGAGAATGAACTACATAGGGCCTTTAAAATGAAGATTCTAAAAGAAAAGTTTCTTAGAACAGAATCTAAAATATTATTAAGACATCTTTGATACTTCTCGAGTTACTGGCATGCATTATTTAGGAAGAAGAACATTTTGATAGAGGGAAACAAGTTACATTTCTACTTTCAATCTTATTTGTCCTTCATACATTCTTCTTTTAATACAGTACATATGAGCTCTATGCTAAATAGCCCACATTTGATTTTCAACCATTGAAAAAGGGTAAAATGAAACAATTTGGACATTGACTCATATTGGCAACCCCATATCTCAAGGATTAAAGCATATAGGGACTTAAAAATTAAGATTTTAAAATAAAAGTTTATTAAGAACCAGAATCTAAAAGGATTTTAAGATATGTTTAATACTTCTTGAGTTACAGGCATACAAACCCGAGGAAAAAAACAAGAATTACTTTCTATTTTTGAATGGTCACCACTAGTATACATATAATGCAGCAAAGGTTGTTAAAGTTCACAGATAGTTAAGTTAGCACAGAATGACTTATATTTAATTAGCAAAAATCTACCTCACTGAATATATACACACACATCTCTAAATACTGAGTATTAGACAGAGTATAAACATACCAGAGTTTATTATTATAGTTGTTTTTCAAACAATAATGCACACTTTGTATAAAAACGAATGTCCTGTTTCTCACGAATTTCGAAAAACTACTTTAAATCTGATTTGACCTTTCAGATGGAGACGCAATCAAACAAAAATCAGTTGAACCTATCTGAACAAGGCCTAAAAAGTTGGAGCCACACACAAATCTCGTTATCGATGCAGGTACTGCTCCAGTTAACACGGCTGTATGCCAAACACAACAAAAAGTGCAGAGAGACCCCATTATAAAGAATGACATATGGGTGTCAGTTACATCTGGTTTGGCTGGTAAAATGCTGACGTTTAGCGCAAGACTCACTCCCTTGTCAGGTTACTACAACAGGTGTGAACTTACACTTACATTTTAGATGAGGCTGAAATTCAATGCTTCTCACTAAAAACCAAAGGTTTCGAGTATGATGGCGTATAGCAGGGGTGCCCTACCTTCCTGCAAAGTTCAGCTCCAACCCTGAACCAACTAATTAGGATCTGAAGGAGCAGTTGATAATTACAGACAGGTGTGTTTGATCAGGGATGGAACTGAACTCTGCAGGAAGGTAGATCTCCAGGGACAGGGTTGGGCACTCTTGGTGTATAGTGTGAATACAGGTCAACTATCTCATACACTAGTTTTTCATTGGTTTTGTTTTAAAATAGGTTCCAAATGACTCCCTTGCACTAAACAATTTTAAATAGATTGTAAAATAGTTTCAGATTAAACTGCTTTATCTTAAAGTCTTCCCTAATTGTTGGCCCTGGCCTGTCTTTATTAACTAATTCTAAAACACATGTTGTATGACTGGTTAGTAATGAGTATAACGAGTCATCATACCAAAACAAATAGCTAACAAGCTATTTTAAGAGCAAATTTACTTTGCACATGAACTTATCCATTTAACCAAACTAGTAATTGTAGCTTTGTGATAATGTCTTGACAAGATTATTTAAAAAAAAATAAATAAATAAAATCCTTCGTACAATTTCCGCAAAAGTCGCCGCTTAAATAGCCAACTCGCATTTCTCGCGATATTAGTTGGAAACTAAATAGGCGATGAAGTGCTAGAATATAAATCAAACTCTCGAAATAAACGAGTATGCTTACATCAGACGCGGTGACTGCAGTAACACCTGGCGAACGCGTTTGTGATGCGCGATGGTTGCGTTTCGATAGCCAAATCCAGCCCTTTAACACAAATATCCGATAGAGTATCCTAATCGATGTTTTTGCCAGCAAACAAGAGCCTCCATCTGTAAAACACCAGGTATCTCCCGCCCCTAGCCACACCCGCGCTCGGAAATTGTTCTTCCAGGTATAGTAGCTCTCACCTGGTCATATTTCTTTTAAACGCATGATTCACTTGTAAATGCGAATCTATATATGTATTAATATGGGGTATTCTTTAATCGTGTTCTGGCATTAAAAAAAAAAAAAAATAATAATTTTTACATTTAACTCATTTTAATGTTTTCTTGACAGCTGGTGGTTAATATCAAGTTATCACAATGTATTGCAAAAACTGTAGAGTGGTGTTTGTACACTCTGTAGTATGATATTTGTTAGGCCTATTTGTGTCAGTAAATATTTAGTTTCCACACTCATGAAAAAACACTTAAAGAGATAAAATAAGAACTTTGCTGTCCTCTTGTGGCTTTAAAACAGTATCTACAGTTCCTATTCTGAGGTTATATTGTCCCTGCTGGCTACCGATATATATGTAAATATGACAATTTGCTTAAGATTTTCTTAGGTCATCCACAATGTAGATGAGTTTGTTTGTTCGGATTTGGAGAAGTGTAGCATTACATCACTTGCTCACCAATGGACACTCTGCAGTGAATGGGTGCCGTCAGAATGAGAGTCCAAACAGCTGATAAAAACATCACAATGATCTACAAATAAATAGTGCTTGAACTGTCCATATTTCTCTCCTGATTCAGACTAGATAACTTTCTCACTACAGAATATTATTAGAGTTTACAATTAGATATTACAACATTATCATATTTTAGTCAGAAGCAACGGTTTGAAGTTTAAAAAGTCTTATTAATGGATGCATGCAGCTTTTTGCTTCACAAGGCATTAATTGATGGACTGAAGTGATGTGGATTATTGTGATGTTTTTATCAGCTGTTTGGAGTCTCATTCTGACGGCACCCATTCACTGCAGAGGATCCATTGGTGAGCAAGTGATGTAAAGCAAAGTTTCTTCAAATCTGTATGCATAATATTTTAGGATGCCAGAGTATGTCTTTAAATTCAGGTATTTTTTTTTAGTTATTTTTATTTCATAAAATGTTAATATATTTAGATTTCAAACAAAAAATATTTTACTTTTTTTTTTTTTAACAAAAATTATTTGTGTCCTGAATGAGTCAGTGTTCATTTACATAAAAGGTGTAAAAGGATTGTTGTAAAGACAGCATTGTTTTACATTTCAAATGCATAGAACGAGAGTATCATTCAGTATGCAAATGTATCAAACAATATACACACAACAAGGACACACAGCTATCGGGTTAAACAAACAGGCTGCTGTTGTAAAGTACATTTAGCTGAACCTGTAACTACAGATATTTTCATTCCTTTAAAAAGAAATTTAAACTACAAGGGCTTTTCAGCATGGTCTTTTGGTTGAGTGAAAATCCATCCAATAGGAAATCAGCTGAGTCTGGCTGTCTGTGAGTATTGCTATTTGTCTAGAATAGTAACCGCGATTGAATCGTTGTGGTGGTTTGACTACAAACTGTCCAATATTTGGTGGTTTCTTTGGTGTGATTCCCAAACGCTTCAAGCACATGCCCAGATAAGCGTCCTCAATAAAAATAGGTCTGATATGCCTTGAGATGTGTAGGATCTTCTCTGGTAAGTCCATAGAAAAGATATAACACATGCCTAGAGGATACGGAGGATATCTGGATTTAGGATACACATCATGAGGGACATAAAACTTGCTGGTTGGATCTCTCAAGACAGTGTTTCCAGACAATACTAGGCCGGTGATGTAGTTACGTTGTAGTGATTTCAGACTCACAAGCATATGTATTAGGTTTTTCATGTTGAGGAGAACGTCAGCATCCACTTTCGCTCCATAGGACGCCTGTGGACAATTTCTACTGAGCCATTCCATCATCACCAAGGTCTTAATGGTCAGATTCCTGTAGGAATCCAGGAAGTTGCTCTGGAGAAGGTCTTGATACTCCTCGCTCTCATTCTGGAGTTGCTCCTGCAGTGTTTTGTTACCACTTTGTGAGCCCAGAAGAAAGAGAACCAGCACCAATTTGTCCTGGACGTGCTTGTCACTGCCCCACGTTATCCTGATGGCGTTACGTCCCTCGAAGTTCTGCGGGGCCACAGGGACGATAATCACCACAAAGGGCTTTTGCTGTTCACACTTCTTTGGCTGATCGAGGATAAATTTGTAATTTTGAGGGTGAGCAACATGGGGATTCCCTGTTTTTTTCGCCATTTTCTGCCACTTTCTTGTTTCGAGGGTAGTAGCAGTAAAATACAGCACTGAAACATTAAGTAGGATGAGGAGACCAACCAGTAGCCAGCTCTTACAGAACATCTGAACGAGGCTGAAAAGAAAATAAAGTGTTTAGTTAAAAATGGATATTTTATTTATAGCTTGAATTTCCTATTCAAATTTAATTTTATAGGAATAGTTGGCACAAATAATAGCCTTTTGTTTTCCACAGATGAAGCCAAAGTCATTTGTTTTGAAAGACCTGAGGTATACACAATGACAAAATGTTCATTTTTAGGCAAACTATCCCTTTAAATTTAAATTTCTTTCTTATTTTTTGTCGCAGAGTTATTAAAATGCAAAAATGCAGTGCTTCTCTCAGGAAACTTGCAAATGATTTTGACCACTGTGCTTGAAGGCTCCTCAACAAAATCATATTACATTTCCCTGATGCAAATTCAATTTTCTCCTCACTAAAAACTCAAAACACAAAGATGGTTCTTTAAAGGTTCTTTACACTTAGTAACAGTTCTATTTAGAACCATATCTTCCTGAAGAACCCTTTTATGCTGAAATGGTTCTTTTGACTGTGATGACGCGTTTTAACGGTCATCGGCATTATAAATCCTCTAAAGTTTTTTTGATCAGTCTCAAATTTTTTTACCCTTTTTTAAACCCTAAAAACAATATTAATACATAATATAAAACAGAATATAATAATACATAAATGTACTGACATACTAATTTTATTTTTAAAAAATCCTATTAAGAATGTTATTTGTAAAACCATTAAGGTCATACATAGCACTTTCAAAGTATGGTTCTTTATGGAACCTTCTAAAAACGGTTCTAAATTAGCACCAAAAAGCATTCTGCTATTGTTACAAGAAAAGAACCCTAATTTGGTACAGTTTAGAACCATTTTTCTTAAGAGTGTATCATTTACTCTAAGAAGCCATTGCAACATACAAAATCAAATCTGTGGAATGTTTGAACATACCTTATCTTGTCTTGTAACAGCGATACTGTACATATCTCAGAGTCACTGTATCCGAGCTCCTCCTTGTCCTTTCTCCTGAGCTATTGGATCCTTTAAAACACCTGGTCACAGTGGGCTGGCTAAGTTCCAGAAACATTTTGTTACTCAAAAGGATCATGTTACCACCCATCTTTTAATCATTCTCCTCCATCTGCAAGTGTTTTCTGTTATGTTTCTGATACCAGCTGGAACTTAAAAATAGGAATAAGCATCTTAAGGTAACTGCTAGCATTTCAGATGGTTCTGAATCTAATGTCTAAATATCTTGAAGATCTGTGGCATTATAATAGTCTGGAAGCTGCCACCTCACCTTACCAACATTATTTGCCTGACATGCAAAATACAAGATGATGGTTCCAATGTGACCTTATCAACACTTGAGTTGGACAGAACTGAAAGCTACAACGATCAAATAAAATTCACTTTTTTATTTAAAATCTGTCTCTGTGGGTTTGTGGACAGGCAGATGGTCCTAAATGGTTTATTTAAAATTAATATATATTTTTTTATTATTTTTAAAAAAGTTATTCTAAACATTTGATTAACCTTTTAGCCCAACATAAAAAGAAAAGCACAGCTAAGTCCAATAAAATAAATTAAGATTCAGTTGCAAAGAAATTTTCAGACACCAGATATAATTTTTTATATTTTTTTCTAGTGGGTGCAGGACACTATAGGTCATTTATGTAAGTGAGGATAGCAAAAGAAAGTCAACTTGGGACATATTAAACCCAAAAATTCTTTATACAGTGGACTACCAGTAAAACTGATAAAAATTTGGGACCAAAAATTTGATTTGACACTTTGACCTGACCATGTTTTGTTACATACCTTTCTATCAAAGTTATCTGACATTATCAAGATGAATTTGTTCTGACACAGTTTAACTCTGAGTTCTTTACATATTTTATTACCATTTTTTAAACCATAGCGAATAAACTGTGATAATGTGAGAAATGTTGAAGGTGTCTGAATAAATTTTAGTTTGACTGTATATACGCTGGTTACCAATCTTCAATAGTGGGTACATTCACAGATATCACAAAAAAAGACAACATTTTAACAAAAATGTTTTACAAAATAATTTAATTTAGTTTCCTAAATCTAAATGTAATGCATAATGACAGCCTCTGATCTAAGTGCATTATTCTATATAATAATAATAATATGTATATATTTAAATATAACTAAATATAAATTTCTAAAAGAAAAAAATAACAGAACAAATAAAAATATACATTTATAAATGACTATTTACTTTATGAGCTTTACAAACAAAAATACCATTTTCATTTTTTAGTCTTAAATTCACTGATTGTGTTTGCTATTGTCTGTGCAGCATAACAGTCTTTTATAAATTAAATAAAGACAACCACTAATCTATTCCAATTTGATTCCTTTTATGTGGGTCTCTTTACATCCTTCCAAATGTCTATTAGCTGCTGTGGGGATCCCAGGATTGTCGTAATAACTCTGAGAAAATCCTCTCGCTTATATTGCCCCATATAACTTCTAAACTGTGAAGGGTCTGGGGGAGATGAGGGTGCAAAGCCCAACTGTTTCAGACAAGCACCCACATATGCATCTTCTATGTTAAAGGCCTTTACTTCCTTGGAAGCCTCAACTATTTTTTCTGGCAGGTCATTGGAGAAAACATATCCCATTCCAAGCAGATACGTTGGGTATTTCGGTTCAGGGTACAGCTCCTCTGAGACATACCATTTTGAGTTTTTGTCTCTGACGACAGGTCGGTCCCACATCAAATAGCCCGTGATGTAGTTCTGTCTGGGTGTGTTGGGTGCCAACAAGAGAGTCATCAAATTCTCTACATTTAAGTACATGTCAGAATCAACCTTCATAGCATAAGTTGCTTGAGAGCATCGAGTGACCAACCAGTCCATGATCACCATCGTCTTTATGGTCAGATTGAAGTAGGAGTCCACAAAGTTGCTCTGCAGTAAATCTCTGTGTTGTCGACTCTCTTCCTCCAGCTGCTGTTGAGCTTCAGGTCCTCCAGTCAAACCCACCATGAACAGAGTCAGCACTGCTTTTCCCTGCACTGAGCTCTCATTGCCCCATGTGCTCCGGATGGCGTTACGAGCCTCCAGCTGATGGGGCGCCACAGGGACCATCAAGACCAGGAACGGATCCCATTGACTACATTTATCAGGCTCGTCCAGGATGAAATGATAGTTGCTTGAATGAGCCACATGATGATGCACTGAAATGTCTGTGGTTTGTGTAGGACTCTGTTGGACACTGTTGGGTGCTAAAAATATTGCTTGCTTTTCACTGGCAGACGGGTACTCAGTCACCACATAAAAGGAGCGTATCTGATTTAGTGCTTTTTTATACAAGGTGTCAGGGACCACAACAGTATTGAGAGGGAATTCAGAGACGTAAGCAATGGCAGTCAATAAGAACGCCAATGTAAGTAGCAGAATGAATCCTGTTTTAATGTGACACCTGTGTGGAGCTCTACCTGGACCCAAACTGCATGTAAAAGAGACAAAAAACAGTGGGTATTCAAAAAATAAATAAATAAATAACATCCAATAATACGATCTATTTACTGACACAAGTGTGGAATGAATGAACATTCTTGAGTGTCATCAAATTTAGAAGAGTTAAATTTATATTAACACCCTAATTTACAGTCGAAAACATGGTAGGGACTGTTCTTTTATTTGCTTTAAATAAATCTGAACCGTCAGAACGAAGACTTTCAAAGCTACATACTGTATGAGAGAGAGAGAGGCAGAGACCGTTAAAACAAACCGTTTCGAAACAAACTAGAACACTACATACAGTTTGATATAGAAGACATTGTGGACGAACGGATATACTAGATTCAATAAGATTTTCCAACGCTACACACGAGACAATTCACTAGAATTCAGAAGGAGAATCGTTCAGGTGAGCGAATTTGATTGTTCCCTCAGAAGTCGTTTAAAAAAGGGATGTAAACTGGTCACGCTCCACCGCTATTCGTTATATAGCCTAAACTAGGTCTTTAAGGTTCGGACACTACCGTAGCTCTGCGAAATTCAGTCATTTTAATATAGTCCTGGTGATATGTGCAAAATTTGAGGTGATATGTTCACTTTTTACATAAAAGCATGAAACTTGGTACAATTGTAGAGGTTAGAGCCCTGATCATTTTCAGAAATAGAGCCATCGCAAAAACACCTCGTGGTTGCCATGGCGTCCATTTTACTTTCCGCGATAACCAAATTATGTATTTTATGTCATATCTCCTGAACCAAACATGATAACACAGAAAAGGTGATGTCTACCCCTATATTTTGATGGTCAAGGATTACTATGATTATTATACAGCAACATAAACTGTTCGGGTGAAGAGTTAATGGTGAAATCAGCAATGTGAGAAGGAAATCACAATATCTGAACATCACAGTATCACAGCATTTTCAAAAGTCCATATTATGGCTATTAATTTTTTTTTTTGCTTTTCTGGGAACTCAAAGTGCTTTACATGGAAAGGGGAATCTCCTCAACCACCACTAATGTGCAGCATCCACCTGGATGATGCGACTGCAGCCATTGCACCAGAACGCCCACCACACACCAGCTTAACTAATATTTTATTCAATAGTACAATAAAAGATTGTTTTCAAAAATACAATCATATATTTCAGAGATATAAAAAAAATATCTCAAGTAAGTGTATTTTTCCTTACCTCTCAGGCAGAGTCAGGTAGGTGGTAGTATGTTTCCAATACATTCTTGTTCTCTCTAAATTCTCTTAACATCACACGCAGATGCCAACGCAATCTTGCTAAGCTGTGTCCTATCTGCATCTCTTCTGCTGCACCTCTGTCATTTTCTCTGGGTCTCTGGAATTGTCAGTCAGCTGTCAACAAACTTCATTCTGGCCATTGCTTCTCAGTCTACTCTTAGTATCTTGGACTTGACTGAGACCTGGATTCGTCCAGAAGACTCCGCAATCCCTGCTGTTCTCTCTAACATCTTCCCTTTCTCTCACACCCCCCATCAGGTTGGAAGGGTACCGGTCTTCTCATTTCTAATAATTGGAAATACTCAACCCACTATGCAATAAAAATTCTGTTGAGTTTTATGCTATTATGGTAACAGCTACTGTTAAACTACATACTGTAATGACTTATTGCCTTCCTGGTCAACTGGGCACCTTTATAGAGGGCCTGTATGGGCTGCTGTCCTCATTCTCTGTGGATGGCAGTCCACTTGTAGTCTCTAGTGACTTCAAAATCCATCTGGAGAAGCCTTACACACTGCAGACTTCCACTTCCACTCCTAGCTTCATTCGATCTCGAATGGCTTACCACCACAAGCACTAACAAATCAGGCGACCAGCTTGAATTTACACATGCAATTGTATCAGACAACATTTGGTAAAACCTCTAGACATCTCTGCTCATTTCTTTGTTACATTTAACCTATATATTACTACCTGTGTGCCACTAATTCCTCTACCAATTACTTTTAGGCAAAACCTACGCTCCCTTTCACCCTTCCATCTTTCCTCCGTAGTGTCATCCTCTCTTCCATTTTTAGGCTTTATAGACACAGTTACATTATTTCTTTCAAAGAATGACCAACTGAACTTTATCCAATCAGGTTTCAGAAGCGTCCATTCAACTGAGACTGCTTTACTGTCGGTCACTTTAGTCCTGCAGATAGCGAAAGCTGACTTCAAATCATCAGTTCTTATTCTGCTGGATCTACTTGCCACTTTTGACAATGTGAAGCATCAGATTATCCTGTCTACCATCACAGGATCTGCACTCCACAGGGTTTCCTGGGGAGGAGAGGTATCCAAAGAACATCAGCTGGTCACAGGGTTTCCTCAGGGAATAGTTCTTGGACCCCTCCTCTTCACCGTATACATTACATCACAGGGAACCATAATACAAGCACATGGTTTCTCCTACCGTTGCTATTCTGATGACACAGAGCTCTATCATTCATTTCAACCAGACAATCCAATAGTAGCTGCATGGATCTTAGGCTGCCTGGCAAACATCTCGGAATGGATGAAGGAACATCACCTGCAGCTCAACCTGGCAAAGACTGAGCTTCTCGTTTTCCCTGCCACTTTGATTCTACAGCATGATTTCATCATCCTGTTAGGTTCATCAAAAATTATTCTTTGGTGACCAGCTGACCTTCAAGAACCATATTGTAAAGACATGCATCTTTGCATTGCACAACATCAGGAGGATCAGGCCCTTCCAAACAGAGCATGCTGCACAACTTCTTGCCCAGGTCCTTGTTATTTCTAGGCTGGACTATTGCAGTGCTCTACTACCTGGACTTCCATCGTGCGCAATCATACCTCAACAGATGTTTCAGAATGCAGTGGCATGACTAGTTTTCAACGAGCCCACTTCACACCTCTCTTTAACTCCCTGCACTGGCTACCGGTTGCAGCTTGCATCAAGTTCAAGACATTGATGTTTGCGTACAGAACAGCCACAGGCTCAGCACCCTCCTACTTCCTCTTCACACTTACAAATCTAGCCTACATCCCCTCCAGAGGCTGTCAAACGAGACACTCAGAGATTTCTGCATGTATTTTTATTAACTTTTGGATCATTTATAATGATTTATAATAATTTACAATTTATAACTGTACAATTTAACATAATATGGTAGGTTGGCATTAATTAAAAGTGTTTGCATTACCTGTGTGTTTTATCTGTGTGTTTTTAGATCTGTTGTATAAATAATTATCTGTCTATAAGTTGAAAGTCGTGACGTATTGTCAAGTATGGTGACCCATACTCAAAATTGGTGCTCTGCATTTAACCCATCCAAGTGCACACACACAGCAGTGAGTAGTGAACAAACGCGCACACACACACCCGGAGCAGTGGGCAGCCATTGCTCCAGCACCCGGGGAGCAATTGGGCGTTCGGTGCCTTGCTCAAGGGCACCTCAGTCATGGTATCAAAGGCAGAGAGAGTGCTGTTCATTCACAATCCCCACCTTCAATTCCTGCTGGTGCGAGAATCGAACCAGCAACCTTCAGGTTACAAGCCCGAAAAAAAAAAAGAAAAAAAAAATCAATGTAATACAAACATTTTCGAGAAATAAGTAATGTGTACATAATTGGAGAGGGAAAAATGTGTAGCTGTGTGTACACACCATGAGTTCAACTTTCGTTTCGTGAACAATAGGGATTAGTGTATTTCATTCATTCACCAGAAGCAAACATACTTAAGTTTCAAATGCACTGGCACAGTTAACATTTATAGTATAGTAATAATAGCAGTGTAGATCTTTGCATTTGAAGTGATATTATAAATCCTGTAAACATATATAGAAGGTAATATTTGGATTTCTTCGGTTCTTTGCACTGGCGTATAGCACAACCGGAAGTATCTATGCACACACTCGCTAGACCGGAAATCCAAGATGGCAGAGAAAATTATTGCGCGCTGGGTTGGGACGCGGACGTGAAGGAGAGCACGCACGTCACGTTAACTTCAGACTACACCAGAGCGAGAAGCCGCCATTTTCTTTGCATGAAAGAAGCGAGAAGAAGCGAGTGAAAGACATTTATGGTAAGTAAAGTTTAAAAATGTAAAGTCATCATTCATTGTTTGTGTCCGGGAGTATTGTGAGGTTTCATGGAAGGCGGAAATAGTCCAAAAAGAGCTTATATTGAAAAATACGCGGTTCGCCTCAGAAACGGAGGTCTTAACGGCGTCTTTTACTGAACGGAAGAGATAACGTTAACGTTACTTTTAATATAACGTCCGTGAGTGTCATATGTCATATTTACATAAGATTTTACAATATCTGCACTTTTTGAGGTGTTAATAGACGGTTATTAACACATTTACATATTAATTCGTTATCTTCTTTTTTCGCAGTTAAACTGAATATAGTTTCCTAAAGGAAACAGTGTTATGTAATGAAGACTAGCATAATTATTTTGAGGCTGATGAAGTGATAATTGTTAAAAGTAATGTTTTGCATGTAATATTTCAGACTTGTTGAGCTTGTGTCTTCATACCCGCGCCAGGAGTTAAAAACACAGAAGCCTGCTTGTGAGAGGAGGCGATCTTATCAGCTTCTTCAGAAGAGAGAGAAAGACGGTTTAAGACAAGTAAACTTATTAATTCCATGTTATCAATTTTTTTTTTTTTACTAAGAGTAAAAGAATGTTTGTTTTTGTAGATGTTGAAAGCCAGAGACATAGGAGGGCATCATTCTTTTGAGATTGATGTAAGTTATTTTTAGAAAATAAATGTTTCTGTTGTGTCCTGCCTGTTAACTTCACATATTGATGCAACAACAGTATGATTACGTGTTCATATTTTATGTAAACCATTGATGTCTGTGTTTTTCATTGCAGAACTCAAACCAACTTTGGAGTTGTCTAATTTGGAGAGTCATCATTCTTGGTCTTCCTTTCTTAAAGGAATAGTTCACACACAAAATCATTTACTTGCCCTCATGTCATTCCAAACCTATAAGACTTTTGTATATCTTTAGAACACAAATGAAGATATTTTTAATTTTCTCTCATAATTTTTTGTTAGTCCATTGAGAGTCTAGATAATCGGTATTTTCAAGCCTTATAAATACAGAGTTATTGTAGAAGTAATCCATTCCAATATTTATGTATGAATAAATCTTAAATTATATCATAGCGAACATGTCTGTTCAGAAGAAAATATTGGTCTCCCAGACTTGCAGTGGAGGACAAAAATGAAGAGAATATTAAATATATTTATTTGTATGGGTTTGGAACAACATGGGGGAGAATAAATTAGACTATGAAACAAACTGTAGGTTTATACTTTGTAAAAACAATGTTAAATGCTTGTTCTGTGTTGTTTAGTAGAAATGGAGTTTACACTGTCATTCATAGACATGCTCACATTCTTTCACAGACATATGCTTCTGTTAAATGTTATAATATCAGTGTTAATGTTGTGGTTTATTTGTGTACTGTCATGCCAGAATAGTTTGTAAAGGACTTATCTATTAACTAATTGTACAATTATTGTATAATAGTGTGTTTGTATATTTTTATACAATATAAAATTTACCAAAAAAGTCAAATTGGATCTTAAAAGTTATATTCAACAAATGTTCAATGCTTCATTTATAAACTCTGTAGCTGTTAATGCCATACTTTTCTGCATTTCTTCTTACATGCATGTTACATTTTGACTTTTCTCTTGTTGTTTTTAATAAATATTTACCTTTTGATAGTCTTTGTGTGTAAAAGTGATTTTAAAATGAACAAGGTTTGTAGGTTTAATGCCTAACTCGATTTCAGTTCATTTTAGCCTAGCAATGTAGTCATTTTAAACCATAAAAAAGCAACCCAGCATGCTGGGTTAAACATATAACCCAACTGGTTGGGTTAAAATAACCCAGCGCTGGGTTGCCAAAATAACCCAAATTGGGTTGTTTTTAACCCAGCAGTTTTTAGAGTGTACCTGAGATTTTTATTTTAAACAATCTTTAAATTTATTATTAAAATATTAGTTAATTATCAAAGAAAGAAAAAAATTAATAGCCATAAAATGGACTTTTGTAAATGCTGTGATACTGTGATGTTCAGATACTGTGATTTCCTTCTCACACTGCTGATTTCACCATTAACTCTTCACCCGAACAGTTTATGTTGCTGTATATGGTATCATTGTAATCCTTGACCATCAAAATATAGGGTTAGACATCACCTTTTCTGTGTTATCATGTTTGGGTCAGGAGATATGACACAAAATACTTAATTTGGTTATGACAGAAGGTAAAATGGTCGTCATGGCAACCACGAGGTGTTTTTGCGATTGCTCCATTTCTGAAAATGTTTAGGGCCGCAAACTATACAAGTGCACCAAGTTTCATGCTTTTATGAAAAAGTGAACATTGTTTTCACATATCACCTGGACTAACAGGAATCCACGCGGAATTTCACGTGAGGGCAAATATTTCCTCAAGCAGCTGACCAACAGAAAGTTTCTTGGTTGACTTCTGTGAGAGCTTTGCTTAATACATTATTAGACTATTAGGTGATAGAAATTTCACCGAAATTTTGCTAATGTGTACGTTCCTGTACTGAAAAAGCTAAACTACTTTGAAAATTGCTAAATTATTGCTGAATTACGGTTACTCTGTCATTAGCTTTTAACTAAACTACCTTTAGTTAGTGACTCCCCAACACTGTACCAAAGCCCGTTCCTTCTTAATTTTATGCTATATGATTTAATTAAATCAAATTTACACGCTTACACGCTTTTGTCCAAAGTGACTTACATTTAAGGTAGGAGGCTACACATTATATCAGTGTAATACGTGTTCCTTGAGTATCAAACCCAAGATTTTGGTGTTTCTAGCATCATCTACAGGAGCTACAAGAACTTTAATTAACTGAAATACAGTTTTAATGTAGTCTATTGCTTCACACCAAGATTCAAATATATCTAAATTAATTTTATAAATTAAATTATAATAGGCTAGTTTTACAGAACAAGGAGGGTAGATTTTGTGTTTGTACAGTAAAGTTGTCCCTGAATGAGTGTAGTTATGAGTTATGATCAGTTCAGCATATTTTTCATATCCATGTAGTTCCAGTTTACCACACCATTGCATTATTAAAATATCAGATGACCATAAAATATCTACATATCTATTTTTTTTTTTTTGGCATAGTTTGCTTTAAATCATAAAAGACAAAAGCAAGTATGAGCTCACCTCTTCCAGCCATTTCTGTTGAAGAGTTTTGCCTCCATGCCTTGGTGTGTGTGTATCTTGATTCAGGGCAATCAATGGCCCTTTTAGCTGAAACCCTGAAGCTAGGTGGCCCCACCCCCTACCACCTCATACAGGTGTTCACTGTGGATGGGAGGTTGGGCTAGTTTTTATGGTTGTTTTAAAAGAGACCACAATTATACCACACATTTAATTCTAAACATTTTTTTGACAGGTGTAATACTAATAATGCAAAATAGGCTTCTGATGATTGATGTATACAGACCTCACATTAACCAAAACAATGTGAAAATAAATTTAAATCTCCTTTAGAAAAAATAACACTGTACAAACTTTAGTCATTGCACTCTTTATTGGACTTATGCATCATAGTCCTGTATTTCATAAATTTCATTCCGGTCACATTGACAGACGTCCTGTGGTATGGTAAGACTCATTAGCATTAGCTTAACTTCAGGAGGCATTAGCCTCAACGTCAAGAAAACGTGTAAAAAAAAAAAAAGACATTTATGATAGAAGCCTATTGAACTAAATCTGGTAAAATATACATACATGAACTGACAATATACATCCAAATGTGTTTCATACATTGTATTTCGTCAATAACAACCTTACAATATAAGGCACTTGGTATTGGTAAAAATTTGATAAAATATCCTGTGCAAATATAGTTCATTACAATACTCAAGCTGACCGTGACAGGCCATAGTCTTAGCATTTATCCATTATGCATGGCAGATATCAAATCAGAGCTATACAACATTACATATGCGGTTCCCGGTGTAAAACCGGGCTCCAGTTTTACACTTAAATGAGAAAGATCAGCCATGCATAAAGGTTTACCAATCTGCTAGCCACAGAACTAAATAACGGATAACAAATAGTGGAGTCCAAGTGGACTCATGTCATCATATGACATGGTTTTGACACAGTCAATGTCTCGTCGGCAAAAACGTACAAAACATAAAGCGGAACCATTAAACGGCTAATAATGAAAACACAAGCTGATGATTACTTATAGCAATCAGAGTGCACATCTTCACTGAATTCGCTAAATTATTATTAAAATGCAACTTTGTCCCGAATTGGTTACTTCTTGGTTGTGAGAAACATACTGGTATCAAAATTTGCGAACAAGACACACGTCAGTTTTAACAACTAGTTGGTTTTATAGATGCTACAATACGAACCACAAGAGATTTTAATGAACAAAATCAATACCTTTTAAAAAGATATTTAATTGTGCATGCTCATTTTAACCTATTTTTTATTATTTAGATTTATCTTTGCCTTCTAACGCTCATTTAATGTTAATTTAACATTAGCAACAATTAAAAACTAAATAACACTAATCTCAAGATGAATATCTTCTTTTTTCATACTTACATTACAATGATGCCTAAATTCACTAGTAGCATTTAATACTACTTATTTTTGTGTTTTATTTTATTTTTGCTTTTTATTTTAACAAATTAACATATCCGGTCTGTAGTTGTGGAACACAGGCTTATGTTTCTTTGTTAGCTCACAGCAGGTGCTTTTTAGCTTAATTTTAAAGAAGTGTGTCGTACGTATGCATTTCACAGCACATCCTGTTCTCTGTTTGGTCACTGTCAATAGTCTCCAGGATACTCAATAAGATAAATCAATGTGCATACTAATAATTATGAAGTGCCACTTTCTAGGAATTTCTTATCAACATAAAAACATACATTCTGATGTCTTTAATAACATACTGAATAATATTGTGCACAGATGGTGCATGAATATTGGTCGCTATGTCAGGAAGTACTGGGAAAAAAAAAATTTAATTAACTTTGTTTTGCCTATTTAAACACTCTGTAATTATACGCTTCCAGACAATTTCCTTAAAAGCCAGCACCTCCTTCCTTGTAAATTGCAAGTACTAAAGTGAATGTCTAATGGTGCGTTCACACCAGGTACAATAACTATTAAGATAACTATAACAATAACTATAGTAGCGTTTACATAAACAAACAATAGCGTTCTGATCATTGTAAGTAAACACTGTAGTTTTTTTTTTTTTTTTGCTTTAAATGATTAAAGAGATTCCAACAACATTTTTTCATTAATTTAAAACATTATAGTTATTGTCATTGGTGTGAACGGCCCGTAAGGCCTGGTTTAGAGTCAAAAGAAGCAATTTTTGTCATATCTGACTCAAACCAGTTTAGCTTCTGTAGTGTGAACAGAAAACAGACAAACTGGATTCACACCAAATTCGTGAACAGTTAAAAATCCAATTAAAATCTGAACTCCAAGTTTTTTTGCTCGCAAAATCACATTGCAATCCAATTTGAAATCCAAATCAGATTGGTGTGCAGTGTGAACAAGGCCCATGAGTCTCTTACGTGGTCGCCACCTGTTTCAAGAACAGCATGCCCGGAGGGATCACAACCCATGAGTGAGGGCTCCGTCCTGCTCCCATCCTGCTTTCATCTTCATCATCAACATCATCTTCTTCCTCAACCGCTCTTTCAGCTTGACCCACACCGAGTCCGAATGGCGGCAACAACAAAGGGTGCAGGATAGGCACCTTCCCAAGCCCAAGAGCACCAGAGCTGGGGTACAGCACCGGCCCAGCTCCTAAAAGCGGACTGAGCCTGGACAGATCCAGAGGGTGACCACTAAGGGCTCCGGCGAAGCCATGAGCCCCAAACAAGGTTGTCGCCGCACCCGGTAAGACGAAACGAGCCGCTCCTGGGTAAGATCGATCCATCCGTCGACCATCCACCGATGAGGCACCTTCCGATTCCAGCCTGGTGGTTCTGGGCGAGGCGGCGCGTTCCTGTACTACGGCGTGGCCGTGTGCCTTGATGTGTTTGCGGAGAGAGCTGGGGTCGGTGTAGCGCTTCAAACAGCCCACCATTTTGCAGCAGTAGGGTTTGTCCACATAGTGCGTGCGTGTGTGTTTGAAGCGGTCGCTGGAGTTCGAGTAGCGCTTGTTACAGCCTTCATAAGGACAGATGTATGGCTTCTCTCCTGAGAGGGCAGAAGAGCAAGAGATAATCAAAGGCTGTACCAGAGGAATGCAGGGGTCGAGACAGCTGAGGTCACACAGTCACAACCAGACAGCACAGGACTGTAGAGACTTGTCTTTTTGTAATTTTGTGTGGGAAAATGTGGATGTGTGTGTATGGTTTTTTTTAGTGTGTGTGTCAAAAGTACTGGTATTTTGGTATTAAGTTCACACTTACATAAAAAGCAAACAATAAGGCCAATGCGACACTAGGCGCAATGCAAATGTTTTTTGCTAGTTTCAGCACAACGCAGTTATCATTTTCACATCCAGCGACATGTTGTTTAAATAGCAAATTCATTTGCGCTGACTTGTGTGCCCATGGGTGTGCTGGTCTGAAAACGAGGTATGTTCAGGCGCATTGTTGGCGCATTGCTATTTTGAGGCAACTGAAAACGACTGCGCCATTGACCAACTAAAACCTGGTCTAAAGTCAATGGCACAATATTTTTTTTATTTATTTAAAGGGCGTGTTAGTAATACGTGCCTATAGGCGGGTGCACAACGCGTGTACACTCTGCTTATTACACACATGGAGACTCGCAGCAGCATGCAAACATGCCAAATATTAAAAATGAAAGGATTACAATGTAAAACATTATTATTGTGTACTTTAACCTTGCGCACACACAGATCCAGAAGCGTTTAGTCTTTACACTTGTAAATTCCACTATGTAAATAGCGAATCCGCCATGGTGAAAGCGCAACTGGCTTTTAAAGGTAATGGGAGGTGAGACTCTGATTGTTTTATTGCATGTTACGTCCAAAACACACCCATGACTCATTAAGAGCATAGATCCTACCTTTTTGGACCATGCGCCTGGCACGCCGACCGTTTTTTCCATTGTTAAACTAGCAAAAGTAGATTCAGATATGCCCCAAGTGCACCTGCGCCATGCGTTTCAGACCATGTGTTTAGATCGTTAAAATAGGGCCCTAAAAATCAAAAGGCCCGTTCACAACAAGGACAAAAACTATAATAACAATAAATAAACAAATAGCAGTCCACACCACAGCTGTAATGATAATGGCACTGAGGAACGATATTGTTGGAATTTCTTTAAAAAAATTTCGGGCTGATGAACGATAAAAACATCGAAGCCAATCAGAATCTGTCCTTCTTTCGCATTTAAAGCTTGACCATTTAAAGTGACACATGCAAAACTGCAGCTCATGCTTATAATCAGTTTTGGGGATAGTTACTTTTAAAAGTAATGCATTACAATATTGTGTTACTCCCTAAAAAGTAACTTATTTAGTTTAGCTATTTTTTCATGGAAAAGTAAAGCGTTACCGTGCATTCACACCACTGGCATCGAGAGCGTCAAAAGTCGCTCTGGCCGCCCTGCCAACAACGCTGTAGAAAGATTCGCGGACGCTCTGATGCTCTGACGTAGATCGAATGCTTATCTTGTAATTAAAGGGGCCGCAAAGCAAACAAGCTTGTTGATCTTGTGCAGACTGACCACAGGGGTATAAGTTAACATCATGAAATATTTAAAATGTGAAAGTAAAAAATTGATCGATGGAAATAACTTTATTGTAGTTACATGTTTGCTAACGAAATAAACCAATTAAAAGCCATTTGTGTGGTGTGGCTTTTGTGGTCATGGTTAAGTGCTAGTCTAATTTCATTTACTAGCCTTGGTCTTTAATTAATATTAACATTAATTTGTGTGGACGAAGTATTAAGATCCTTTACTTAATAATGTATAAAGCACTAATACCACACTGTAAAAATACTCTGATGCAACTAAAAGTCCTGTATTGAAAATGTTACTTAAGTATAATCAGGTATAAACATTAATTAATGTAAGTATAATCAAGAAAATTGATTTAAAGGTTTAAAAGAGAATTGGGACTATTATACTATTATTTCATTAGACCAGTTATTAGACCTTTCATTTTAAAATATGTGACATACACCTCTGGTCTCCATCAGATGTAAAGAAAAAAAAAAAAAAATTTGTCACAGCTCTCTACAACACCTGTTTTTCATTTAATCCAATATGTATCGATATGTCAGAAATGTTCTGCAGCACTGCATGCTCTGGCGCTGAAATTAGCATGAAATTCCCGCTTATTTTCAGAAAATATATAACGTTAATGCACATCAGCAACTCACCAGGAACACGCATAATTTTTTTATTTATTTATGTCCCTGTACGCAAACAGGGATTATCTCGTTGCCTTGCCCTGTTGGATATTGTTCGCTGATTGAAGACCCACGCTTGTCCTAGGATTACTCTTTGTCTTGCTTGTGCCTGTTTGCCATTATTGAATCTATGCCTGTTTCATGACCACGTCTCTGAATAAAGCTCTGCATATGGATCCGCACGTCTCTCGTCTCGTCGGGTCCGTAACAGTTACGTTACTTTTGCGTTACTTTTTCTCATCTGGGCTGGGCTTGCTTGTTTGTTTTTTAATATAAAAAAAGTTATATTTTTGGCAAATGTAAAAGCCATTTTACACCAAAAGTGAAATGAATAAGCCTCAGACTGAATGAAATTTTAATTCATGTCTGTACAGTAGAAGAAAGTTCTAAAAATGTTTTTGTTTATTTCATATCTTTTGTTAATACTTTTTAGTATGGTTGAATTGGATCATCAAAGGTCAGCAACAAAGACACTGGTTAATAAAATGGGATTAAATACATAAAGAATATTTGTGTTATTCAACATTTAATTACTGCAGTCATATTGAGTTTGCATTTCACTGTTTTTGTTCATTCTGAGAAATACTGAACCCGAATATAAAGAATACTGATTTTTTTGTGCAAGTGAGATGATAAATGCATGTTTACATTAGGGATGTGCAGCTCTAGTCGACTAAACGGTACAGCTCCTACTAGTCGACACTGAAAACAATAGTCAATTACACGAGAGAAAAAACAAACATGATAATTTTATCATTCAAATTACCATCATTTTAACGTTACATTTAAAACATTAAAATAACAAGTTAAAATAAAACTTTTGAAAAAGAATACATATCAAAATATTTAAATATATAAATATTTTTGAAAGTGTATCTGGATGGAAACTAACTTACATTTTTACCTCAGCCCTCGCATGCGTTTTCTTCATGTCAGTTGCGGCGAGCTCAAAATGACCACGCGAAAAACCAGCAAGGTGTGGGATTATTTTGAATTAGAAGGAAACAGAAAAGTTTTGTGTAAACTGTGTAATGTCAAATTGGCTTACAATAACTCTACTGGAGCGATGCGTAATCATATTCAGTACAGACACGTATGCATTAGCTTGGAGGCTAGCCAAAGCCAGCAAATGTCAATCATGTCATACACTACAACCCGCCGCTGCGGTCCGCGATCCCATCCGCGCCATCTATTCCTCTAAACCAGGGGGTCTGCAACCTTCAACGTCAAAAGAGCCATTTTTGCCACTTTCCCACCGAATAAAATTACGTGGAGGTTTAAACGTCAGTCAAATTAGTTGTAGAGCACATCCCTAGTTTACATTTAGTCTAGATCTATAGTAACGTCATGTTTAAACAGTGAACACAACGCCTCTGCACTTACTCCCAATTTCTCTCAACATGGGAACAGGAGAGCTGTCAGTCAGTCAGTGGGAGAACAAAGTAACTTATTTGAAAAAGTAACTCAGATATTTTCTTCTAAATAATTAAAAAGTCATGCATTACTTTACTAGTTACTTTTAAAAGTAATCTGATTACCTAAACTCATGTTACTTGTAATGTGTTACCCCAAACACTGTTTTAATAAACAGAATGTTTTCATCCGTTGGTGTGGATGCTAATATAGTTATCGTTATAGTTATCTTCATAGTTATCGTTCTTGGTATGAACAGGCTTTAATTCAACAGTTAATTCTACAGACTCAATTTGGTACAAAGAGCACTGTAGATTATAGATTTATAAATATAAAAAATAGATTTAATTACAATATATATACAAAAATATAAAATTATGTATATATACAAAAATAAAAAATAATATGTATAAATACATATTTGGATATTTTTGTATATATTTTACAATTAAATATATTGTATACTTCATGTATACTTTACATTTGATTACTTTTGTATTGTATTTTAGATATCTGATTGTTTACTTGAGTACTTGATGTTGCTGTCAGATACCTGAAAAACATCAAGCAACATTTACTTAAAACAAAAATATTTGAAGGCTACATGACATTGTTTTATTTTTTAATATTGGCATTAATATGTAACTCTTTAAATAAATCAATGTCTTGAACAGCATATTAGTTGTTTCTCTATGCTTGATGATCAGATCAAGAGTTGTGAAATTATACGTGTATAATGTTATCTACGTCTGAAATTTCAGTATTGTGAAAACCTATTCTTGTTTAAATGTGAGCTAATGGGTTTTTATGTACGGTATCTGTGTTTGCATTTTTGGTGTGTTTTTTACATACAGAAGCTGGTCCATATTGCAGATGTGTGTTTCTCACCTGTGTGTGAGCGGGTGTGTATTTTCAGGTTCTCCAGGCGTGAGAAACTCTTGTGGCAGGTAGGGCAGTGGTGAGGTTTCTCGTTGGTATGAGTGCGAATATGAATCAGCATCTTGTACCTGCGTTAAACAAATTAATCCGGGATTAGTGCTCATATACTGTACGCACACCATCCAAGAGCAAACATTATAATAGACTTTAAAGTTTCTCAGTATCTTGGAGTGGGTGGAATTCTAACTGCTTCATGCTTAAACCCTATTGTCTGACCTGGCGTTAAAGCCTCTTCCCTTGCGCGCACAGCCCTCCCAGTGGCAGCAGTATCCTGAACTCTTCTCTGGTTTCACATGTGAGTCATTCACATGGTCCACCAGATCCTGCAGGCTCTCGAACAGCAGATGGCACTACAGAGTAAAGATAGAGAGCATAGCAGGACCAGGGAGGAAGCATAAAATGAATAGATTGTGAAGAGCTCTTTTAATATCTAATAGCATGCACTTAAAGGAATAGCTCACCCAAAGATGAAAATTGTCATTGTTTACTCACGCTCAAATTCTTCCAAATTTGTATGATTTTTTTTTTTTTTTTTTTGTTCTGCTGAAGACAGAAGAAGCTATTTTGAAGAATGTTGGGTAATCAATTGGTTAAAAATTAGGTAAACAGTTAATGGTAGCTATTGACCTTTATAGTATTTTTTTAATCATATGGCTACCGTCAGCTGTTTGGTTACCCACATTCTTCAAAATATCTTCTTCTGTGTTCAGCAGAAGAAAGAAACGGATACAAGTTTGCTATGCAGTTTCTAAAGTGTTTGAAGTGTATTGTTAACTGGTTTCTGGGTAGTTTTTACCTGGTCTCTATGATATTCTGGTCTATAAAAGTAAGTCTAAGGTATTTTTTTACCAATTTTGTTGCAAAAATTGACTGTAAAACACATCCGTTGAACAAATAATGCTACATCATTTTCTGTTTTATGATATATTTACTTTTTCACTTGGAAACATATTATGGAATTAATTAGCATTTAATTTAGTCTTCAACCTCATCATCATGGCTCAAAACAGTAATACTAGCGCTCTGTCATTCACCTTCAACCAGCGGCAGGCCAGCTGTTCGTCACTCGAGGGCTCAGGGGAGTGCTGACCAATCAGCATCGAGGAAGGCAGGCGCAGGGGACCCTCTGCACCAATCGGCAGAAAGAACTGGAAACCTGGAGGAGGAGAGGCGCTGTCCTCGTGGTACGTGGTGCTTTCGGATTCCTGGAGAAGTAGAAGAGCTTATGTATCAGTAATTGATTTCTGAATCATGTCCGACTCATCTTTGTTGGGAAGTATGAGACCACCTCGTGGCCGAACAAGTCCGGACATGTTCCCAAACCTACCCTCTATTTTTGATCCTAGAAAGGGTTCAGATCAGGACACTCTGTGAGACTAATGGCATGAATTAGTGTGGAGGGGAATTGAATTATGGTAATGGTGCATAACGCAGTCTCTTTTCCAGCAAAATTACATTTGTTTGTCAAAGAAACTTTGTCTACACTACAGAAAGCTAAAAACTTCTGAGATCATACTTATCTCAGAAACTATATTTTGATTCTTGAAAGTGATCCGAATCATTTGAATCCATTTACTATAAAAACAGACTCATTTTCTGATTTGCTCTGAATTTTCTGACATCGCTGAGACTAAAAGGTCATTTTCGACTATGTTAACTGATGGCAGAGTGATTTTTATGAATACATCTAGGCTTTATATATATATATATATATATATATATATATATATATATATATATATATATATGACTAAAAGGTCATTTTCGACTATGTTAGCTGATGGCAGAGTGATTTTTATGAATACATCTAGGCTTTATATATATATGATTAAAAGGTCATTTTCGACTATGTTAGTTGATAGCAGAGTGATTTTTATGAATACATCTAGGCTTTTTATATATATATATATACATTCATTTAACAATGTTGTTCAAAATCAACTGAACCATTTGAAAAATGATGCAGAGTTTGAGGTGTAAGTTACTCACTGAGGCCAGAAGAGGCGCTGTGGGGCTCCAGCTAGCACCACTGTCTATGGGAGAGGGTGGTGAGGGAGAGGAAGATGGAGACAGACTCAGATCTACCACCATGGACGATGAAGAATCTGACATGTCCTTGTCAGCTGCATCTGGAGATAAGAAGAAAGGAGGTTAGTTTTTGTACAACTGAGACAGTTATTGACTGTCAGACTATGAATTAGTGGTGGTTTTAAGTGACTCTTTCTGAAGTTACATCGTTACGCCAGTAGGTGGCAAAAGTCACAATAAGTGAGGTGCTGATTCATTCATTGAATCAATCTGTTCAAGCACACTGATTAATTCAGGAATGAAACAAGTGACTGTCTTTTTGAGTGAGTCATTGAATCACTCATTCAACTAATTTGTTCAAAACCGCTGCGGAATGAATAGTACCCAGATGAACTACTATTTCTGGTAGATTCTGAATTGTACATCTGATAGGCATTTTACTATCACATGAGGCTACAGGAAAGGAGTTGTAATGTCAATGAAATTACTCAATTGACCGTTCACAAAGAGCTTGATTGACAGGCGATCTGACCAATCATAATGCCGAATCCACCATCTTGCCAGACAAACAAATCAGACAGGAGAGTAGATTAACTTCAGTGGACTTAAACTTGAAAAATTGTGTGTAATGACGTCTGATGGTCATTCATGTTTATTTTGCACTTTGAGTAAATATGAAAAGATGATCGGTTCACGTGCCACTTGAACTGAGGCGCTACAACGATCTGTCATGACACATTAAAAAACCACAAAACGGTATTTATTGTTTGAATTTCTTAAATAATTACAAAATTTGAAAGCTGCATCCTTGTTTCATTCCAGTAGTAACCTGCTCTGTCTTGTCTGTTGATGTGTTGTCAGTTTCCTCTTTGCTCCGTGATGTATTCGTGAGAAGATGATGTGTAGTGTGAGAGCGGCATGGCTTGTCGGACATAGCAACAGTAACTAAGGAGGCTGGGTTTCTGTGAAGGGTCAACTGCTGATAACAAGACAAATGTAGTACATCCGAATTACATTCATACTACATACATTCATATTTATAGAACAAGGTTTTTTAACAGTTGCAAAGTAATTAATTATTCAAAAGCAGTGTCTATTCAGTGAATAAGCTATTTTGGATGTCATTGAATTGTTCATTCAGCATTTTGTTCAAAACAGCTGATTCATTCAGGAACTAAACAAGTGACTGTCTTTATGAGTGAGTCACTGAATCATTCACTGAACAAATTTGTTAAAAAACACTGATTGATTCAGGAATTAAACAAGTGACTAAATAATCCACATTACTGTAAATTAATCTTATAAATTGAGACATATACCTGTACTGTATGACTGTATGCATGTAGTGGTGCATGGTATAACCATAGTGGTATGTGTTTCATCTGTAGTTTAGCTATGTATTGGTTTGTGTGGTCAGTTGACTAACCAGGGCTTTTGGCCTTATGCAATGCGCGAGATATTCGAGCACGAGAAAAGTGCAGTGGGGCACAGATTGATGTTCTGAGCGTCCTGTCATGGCCAGAGGGAATCTTCAAGTCCAGGGGCTCATCCAGCGACAGCATGGCTTTGATCCACCAGCCTGAGAAAATCAAACAATATTTTATGTATATATATATATATATATATATATATATATATATATATAATGTTTTTTTTCCATTACGTCTCTCCGCAGTGGCCAGTGGCACCAACACTGACAGCTGTGATTTTGCAGCTTATTTTGTAGAAGGAAATACCCCCCCTCTCTCCCTCACACACACACATACGCAGAAACACTCCCACACATGTGCAGCTCCGCGTTCTCTTCAGCAACTGTAAGTCATTTACATTTCTTTCTGCCAGACAAGTCACACACACACACACACAAATGAACACACACACAAGCAGTTCATCACCCCAGCAGCCCCACTGCAGTCAAAACATGCAGAACGCATTACAGAGATATATAGATCTGAGTTCTTTGCTTTCCTTCATTCTTCTCCTCCCGTCTCAGTTTCTTTCTGTGATGCAGAGGAAAAGCTGATGAAGAGTGGGCCTCTGGCTTCAAATCTATGCGTGTTTGTACAAGAGGGTCTAAAAATATAAGACCACTAGGTGAAATTAGGAATGCACCATAGTTAAAATTCTGTTTGATAAATATTTTCAGTGTTGGGGGTAATGCATTACTTGAGTTATGTAATCAGATTACTTTTTTCAAGTAACTAGTAAAGTAACATGTTACTTTTAAATTTACAAGAAAGTATCTGAGTTACTTTTTCAAATACGTAATGCAAGTTACTTTGTTTTCCCATTTATTCAGTGACACCTCTCCTGTTCCCATGTTGAGAGAATTAGGAGTGAGGTGCAGAGGCACTTCCTTCAGGCTGAGGCTAATTAATTTCACTTTTGTTGTGAAAGGGCCTGTACAGTTGCCAAAAATATAACTTTTGTGTTTTAATTAAAGAAAAATAAGTAAGCCCAGCTCAAGTGACAAAAAGTAACCCAAAAGTAACATAATGCATTACTTTCCATAAAAATTAACTAAGTAATGGGTTACTTTTTTATGGAGTAACGCAAATATTGTAATGCATTACTTTTAAAAGTAACTTTCCCCAACACTGATTATTTTCAGGTTATGGCTGATATTAAAGTTATTTACTATTTTGCATATATTATATATATATATATATATATATATATATATATATATATATATATATATATACACAACATAGTGTTTGTTTGTTCATCAGAACAGATTTGGAGAAATTTAGCATTCCATCACTTCCTCACCAATGGATCCTCTGCAGTGAATGGGTGCCGTCAGAATGAGAGTCCAAACAGCTGATAAAAACATCACAATAATCCACAAGTAATCCACACCCCTCCAGTCCACCAGTTAACATCTCGTGAAAAGCTGCGTGTTTGTAATAAAGAAATCCATCAAGGCATTTTAACTTCAAACCATTGCTTCCAGCTAAAATACAAGTCCATAATCTTATAATATTGCTTTCTCCATCTGAATCAGGTGAGAAATACGCACAGATCAAGCACCTCTTGCAAGCAAAAACGGTCCAAAACAGTTGTAAACAAATATGTCGGTGGACTTTGATGTGAGAAGACAACAGGGGATGGACATTTTCACTGGAGGAAGCGTTATTATGGGTTATGGACTGAAGCAGTGGTTAAGTTAAATGATGGATTTGTTTCCTACAAACATGCAGGTTTTCACTTCACAAGGCATTAATTCATGGACTGGAGTCATGTGAATTACTTGTGGATTATTGTGATGTTTTAATCAGCTTTTTGGACTCTTATTCTGACGGCACCCATTCACTGCAAAGGATCCATTGGTGAACAAGTAATGCAATGCTAAATTTCTCCAAATCTTTTCAGATAAATAAAATAAACTCATTTACATCTTGGATGACCTGAGGGTGAGTAATTTTTCAGAAAATTTTTGGCTAAACTATTCCTCTAACTAAAAGTGAAAAATTGACTTTCAAAAGACACTTTTTGGACCCTTCTGAAAGTCCTCTCTTGCAGTGATGTGCATTACATAAACATTCATCTAACCATATAATTATTTTCTTCACTTACACAGGAATGAGGAAATACAGCACCTTCAAGTTATGTTTTTTTCTTACAGAGAACATTCACACTGTTGAAATGTTGATCTCGAGGCAAACACTTGTGGCTTTTCATAAACTCCTGCATGCTTTCTTTTCCTCATTCCTCTGATTCCCTCTCTCTGTGATATTACACAGTATTGCAAAAGGTTTGAGTGCTGAACACTTCCCCTCGTCTCCATCTCTTCGTCCCTCCCTCACTCTCAGTCTCTGGCATGGGGGTTTGTTTTCAATCTAACTTCTTCCTCGAGCTCCACCCTTACTTTCTGGGCTTTTTTATACACGCTAACACTGAGACATACTGTACAAACACCACAAATATTGCACGCATTTCTGAACGTCGACCTCCTGGTAACATTCAACAGGTTTTAAAATGGGTTTTGAATAGCTGCTTTAAAATGTGTCCAACCACAATGACAGTGGTGAGGTGGTGTTTTTGTGAGGACACTGTGGAAAAGAGCCAAAATGATCAAAATGATGGAACAAACCTTTTCTTTTTTTAATGCTGGAGAGAAATACCACCCAGAAATGTCTTTTGAATATCTACTTTTATGATTACATTCTCCACACAGACACATGCAAGGTCACTCTCTATTCTCTGTTTCTCATTCCTCCACATCTGCAAGTGTCTGAAATTCTGGCCCTTTCCCTCCTTTTGTTGACTCACACCAAAAAGCATTGGGCAATCATTCCTTTCCTATTTCTCTTTTTCACTCCCTCCTTCCAAAACTCAGTGATGCAATCCCATTATTTAGCCTGCAATCTCAGTGTCTGGCGTGAGAATGGGCCAGAAAAAGAAAGGATGGAGTGCTAGTGTATCTTACTAGGAGTTTTTCTTTTTACTTTTTAATTGCATGGATCCTCAAATATGATATACTGTAAATTATTTAGCCTATATATTACGAGTTATAATTTATATATTATAAAAACTGTCATTTGAAACAAAATGACATTAATTTCTGTAATTTATTTTACATTTTATTTAACCATTTAATTTGGTGGCAACAAAATATATAAATAATAAATAATATTGTTACTATTACTTATAAATTATTAGTAATTATAAAAAATATATAAAAAGTGTCATTTTGAAATTATCTGCTTTGTATAAAATTCATAGTTTAATTTATGTAACTTATTTGTCAGTTTATTTAAATATGTTGTATGTTACTTATATATTAATAATTTATACATAAAAACAATTGAAATAATAAGACATTACTTAATGTAATTTATTACATTATATATAAGTAAATATATATATATCATATACTTTATTTATATATATCAAATAATTATTAGTTTATATGTCATATAATTGTTTTATCTGGAAAATATCTACTTCTTCATTTAAGTTAAGTATAATTTATATAATTTATTTGACAGTTTCTTTAACAATTTTATCTAAAAAAATATTTAAATTTCAAAGTCGTTTAAAACAAGTAGCCAACAAGTTAAAGCAATATAACATTACTGTGTGCATATTTGTTTTTTCTTTCTTACTGGTAAATTTTATTTTATTTTTTTTCTGTCAAAGGACCCCCTTAAAACACTCTGTGCCATTCATCCATAACAGGATGAGGGTGGAGAACAAAACAGCTAAATAATGAATCACTGATGAGGAAGAAACAACAACATCCTACAGAAGGCAATGAGCGCCACATCACTCCCTCTCTCTTTCTTCATCGCTCCTTCACTTTCCACCCCCTGCATCTGGCAACAGGACAAGGTCAACACAGCCTCCCCTCCTCTAAAATTCCCATTCCCTCTTCTCCCCTTCTCTCTCTCTCTCTGTATAGTCTGTCATCCAGACACACACACACATTCCTCTGGCCGCAGCAGATTCACCCAATTTGTTTCCACTGCGCTTTTAAGTGTACATTAGAAATGCAAAGAGAAAGCCAAGCTCATAAACAATAACAAGAACCAGCTGTAGACCCAACGCAGCAATCGTGCGCAGTTTCTCCAGCGACGTGGAGCAAAGAGGAAGTCTGGGAGAACGGTCGCGGCTGAGAATCAAATGGACGGTGTGGATTAAGTGCAATTCGAAATTCTTCAGACATCATTTTCTCCCTTCTCGCGCTCTCGTATTTCTCTCCTCTCTCGCTCTCTTTTTCCATGCCTTTCCTCCTCCCCTTGGATTGCTCATGATTCGTGAAGGCCTCCAGGAACTCTGTCCAACCTCAAACTCAAGCCAAAGGGGGGAGAGATTGAGAAAATAGAATGAGACGTAAGGGTAGATGAAGAGAAAAAGGAATTCTGTTTCTTTTGGAAAAGAACAGATATATTGCTCAATATCGTGTGTTTATACTGTACAAGGTGTCCTCGTATAGGTAAAGTTAAATAAGGAACTAATGGAGATGAAGAATTCCAGAAGCAGCCATTGGTGGTTGGTGTTTCACAAGAAAAGAATGTGTGGTTTCATCTCTCCCTTCTGTCTTTCCTCACCCATTCTCTCCAGCGAACCCAACGAACCCCAACGCAAAAGCGAAGACCACATTATAAGTCAAAACTGATGTATGACGGACACGTCCCTCAGCAATCGCAGCAAACAATGTCTCACGACCCACTGAAACAATCATACACATACTCCCTCAGCCACACATTCATCCACAATCTGTCTCTCATTCCATTCCTCAGACCCTCTGTTAATGTTGCAGTTTGTTGCATCAGGACTGGGCTTGGCGTTGCACCGAGAACCTCCCAAAGTACTGCCATAACCACCATAGACACTGAGCTGGACACGGAAAACGCCCACATATTTGGATTAGCAGTCATCAGTGTGGGTTTTTCAATAAGCGATTTTTAAATGCACATTTGGTAGCCCCTAATCTTGATTATTTGCATGCATTTGCGATGTATGTGAGCGATAATGAACCTTAGTAAAAGTAGATGGCATACAAGATAGTTTGCCTATAAAAACGTGTATAAAAACCAGTTCACATGGTTTGTAAAAATTAGACTTGATTTAGGACCGTAAAACAGTACAACCCATTTAACGGAATGTACTTTGTTGTTTTTGTTAGCAAAAAATGAAATATGGTGTATTTTTTCTTATTTTACTGGAGCTAAAATTGTCAAATGTAAACTTATTGTTTTCAGTTACCAAGCTAACAATTTAGCCTACTAGTTTAGCGTTAAATGGTTACGAAAAGCTTTTCTGATTAGCTACGACAAGATATCACAATAATGCAGAATGGGATCTAGTTTGCCCCAACATAAAAATTAAATAAACCTCATCATGACAGGAAACATAAAGGTCTTGTATCATGCTGAAGGGGTTAAGTTAGCAAGATAACAATTTAACCTACTAGTTTAATGTTAAATGGTTATGAAAAGCTTGTCTACGACATGATATCACAATAATGCAGGATGGGATCCCTGATTTAAAAATGAAATAAACCCCATCAGGACACAAAACATTAGTCTTGTATAATGCTGAATGGGTTAATTGTGCGATAATTAACTGCTGACTGTAAATTACGAAATTTTCACACATCCTACTGCATATAAAAATAAACATGAAATATTTTATTATGCAGACTAATACAAGACATGTCTAGCACAGTTGAGAAATCTTGTGTAAAAAAATATTACACAAAAATATTTGACCGCGGAATGTAAGGACTGACCAATCAGCATCAAGTATTCTAAAAACCCCTTAAAAATAACACAATATTGCTGCATTTGAAACACAAATAAGCTCCCACCCACCCTCTCAGGTGTCCTCCATTCACACCTGTAGCTGCCCTGACATGACTGCCATAAGTTATATATAACACCAGGTGGTCTCTGTTTATGACAGAGTCTGTTTACCAAACCTTTTCCGTGTTGATCTCTATTCAACATTTAAGAAACTGGGTCAGACTGTCTGGATAAAACTTGCGCAAAATAGGCAAACACACATAGACACACGCACAACCTTAATCTTTTTCTAGACGTGTGCTGATACCGATTTCGTTTGTCCAGATGTGCCCGACGGTTTTACCTCAATAAAGACGCTCCGTCTGATTCCGAAATACGTGACCCGCTGAGGCGACTCGAAGCGCGCGATGCGTTTAACGCTTAACGATTAAAACGCCAGATGTCTTCATCAAAAACACCCCTGGATCCAGATGACCATTTCCAACTCACGCATATAACACGATAAGCTATACTTACACTAAAAACGCAAACTGTTGCTATTAGGATAAATTGCCGGGAAATACAGAATTGTGTCAAGTTAAGATAAATCGTTCTAAAATAAATACATTTCAAAGGAGCATCGTTTGCTTACGACGCCTGTCTACTGTCTCCCGGCTCCTTCCTCAGTCAGAAAAACAGACGAGGGAGAGGGAGGAGAATAAGACAGAGGGTGGAGGACATGAAATGATGATTCTTTATTTTCCTCCAGATGTGGTCTCTCTCTCAGTCTCGCAGTCAGATTACTGTATTATTCTCCCTCATCGATCCCGCCCTGCTGTGTGACCCCGCCCCCCACGGAGACGTGCGTGACGACGTCGTTCTCACGGCGCGACTTTGCTTACTTTGCTAAGACATTAATTTGATAAAGCTTGCAACACATGTAGTCTATATTCAGCTGGATTTCTGTTTCGACCGGCAAATGTTTGTTAAGATGTTTCTGTGCAAATTAGCCTAACAAAAGTATAGTCTAATGGTATTGAATGATTGTTATATTCATGTACCGTGATAGCTATGAGGTACAAGAATGTTATAGCTGTGTCTCTAAGTAAATTGTATTACCATGTTAAAAACAAACAAACAAAAACATGGCATGGTATTTTTAGTACTTTTTTGATAGCGTGTAAACGTCTGGTCAATAAAATCGCGCCCTCTGGTTGTCACCTGAGATACAAAAAAATTAAAATCACCGCAATAAACCTCATGTTTTAATTGATCAGATTTGGTCACTCAAGTGAACAATTGAATCTTCCTCCACAGATTATAGATCTTTTGTAAGCAGACGTCAAAGTTACCTACGGAGCCCTGCACATGACATGCAAGAAAAAATAAATAAATTGTGCGCACGATTTACTAATTCGTTCCTCGATGTACTAAAACGTGCAC
Organism: Spinibarbus caldwelli; assembly: GCA_039654775.1. Taxonomy (NCBI): domain Eukaryota; kingdom Metazoa; phylum Chordata; class Actinopteri; order Cypriniformes; family Cyprinidae; genus Spinibarbus; species Spinibarbus caldwelli. Next base: position 14,910,097 of record CM077231.1, read on the forward strand.
ACGATTACTATTTCATTCCCTCGATTTGCTAAATCGTGCACATGATTTGCTAATTCGTTCCCTCGATTTGCTAAATCGTGTGTACAATTTACTATTTCGTTCCCTCGATTTGCTAAATCGTGCGCACGATTTACTAATTCGTTCCCTCGATTTATAAATCATGTGCACGATTTAGCAAATCGAAGGAACGAATTAGTAAATCGTGTTCACAATTTATAAATCAAGGGAACGAAATAGTAAATCGTGCACACGATTTAGCCTACTATTTTTTTTCCTGCATGTCATGTGCGGGGCTCTGTAGTTACGTCATTTGCAGCTGCACACGCATTGTAGTGGCAGAAAAACAATGGTAACAAGCTGAGGGAAATGGGCAAAATCCACAGAATAAGAGAACAAATGTCTTGTTGTGCCTTTGGATTTCAGAATCGGAATGAAAAAAATATTTTTATAGAACACCGCTGTCAAAGATGCGCTATGAAGCTAAACGCAGAAACCATATCTGGTATATATATGCAAGCCACAGACCAGACTGATGAAACCTGAATTTGACGTAAACAACATCGGTCTACATAACATGCAAACATATGCAATTCATATGGAAAATAATGTATTAACAGTTACAGCATGAAATCATATTTAAACCTACAATATTTTACATAGATCATTTAAACATATATAATTTTAATCTCTCAATAGGTTGTTTGCACATGGCATCATTGCTGTGGCGCGAAATGTTGGTGGAGGGCGGGAAGTGATTTTCCTATATAGGAATCGCTTGCAGAAACTCAAAATAACTATGTTTTGCGTTGTTTATGTATGCTCAAATCGGTCAAAACGAGAAACCACAGGGAGCTTTTATTGTGTTTGAAAATTTGTTGTTTATAAATTGACTGAAAAACGCAGGAAAAAGTGGCTTGTAAACCTGCGTCTGCGGCTGGGAGGAGTAGAGTTGGATAATGCTTGTGTGTGCAACTGTTAATATAAGATATAATAAAATATTAAGATATTAATGAAGAAATATATAAATAGATACAGGTCTGCCAACCCTTACACATTCAGCGTGAGACAGTCAGAATTCACTCAATGATAAATGCCACACATAGACACGATGTAAATAAGATATTTTTGCAGTTTAGAGAGCTTCACTGATTATAATAGAACATTGTGAGATTGCGATAAATTGAAGTGAGTGATAGCTTTTTAGTGATTATATGGAAGTGCTATTTGCTCTCTTTCTAAGCTATAATCAATTCTGAATCTGAATAAAAGTTTTGTTTTACATATTGCTAACAGGACCAATGGCCACATACCCTGTACATGCAGCAAAGTTTCAGGAGTGACATAAATCCTGCATCCCTCATATAAATGCGGGATTCACTTTCGAAATAGCTTGTTTGCAATCAGGGTTAGTTGCTTAGCCTATATCCACCGCCTCGATTGCAGGCAAGTATTTCAATTTTTGGGAAAAATTGCTCCTCTTCATAACATAAGGATCACGTCCAACATATGTTGTGATTTTCTGTTTATACTTTTCTCTTATAATAGTGTCTAAACAAGTACAATACGGACTTTTCTCCATCTCATCCACTCAGCTTTTCACTTCCTGTCCTCCATCTGAATTTTGCATGTCATCAGAATCACGTGATTGCGAACAAGCTATTCGAACTTTTTTTTTTTTCGCAATTCCAAGTTTGAATCACTAAATTCAGCCATTATAACCCACAATTCCGAGTTTATTTCTCTCAGTTCTGATTTTTCTTCTCAGAATTGTGAGATATAAACTGGAAATGACATTTTTTACGCATTAATTCCGTGACCTCCATAGATGGCTACTGCAGAACTGTCATTATCTGCCACCAGGTTGGCTCCACCCACAAAAATATCATTGCTGTTTGCAAACATCCAAATGGTCTAATGGTCCTAAAGTACATTGTATTACCATGTAAAAATGCATACTTGCATTTTTAGTATGTTTTTGGATCGATTAAATGTCTAGTTGATAAAAGTGTGCCATCTGTTGGTCACTTGAGGTACTAAAATTAAATTCACCTCAACAAAGTTCTTTTTTATGTTTTAAGTGACAAGATTTGGTCCCTCTGAGTGAACAACTGAATCTTCCTCCACAGATTATTAAACCCGGTTATCCAGAAACTGTCACAAAAAGGCAAAGGCCATCTGATTGGAGAAGGCAGCTGCTCCCAGTGCTGATGCTTGTGCAAATGCTGTGATGCCCATGAGCGCTGCCCCACCCCCAGACCCTCCACATGCCCTCTTGCCTCTCTCCAGGGGTATATATAGCCTGAGAAGGGACCCGGACAGCCCTGGCAGTCAAAATGAGGTTTCTCCTCCCTGTCTGCTGCCTGCTGCCTCTGCTGGCACTCGCCACTGCAGGTAAGAAGTTTAAAAACTGGATTCGAGCGATGCTGAACTAACAGCTGCAGATGTACACAGCTGAAGTTTGAAGGTAAAGGTTTTAGTAACAGTGATTGGGGATTCGCCTGGGAGTATTAGGCCTCAAGATAAATGTCTGAAATCCTAGATCGGATTGCTTGTCCTTGGTGGAGATGAAGCTCCCTACATCTGTGCCTGCTTGTATTCATATGTGTATATGGAGAAGTGTTTTATAGAATGTGTTGTATAATATCTAGGGTTTCTTGTCTTGTTGTTTTTATGAAGTTGAATATGTAAGTTAGTCAAATTGCTCTTTGATTCGTTCACTCTGAATCATCCAGTGCACTCAAGTACAGCATGTTCAGTACAACTGAATTTCAGTTTCTGAATGGCATGTACTGTATGTGTAGTGCTGGCAAAAGTGTTTTTGGGAGTCATTCTCTCTGATTTTGGGGCTTGTGTAGACACACAAAACCCTGGAAAACTGAATGACCTCCTTTCTTATTACTCTTGTGAATTATGTAACTTCTGATAGGTATGAAAATGTATTATAGAAAAGGGGAGATTTCAGCTGCTGTGCTCTGTTTATACCAGGATTATTACAGTTAACTAAATAAAACCATTAGGAAAAAATAGCCCAAAAAAAAAAAAAAACATTTTTGTTAGCTGAAATAACATGAACGTTAACTGAAACAAAATAAATTATATATATATAAAAAAGACTTATTTCAGCTACATGGCAAGGCAATGTCTCATTTTCATTTAGTTCAACTTGGTGTATTAAAGAACTAAAACTCTGATAAAAATGAATAAAAACTGTTCTTACAAAACTAATAAAAATGACAAATAACAAAAACTACTAAAACTTTAAATAAAAACAGTGAAAAAAAAAACATTCAAAAACTATAATCTTAATTATTAACTTTTTTAACACTTTTATGGGTCAATAACTGATGAGTGTCCACGATAAAGGAAAAAAAAAAAATTGTTTAAAATGCTACTTTAAAATGCATACTAATTTCTTGAAATATACACTTTATACTCATGTCAGTTACATAGATTTTAAAAGTTTTTAGATATACTTTTATCATCGTGAATTATTAAAACAGTATTTTAGGGAGTTGCATTGCATGACCTGAACTAACCTTGCCTTGTCATAATTGTTTAAAGACATTTATTTATTTTAAAATTGACTTGACATATTTATTGACACACATTCATTTTCTATTTTTTTCTAGATATTTTTTCTGCATGTTGGTTGCACCACTTGACTTTATCAGTAATGACACATAACTCTGAATTGGAAGACAAATGTTTTTCAAATATTAATAAGTGCAGACGTTTTGTTGAAATTTTGTTGATAAAACCTGTCAAAATACATGTCAAAATACTTAATAAACTTACTTAATATTTTCTCTACGGCACCTTAATTCTTTAATTCTATCACCCTGACAAATAGAAATAGAAAATTAATTTAATGTTAGAAAGTAAAAACACGCTCATCATAGAAGAGTTGTATCAAAGTTATTGTATGTATGAATTGAATTTTAATTGTACTTTTGAAAAAAAAAATGCATTAAAAAAACATTAATATGCATAAAAATTATATCTTTTTTCTCGTTCACCTGAGTGGATAACATTTAACTTATAATCTCATATGCATCAGAATGTAATTAATTCTTATATCTTGTGCTTTAATATTCCTGTTCATTGAATCGATGATAGTTGAAATCCTTTGGTCAAAATTGCAGGGAATCTGTTGGTGGCTTTCTTGTTTCTTAGTCAAAGAAAACCGGTTACACTTGGTGAAATAATTAGAGACTGTCGCTTCCTCCTGCTTGCTTTTAAGTATTATCCTTGTCTGTCCTTGCATTGTTCTTGTTCTCTCTCTGCGTCTGTGCTGTCGGGTGGTCAGGCCTTGAGTGCACCATGAAATCAGACACTGTTCGTCGAGCAGTTGCGTGGTCATGCTTCACAGCTCCGCTAACACGCCCCCTTGTACTTTCTATCCACATATACACTTACAGTCCACAGCTGCTGTCACAACACTACTGTCTCAATCACTATTTATTTCTGTCTTGCAGGCCTTGTAGGGGCAACCATTATATTAACAGAGGGACTTAAAGCCTCTGTCCTGCCTCTCTACTGTATGTGGCCTGTTTTAGCACCAGGGCTTTCCCTGTTACAGTCCACTCACACCAGCCAATCATACGCAGACATTGCTCGCAAGCCAGAATAAACCGTGTTGCTATACAAACAAATAAAACACATACAATACTTACATCAGCACGTTGTATGTACATGCATTAGGGATATTAAAACACACAGCCATGCATAAACAAATACATGAAACCAAGTCAACGTGCACTCAAAAAAATCGTAACTATTTTACGGTATTTGGTAAATTGGTTGCAAATTTGTTAGTTTTAGGGGTGGACTTTCAAGTTTTATTTTTTATTTTCTAAAAATCATATATTTATGTAAATCACACATCACCTCGTAAAATAGTTATGCTTTCTCATGAGATTGGGTTGAACCAAACAAACAAATTGGAATACAAATGGTCAATAAGCAAATCTATAAGCACTGATGAAGCAGATATTTGTGTTTCTATTGGTCTCAATGGGAAACATTAGAAATTATAATAATTCTAGTTCAGATTCCTCTTAACAATTTTGGGTTTCATTTTTTTTAAATAAATAATTGTTTTTTAAAGAAAATATAAGAAAAACAAATACAGGGCTGTTGTCAAATGCTGAGATAATTTCAATAAAACATTTAAAACAATTTTAAAAGAAAAGTGGCGACGTATTTCAGATTTCACATGTTTTGCTATGATGTGATTTACTAAAAAGAACCGGCTCACTGGCTCATAAATTATGATTTGATTCACTAAAAAGAACTGGCTCATAAGAGTCATTCCCTCGAGAATCAGACTTCACTGGTCAAATTATGATTTGATTCACTAAAAAGAACCGGGTCTTAAGAGTCATTCCCTCGAGAATCAGACTTCACTGGTCAAATTATGATTTGATTCACTAAAAAGAACCGGGTCTTAAGAGTCATTCCCTCGAGAATCAGACTTCACTGGTCAAATTATGATTTGATTCACTAAAAAGAACCGGGTCTTAAGAGTCATTCCCTCGAGAATCAGACTTCACTGGTCAAATTATGATTTGATTCACTAAAAAGAACCGGCTCATTAGAGTCATTCACTCGAGAATCAGACTTCACTGGTCAAATTATGATTTGATTCACTAAAAAGAACCGGCTCATTAGAGTCATTCACTCGAGAATCAGACTTCACTGGTCAAATTATGATTTGATTCACTAAAAAGAACCGGCTCATTAGAGTCATTCACTCGAGAATCAGACTTCACTGGTCAAATTATGATTTGATTCACTAAAAAGAACCGGCTCATTAGAGTCATTCACTCGATAATCAGACTTCACTGGTCAAATTATGATTTGATTCACTAAAAAGAACCGGCTCATTAGAGTCATTCACTCGATAATCAGACTTCACTGGTCAAATTATGATTTGATTCACTAAAAAGAACCGGCTCATTAGAGTCATTCACTCGATAATCAGACTTCACTGGTCAAATTATGATTTGATTCACTAAAAAGAACCGGCTCATTAGAGTCATTCACTCGATAATCAGACTTCACTGGTCAAATTATGATTTGATTCACTAAAAAGAACCGGCTCATTAGAGTCATTCACTCTATAATCAGACTTCACTGGTCAAATTATGATTTGATTCACTAAAAAGACTTCACTGATCAAATTATGATTTGATTCACTAAAAAGAACCGGCTCATTAGAGTCATTCACTCTATAATCAGACTTCACTGGTCAAATTATGATTTGATTCAGTAAAAAGTACCTGCTCGCAAGAGTCATTGGTTACGCGTTGTATGTTTTTGATTCACTAGGAAGAACCAGAACATATGAATTATTTGGTGGTGAATTAGTCTACATTGATTGCACTGTATACTTTGCAATGAATAGTAATGCAGGGAATATGTTCAAAGTATTTTAGCATGTTTTTTTCTTCCACATTGGAAACATAATGGAAATGAATGTCATGAAAATCAGTCGTGTTCTTTTTTTCCAGAGAGGAAGAGTCCTTAGTTAAGTTTTGCCTAGTGACCACAGCTATCTTCGATAAATCACTCCTCTAGATAGGACCACATAGAATAAAGTGGTTTGACAGTCAGTGCTATCAGAAAGAAACATTTATATACAAGCTGAAGAGAAATGTTATTTTAGCAGATAAAAGCAGAGAAACTCTTCTCAGCGTAGGCTATTTGTGTCATGAAGACCTAGGACCTGGGATCGAGCACCTGTCCATTCCTGTCCTCACCTCAGAACAAGCTGTCGAAGGGGGAAGGGGCTGGTCTACGTCACTTAGACCTTACTGGAAAAATGCAGATGATCTTATATGATCAAAAATATGGTTGGTTGGTTTCATATTGGGGTAATTTACCAGTACTGGTGGTATTACTTCAACAGGAGACACCTGAGACACTGGAATAATAATAAACACAAAAACATCCCTTCTAGTACAACATTCAAGTTCTGTAGCACATCATAACCAGCATTTCTATTTCAGTGACATTTAAAAAAAAAGTTGTGAGGTCAAATAAATCAAAGTTTCCCCTCATCTATATCTTCATCAAAGTAATTATTTGACATTGTATTAGTGTTGTGGCAATTACGTAACCATGAACATGGACTAGTAAAGACAGCAAGCCAGCAGTAAAGAGCAACTCATACCACAGTTACATGGCCTTAGGCCTTCAAAATGACTCATGGTTACGTCGATGACACTCTTGCACTATGTCTTTGGCCTAAATGCAGCTCTCCTGTGAGTGTGAGCGTGTGTAAGTGTGCAAAACATATCGCATTTACACTGACTAGAGCCAATTCAATTAATTAGACTTCTAATGAACACATAAGCTCGTCAGAGAGCATTTTTACCAAGTGGTCGAATGCCAAAGGTAGAGGAGGTTTATCTGAACTAACTATAGACTGGTGCCCTCTGCTGTCAGTATGTTGTTGAACTGTTGCGTAAATTAACTGAGGGTTTGTCTTTTGAGGGTAATTTAGCATTAAGTCAAAAAAGTGCTTTTGAATGTGTTTTTTTCACTTTAATATGGATTCCATTTTGTAGGCCACTGAAATGGCTGTGTACAGAAAACACTTCAGTCTGCAAAAATTATACCGGAAAACGAATTAATGCATCGTTATTTACAATTTGATGAGTATTTGTTCAATGGAAGCATTGGCATTAAAACTAGAGGTGGAAATCTGGTACCCAGCCGTCATGCTAACACCTTTATCAGAGCCGCCTGCCGCCACGCCGGAGGACAGTATGAAAAATAAACCTTGCTCTGATGATCCACATGAACAGAAAGGACTTGGCGTTCTCTTCTCCTGCCAGATCTGCTCCCTATTTCAGGATGTGATTCACATGAAAAGCATTTAGCATTCATCGCCGCATGAATCACAGAGATGGGTCATCGCCACAGACTCACACGTTTGCGCCAACAGCAGCTCTACCACCAAGTCACATTGTTCAAATCCAGCTATTACAGCTACACCATTATGGTTCTGTACATGATTGAGGATAGCAACCGTGATTTTATTTTGCTTACTTGAGTGATGTTGTAGATCAGGGGTGTCCATTCCTGTTCCTGGAGATCTACCTTCCTGCAAAGTTCAGCTCCAACTCTAATCAAACACACATGAACCAGCCAATTAAGACCTTCAGAAACACTTGATAATTACAGACAGTGATGTGTTGGAACAGGGTTTGCACTGAACTCTGCAGGAAGGCAGATCTCCAGGAACAGGATTGGAGACCCCTGTTGTAGATGATACTGCTGTATGCTAATGTTATATACCTACAGTGTGAGATGCTTATCTTCAGAGATGTTATGTGGAAGCATAGACTGTAAAAAAAGATGGACAATGTGTTTTCCACTTCCTTCCACTATAGAAAAGTGAAGTCAAATCCTGACGTCATTTGGAGCCTTTCTACCGAGGGGGACCACACCCCACTTCTTTACGGCACACTTATACTGAAATTTTGGCAACAAACATTTTGGCCAAAACAACTGCGTCAGCATTCATTTATGCATATGGATAAGCTACAATAGGTGAACATGTCCGCAGTGTGGACGCACTTCACCATGACCAAAAATGATGCTAAAGTAGCAATATATAAAATTTGTTATATAAAATATTGAAAGACAGCTTGATGCAGAAGAACTTTACTACAAATTTTAACACAACACCCTAAACAGAGTAACAATTACCCAACTACCACTACTACTTTTCAGGTTTTGGTTTTCGGCTAAATTAAAACCTAAATTAAAATTTCACGGTGTTGTGCATAATCACGTTTGTTGCCATTATGTTGTAATATCAAATCTGATTTATTCTTCATTCTATGTGAATGGAGATATTTTCCATAACATTTAGGTTAATATTATTGCTTTTCTTCTGCAGATGCAGTGGAGTCTGAGACTGAGCCGCTTTTGCCGTTCCAGCTGAAATCTGAAGGCAAGCTCTTCAACTGCTGTGATGGCACAGAGGATATAAGCCAGAGCTCCTCCAATGACACCCCTGCACCAAACAGACCTGTGTGCCAACCTTGTGGCACTGGTGCACATATTGACACCACGGCAGAAGATGTCAGCTCTAATGAGGACGAAGAGGAGGAGGTTGTTTCAGAAGAGAAATCTGAAGAGTTGAGTCAAGAGGAGACCTCTTCTGAAGAGATTTTAGAGGAGGAGGCACAGGAAGAGGAGACAGAAGTTGAGTTAGATGAATCTAATGAAACGGTAGAGGAGGAAGTTCTTGAGGAGACTCATGAAGTGAAGGAGGAGGAGATTGCAGAAGTAGACAGTGATGTAGAGTCACAAATGGTTGTTGAGGAATCTGTGGAAGAGGACAACGAGGAAGATTCTCAGACCGATAAGGAGGTGGCTGAGGAAGAGGAGGTTCTTCAGATTCAAGATGAGGCAAGTGAGGATGAGGAGGTTTCTCAGACAGAAAAGGAGGCAGAGGCGGTTCCTCAGGGTGAAGAGCCGGTGGAGCAAGTGGAAGAGGTAACAGAGGAAGAAGCTGTAACAGAAGAAGAAGGAGCTCCTGAGGTTGTGGAAGAACCAGAAGAAATGGTGGAAACAGAAGTAGCTGAGGAACTAGTTGCAAATGTTGTTGAGGAGGTTGTTGAAGTAGCACAAGAGGCAACTGAAGGGCTTGTGGAACCAACTCCAGAACAGGTTCAAGAAGATATTTCTGCACCTGCTGAAGAAACAACAGTGGAAGAAGTGTTAGATGATGTACCAGCAACCAAAGAGTCTGCGAAAGGTACAATATGATTCAGTCAGCATAAATGATATTGGACATTTAGAAACAAGATAATTGTCAAATTAGAATCTTTAAGTACATTTGCAAAGATATTTTATAAAATCACAAGTTCTGGATTTCACACACGTAAATTCACTAAACAACGTTAAATGTGTTTTTCACCTCTACCATTGTTCTGCGAAATTTCACGCGTGATATCCAGTTACTTAAGAATCCATGCAATCAGAAATTTCGTAAAAGTGCAAATGTTCATTTCGGTCATATAAATTTGCCATTCACCAACAGAAAGCTGCTTGGTTTAAAAGTGACTTCTGTCTGAGAAATAAATTTGCTAATGTGACTGCACCTTTATACTAATGTAAAGTCTAATATATGTAAAAGCTTCAGAATCATCTTAAAGCCTCTTGTTAAATTCCATTACAGTGGAAATAAGCAGAGGGAAAGCACTATATTGTTGTCCCGTCGCCAGGGGGCAGAGGAGGACACTACTGTTAAAGTCAGTTCCTCGTGCTTCTCTACCTGATACTTCGAAGGTGGCACAGGAATAAACCCACCACCAAAATAACCTAACAGAAATAACCCTTGGCACAAGTCCATTGCCATTCATAACAATATGTTCTCTGGCCTGCATGGAAGACAGTTTTCTAATGGGGAAGAAATGTTTCAGATGCTTTTAATAGTACATTGATTGTGTTTGACTGGCTCCAAATAGATGGCTGATGTAGATGTTGCAGTTGATGAACCCAACATGACAGTTGCTTTCTGTTTTGGAGATAAAATAAAAAAAGAAAAAAATATGTAAACTTAAAATAATAAATAAAAATATGGAAAAATGATAACTAAACTAAAACGGCAATAAGCTGAAATGGCAATCAACAAAAACAGAAATTTGTATCAAAAGCATATGACTGTAGGGTAGAAAACATGACACTGGTGCCGATAATATGGCTGGAAAAAAAAAAAAAAATAGTGTGCTAGCACAAAACCATAACTAGACCACCAGCATTTGTGCTGGTCAAAGCTGGATTTTTTAGCTTTTAGTTGTTCAATAAAATAAACAAGCAACACATTGAGTTGATACATTGTTTCCTATGATTGTGATTCTTGTGTAAATACAGATGCAGCTTCTTTCCTCAGAGATCTTGTTTACTTCAGATGTAAATCTAAACTCTGGCAATGTTCTGTCGATTCCACAACAGATTCCTAAGTTATAAAGAATAAAAATATAGGTAAAATACATAAAAAAAACAATTTAGAAATGTGTCCTTAGAATAAAAACCAAAGGGTTATTACCTAGAAAGTGAAATGTAAAGTACATTTTAAAAATACAGATTAGAAAAAAATTGAAAATGCCAAATAATAATAATCTTGTTTCGTGGGTCCACAAGAAAGAAAATGTTATGATGATATGTTCATGTTTTATGCTGATTTTGGCTGGCTGTTTTTCTCTGGCAGTGGAGAAAACAACCCCCTCAGGTCCTGCCACAAGAGATCGGTCTCACATTGAAGAGACGCTGCGTCTGGCAACAGCCGAACCTTCACGGGAATTTGTCAGTGAGTCATATACTGGAAAAAAAAAAAAAACCTTTCTGGGATATACAGTATGTTCCATATCAGGCTAGTTATTTCATTAACCAATTACATTTTAGCTTCACCAAAATCTCCAAATGGTAAATAGCTAACTTTTGAAATGGCAGAATGAGTCAGTTTCTATGATAATTTCATCAACTCTACATCTTGTAGATGCTCTGAAGAAGCTGCAGCATGTCTACAACACTGCAATTAAACCCATGGACAAGGCCTACAAATACAATGAGCTCCGGCAGCATGAAGTGTCAGGTAACATCTTTTTTAGATATTGGATTCAGTTTTAAAACATCATTCCAGACTGCTGCTCTTCTACCAAGAAAAGGATCTAAAGGAACCCCCATCCTCAACTGAACTCTCTGATTTCTTTACATTATTCAGATGCAGAGATCACCTCTAAGCCCATGGTGCTGTTCCTGGGTCCTTGGAGCGTTGGCAAGTCTTCCATGATCAATTACCTTTTGGGTCTCGATGAGAAACAACAGCTTTACACTGGTAACCCATCAAAAAATGAAATGAGCTGTTATACAAGATCATTTTAGTTCTCCTTTGTTCCTTCATCTCGCTCTCTTTTGCTTTCTCTCAGGGGCTGAGCCCACAACCTCAGAATACACTGTACTGATGCACGGTGAGAAGCTTCGCACCATTGAGGGCATTGTCATGGCGGCAGACAGTTCCCGCTCTTTCTCACCACTGGAGAAGTTTGGTCAGGGGTTTCTGGAAAAGCTGGTGGGAATCGAGATGCCGCACAAACTCCTGGAGCGCGTCACCTTTGTGGACACACCTGGAATCATTGAGAACCGCAAACAACAGGAGAGAGGTGAGAATACAATATTCATAACGACTACAGGATAATCAGACAACATGCACTTCTGATCCTGAATTGAATAGTTAGTTAATTAGACTATTTCCAATGCTCAAATGTTCCATTAATGATTCTTTTAGGACATTTAAGGAATAAATGGAAAAGGAAATGAATTCCATGAACAAAGTTTGGAAACATTTTAATTTGGTAACCAGTTTTGACTATTAACTAGTTATTTGCGTTTTACTAGCATATTGGCTGTTTATTAGTACTTACAAAGCACATATTTCAAATGACCATATTCTACATTCCTTAATCCTACCCAATACCTAAACTTCACAACTACCTTACTAACTATTAATAAGCAGTAATTAGAAATTTAAGGCAAAAGCTGTAGTTAATAGTGAGAATTGGACCTTAAAATACAGTGTAACCCAAATGTTTGAATAAAAATGCATTCATAACAGTTCTTGCAAAACGTGCGTACACAGACATTTGAATGACTTTTCAGAGTTTAAATGCAATCCAATAATTGACTTTAACTCTATTAAAACAACAATACTAAACAAGGAAATGTGGAAATATACACTACCATTGAAAAGTTCAGCATTCAACAAGGATGCATCAAATTGATCAAAAGTTAATGTAAAGACATTGATAATGTTACAAAAGATTTTTATCTCAAATAAATGCTTTTATTTTGAAAAAATGCATCCCAGTTTACAAAAATATTAAGCAGCACAACTGCTTCAACATTGATAGTAATAAATAGTGTTTCTTGAGTAGTGATTCATCATATTAGAATGATTTCTGAAGGATCATGTGACATTGAAGCCTGGAGTAATGATGCTGAAAATTCAACTTTACCATCAAGAGATTAAATACATTTAAATATATATTAAAATATAAAAAAAAGTTATTTTAAATTGTAATAATATTTCATAATATTACTGTTTTTAATACATATTTGATCAAATAAATGCTGCCTTGGTCAAAAATCTGACCGACCCCAAACTTGAATGGTATTGAATGTCATTTAATATTTTTGACATACTTCAACACATAAAACACATAAGGTAAGCCTTTATCTTTAACTAAATATTGTTATATAAACAACCAGTCAGTAACTAGTTAGTTTGGATTTTTGACTTAGTAAAACGAATCAACTCATTAGAGTCATTATTTTTGCAATCAGACTACACTTATTGCGCTAAATTTTAAATTCACTAGGAAACAGCTCATATTAATAATTCGCTCAAAAACAACACTTCACTGGTCATGCTGTTTGTTTTACACCATATATTCACTAGCGTTGCTGTAGCACCATTGAATAAGTCATTTTAAGAATATTTTAGGACAGTATTCTCCAAGCATTGGCAGAAGAAACCAGAAGGAACCAGTTCTGAATAAGAATCACTTTCAACTCTAAAAGACAATAACATGAGTACTAATACTCAGTATAACTAAGACATTCTTCCTTTGTGTACATTTACAAATTTGAAACTCTCTTGTTGTATTTTAGGTTACCCCTACAGCGAAGTGTGCCAGTGGTTTATCGACCGCGCTGATCTCATCTTCCTGGTGTTTGACCCAACCAAACTGGATGTTGGATTAGAACTTGAAATGCTGTTCAGACAGATGAAGGGACGCGAGTCACAGATCCGTATCATCCTCAACAAGGCTGACAGTCTAACAACCCAGGACCTAATGCGCGTGTATGGTGCCCTCTTCTGGAGCATGGCACCCTTGATTAACGTGACAGAACCACCACGTGTCTACGTGAGCTCATTTTGGCCACAGGATTATGCTCTTGACACCAACAGAGACCTTTTTAAACGTGAGGAGATCTCTCTGCTGGAGGACCTAAATCAGGTAATCGAGAACCGGCTGGAAAACAAAATCGCCTTCATTCGGCAGCATGGCATCCGGGTGCGTATTCACGCTCTCCTGGTCGACCGCTACCTGCAGACGTATTATGAGAAGCTGGGTTGGTTTAGTGACCCACATGAGGTTTTCAATGATATTGTCAGTGACCCTGACAAATTCTACATCTTCAAGTCCATTCTGGCCAAGACCAATGTGAGTAAGTTCGACTTGCCAGAACCGGAAGCGTATCGGGACTTCTTTGGAGTCAATCCTCCCAGCGGCTTTAAGCTCCTCTCTTCATACTGCAGCTGGTCAGGAGGATGCCTGCTGGAGAAGATCGAGAAGGCCATCACAGATGACTTGCCGGCTTTGCTCAGCAGTCTGGCAGAGAAACGGGAAGCCAAGGCAGAGGCAGCTGCAGAAATCAAGGAGAAACCCCAAAACCGTTGGAGAAGACAGTAAGAGAAGTATGGTGGGAGAAGTGGGAAGTATGGAAGAGTGGCACCAAAGCAATGAATGGATGGATGAGAGCTTATAAATGATGATTCACATCAATGAAAAGCCAGTTAAACACAGAGACTCTTACCACTCTGTATGAAACAGACCTGAATGAAGGGAATCACTGTCCAATTTTTCTTCCTTTTCCGTTATTCTTTTTCTTCCTTGTTCAAATTTAACTCAGCTTGCAAAATGTTACTTATTTATACTGTTTAAAATAAATAACGTCATAATCTTATTTATTTATTGTTTAAATGTCATTTGAAAAGTGTGAGTTATGGACGCTTGTTTCCACCAAAGAATAAAAAATAAATAAATTAAAAGGTAATTGTGACTTTTTATCTCACAACTTTTTTTTTTTTTTCTGTCAAAGTCAGTGTTGCAAGATATATATATCTCGCAAAGATATACACATCTCGCAAAGTTTATATCTCGCAATACTGGGCTTTATTATTTATTTTTTTTAGCAGAATTGTGAGTTTATATCTCTGAATTGTGAGATCAAATGTCGTAATTGCCTTTTAATTTTATTTTTTCTTTATTCTGTGGTGGAAACATGCTTCCATAGTGAATATGCTGTATGTGGTAGAACGTTTATCTTGATTAAATTACTTCAGTTCCACTTGTACATATTGATCATATTCTTTGTTCAATTTACTGCTGTATGAGTTGTTGGTAAATGAGATGATAATTTTTGTTGCATTTGCTTACATTATTGCATGTTTCAACTGTGGTGGCATTAAATTGTTTTTGTTGATCTCGAGTTACCCAATATGGAAATTAAACGTTAAACTGGATATTTAAGTCAATAAAAAAAAAATACACTGAGATACAGTAAATAAGTGGATGAATAGTGAGACAAATGATAATGATTTTGCAGCTGCAATTGCTTCGCTTTAACATAAGAGGACCCAAAATATCCACTAGATGGCATAGCATATCATTGAACTCACTGCAATAAAATAGTGATCACAGTTCAATGAAGTAACCTTTGGTCTCATGAAAGATACAGTTTATTTAATTTATCTGTTTATCTATTTTGATAGCAGCAATCTATGCATTTATCTATATAAAATATCATTTCAACAGGGCAATTTGTGTAAAACATTTATTTTATAGAGCTACATCACGTGTAAACTCACTTCTCTTAAAGGGATACTCCACCCCAAAATGAAAATTTTCTTATTAATCACTTACCCCCATGTCGTTCCAAACCCGTAAAAGCTTTGTTCGTCTTCGGAACACAAATTCATTTATTTTAGATGAAAACCGGGAGGCTTGTGACTGTCCCATTGACTGCCAAGTAAATAACACGGTCAAGGTCCATAAAAGTATGAAAAAAATCGTCAGAATACTCCATCTGCCATCAGTGGTTCAACCGTAACGTTATGAAGCGAAGAGAATACTTTTTGTACGGAAATAAAACAAAAATAACGACTTTTTTCAACAATTTGGCACCATAACATCACCATAGCGCCATTTTGGAGATTATCCATTGAACGCAAAATGCGTACGGCCTTCTGTGTCAGCAGCGACATAGGGATGCGCTGCTTGCATTCAAATCAAAGCGTAAATCCACGTAGAAAACGTATCCTTGTGTCGCGGCTCACACAGAAGAGCGTATACTCTCCAAAATGGCGCTACAGTGACACTACGGTACCGAATTGTTGAATAAAGTTGTTATTTTTGTTTTATT
Source organism: Spinibarbus caldwelli (assembly GCA_039654775.1). NCBI lineage: Eukaryota > Metazoa > Chordata > Actinopteri > Cypriniformes > Cyprinidae > Spinibarbus > Spinibarbus caldwelli. Next base: position 14,926,324 of record CM077231.1, read on the forward strand.
TCTGTACAAAAGTATTCACGTTGCTTCATATCGTTACGGTTGAACCACTGATGGCATATGGAGTATTCTGACTATGTTTTTCATACTTTTCTGGACCTTGATGTGTAATTTACTTGGCAGTCAATGGGACAGTTACAAGCTTCCCGGTTTTCATCTAAAATATCTTAAATTGTGTTCTGAAGACGAACGAAGCTTTTACGGGTTTGGAACGACATGGGGGTAAGTGATTAATGACAAAATTTTCATTTTGGGGTGGATTATCCCTTAAAGTATTTATGATGCCTAGAAGGGTTAGAAGTGTGAATGTTGAAATAGCTGCAATAAAGTAATAGCCTGAGTATACAACTGATAAGAGTTTTGCACTAAATACTGTGTAGCTAGTTATACTCTTGTTTGTTTAATAATCTGCAGCTGTGTTTTTTGAGTCAGAGACCACAAGTGGCCACTGAGAAATAAAAGCTGGACATGCATGACGACTCCACAGGCTGGTGTCAGTCAAATTCCTGAACGCACTCTTGTGTCATAACCTTTCCCGTCTGACACAACACAACGTCTCAGAAACTGGACATGATGAACGTCTGACATAGGAAGCGTGGGATGATTATCACTTGGATGTGACTTATCTGATAGATCAAAGGTCAAGACGCACCCAGAATCTCAGGTATGTTCCTAGATGAAGGAACACTTACACACTTATGTTCATCTAAATGGGAACATACCATTCAACAATTTAAACTTATATTGTTTTTAAATAAAGTGAATTATAAATACTACAGCCTAAGAATAAAATATTAACTTTTTTGTTTTTTTGAAAGACAGTGTTCTTGCTATTTTTTTCCTCTGATGAATTTCCATGACATTTCCATGACTTTTCAGATCTGTCATAATGGCTGGATAATGATTTTTAAATATAATTTCACACAATTTCCAATTACAAACAGAAATGACTATATTCAGTCAAATACTTTATGGTTTTAAATAATAAAAACAATTTATACTCATTATTATAATTTCCATTACTTGTTAAAGGTTAAAGAAGATTTTTATTACTCACAAAATATCACAAAATATATATAGTTATTTTTTAAATTCCATATATACATATACACACACATATATATATATATATATATATATATATATATATATATATATATATATATATATATATATATTAGTCATTTATAGACATGGAAAAGTGACAAAAGAATAAAATCTTTAAAAAGTAATGGAAATTCTAACAATGAATCTATATATCCATCTATCTATCTATACAAACACATACCTTTAAATAGGCCTGTCGCAATAATCAATATATCGACTTATCGCACAATATATGTACATGATCTCAATATATTTTGGTGACGCAATATATCGCCCATTATATTTACTTAAAAATTAATGTCACCATGTTTTTTGCATTCCACTTGTGCCTGTGTCTTTTGCAGCTTCTCGTACATAACGTGGTGTAGTCATGAGGTGCTAGTTCACATTTAAAAAAAGCTTTTACAAAAAAAATGATATGGCCTTGTTTAGGGATCTGTGCCTTTGTGCATGCAGACATCTGACTGCTAAACTTTATTCAAGTTTTTTAAGGTATCTAATATTTTGATACTTAATTTCAATGATCTAAACATTCTTAAGAATTAAAAGTTTGTTGTCATTTGGAAGAGTGTCGGCCTTCTTGCATTATTATGCTGTTACATTATGATGATATATTCAGTGGCATAAAATGGTCTTTAAAATGACAATAATATCGCTTATCGCAATTATTTCTGGGGCAATATATCGCACAACAAAAAGTTGTTATCGTGACAGGCCTACCTTCAAGGACGCCCCCATAGAAAGGTTTGGTCAGCTTTGACCCCACATTCTTAAAATAACAGAATAAAATACAAAAAAACTAACAGTTACATAGCTTACATATTGAGTTTTTAGTACTCAAGATAACCTGTTTCTTTACTTTAGTACTTATATAAGAGTTACTCAGAGAATAAATAGTGCCATAATTACACAAAACCTGATGACATCACGCGGACTTCACGCCAAGAGAACATCAAACGAGTGCAGCCGCTCTCATGCGTGCGCGCCGCCGTTAAAGAGCCCTGCGTGCGCGCTCCCCTGCATTTCAACACTGTAGTCAAGTTGTCCACCCCACCGCACGCCCACAACCATCTTTTCCGAGTGTGAGCTCAGAACATGGTGGAGCTGCTGGTGAACGCAGCGCCCGGGTAAAGCGCCAACCAGCGGGGTTCAACTCCTACCTGAAGCCGCTCGGCTCTTCAACAGGCTCGTGCAGACGGGGCGAACGGAAGAGGACGCGACGCGACGCGGTGCGTTCGCTGGAGTGAGCTTTCACCACGAAAAGAGCGCACTTGAACGGAGTTTTGGCGGAACGCTAAACGAACAAAGTGCGGGTTAAAGAGGCGGATAACGCTGCAGCGTTGGCGTGGGATTTTACGCAAAGGAGAGTGAGAGCTCATTCTTTCTCTGAACTCCACGAGTGTTGAACTGCCAGCCCGATCAAACGACTCGAGGCCTGGGGGAGGAAAAAAACACAACTTTCGTCTTCATTTTGAACACTTTGCATTGAAATGATTTGAGATTACCTCTTAAGTGAGTGGTTAAAAGGGATTACACACAAACAAGGAGATACTTTCCCTCAGCACACTTTGACTTGTCAGACATGTCATCAGTATTTTCTTCTTCTTCTCTGAAGTTGAAATCTTAAGTGTTACTCGTCTTCTGGAGTTGGCAGATATTACGCACAGACGCGTTGCGCTCTCACGCGAACGGCTGATGTCATTTGGAGTTGTCACGACATCAGCGTGAGCTGGAAGTATTTTAATGCGCTTTGAAAGCGGGAATATTGACGGTTGACAACCGGAGCGGGTGTTCAGGAAAGGACGGGGCTCCTCCGTGGGAACAGGCCGTCTCCTGACCCTCGACGGGGCTGGCAGTAACGGGATCTGCCTTGAGTTTTGACGGGAAAACACGGGCAGCTTTTACGTCTTACCGTCAGGCGTTTAATTTTTCCTCAGTTTACGGAATATAAGGGCGATTCTCGCTTCTTCGTGATGTATGAATCTGTGGGAAAATACATAGAGATTTTTGAATCAATTTTCTGTTTTGTGATCGTATAAAGGGAAAGGTGGCGCATTTAAAAAGTTTTCTCTCAGAAACTGGCGCCTTTTTTTCATCAGCTAATACAACAGCAACCGTTAGGTTTGGTGTTTGCTGACTTAAAACTGACATTAGACCGAAACCGAGTACAAGCAATGTGTAAAATCTGGCATTTGGAAATATGAAATCTAAACTTGTATTACCTTTGCATGTCATTTGGAAAGGGAAAGTCAATTCAAACATTGTCGAGCATTGGAGAGGGTGTTTGAGGGACAGTGTTGACTGGATTAAAAAACTCATTTAAAAGCGTTTCAGAACACCCTGTGTGAACTAACCTCTCTAATATTTAGTTTCTAATTTGATCATACCTACTTGCTCCTGTGGGGTTGAATTCGTATTTCAAACGATGTGCTCTGAAAAGCAGGATCGAGTTGATGAGTGTCAGTCTCGGCCGCGCGCACGGAGCAAAAGTACACACATGCGCGCGCCACTGAGCCATAGAATATAATGGAATCTGAGTGCTGACGTCATCCCAGCACGGATAAGGAACTGCTCAAGTGTCCAAGACGGTCCATCCTCACAGTGATTGCACTTGGAATTTACTTCTGGCTGGACTCTCTTGGAAAAACAGACTGTGCTTTTTGTACTCGCACGAATCCGTGTCAAGTGCCACTTCCTCTGTACTGTCAGCAGTAGGTGATATGTGATAATTAAAAGTCAATTGTTGTCTCCTAGCCATGGCATTGCCAGAGCAGCACCAGCCACTGCGTGAGACGGAGGTGAGGTGCGATAACGAAGGAGGAGACGTTACGGTACGGATAACCGAAAGCCGTAATCAACAAGCGGGTCCAGACCAAGAGGGCGAAATGGGCTCCTCCAAACCTTGCAAATACAGTATCTCCTCAAGCTGCAGCTCAGGGGAGCTGGGTGTACCCAGAGCTATGATGACTCACCTGAGCAGTCCGAGGAGAGTCCCGCCGCTGTTTGAGAGGTCTGCCGCGCAATGCTGGGACCCTAAGTTTAACTCGCCCATCCTGGAGGAGGCATGCAGGGAACGTTGCTTCCCGCAGATGCAGAGAAGATTCCGCTACATCCTGTTTTACCTGGCCACCGCCGCGCTCCTGTGGGGGATATACTTTGGGATCAATAGCACTAGGTGTGACCCTACAAACTTCCTGGTCCCCACGGCAGGGTTTGTCGTACTGTGCCTCCTCCTCCTCTGGTTTACATTCTCAAGGTCGTATGCGCGTTTCTACAACCACACATCCTTCCTACTTACAGTGATCTTGTTTGGGATCACCCTGGTGCCTCAAACTCAAACAGCTCACTTTGCCCATTTTGACACCCAAAAAGCAAGCAATCAGTCACTACTACCTACGTCCCAAAATGCTCCATGCATATCACCCGTTGGGACGTTCTCACTCTGTATGGAGGTGCTGCTTTTGCTGTACAGTGTGTTGCATTTGCCCCTGTATGTTTCGGTGCTTCTTGGCCTGTTGTATTCTGTCCTCTATGAGGCTTTAGGCTGGCTGCACCTTGCTAAGATGGACAATAACTACGTTGGCTCGGAAAGATCGGACTTGAGCTGGTTTGGCCCGGGTAAAGTCCTGCTGCACCTGTGCGCGCATATCATCGGCATACAAATATTCATCATGTCCGAAGCGCGCTCTCGGAGTACCTTTCTCAAGGTAGGTCAGGCGATCATGCATGGGAAGGACCTGGAGGTCGAGAAGGCGCTGAAGGAGCGGATGATCCACTCCGTAATGCCGCGGCTGGTTGCGGACGAGCTCATGAAGCAAGGAGACGAGGAAAGCGAGAGCTCTGGGAAACGATACAGCGCAGGTGCCTGCTCCGTCGCCGCCACATCCGCCGTGACCTCGTCCAGTCCCAAAAGCAACAAACGTAAGAAGAACTCTATCCCTCGCGGGCAAATCATTTTCAGGCCCTTCAACATGAAGCGTATGGAGCGAGTGAGCATCCTCTTCGCTGATATTGTGGGATTCACCAAAATGAGTGCCAACAAGTCCGCTCCTGCATTGGTAGGACTGCTAAACGACCTCTTTGGTCGCTTCGACCGTCTCTGTGAGTTGACCCGCTGTGAGAAGATCAGCACTCTAGGAGATTGCTACTATTGCGTGGCGGGCTGTCCCGAGCCACGCAACGATCACGCATACTGCTGTGTGGAAATGGGGCTCGGGATGATCCAGGCCATCGAGCAGTTCTGCCAGGAGACGTCCGAGACCGTGGACATGCGTGTCGGCGTGCACACCGGCACAGTGCTCTGCGGTATTCTAGGAATGAAGCGCTTTAAGTTTGACGTTTGGTCCAATGATGTCAACTTGGCCAATCTTATGGAGCAGCTGGGTGTGGCGGGAAAGGTGCACTTGTCGGAGGTCACTGCAAGTTTTTTGGATGACCGTTACGAGAGGGAGGATGGGCGAGTGATGGAACGGGTCGGGCACAGTGTTACTGATCAGCTGAAAGGTAAGACACGTGAATAATATATCAATTTGTGCATGTTTTTCTTTCTTTGAACTCATGCATTAGCACACAAGTCTGAAACCACTAGGGAAAATGCTTCTGTTTTGCTTTTTCTTTATTGAATTGAAGATGAACATAAATTTCAGAATATCTTAGTATTTAGTTTCTCTCGTCTTTGCTTTATTGACAGCAGCACTACAGCTTCATGAGCTCCACAAAACCTGATGATCATGTTGTCCTGTGTGATTTTAAAAATGATCCGAAGAGCATCTTGTGCTTCAGTGAAAGCAAAAACACGTGACATGATACCACAAATTTATTTAAATATCCCAAATATTTCTTAAAACTTCCTTTGCATTCTTCTAAATCTTAAAGCTCTTTATTTTTCAGGTTTAAATTTAATTTTAAGTCCCTGATTTTCAACGTCAGACTTTTGGACTCCATTTTATGCCAGTTATGTTCTAATGTTTGCTTCGATATGTTAACTCTTTGCATTTGTGGTGTTTCTGTCCTTTTACCGACTGCTGTTACCAAGCTTTGCGGTGATGATGGTGAAGATGGAGAAAGATGGTAGTCTTTTATTGTGCACCCTGTAGTCATGTTCTCTCAGGACTCTGTACAAAGGGCTGCAACTCTTGTCTAGTTTTATTGCACCCTCATATAATATCATTAGTAACTTAGCTGTAGAAAAACTGGAAAATTATGATTGTTTTTGACATTTACTGCAGTCTGTAGCATGTCCTCTCAGGACCCTGTATGAAGGGCTCCAACCACGCTCCAAAATTACACCCGCCAACTGCCAAATGCTAAAAAAGTAGATTTGTTGTGTAACTTAAACCAGTTCGTTTTTATTAGGAACTGAAGTGTAATTATTATATTAAATTATAAGAATGAAAATGAACATGTTGTATATTATAATCAAATATTTATTGATTAAAAAAAACTAAAAACAATAAAAATTAGAGTTGGTAATAAATATCCCGTCAATTTTTAACCCCGGCTACAGATCTTTTTCACTTTTATTGCTCCCTTATATAATCTCGTTTGTATCTTAACTCTAGACTCGCTGTGTCATTGAAGGCTCGTTGTTGTTCATCTGTAGCTCTATTGTATTGCTGTTGTAGCTCTTTTATTGTGGCCTCCCTTTGACACAGTTGCCACGCATTCACGCTTCTGCTTTCTCAATAGCATCAGTGGATGTATGAACGGCTGCATCCAGCAGAGCTGTTGATTTAAAGTCATAGTGACAGTCACAAGCAGAGGTCTCTATTTTTTCCTCTCTCCTTGTCTTTCTCTCAGGCCTATGTCCTTAATCTGAACCCTGATTTTGTTCCCTAACTGAACCCCTCAGGATCTCCTCCCTCTTTATCAACTATATCACTTCAGGCAGCTATAGTGATAGACTTATGGCAGTGAATCATGACAGTGTTTGTAAACCCCGTGTGTCATCTTTATGGTCTCCAAAACCGGTCTTGTATTTGTTGCAGCATGTTTAGATTGGTTCCTCATTGATGATGAAGTCTGTTGAGAATTAATAAAATCATATTAGCGATTGGTGGGCACACTTGTTTAAGTCTATTCCATTTCAGGTGTATCTCAAGCTCAAAGTCGATCGTTTTGTACCGTAAAGTTGTAATATAGTAAAGCTGAAATTTGTGTTGAAGTGATGGACTGAGCGGTCTCGCAAATGGCCCTTTGCCCTGGTCTTGTCACCCCAAGTGACCGTCTGATTTTGGTGAGTGGGTGGGTGTGAACAGTGACACGCTAGTAGCCCAGATGTGTGAGAGATGCGTCACTGTCTGTCTCACCGCGAGCATTTCTATTTCAAGGGTTTTCTCTGGACGGTACCTGGCTGTGGTTTGACCCTGCTGTACACCCTTAATGTGTGTTTTTCGGTTTTCAGACAGACTAGACACAAGCTATAAAAGTATTTTTAGTATGTTCTATGGTTAGAAGCCTGTGATGATGATGATGATGATGATGATGATGATGATGATAATAATAATAATAATAATAATAATAATAATAATAATAATATTATTATTATTATTATTATTATTAAAAATAAATAAAAATAATAATTATTATTATTATTATTAATTTTTTAATAATAATTATTGTTATTATTATTATTATTATTATTATTATTATTATTATTATTATTATTATTGTTGTTGTTGTTGTTACTGCCATTGTTGTTGTTGCCTTTTTATTTTTTTCACGATTACTCATGCTTGTCAAATTGCCAACTGTCATTGAGAATGAATAACTTCCAGTCATTTTGTTACTGCAAATCGCTGTCTCTGTGACTCTGGCCCAAATTGAATAACATTCAAGATATTTTTGAGAATGTTTGTGTATTATGTGTAGTGTAAGTTTGGGGTTAGTAAGGTTTTTTTTAAATTTTTTTTTTTTATGTTTTTGAAAGTCTGTTATGTTCATCAAGGCTGCATTTATCGGATTAAAAATACAGTAAAAACTGTAATATTCTGAAATATTATTTCAATTTAAAATAACTGTTTTCTATTTGAATATATTTTAAAATCTAATTTATTTCTGTGACAGCAAAGCTGAATTTTCAGCATCATTACTCCAGTTTTCAGTATTGGTCGACCGATATTGTTGTTTTTTTTTTTTTTTTTTTTTTTTTTTTTTTTTTTTTTTTGACTGCCGATGCCGATATCTTGGAAAGTTGGAAAGCAGGGTAGCCGATATAAAGTCGATATCATTTTATTTTAATTAATATTTAAGAAATTTGAAATCATTTGAAAATGGATTTAAAAATAAATGTATAAAATAAAAATACTTATACTTTAGATGATAAAGTATTTTTCACAAATCAATAAATATTTAATAAAAATATAATTAAAAAAGAAGTAAACACTGTAACCAACAGGGCAATCAGTATTCTGGGAAGTTTGTGTGCATTGGGATTCATATTTTTTTTTCAAATAAAGCCAAGGTAACGTTTATTTTTCATACAGCAAACAGTGGAAATTATATGACTGTAGGCAAATGCATAAAGCGCAGCATAATTTAAAATCACAAGTTTGTCAATCACACATCTCCAGTGAAGCTGAACTCTCCTCCTGTCCGCATTCAATTCACACGGACCGACCGTCACGCAGAAAACACGCGATCATGCGGGATACACATGCACACTTTATAAGATCTCACAGCTGGATCCAACTGTTTGCAAAGTTTGTGAAATTAAATGTTCATTAGTCATTCAAAGATTTGTTTAAATTATATAGGCCTAAATGTGTTTTTGCTGAATGCTGACGGCAAATGAGAAAGTATTATAATGTTTGCCTGCCTTACTATTACTAATAATATAAAAGTAATCATTGTAATACTTTTTTGTATACATTTTATTTCCTTTGTTTAACAGTTCTGATTATTAGACAGACTTCTATCCGTGACAGAACGGTTAATGACGACAGCGAACAAGAGCTTGACGAGGGAGAATGTGAGCGCTGTGTGTTCAGGCGCTGCCGTTCTCAACGCCGTCAAAATAAAAGTCCTACCTCGAATGCATCAGTCAAACAGAAGAACTTATCGGCTGATGCCGATATTTGAAAAATGCCAAATATCGGTCGACCACTAGTCTTTAGTGTCACATGATCCTTCAGAAATCACTCTAATGTGCTGATTTGCTGCTTAAATTAACTTTTATTATTATCAATTTTGAGAACAATTGTGCTGCATATTTTTTATTTTATGAAATACAAATCATTTGTAATTATAAATGTCTTTTATTCTCATTTTTGATCAGTTTAATGCGTCCTTATTGAATAAAAGTATTTATTTCTTTAAAAAAAAAAGCTGACCCCAAGCTTTTGAATTGTAGGGTATGTTTGGCTTTGTGTTTGTGTGCAGGTGCGCTTGGATATTTGCATGTGCGTAATTCAGTTATAATCCGTTCTACCGCTGTGCTGCCACACTGTGAAACAAACAGAGCTGGTAAATTATCACTGTGGAACATTGAGTTTAATTACAAACCAATTACATTGGTGTTTATTTCCTCCTGCCTGTTTCACTTTTTTATATGAGATCCTGCAGTCAACAGTAGTACCAAGCCCCAGAGTACTTATATTTTTTTTAAGCTGTCTGATGTTAGTCTACCAAGTTTCCCTCTGTAAGTGGTGGTGGCTGGAGGGGGGGATCCAAAATTCCTAGGGGCTTTGTGGGACTGTGATCTGGCCCTGGTCAACACAACCGTAGTAAGAAAGACTAATATGTATTTTGAGGGTGCTGACAAAGCCAGGTTTGAAATCGATGGAGATTGCACAGTCAGGACTCTGCAATATTCACATTTATTTCACGTTTACTTTTCACTTTTACAGTGATTTTAATGTGCTTTTTATTTGGCCATTAAGTTAAGGACTACAAATCTTAAACATTTACTGCTCTTTGTTGTCTTGCAAGTATGAAAGCTTTAGGACAGATATAAAACTTTAACCCTGTAAAAACCCTGTAAAGTCTGGTGTATGAATAATAGTCGTACAGTTACGGGCTAAAAAGGTGTAAATTATCAATCATACGACAAAGCATGTAGTAGATCGTGGTCAACAGGTTTTTCAGCAAAGTTTTGATCATGTTGATAATTTAGAGGCCTTAGAAATGTGCATCAAATATGATACAGTGGACTTTATAGGGTTAAGAAATTAGACCGCAAAAATGGTCTCAGACTCAGTACATTAGAATATTTTCTGTGAATCAGTTCAAGCTACAAAGGCTCTATTATTCAAAAATTTGGTCTGATCATTTTTTTTTTTTTTCAGTTAATTAGAATGTGTCCAGTTTAATTTATGGTATTTTTTTTTTCTCTAAAATAATGAATATTGTACATTTTTACCTTGATTTACAGAAAACAGCCATAAACACGTCATTGTGTAGGCTAATGGTAGTTTGTATATCAAAAAAATCTTGAGGCATATTTAGAATAAAAATTATTAGACGACATTAAAAACCCATTTGTTTAGCCATTTGTCAGCAAGTTTTAGCAAGATAGCGAATAATTGAAAATGTAATAAAGCTTTGTATGATCACTTATTCTTTTATATATTTTAACAAGTACAGATCAGAATAAATATGGAACGTCATTTCACCCATATTTTTATTTTTTTATTTATTTATTTTTTGAAACATTAGAGTAGACACTTTATGTGCATTTAATATGCTTTCTATGTATATAAAATAATTTTCATAAATTGAATTTGATGCGGACACCAAAATGGAACGACTCCTATTAGGGTTCTGCCGATAGACGATAGTATCATGTATTGACGATAGCCTGTGGCTGATGCCACTGACGATAGCAAGATTATTATTATTATTATTATTATTATTATTATTATTATTATTATTATTATTATTATTATTAATATTATCAGGTTAGTAATACTATCAAATTAATATTAGGGCTTATTTGTTCCATCGTACTTATTTTTCCGCGTTTTTACAGTTTTGCACATTATAACCAATCACACCCGATTAGGGCTGCCACTAACGACTATTTTTATTTCGATTAATCTATCGACTAATTTATCGATTAGTCAGTTAATCTAAATGATTAATTTCCCACAAAAAAATCAACAATTTTACTTAAGAATATTTTATTAAACTAAATGAAATCCAAATTTCTATGAAATCCTTTTTTTAAAGCAAAAGTAAAGTGCAACATAGAGTGCAAGAAGCAAGTGTCCATCTCATAGTCCAAATCACTGAAATCAAAGTTCAGTATTATAGTGCAAGAATGACAACATATCCACGTGTTCTAGTCTAATAATAATAAAATTAAAATCAAAAAACACTTTTTAAAGGAGTATTTACCAGTATTTCTAAAAAATAAATTTATATATTATTATTATTATTATTATTATTATTATTATTATTATTATTTTTTTTTTTTATTTTTTTTTTTTTATTTTTTTTTTTAATGTAAAATTAATTAATTGGAGATACTTTTGATTATTAAAATTTAATGGAACCATTAAAATGGAATCCAGAAAATAATGGAAAACAGAATTTGGTACAGATAAAACTAAAACTCAATTAATTAGACAGGCTTTTTGATTAATAAAATTTAATTTAACCATTAAAACAGAGTATAGAAAAATGAAAATGGAAAAAACTAAATTTGGAAATAAAACAGATTTCATAGGGCCCTATAATTATAATACATTTTTTTTGTTATAATAAAAATAGATGTAAGTGAACAGTAGCTTTTAAAATGACTTAAAATACATATATAATAGCAATGATGCAATAATAATTAGTTCAAAAAGTATCAAAAGCAAGAAATCATATGGTTTTATTGAACAAAACTGTTAAAATACATAATGTATTATAAACAATAGAGCTAATGTAGATTACGCATTACAACAAAAGCCTGCAGGGGGCGCTGATGGCCTGATGATTGTTTTTACACATTACTGTGCGATCTAATCCTTGTTTAAGATTGACCAAGCACCATTTAATTCAAATGTCCACTTAATCTTTAATATTTGTCCATTTTCTTTAGGACAGAAATGCTATAGCCACTGTAATCAAATGAATATGTGGACATCAAAACGTGTAAACTCAGAGTGAGGTTTTGAGCTTTTATTTTGAAATCGCGATGTATTCTCCTGTGTTTGTGTGGATTTATAAATGATTTACCTTACAAATCTGATGAAATGGCGCACGTTGCGTTCCCAGGTGAACGTTATAATAAACCCAAACTCAACAACATGCAGAGATGGAGTTTTAGACGCTCCACACATGTAAATGATAAGTTTCTGTGGAACTACTGTGACGCACGTACTTAACCTACGTGCATGTAAATAAAGCTGTGTTAGAACTGCATCGCATATAATTATTTAATTGAATCATAGCATTTGTGAATTCACAATTATGCTTAATTATGATTTTTAAATGGGTTTAGTATATCATGCAGCCTTGGAAAATAGTCTAATAATGTGTTTATGGATTCTCGTCCGTGAAATGCACCACTTCTGGTATTTTGCCGGTTAGTTGACGCGAGCAAAATGCAGTCAACGGTTTTTAAAAATCGACTAGTCGACTAAAATCGACGAATCGCAACAGCCCTACACCCGATTCAGTTGAGTTTATGAATGCAGTGGCCAATCAGAGGCGTTCAGATGAGTCACTGCTGAAACAGCGGAATTTTGTTGTTCATTTCGTGCAGTCGCTGACTGAATTCCGCTCTCCTGCGAATTCTCTCATCATAAACAACAAAGTGCAGATGTACGTGTGATGTATGAATTATAGCTTCACTGATTATAACGGTTGTGTTTTTTAAAGTGCATAAACTCGCGTTAGACTGAAGTCAGTTATGACGTTCTTTGATAATGTAAATGTTCATTGCTCGTTTTTTTTAGCTGTGGACAGTTTGAATAACTGAGGAAATGTAAGCATTATAATTAGTAACTTACAATGTTTCCATTTAAATTATTATCATGTTACATACAAATTCAGTCATATTAAAAACATTAGGCTTCACTTTCCAGCAATGAAACTAAGTAAATGATTAAATAAATTTGCACAATTATATCATGTATCGGTGATCTCACAGGCTGACGATAGAACAATATGACAACTGAGCATATCGCCCAACACTATCTTCCATATATATTTATGTGAGTATAGTAACTAAATATTGCTGTTTATGTTTAGTGTGACCAGATTATTTACAGTATTTTACTTGGCTGTTTGATCAAAATGGTGGTTCCCCTGACTAAAAAAAAAACCCCAATAAAATAAAATTTAATTGTAAAATATATATTGAGTATCTTCAATGGACAGTATTGCAATATGTATGTTTATTTGTGAAGCTATACTCCCAATGTAAGTTGTGTTGGTGGAGCAGATGGAAGTGTGTTCTTGCAGATAAGGAGCCCAACCCTGCTCACACACATGAACACACTCGTGCCAGGAGATGTAGACAAGCTCTTTATTTGGGAAGGAAATTCCCTTCCTCCATTTAGTCGTATAGACGTGTGTAAACAGTAATATTTTTGCATAGTTTTTGTGTCATATGCATATACTGTCAGTGTATACATTGAGGGCACAGAGTTTGTTGAGCGCTAATGTCGTGGAGAGTCTATGTTGTCTGTCCTCATTCCTCTCTTTCTCATGCCGCTCTGTGACTGTGAGGTCATGAGTCTGGTTGAGATGGACGGGTTTGTCCAGTCGGTCGAGAAACTTCAGCCACAAAACACGTGCATGTGGGAGCAGATACACACAGCCTTGAGGCTTTAGACATCTGCCTTTTGACATCCATTATGTCTCGGTTTTGATTTACGATGTGTGAAAGACATTTCTGATGTGAATTTGAAATCAAAAGCGAACAAGTAAACAGAGCTGGCTCGTCTTTGAAAAAATAAGTTGGCCTATGTATAGAAGATGTTTGGAATGTAAAACTAGCTTGCTATATACTGCTAGATATATTTTTAGGCTTTTTTGCCTTTATTTAGACAGGACAGTAGGAGGGCAGTCAAGAAAACCATGAGAGGAGAGAAGGCAATTGGACTGGGACAAGATGTAGAGCTGGGCCTAAAATTGCACTTTTCTTACTTTTTTGACTACATGACCTTATTACATTGCATGTTTAATTCAGTGAGTGGCATCCCCATGTGATCTCTGTAAGTTCAGGCTATACTGTAGCTTAAACGGTAGAGCACGATGCAAGCGCTCCAAGGTCATAGGTTCGAATCTCAGGGAAATCAGGAACTGATAAAAATGTATACCTTGAATGCAGTGCAAGTCACTTTAGATAAAAGCATCTGCTAAATGTAGAAATGTGATATAAAGTGCAAAATAAGATTTCAAATCTAATTTTTGTTTAAAATCAGCCAAATTATGTCTTCGCGTCAGCTGCTGTTATAATATTTATTAATATTTTGAATTGTATTTATTTTAATTTTAGTTTAAGTTTAACTAATTTTATGTGCTTTTTCATTTTAATTAGTTTTTTTTTTTTTTTTTTTTTTTTTGTGTTGTCAAAAGTAACTTCGGTACCAGTTGTTACTGAAATTTTAAAAATGTTAATTTCCCGCTAGCCTTTTAGCGCAGATTTGACTGTGATTGGCTACAATGATCATCGCTTCACGCTCTTTAAGAATCCGCTCAACAGCGCTCAAATGCTAGCGGGAAATGGACATTTTTTTAAATTTCAGTACCAACTGGTACCGAAGTCGGTACTTTTGACAACACTATTTTTTAAATATTTCTATGTAGGTTTGATTTTATTTCAGTTTTAGTAATTTTAGTATTTCAGCTTAAACTTATTTTATTTTAGTTCATTTTCAAAGCCACATTTTTAAATTTCATTTAAAGTGCCCCTATTATGGGTTATGAAAGGTTCATATTTTGGTTTTAGGAGTCCCCAACAACAGGTTGACATGCATGCAAGGTCTTATAATATGCATTTATTTTTACCTTATTTGCTCAATGACTCCCAAACGATTCGCTCAACGATTAATTTTTCCAAACCCCTCCTTTGCGTGACGCTAATCTACGGTGATTGGTCGATTTCATTTAAAGCAGTGTTTGTGAGATTTTAATGCTCCAAAAGCGGCACCTAGTGGCAAAGAATGAATTTGCATTTTCATTCAGACCAATGCGAAAATCCAAGTTTTCCCAAGTCTGTGCGCGCAACAAGTGGGTGGGCAATATGCTGTTTCATGTTGACGTCAACATGAAACGGCTTGGGATTTGTTTTAAAAATGACTCGTTTCAATGATTCAGTCGACTCTTTCTTTTGAGAGACAATAACTTTATACACGGTGCACTTTCAGATTTAAAACTTTGCAGGATGTTTTCATTCACTTAGAGCTGTGTTACACATTGCGTGAAAGGTAGGCTAATTTTCAAAAATCCATAATAGGGACACTTTAATATTTATGTATTTTATTTCAGATTTTTCAATGAATGAAAATAATATTTAATAGTTTTAAGTTTTGGTTAAAAATAGCGACAGAATGTTAGGTTTTTCCATTCTGATTAAGTGATGACAATCCAGTTGTTCAGTCCTCTGGACAAGGGAGGTCAAAAGCCCACTGCATTATGGGATACAGCATTCCTCAGTATTTTCCGCTATAAAAAACCAAACACATCTCTTTCTAAAATCTTACATTAGTTACTCAGAATACATGCTCCATATTAAAACAGTTCTATAGTTGTTTACTGCAGCAAATCTGTTCATTTGGTACTTAGTTTCAATGAATCAATAAAAAAAAAGTCACTCATAAGTTTTACCAGAAGTCTTGCACAGTTGATTTTTAAAATTGTTTCATTATTTATGATTCATATGTATTGTGTTTGTGGTTTATGAATGAGGCCCATTAGGTTTTATTCTGTGCTTGTTAGGCTACAATTGTGGTCACATTTAGAGTTGTTTGTTAAATATTTGTGGGCAAAATCCAGTCTTGATTTTCATGTGAGGGCGAAATATTTCTCTGTGCAGATTTCGCAACGGGTTCAGTTTAAATTCGCCACATTGACCAACAGAAAGCTGCGCGATTTGAAAGTGACTTCTGTGTTCACGGTGCTTCATATATCAATACACCGTTGACAATAGACAATGGACCTTTTTGCCCACAAAATTTCACATTTTGAGTGAAATCCATCTTCTGTAGAAAGCTCTTTAAACTCCTGGCTTGGAGACGTTTTATCATTGCTGTAAATTCAGAGTCAGCTTTATAAACTTCTGTGTCATCTTCTGTCAGCTGGTAAATTTTAAGACACACACACCTCATGTTTTAAGATTCCCATTAAAGCTCTTGACTGTGATTTCGAGTAACAGTCTTGTCAGGTGATGTCATGACCTGTTCTTGACTAATCTAAAAAATCTTCCTCTTTTTCTGGAGAATCGTGCCCTGGCATGTCCACGAACTCATGCTCCGAAACTGACGGCATGTTTCAGCTCCAGACGTTTTCCTTTTTTCTTTCTGTTTCTCTGTTTAACGCTCAGCTTTTACATCACTGTAGCACTGCGAGTGTGTGTTGACACAGCTGGTTGGTTTTGTGTGTTTGCCAGGCTTTGGCCTTGCGTTGCTTGTGAACAGGTCAGGGAATTACTTTGATAAGACACCTTCCTGTAGCCAGAGGTCAGAGTCATGTTGTGTGTGTGCGTGTGAAAGTAGTGTGTTACGGAGCATGCGCTGTAAGAGAGTTGTACACTAAATGATCCTATAAATGATAAATTCAGGACAGAATGGGGTCTGCTGTAGTACTCGCATTCATGTCTATGTTAAAGATATGTATTTGTTATAATTACTTTTTCAAAAAACAATATACTTAAATACCTTCTTATTTATATAATTATTACAAACTTTTATAAACTCTGAGAATTGTGTAATTTAAATTTTTACTTTTAATTCTATTTTTATTTTTATTTCATTATATTTTTTTTTATTTTACATATGTGTTTTACTTAAGCATGCACATCACTGGCAAATTGCTTAATGTGTGTGCTTGGACAAAAATTACTAAAGTTGATAAAGAGATGTAGAATGTAGTAGGGGTGTGAATCGGCACTGGTTTCACGATTCAATTCGATTACGATTATCATGTCTTCGATTCGATATCACGATGCATCACAATGCATCATGATTATATCAAATTTATTTTGTGCATTTTTATTAAATTACATAAGCAGGCTACTTTTTAAAATAAGTATGTAAATTAATTAATTAAATATATAATTAACTCATAAGAACCCCCGGTGACGTGGTTGTCACAAACACTGGTGATTATCTGGAAAGGTCTTTTTAAAGCATTATCCCTCACTTTCAACTCAGGAAGTCCCTAAGTGACATATAATGAACACCCAGGTTCAGTCATGTGACAATGTGTGCATTTTTTTGTTGCCATGGCAACATTTCCAAAATGGTGTCCTGTCTGGTTAGCACGTTACAATGTCAGCAATTTTTAAAAATGCTTTTTTTTTTTTTTTTTCTTTTTTTTTTGTTACAAAAGGTATGTTTCAATCCAAGCAACAATTCTAATGTTTTAATAATATATCATAGATTACCCTTAACCTGATTTTAATACATTTCTTGAACAAATTGATATAAAAAAAATTACAAAGATATTGTGGTGACATGTCACATTGGGCTGTTAACTTTAAAACAGTAGGTGGAATTTTGATGTGACGTATTTGTCACATTAAGAAAAATGGTAAAAATGTTAATGAGCTGCTCAATTAATTTAGCTGATTCAATTATTTTAGTGTTATATATTCTCTGCTGCTCATTTCAAAGCATATTTTAAGAAATCTACATGCATGTTTTACATGTTGACCTCCAGTGTGAGGTAGTTATTTATTTTTATTAAGTTTGCACATTTTCGAGTTGTGGGGAAAAAAAATCTAAAAATTAATTTCTGGTTAAACCATATACCTAAAAAGGTAGAATTTTGATATGTTACAAAAGAGTTGTTGTAAAATTAATTGTCACAGTTATGTGGTTTTGAAATATGTTGTGGCAAAGCAAATAAAATGCAAAAACTATATTACTTCTGAAAAAGGTTTTTGTTTTATCTTCCCAGAAAAGTAATCATTTTGATATGTTGTGGAAAAGCAAATAAACGGGGGAAAAAAAAAAAAAAAATTAATGTATTTTTTTTTTTTTTTCAATTGAGAAATAAACGCCAAATGTAACACACATGTAACATTACAGATCTTTCACAAGGAGGGATTGTATTTCAAAAACAACTGCAGAAACATGTTATAAGTGGTCCATGTGGTCTCTTTTATATGCCCCATAATTTTCCTATAAGGAGAAATTGGTCTGGGTTCTTATTTAAGTATTGTTAAGAAGTAAAAGTAAATATAGCTTCAAAACATACAAGCAAATATAAAGTAATAAGGGAAGGGGAGGGGAGGGGGGGGTCATAAATAACAGGGAGTGGAAGCGCTGTCAAGCAATGCGCACGCATCTCGCAGCGCATATTCTGTGCAATGATGCCACCGCGATTGTCTCTAGCGCACACACGTGCCATATGCGGGAAAAAGCCAAGCTCAGATTTTTACTCCCGTGACAAGTGTGTATGCGAATGACGTTATAGGCTGTAATCGATTATGGTCTATTACTGCATCGATGCAGAATCGTCCACATCCGCATCGCGATGCATCGATGCAACGATTAATTTTGACACCCCTAGAATGTAGTAATTTTATTTAGATTTTTATTAGATTTTATGTTTGTTGAAACTTATATTTCAGTTAACTAAATTATATTGTACTTGTATCTTTTTAGAATTTAAGTTTTGTTTAATTCTCATTTTAATTTATTTTGATTTGATTTATATATTTTTTTATTTGTATATATTAAACATGTCTAGAATTACATTGTCATTCGTATTTTTAACAATTTTATTTTTTTACTTTATTTGTATATATTTTAAACATTTTCACAATTACATTTTGTGTAATTCATTTACTTTTATTTAATTATACTTAAACACTTAGTTGCATTGTGTAATTTAGTTATTTGTTATTAAATTTTATTTGTACGCATTCTACATATACCTTTTTACAGTATTTTTTTTTTTTTTTTTTTTTTTTTACATTCATTTACTTTTATTTAATTGTACTTAAACACTTAGTTGCATTGTGTAATTTAGTTATTTATTTATTGTTACATTTTATTCGCATATATTTTACCGAAACCCTTTTAGAATAACATTTTTAGAATAATATTTTTTATTTTATTTCATTTTTTTTATTTGTATATACATATTTAACATCTTTTTTTTTTTTACTTAAACTTTTTGAATTATATTTTTTAATTTGTGTAATTCATTTTTGTGTAATTCAGTTTTTATTTTATTTTGAGTAGGGTTTTGTTAGTCTAAAGGAGTTATAATTAGCTTTATATAAAAACAGTACAAGCCTATGGGTTGTCCTCATTTTGATAGCTAGTTAAACATGTCTCAGTGTGTGCTGTCTCAGTTTTTATTTTTGCAATGCATGCATTGCACATTTGCTACTACAGGACATTGACTCAGACTGTAGGATCACTAATCTCTCCACACGCAAACACTGTGACCTTCAGTGCGAGTTGCATGACATGCGTTGCACGTCGACACACCTGCCCACATACGCTGAGCTGAAACATCAGATCTGGTATGGCAGATTCCCAGCGGTGACACACAAAACCATGTGTGTGAGCTTGTTTTTAAAAGCAAGGGTGCGAGCGAGTGCCGTGGGATAACACACACATATATGAGCACGCATTTCGGCTCAGAGCAAACCCAGCACATGGGATAGGGATGGTTAACTGCAATGCATTGTGGGAAGGTGACACGGCTTTCTCATGGATGAGCTTTTGTAATGCAACTTGGAGAGTAGAATTAGATGCTGAAATTTGCAACTTGGACTACTTTGTATTTTCATTTGAATTTTAATTTATTAGCGCAATTTTTTATTTTATTTTTTTTAATTTTTTTTAGGTTTGTTACTTTTTTTTAGTTGAGTAATAATGCTTTTACTGATGATTTTAAATTATTATTATTATTATTATTATTATTATTTTTTATTTATTTATTTATTTATTTATTTATTTATTTTATTTTATTTTATTTTATTTTATTTTATGGTAGAGTGTTAGTTAGTCCAGTAATTACAATTAGCTTTATTTGTATAAAAACAGTGGAAGCTTATGGTGTGTCCTCATTTGATTCAGTGATTTCTAAATATAAATTAAATGTTTGTTTTGCACAGGCTCGATTTTTGGAACATTTTTGGTATTCTGCAAAATGCATCTACACTTAAAATGTGCTAAACAGAGCTGAGGGTACTGAGATTTGAATGCAATATAAGTCATTTTGGATAAAAGCGTCTACCAAATGCGTAAATGTAAATTTGCCGAAATATTTAATCAATGAACATGGGAGAGATATGCACAAGTTTGTGAATCATAAGTGTTGCACTTCTGCAGTTTCAATTCTCACTTTCAGAGTGGTTTCTTTGGGTGTTTATTTGTGTGTGTGAGAGAGAAATGAGACCGTGAGGCAGAATGCCCAATCATGCTATTGGATGATAATGTGCTCTTGGGACAGGATGCGGTTTAATGTATCAGTGATTCAGCAAACCGTTGTGCCGTGTGCTTGCCCGAGGGAGAGAAACGAAGAGAAAAGCATGTGTCTCATTCATTTTGGTCACTGTTCTTCTGAGGGACATTGCTGTAGGTCCATGTGTGTCAGTATGACGCAGCTCGCTCACCCTGTGCGTCATGCTGTGTGCTTGACACCAGGGAGAACGAGAGAGCGTGATTGAGTGAAATGGAAAAGAGAGAGGGACCCCCTTTGCACTCCCTGGCCTCATTTCAGCGTTGTAGCCCAAAACAACAGAGTTTTAATGGAGGGAGAAAGAGCAAGAGGTAGCCGCAAACATTCAACCACAACAGATTCTATACCTAGAAACAAAAAAATTAAATCATGTTTTTGGCATTGTATTGAGAGTAGACAGCGTCAAACAACTTAAAAATTGGAAAAAAGTAAACTTCAAATTCATTGCCTTTAAAGCAGAACTTCTTTGGATGTCTTTGTCCTGCCACATACTTTTAAAGGGGTCATGAACTGAGAAATCAAAATTCACTTGATCTTTTTGACATATAAGAGGTCATTGTGCTATAAAAACATTCTGTATGTTTCAGTACTCAAAACTTCCTCGTTAGTCTTAACAACAGCTTATATTGAAACCAATCTGCCAAAACGACAGCTTGTGAATGTTCTAATATATGATGTAATAGCGTGGATAAGCACCGCCTCCGCAGAAGATCAACACCTGCTTCTACATCACTGACTGTTTAGCCCCGCCCACCGATTCGCGCATGTAGTGTAAATAACGAGAGGCAAACACAGGTCTACGCAGAAACCAAACGATAAACTTTTATTTGATGAACTTTATTTTTAATGAAGATCCAGGCTGCATCAGTAAGAACTTGATCCTTTGTTCACTTCATTTTACTCTGGATTTGTTTACAAGCAAGGCACAATTCGACACAGGATTTTCAGAAAAATTTAAACTAAAATACAACACTGTGCCGACTATAGTGGATCCGACAGCAATGTCACAACGCAAGACAGAAAATAGCCTATTACTTCTAAATTATGATGTTTTTTGATGTAAATTCTTGATAACATAAGTGGACCTCAGAGAACAGTACAAAATAAAAAATAAAGGCAGTTCATGACCCCTTTAAAAAAACAGTGGTTTTGGGACACCAAAAATGTTACATTTCATTATTCCATTTTTTTAAGTGGAATTTCATTTTTTCCTTCTCACGAAATTCATGTGTGTATTTTATTTATGATCAATCACATAAGGCATTAAATTGACCGTCTTAAATTTAGTAAATTGTTCATTTGTACAGCACATTTATTAATGTGGCCTGTACTTACTTTCATATTTCATAGCTTATCTTGTTTTGCTTTTTTAATGTCATTTGCTTTGGCAATACAAAACAAATTTGTCATTCCAATAAAGCTTTAAATTGAATTGAGCGAGAGAGCGAGTAAGCGAGTGGGGAGGGTGGGATTTGAGCAGTATACTTGAGCTCATCACTGTGTCCTAATATGGTGTCATCAGAAACCACACTGGACACGCACTCTCCATTTTTTTTTCCGTCCTCTTCTACTCGTCTCGTCATTCCCCGCCCATCTCTGAGAAAGCGATAGAAATGGAAACAGAATTATCAGCAGAACAGCAAGGACACAGTTCACAGAAGACACACATGCGGAAAGAGAGCCGGAGACAGGAAGTCAGAAAGAAGAAAGAACGGGGCTAATGGACGAGTGGAAAAGTCTGAGACACATTCATAAAGAGAAAACCAAAGATGAGCAAACAGGAAACAGCGTAAAAACATCTGACCCAGAGCCGACGAGCATCTTTCCATTTAGCTCAGAACGTGACATTATCAGGTTTTTGCTAGGCGAACCCCAACCGATTGCACCCCAAAAAATGACAGACAGTCATTTTTTGCTTCACACACTGACCTAGTCTGTTTGATTTTATCACTTTATCAACTCTTTGCATCTTTTGTTCCTCTCTGCTCCCCTTCCCTCTGTTTTTCTCTGCACTACGGAGGTTGGCAGAATGAGTGGAAACATTGTGGTTAGCCAGGAGAGGAAGAGAGAGAGTGGGAGTAAGTTACTACCGTCTTTCAGAGGAAGAGACACATTGACAGTAAGGGACAGGTCGTCCTTGCATTGCGCTAATTAGCTTGTTAGATTTCCACTGAGCATTTTTGTCAGCAAAACAATATGTTTTGGGATAAACCCAGGCACTCTAGATGCGTAAAACTCTTTTGGAGTTCAGCAGGGGCATGTGACCCAGCAAGGCAAAGACCACAGTTGTTTGGGTCAAAGGTCATGTGACAGGAAGTGAATGCAGGGCAAGCTTGCTGCAGTCATTTAACAGTACAAATCTCACTATTAAAATGCTCCGAAGTATTGCAGGAAAATTGTTGATAATCTCTAACATTTCAAAGGTTGCTACCTAGGGCAAATTGTTACGCATATTTAAGGGTTAGGGATTGGAACAAACCCCTAAACCTTAAGTATTAAACTTTCAGGCGGTCAGACTTGACAGAAAATCCAATAGATTTATGCTGAAGGAAGAACCTGAGCCGTATCTAGGGACCAGAATATCACAGAGACTGGACTAATTGGGTAAAATGGAGAATTATATCACTTTGACCTAGCAAGTCTCATTTTCCGGAGGGTCCCTGTTCTTCCTCCTTTCACTTCTGCAATGAATGGAGTAATACGACGGGATTGACTCTGGAGACTTTGGATGCTCATGAGGAATGTCGCAGTCAGTCCATGTGAAGAGGCAGTCTCTCAATCTCTTTTACCTGACCTGCCGTGGGCATCCTGCCTTGACAAGACGAAGCTTATCTTTGGTCTTCTGTGGAAAAGCACACTAAAAACGAAGAGAGCGTGACAGTAACAGTGATTGATAGCAGCTTAGAAGGCAGATAAGTGCACTTGCAGTAAAACATTAAACTGATGTATTAAGATATTGTCAGGGTTAAAAGGTGTTATAGTCTACACTTTTGTTGCACTTTTCCCCTGAAGTCCCCTTAGATTGTTTGTTAGTCATGGTTTGTTCCACTGAAGACTGATAATTCAGATTTGCATGTCTACATTTTGAACCTTTTGAACTCTTATTAGGTAAGTCAGTGGTTCACAACTTTGTACCTTGGGGCCCCAAAAACAGTACACATTTTGGATGCCTTTTTAAAAAAAACGTCTGACTCGATCCATCAACTCATCAGTAGAGGTTTCAAATATGGCTGGGTGATAGAGCGCCATTTAATACACAGAGCCATAGTTCACTGACAAGCTACGCAATATCGCGTTCAAATCACAGATGAATCGCCTTCGATAATGAACGCGATATTGCCTAGCTTGTCAGTGAACCACGGCTCTGTGTATTAAATGGCGCTCTATTTTAAAATAGGTGATGGAGATTTAGCGCTAATCACGGAACCAGCTTTACTGACTAAATGCGCATGAATATCACGTTCGATATATCACCCAGCCCTAGTTTCAAGACTGGTAATTGTCACATCAGATTAAGGAGACATCCAAAATGTGTACTGCTGGGAGGTCTCCAGGAAGAGGAGGTTGGGGGGCTTTGAGGTAAGTAGTCCACTCTTGCAGCCTCAACAAGGGGTTTGCTCTCAAACATAGTAAACCAAGAGTAGCAAGTCATGCTCCTGGAGGGATATCATACTGTAGACCAGTGTTTCCCAACCTTTTTTCTGCCGCGGCACAGTTTTGATAAGTAAAAAATCCCACGGCACGCAACTAAGCCCTAAAAAAAAAAAAAAAAAAAAAAAAGATAGGGGGAAAGCTCTTTTTTCCCAAGAATTAAACAATGTGTCGTCAGAGTTGGTATTTTGGCTCTATATATGATGATCAGACATTTGGACTTAACATTTTCTGAAAATCATGCCCAAATTGAGTTAATGAAGTTTTTGACAAGCGAATGACAGGTGTTTTGTCATTAGAGCTATGGTGTTGAATTCTGCATCTGAGGCAGTAATCGCATCAGTTTTCATCAATTTACGCTTACAGGTTATAAAGCTTATTGTAGCTATATGGGAACTCAGTTTTTCTTGTTAATACATTTGGCTAAAATCTCATGAAATAAACGATGAACCGCTATGTACTGGATATTTAAAACGTACAAAAAGTACATTGGCTACAACGACACGGCAAATGCTAAGACTCTTCTCCGCTCTTCAAACACACAGAAACATTTGTCTTTATAGACAGTGTTTCTTAAGTAAAGAAAATGCTGTACTTAATCAAACATCAGTTCTTTATTTACCCTTACATTGCGAAGAAGTAGACGTCTGTCTTCAAACTGCGTGTCGCAGCACTTCATTCTGAATGCAGGCGGGGTGGAGTTATGACGTTTGACTGACAATTTGAAGATCCAATGGCGTTACGAGGTTTAGTCACAAGCTCTTTCGAATGCTTTTCATTGGTTAAATATTTGTAAAACCCACAAACAGACATAACGATGACCAATAGCACTTATTTAAAATAATAATAATAATGAAATATAAAAGAGAGAGGAAGTTTTTGATAATTTTTCATGGCACACCCGACAGCCTAGTGTGCCGCGGCACAGTGGTTGGGAAACACTGCTGTAGACTTTAGTTCCAGCTTGCTACTGAGTAATCCTGAAAACCTTGATTAGCTATTTCAGGTGTGTTTGGCTTAGGTTGGATCTCAACTCTGCAAGATAGTATCTCCATCATACAAATTTCAGTTCCATCCTGCTCCAGCACACTTGCCTATAATCCTCAAGACCTTGATTATTTGGTTTAGGTGTGTTCAGTTGGAGTTAGAGCTAAACTATGCAACAGTAGCCTTTACAGATTTACAGTTTCCTTTACAGATTTGTGCAAAACTGTTTTTTTATAAATGTTGATAAACTATTGTGAAATGGCAGTGTTTCCATTAACCGATGTTATGTGACACAAACTATTTTTTTTTTTTTCTCTCGCGATAAGTCATGGTGACGGATGTTGGTAGGTTTATGTATATCGCAGTCACTGCACTTGCCATTTATTTTTAATCGAAGGAGACATAGGCATGTATTTTTAGCAAAGCAGCATGGAGAGCCGCTTCTGAAAGGTGCCGCGGCGCAGCTGGTATAAACACAAGCATTGACTAGAGTGGCCGCAATCAGCTCCGGTGGCCTTGTCGGACCCGTAATGCGCTGCAGACGTGTATCTAAGCATTAATGGCAAGGAAAGCCCATTATACTTGATAGCGGCAAAGTATGAGGTGTTTCTTGGAGGTTACAGCTAGTACATTAAAAGGTGATCATGTGACTTTTATATGCGCCAGGTGACCTGTTAATGCGGAAAAAAAAAAAAAAAAACTTTTCCATTGCAGTTTTGCGAAATATTACTTACAAATTGCCTGAAAAATCACTTCATGCAAGTGTAAAAACTTTTTTGCAATAGCCTAAATGGGAGTTTTTGCGAAAGTGATGTTTCCATTGGGTGTATTTTCAATTCGCAGTTTCAGTTTTCACAGTTTGAAGGGTAATTGTAGGGCTGGGCGATATGGCCTAAGAAAAAAATCCCTGATTTACGATTTAAATAAATTTTTTCCCCCCTAGTTAAAATCAGTCTGCAGATGACATCTTGCTATTCAGTAGATAGGAGGTAGTTCTGATAAAGTGCAAACAAAACATTCAACAGCATTAAATATCAGTGACTGTAGGTTGTTTTTTGGTGGGACGATGACGAATGATTTACAGATCCTGAGCACCACTGACAAGTACAATGCTGGCTTAACATCGTGATGTCTATCAGCCATCGGCGATGGACGGTAGCATCTTCTATCGGCCCATATGGCAAACATGCAGGGGGAGGGCTGAGCCCATTTGGAACTACTGGAGCTCAGAGGGGAGCGTCGGTGGATGTTAGAGAAAACCGATTTTCATTCAAACAAGTCGATGTAAACTACACATTCAAGTTAATCGATAAAATCGATTTATCGCCCAGCCCTAGGTAATTGTAAGCTACAGTGACCTTCCAGGAGCGGAGCTTGACACCCTTGACACCTGGTGGTTGACAGGTTTGGGTTGGGATATCCAATTAGTTTGATCCACAATTAGCAGCTTCTGTCGACCTAACCTAGCTATAACAGATGTGATGATGAACCATTTCTAGCCTTCACACTTATTCCCACAAGCCTCCGGTTGTTCCTTCTTGACCTGTTGTCTAGGTCTTTGCTTTTTTTTTATTGCCCTAGTTTTATGAATACCCACCTGGGCTTTACAGTAGGGTAAAGACTTAACTAGTCAAGACTTCGCTGCCTCAAGTCCTTGACAGCTCTCAGCCTCTAGCCGTGCAATTTTAGAGATTGTTGCCGAGTTGCAACAGTTATCAACTGCTTTTTTTTTTTTTTTTTTTTTTTTAATAGAGACAACATCTGCTTGCAAGCTACAAGCTAATCACTTCTGAGTAGCACTTCCAGCTTTGTGGTTACTCAGTCAATCTGAACATGTCCACATTGAGTCTATCAGCTCCATTTGTATGCAAATCAGTTGAGCTAGTCAACTTGGTTTGGTGATGGAAACGTCACATTTTAGAGAACGCTGGAAACAATCTCTTGTCTGCAGCAGCAGGATAGTTGCTAGTGAAGGGTTTGGAACTGCCAATGTCCTAGTGGTGTCATCAGCCAGTCTGTGATGATAGGACAAGGCATGGACCAGCCAAGCAACTGCCATTGAGATGAATAAGAATCGCAACAGTTAGCTTCCATTTTGGCTACTGTACCTGTAAGGACTTCTTTATATAAGTGACCTCTGTCATGATTGATTAACCTCAACATACCAGCATAGGTCACAAACTTGACATGATTTAAATGCTTGATAATTTTTATGTCTTGTAGTTAAAGATACAGAAGCCCAAGCTGAACTTTGTGCTGATTGGATTCTTCACTCTATTAATGGCAATCGATAAAGTCCATCAGGAGGTCATTCCCTCTCTTACACGCAGATGGTCCTTCCGCCTCTGATCAATGACCAACAACAGATAAATGAGCTGTACATGACCACTGTCTTGAATACAGTTGTTGGTCATTGTGTGCTGCATTACACAACTGCTAATGAACAAATGCTTTCATTTATCTTTTAAAGTTATGCTTGGTATAGGCGTAACACTCACGCTTGCTTTGTATGTGGTCTTATGATACTTACGTCACTTGTGATGCTACTTCATAAGGTTCCCAACTGAACCCACAGTAAACCCAAATGGTTTCTATTGTCAATGGCAAATCAATAAATACTGCAAGAGAGGAAATGGCATTAGAGCAAAGCACCTGCCTTTAGTTCCGCTTACATTTCCCTTTGAATTCCACTGATGTTAGTCAGTGTTTCATGTACAAAAAAATGGGTTACTAAGATATCACCCTCTCACTGACCTTTAGAATTAAATGTACTACACTGTGCTACTTTATCTTCAGAGATAGGTGGATTACTTACAAATTGTAATCCAATTACATGACAAAAATTGTAGTTAGTAACGTAATCCATTACATTACACGTTTTAGATAATGTAATCAGACTACTTTTTGATTACTTTTAGATTACTTTTTACCCAAGTCGTTTATCACATTACCATATTGATATACAAAGAGTAAGAAAATATATTCAATTCATTGTTATTAACAACATAAAGTGCATTAAACGTTGTTACTTCAAGGTTTCCCAAACTGGGGTTTGTAAATGAACTGTAGTGGCTTCATAAGTTTAATAAAAAGCTAATAATCAATAAAATCATAAAAATTGAAAATTAAAACAAGTCATTTTAGAATAAAATCAATCAAAATAAAATGCTTACTAAATAAATATATATATATATATATATATATATATATATATGTAAACAAATTAAATATATATATATATATATATATATATATATATATATATATATATATATATATATATATATATATATATGCAAGTTATGTGACCATTAACAGGGAATGCCTGTATTACATGCAACTAAGAAATAACATGAATTTCTGTATTTTAAAATTGTGCATTCTTTGGGCCAGATTCGCTATCAGCTTGCACCAGTGCAAACCCTTATTTGGCGTTAAAAAGCTACTGTCAGGATTTACTAAAGATGCACAGTGAAGAATTGGCGCTGAAAAGGCATGGACAGAGTTATTTTTGCGCCTGACCTTATTGAATATGCATTTATAGGAGTTTCCTTTTCAGACACCAAATTTATGGGAGGAGAGTATTGAAATGAATCACGCAATGCGATTTACTAACATTCGCACTCATCAAATTACTGGTATTTGCGCCATTATTTAACGCCCAAAAAAGCATGTCTTAAAGCAGGTGATAATTTGCGCTGCTCTTGGTGGATTGCGCTGGTCATTATGGAAATTATCTGGCTGCGTCTGAGTTCTTTAATGTGCGCATTGTCAGTAAATCACACGCAGAATTTTCCCCTCACATCGGTGCTTTTATGAAATTGCGCTCTAATGCTAATTTGCCCTGTTTAGGAAATCTGGCCCTTAGTGTGAATGTCCACAAAACTGAAAGACTTTCTGAATGTATATAAGCAGTAGGCTATTTTGAAAAGGAACATTTAAAAGATGAAAAAGAGGAATTAGGGAGAATCAATAAATAATGAAGAATTCATTGCTATTGTATGCATAATATGTAATCATGTAATCAATAAAAGAGTAACTGTAGTCTGATTACGAGTATTTTAAAATGTAATTTAATCTAATTAGAAGTACTTAATTTTCAGAATCTGATTACATAATCCAGATTACATGTAATCAGTTACCCAGCCTTGTTTTATATATGAAATGACTGTTATCTGTTATGATAAAAGCTTTTTGTGTTTTTACAAGACCTTTGTAATAGGATAACCTATAGACGCACCTTATCGAAAGTTTGCACGAATCAGTTTCTTTGTGGTTACATATGCTAATGCGCTTCAATGGAAACTCTAGTCTGGGATTCCCAGCTATGTCAAATTATTTTATAGCAGTTCCCTGGAAGACGGCAGTGCCTCCGGAGTTGTGTGTAAAGCAAGAATATCCCCTGATCCCAGCTTGCTTTCAGTTCCCATGTTTGAGAGGTCAAAGGACTATTTATGACTTCCTTGAGTCCGGATCTCTTGGGAGCAGTGGGTCCACATGGCCGTCCAGCTCAGACAGGTTCTGACCCAGAAGCTTATTAGCTCTGTGGCTCAGGTCTTTATTAATCTGTGTCTCTAGGCACAAAGAACCTAAAAGGGGCTTGACGTTGGTGAATGGCTCATTGATGTGGCCTCCACACCCCCATTGTGTTTGGACGACTGTCAAATTTATGCTTTCGGATTTGTATGTACTTTGGCTCCGAGCTTGTTCGGAAGTGGCCTTGCATTTGTGGATCGTTGTGACTGAGCGTGAAACAGTGGCTGAATATCAGTTTGCATACTCGCGCTCTGCACTGAAAGTATGTGCTGGTGATGGGAAAGTGCATCATTTCGAGAGGGAAAAATCGCCACATCCTGAAGTCGCGTCTTAATGCCACAGACTCCTTTGTCGTGTACTGTTGAAGTTGCACATCAAACATAAGCATCTAGTTAAAAAATAATTACATTAGGATGTTGTGTTTTTTTTCTTTAACAATTTTTTTTTCTTTGATCAGTTTGTGTAATTTTTAAGCCATTTGTAGGTTGACTTGTGAAGAGTATAAACATGAAACATCAGAAAACTGGTATTATTACTTTAGCAGCCTGAATATGCAATTTTTACTAGAGCTGTCATCTTTAAACTTTGGCTGATGATTGATTAATTTTCAAACTAATAATTGCAATTTACGATTTAACTGTAGAAATAAATGTAAGAAATATTGCATATGGATAAAATTACAGTAGAGTTTTAACTTTTTAATTTTAAATTTTATAATGATGTTATATAAAAGTAATGAGAAACAGTTTTTGTCTTTTAGTACTAATAAATTAATATATTAATAATATATAATGATATTATGACAATAGTAATATATTTTGTAGAATATATTTTATAAAATGTAAAATTATTCTTTAACATTTTTAATATTATTATTGTTAATAATAATAATAATAATATATAAAAATAATAATATAAAATAATGAAATCTTTATTAAATGTTTCTCATCTATTTTTAATAATAATAGAAATAATAATAATAATAATAATAATAATAATAATAATAATAATATGTGAAATATATAAAACAAATATGAAATATTAAAAATATTTAAAATACAAATAAACATTGTTTCTATAATAATAATAATAATAATAATAATAGTTTAACATTTAATATTTTTGTAATAATAATAATGAAATGTAAAAATATAAATATATTTATTATTATTATTATTTAACATTTAATAAAATATATTGTTAATAATAATATATAGTAGATAAAGTGAAATAATTTTACTAAATGTTTATCTGTTTTTATTTAATAATAATAATAGAAATAACAATAATAAAATTAAATAATAATAATAAATATTTTAAATATTTTTTCTCTAATAATAATATAAAATAGTGAAATCTTTATTAAATGTTTCTCATCTATTTTTAATAATAATATATATAAATAATAATAATAATAATAATAATAATAATAATATGTGAAATATATACAACAAATATGAAATATTAAAAATATTTAAAATACAAATAAATATTGTTTCTCTAATAATAATAATAATAATAATAATAATAATAGTTTAACATTTAATATTTTTGTAATAATAATAATAATAATAATAATAATAATAATAATAATAATGAAATGTAAAAATATATTTATTATTATTATTATTATTATTATTATTATTATTAACATTTAATAAAATATGTTAATAATAATAATAATAATAATAATAATAATAACAATATAGTAGATAAAGTGAAATAATTTTACTAAATGTTTATCTATTTTTATTTAATAATAATAGAAATAATAATACAATTGAATAATAATAATAATAATAATAATAATAATAATAATAAATATTTTAAATAAAAAATTCTCTAATAATAATAATAATAATAATAATAATAATATCATAAAATAGATAAAGTGAAAATTAATAAATGTTTCTCATCTATTTTTATTTAATAATAATAATAATAATAATAATAATAATAATAATAATAATAATAATAATAATGCTGTTATCAACATTTGACATTTGCTTATTTTTAAGTGTTTTTAATATTTAAAATATATTCGCTTAATTTCCTTTTTTGTCTTGCAGTATGTGACTAACATTTAAAGTGTACAATAACGGTTATCACAATTGTATGAACATGAATGAATGAATGAATGAATGATGCATTTATATAGCGCTTTTATTGTGTATTGTCGTACACCCAAAGCGCTTTACAATCATGTGGGGGGGTCTCTCCTCAACCACCACCAGTGTGCAGCATCCACCTGGATGGTGCGACGGCAGCCACAGGACAACATATCAAATAACCGCGTAGAGTATCGCACGGTTGTGCTACTGTGTGTGTATGTGTGTGAGAAACAGCAGAGCTGATCTTTATGAGGGTTTGTTAGGCTGCTCTCTCACAACTCAGGTGAGTTACGACCGAGAGCATGGCCCTGTTTATTCTCAGACGCCTCTTTCATGTCTCACAGAAGCTGCTAGAGAAAGTGTTCCTGCAGGCTATACAATGTAGTTTATGTACAAATATGCACAAGCATTTACCCGCAGCAGTGTTAGCACTGACACTCAGCCTGTGTGTGTTTTAGGAGATTATATATGAGCGTAAAACAGGTAGCTTGTGAGCCGTATGTTTGAACAGGCTGATACTGGCCTGCTGTAATCGCTTTGTTTGTTTTTGCCTCTATTGGTACAACAGAGCCTCTCCAGCGAACACTCAGCGGTGTGTGTGTGTGTTGGTACAACATAAGCGCTCATCCTCGAGCTTAGTATTGTTTAATGTAAACATCAGTGCTGAAACAAACCTGCTCAGGTGCTTTCAGACACTTGTTGTGTATCTGTGTAGTATCAGTGCTGGATCAGACCTTGTTTGCCCTCACAGGGAAAGTAGATTTGCGGAAACCAGATTATTCAATTACAGTTCATTTTACAGTTATAAAGCATTAATCGTGTAGCTTAAAGCTGCATGCTTTATGCTGAACAATTACAATGCACTAGTTAGATATTATGAACATGAACGTTCAAACCATGTAAGTCAATGGGAGATTTATTCATCCTAATGGTTGTTACGTCAAATTATTCGTCACACTTTGTTTTAAGGTCCATTTCCCACCATTAACAAACCATTAACTATGACTCTTGCCTCAATAAACTCCTAATTTGCTGCTTATTAATAGCTAGTAAAGTAGTTGTTAAGTTTAAGTATTAGGAAGTATTAGGGATGTAGAATATGGTCATAAGGAATATGTGCTTTATAAGTTCTAATAAACAGCCAGTATGCTAATAATTGGCATGCTAATAAGCAATTAATAGTGATTGTTGGTCCCTATACTAAAGTGTTACCCAGGTTTTAATTTTATTTTTAAAGAAATGCTATTTTTATTTAGCAAGGAAGCATTAAACTTATCAAAAGTGACCTTAAAAACATCTAGAATATTATATTTTAATATTAATAGTTATAATTATATTATATTTTAATAGATTTCTAATTCAAATAAATGCTTTTTTTTTAATAAACATTCTATTCATCAAAGAATTCTGAATTTAAAAAAAAAAGGTTTCGTAGTTTCCACAAAAATATTAAGCAGTATAACTGTTCAATCGATGTTGATGATAATAAGAAACTCAGCATATTAGAATGATTTCTGAAGGATAATGTGACACTGAAAACTGGAGAAATGATGCTGAAAATTCAGCTTTGCATCACAGGAATAAATTATTTATATAAAATATATTCAAATAGAAAACATGGTAATAATGTTTCGTTTAATTGCATTTTTGATTAAAGAAATGTAGCCTTAGTGAGCAATTTGGTTTTCGAAATCATTAAAAGTCTTCCCGACCAAAAACCTTTGAACAATAATCTTCAATAACCGAATGTTCAGGATTTTTGGAATTGGGGCCTGCAGAAAAACTATATCTGTTTTTACTAGAGCTATGCAATTAATTGAAATACAGTTTTGATGTCAGCCTCCAACGATTGTGAATATAGAATAATTGAGATAAAACGTTTATTGCACCCCATTCCGCCCCCTTTCCATATGTAATAAATGAACAAAGAATTGAGAATGAAAATACATTTGTAACAGTAAATTGGATCTGTGCAGCTCTTAAAGTGACAGCAGTCTAATATTCCTACTTCTGACTGTGTGCTTAATATTAATCAAACAACAAAAGACAGACAAAATAACTCACTGCTCTTGACTGAAGGACTTTGTAGCTTTAATAAGAAACAAGGGAAGTTTAATTCTTAGAGTTAAGACTATGCTGTTTCATTTTACATTCGATTATTTAATTTCTGTGGTAGGCTGTTAGCTGAATACTTTGGACTTGCATAAAAAACTTGAAGCACTGTTTTTTGCATTTGTATCTTTTTATTGTATTTGTCCTTTGCTTTTTTAATTATGGACAGTTGAATTATATATTTTGTTCTCTCTCTCTCTCTCTCTATATATATATGGGCAATTCCACCGTTACGGATGTGACATTTGCAGTAAAAACCTGAAATATAAATTCTCATAAATTATATTTATTACCAATATATTGAACCATATATTTATATTTTTCGAAACCCCTTAAAATAGTCAAGACATCAGAAAAGTATCAGTCTATAGACCTGTTTTATATTTTAAATGAGGGAAAAACACATGCGTTATGGACGTGACAAAAGATAACACGAGTTTCT
Organism: Spinibarbus caldwelli; assembly: GCA_039654775.1. Lineage (NCBI taxonomy): Eukaryota > Metazoa > Chordata > Actinopteri > Cypriniformes > Cyprinidae > Spinibarbus > Spinibarbus caldwelli. The sequence continues at coordinate 14,960,845 of CM077231.1, forward strand.
GGGAGACAACATATTTTGTAGACTTCCTGCGAATTACAATGCACAAACTGGAAGCAACAATATCTCCCGAATGGAGAAGGGTTGGCTATTTACAAAGTGTAAAATATAAATTTTGCTTAAATTTTCATTTTTGTTTTTTCACAGGAAAAATCTATGTTACGGACGTGACAAGTTGGAAAGCGGAATTTATCCGACTATGAAAACGCCTATAAAAATGCTTTAAAACTTTAACAGAGACGTAGTGGGTATTTAATACTGGTGCCCCCCACTAAAGATTTTTCTAGTTAACTAGTCGTTGGTTTAAGCCATTAGACTATTCAACTAATTACGCATTTATATTACATCAATAGGCCTACTAATCTATATAATGAGCTTCAATATATTCCTCACTCATGCACACGTAACCTAAAAAGTTTGCCAGAAAGCACAGGAAAAAGTAGCCTAATGATTATTAATGTATAGAAAAAGGAGACATTTTAATTATTTATAAATTAACGTTTTCTTGTCGGCTGCAAGATGAAATTCACAGTGCTGACTCTCATCTCCACAGTGGCCTACTGGACGTGCCTTTAGAGAGAAATGCAACCTTCATACATAATCAGGAAGTATTTAATTTCGTTTTAAGGGATTTGTTTAATAGTAGACATTTCAAGCTTTCTATAGGTATGTTTCTCTATGTGAGACACACATGGTGAGTTTTGGTTCTTTTTGGAGATGCGCTCCAGTTCACAGAGACAGAGACGTTTTGTTGTTATTATGAATTTACATAAAGTCAGCTTCAAATTGATTTTAAGTTGTTTCATTATCAGGAAAAAAATGCAAGTGATCACGCAGGTGCCTCCCTGTCATGCATGCGTATTGATATTCCGCACAAACACTTGAACACGGGCCAAAAATATAGCAAATTTATAGCCTGTAGGTTAACACTAAAGTTTGGAATCCACATTAAAATAAATCCTCACCATCCGAGGCAGGTGCAGTTATAACCTATAAATTGAAGGGTATATGACATTTTAAAATGATCTAACTGACCAACACCGCTCCAATTCGTTGATAGTTATTGATCAAGATTAAATGGATGCCGCTGAGAAAAAAGTTTTAATGACTTGCTTAAGCATTAAATAACTAAGATACAAAACAGGTTAAATAAAATATTCTAAATGTATAATAGGCTTATTGTAGCCTACAAATACTTATAAAATAGACTGCGAATAAGACTACAGATTCACGTTTTGCATCTGCATAACAAAGTGAATTATTTTACTATGCAATGACACAAAATTAAACCAAACAAGAAAAAAAAATATTTAGACAAAAAATAAATAAATAAAAATAAATGATAATCCCACAGCATGCGCGCCGAACATGCAAAATCTTGCACTCTGCATGCATGCAGCACAGATACTTTTCACACATATCTCTTTAAATAGATTTTTAATGATATAAGGTATTTTCGTCATTTGGAGCAACCACTCATCATGTGGTGCGACCAATAATAGCAATAACTGTATTAAAATAAAAATAAAATATCTAACTTCTGATGTTCAAATATGAATCACTGCTACAGTATGCTTAAGTGAATGGAATTTTTAAAACATTTTTATCAGTTTTATGCAATTTGCAGGAAAAATAAATCTGTTAACTACATTTAAGAAGGCAACTATGAAATTATAGAACAAAAATAGATCATTATTTAAAAAAACTGAAATTAAATGCAAATACTTTTTCTAAACTTTAATTACTGAGAACATTTTAAAAAAATGTTAAGCATGTTAAGGAAATTATTTAATTTTAATATAAATCATGGTCACACCACATGACATTTTTTAAGGCTTCGGCCAATTCATCTAGATGAAAAAACATTAAAATCACTTCATTTTAAATTTTAATATGAATTTGTGTACACAACATTCTTAATGTTTGAACAGTTACAGTAGATATGATTTTTTTTTTTTGTATTTTAAAATTGGCATGTCGAAAATCCTTATACGTCAATGACCCATTTACAATGAACGACATTTAAAATTGGCGAGCTGTCATGCAGTCCGCCTGTCCATAGGCTATCTCCGCTAAGCTGTAGCTGAGAATGCGATTTCTAAAATGTTATTAGAATGAATGCATTTCTAAAATGTTATGATACTGTAAGCCTGTCACAGCAGTAGACCTTTATCAGTCGTCAGCAACGAGGCAAACATGCGCACCCGTATGCATATGAATCAATAATCGTCCGTAGACTACAATCAGTTTACAATGCACAAACCAGAAGCAAATACAGGTGCATCTCAATAAATTAGAATGTCGTGGAAAAGTTCATTTATTTCAGTAATTCAACTCAAATTATGAAACTCGTGTATTAACCCTTTAACGTGCATTGTAACCGCATGGTTGACCTTTTTTGCGATCAAATTACGGTAATTAAAACTCGCCAAACCCCATTTTTGGCTGTTTGTCCTTATACCCCTCATTGATTAGAGTGTGTTATTGCAATTATATCCACTGGGTGGCACTGCAGAAAAAATATATTGTTGCCGAAAAGCCGCGACAAAACCGAGAATGTATTGATGTTACGCCTCCCTTCAAACACTAGCTGCAAAAAACGTTAAAAGTTGAGATTTAAAAAAAAAAAAATGAATCGGATTTCATGTTCTAGACCTCCTAACGGTATATTTTGTTGAATGGCAGAAACGTGGTGATAAAATGTCTCTCTGTTTTTACTTTAGAAAAAGTGCTCAACCGCTCGGTTGAGTTGCCCAGTCAGGGTAAAATGAACTGAACGCTAGCTATGCTCAGCAACGCGATCATAAGTCAGTATATAGCACTGCACAAGATCATAGATGAAGATGTTCCTTTGTTTGAACAAAAACCAATGCTTACATAGAACAAATTATTAAAATCATATGGTGTAATATTACATTTCTGTTATATTGACTATACACACATCTATATATATTGACTATATGCCTTTTACCTTACATTTTATCCAGATTGTCATTAATCTATTATTTATTATTTTTATTATTTATAATGTAATTTAATAATTATTTTATTATGTTTGTTTTTATTTTCATTATTTTTTGATATATTTGTTTATTTACTTTAAATTATTAGATTTCTATTACATTTAATGTTGAATTCTTTTTTACAGTGGATTGTTGTGTTATAATAAGAACAGATTTTTTAAAATATATAATCATGGGTAAATCATGGGTATTGTTAACATTCTACTGTCTGTAATGTTTTTATACACAAAAACCTTAAAATTTAGTTGCACAAATGAAAAATTCCATTAATGCATTATACTTTTTAGTTCATGCCGAGAATTACCCTAAATGGGCAAGTCAACCAGCTGGTTGACTTGTATATCCGCTTAGTGAATGGGTCATCTGAAAAAAAACCCTTGAAAAGTTGCTCACTGTGGTGTCAGGAACACAATTTTAACAATAAATAATTTTTGGCAAATGTATTTCTTAGTGTGACTGTTAAAGGGTTAAATAAATTCAGTGCACACAGACTGAAGTAGTTTAAGTCTTTGGTTCTTTTAATTGTGATGATTTTGGCTCACATTTAACAAAAACCCACCAATTCACTATCTCAACAAATTAGAATATGGTGACATGCCAATCAGCTAATCAACTCAAAACACCTGCAAAGGTTTCCTGAGCCTTCAAAATGATATCTCAGTTTGGTTCACTAGGCTACACAATCATGGGGAAGACTGCTGATCTGACAGTTGTCCAGAAAACAATAATTGACACCCTTCACAAGGAGGGTAAGCCACAAACATTCATTGCCAAAGAAGCTGGCTGTTCACAGAGTGCTGTATCCAAGCATGTTAACAGAAAGTTGAGTGAAAGGAAAAAGTGTGGAAGAAAAAGATGCACAACCAACCGAGAGAACAGCAGCCTTATGAGGATTGTCAAGCAAAATCGATTCAAGAATTTGGGTGAACTTCACAAGGAATGGACTGAGGCTGGGGTCAAGGCATCAAGAGCCACCACACACAGACGTGTCAAGGAATTTGGCTACAGTTGTTGTATTCCTCTTGTTAAGCCACTCCTGAACCACAGACAACGTCAGAGGCATCTTACCTGGGCTAAGGAGAAGAAGAACTGGACTGTTGCCCAATGGTCCAAAGTCCTCTTTTCAGATGAGAGCAAGTTTTGTATTTCATTTGGAAACCAAGGTCCTAGAGTCTGGAGGAAGGGTGGAGAAGCTCATAGCCTAAGTTGCTTGAAGTCCAGTGTTAAGTTTCCACAGTCTGTGATAATTTGGGGTGCAATGTCATCTGCTGGTGTTGGTCCATTGTGTTTTTTGAAAACCAAAGTCACTGCACCCGTTTACCAAGAAATTTTGGAGCACTTCATGCTTCCTTCTGCTGACCAGCTTTTTAAAGATGCTGATTTCATTTTCCAGCAGGATTTGGCACCTGCCCACACTGCCAAAAGCACCAAAAGTTGGTTAAATGGCCATGGTGTTGGTGTGCTTGACTGGCCAGCAAACTCACCAGACCTGAACCCCATAAAGAATGTATGGAGTATTGTCAAGAGGAAAACGAGAAACAAGAGACCAAAAAATGCAGATGAGCTGAAGGCCACTGTCAAAGAAACCTGGGCTTCCATACCACCTCAGCAGTGCCACAAACTGATCACCTCCATGCCATGCCGAATTGAGGCAGTAATTAAAGCAAAAGGAGCCCCTACCAAGTATTGAGTACATATACAGTAAATGAACATACTTTCCAGAAAGCCAACAATTCGCTAAAAATGTGTTTTTTTTTTTTTTTTTGTTTTTTTTTTTTTTTGGTCTTATGAAGTATTTTAATTTGTTGAGATAGTGAATTGGTGGGTTTTTGTTAAATGTGAGCCAAAATCATCACAATTAAAAGAACCAAAGACTTAAACTACTTCAGGCTGTGTGCATTGAATTTATTTAATACACGAGTTTCACAATTTGAGTTGAATTACTGAAATAAATGAACTTTTCCACGACATTCTAATTTGAGATGCACCAGTATATCTACCAAATAGATATATTATACGTACGTGACCGTTCTGAAAGCGGAATTTATACGACTATGGAAATGCGTATAAAATGCTTTAAAAACTTTAACAGAGATAGGCGGTATTTAATAGGGCTGCCTCCACTAAAGATGTTTCCAGTTACTAGTAGTCGTTCATTTAAGCCATTACTAATCGCATACTCCATAATGAGCATATTCCACGCTCAAGTACACGCATAAAGTTTGCCACAAAGCACAGGCAAAAGTAGCCTAATGATTATGAAAAAATTTGACATTTTAATTATTTATTAATAAACTAATGTTTTCTGAGTCCTTGTCGGCTGCAAAGATGAAATTCACTGATGAAAATCTCCACTGGATGTGCCTTTAAAGAAAAATGCATCCACAGATTACATAATCAGGGAGTAGCCTATTTGATTTCGTTTTGAATTGGCTCGTTTAAAAGTAGGCAAGCTTTCTTTAGATGTATTTCTCATGTATGTAAGGCACCCCAATTTTAAGTTGTTTCATTATCAGAAAAAAGAAATGCAAGTGATCGTGCGGGTGCCTTCCTGTCATGCTTGAGTATTAATTCTTTTCCGCACAAACATGAATAATAGACTATAGACCACATTTATACTAGGTTAATGCTATGGAGTGTGGGATCCACATTAAAATAAAAATAAAAATATATATAAATAAAACGGATGTAGTTTTAACCTGCAAATTGAAGGCTGTTTGACGTTTTAAAATGATCTAATAACAGGCCGATGCTGCTTCTGTGATGTTGTTGATCAAGATTAAATTGTCGCAGTCATAAACTTGTTTTAGTGACTCTCATAAACTTGTTTTAATAAATCGCTTATGCATTAAATAATAAAGATTCGAAACAGATTAAGTTAAATAGCCTATGTTGAATATACAGTCAGGTCCATAAATATTGGGACATCGACACAATTCTAATATTTTTGGCTCTATACACCACCACAATGGATTTCAAATGAAACGAACAAGATGTGCTTTAACTGCAGACTGTCAGCTTTAATTTGAGGGTATTTACATCCAAATCAGGTGAACGGTGTAGGAATTACAACAGTTTGCATATGTGCCTCCCACTTGTTAAGGGACCAAAAGTAATGGGACAATTGGCTTCTCAGCTGTTCCATGGCCAGGTGTGTGTTATTCCCTCATTATCCCAATTACAATGAGCAGATAAAAGGTCCAGAGTTCATTTCAAGTGTGCTATTTGCATTTGGAATCTGTTGCTGTCAACTGTCAAGATGAGATCCAAAGAGCTGTCACTATCAGTGAAGCAAGCCATCATTAGGCTGAAAAAACAAAACAAACCCATCAGAGAGATAGCAAAAACATTAGGCGTGGCCAAAACAACTGTTTGGAACGTTCTTAAAAAGAAGGAACGCACCGGTGAGCTCAGCAACACCAAAAGACCCGGAAGACCACGGAAAACAACTGTGGTGGATGACCGAAGAATTCTTTCCCTGGTGAAGAAAACACCCTTCACAACAGTTGGCCAGATCAAGAACACTCTCCAGGAGGTAGGTGTATGTGTGTCAAGGTCAACAATCAAGAGAAGACTTCACCAGAGTGAATACAGAGGGTTCACCACAAGATGTAAACAATTGATGAGCCTCAAAAACAGGAAGGCCAGATTAGAGTTTGCCAAACGACATCTAAAAAAGCCTTCACAGTTCTGGAACAACATCCTATGGACAGATGAGACCAAGATCAACTTGTACCAGAGTGATGGGAAGAGAAGAGTATGGAGAAGGAAAGGAACTGCTCATGATCCTAAGCATACCACCTCATCAGTGAAGCATGGTGGTGGTAGTGTCATGGCGTGGGCATGTATGGCTGCCAGTGGAACTGGTTCTCTTGTATTTATTGATGATGTGACTGCTGACAAAAGCAGCAGGATGAATTCTGAAGTGTTTCGGGCAATATTATCTGCTCATATTCAGCCAAATGCTTCAGAACTCATTGGACGGCGCTTCACAGTGCAGATGGACAATGACCCAAAGCATACTGCAAAAGCAACCAAAGAGTTTTTGAAGGGAAAGAAGTGGACTGTTATGCAATGGCCAAGTCAATCACCTGACCTGAATCCGATTGAGCATGCATTTCACTTGCTGAAGACAAAACTGAAGGGAAAATGCCCCAAGAACAAGCAGGAACTGAAGACGGTTGCAGTAGAGGCCTGGCAGAGCATCACCAGGGATGAAACCCAGCGTCTGGTGATGTCTATGCGTTCCAGACTTCAGGCTGTAATTGACTGCAAAGGATTTGCAACCAAGTATTAAAAAGTGAAAGTTTGATTTATGATTATTATTCTGTCCCATTACTTTTGGTCCCTTAACAAGTGGGAGGCACATATGCAAACTGTTGTAATTCCTACACCGTTCACCTGATTTGGATGTAAATACCCTCAAATTAAATCTGACAGTCTGCAGTTAAAGCACATCTTGTTCGTTTCATTTGAAATCCATTGTAGTGGTGTATAGAGCCAAAAATGTTAGAATTGTGTCGATGTCCCAATATTTATGGACCTGACTGTGTATTGTACAAATATTTATAAAATGCTAGACTGCGAATAAGATTACAGTTTCACATTTTACATCTGCATAATATAGTGAATTATTTTTAACATGCAATGATGCAAAATAAAACCAAACAAGATTTGTAATGAATAAAAAATATTTAGACAAATAAGAATGAATGATGTAACCCCATCTCTTGCGCGTCGCGCTCAGCAGCATGCGCGCGCCGAACATGCTCTCTGAATCTTGAATGCTGCGCAGATAGCAACACAAGTTATTTGAAACACACAAAAGGTTTGAAGACGATAATATTGACAATGAACATTGACATTTGAAAAAGTTTTGGCGATTTGTCCTTCAGTCTGTCTGTGCATTCTGACCTGCACAGCAAATGCAGTCTTAGCTAAACCTCCACGATGTTCTCGTTGAGAATGCAATTTCTGAAATGTTAGAATGAATTAATTTTTAAAATGTTATGATACGGAAAGCCTGAAACAGATCACAGCAGTATAGACCTACACAGTATGCTATCAGTCATCAGCAACGTGGTAAACATGCGTGTCAGTATGCATAAGATATGAAGCGTCCGTAACGGTCACGTCCATAACAGTCACGTCCGTAATGCATTATATGGTTGATAAGAGCAAAGAATAGAGATGAGCCATTGATCATAATTAGCATGGCCATAAGTTGGCTTTGCACAGAAAGTTTAAAGTTAATTGCATTAATAATTACTATATGATATAAATTTAATCTATAAAATATTACGGACATGACACAGTGCTGAAGCGCCCTGACCTCATAAATCTAGCCCTTATAAATCCAAAAACCATCGCTGTTTAGACAAAGTGAGTTTATTTACCTTTCAGACAGACCTCCATCTTTCTACAAAATACTTACTGTTGACATAAATTAAAAAATGGGCAATCTTTGATCTCTCATTTGAAAACATGAAATACAGTCGAATGAAAATGTAATTTTACTTTAGGTGCACCCCTCATATGTGGTGGATAAACACAGCGATTTCCTGCAAATTTATATTAAAGCAGGTTACTGCAGTAAAATACAGACCTAAATGCACAAGTTGTTAAACATTTGGTCATTTGGTGCATTCATAAACTTGTTAAATAACCGTGATTACAATATTTACCAAAAATAATTGTGATTTATGATTTTTGCCATAATCAAGCAGCCCTATTTTTTACCATAAAAAAAACTCAAACAAAATAAAATGAATAAAAAATAAATTTGATGTCTGTTAAATTTTTAACTTTCAGTTGAAAAAAAAAAAAAACTCACTTTCTAAATTTAACGTTTCCTTTTTCATTTTGCTTTCTAAAGGACTGAGCAGAAATTGAGAGAACTTGATTTTTTTTCCCACAGCTATAGTTTTTAACAGTAAAAAACAACTGAATATGTACTATAGATTTGTAGAAAAGCTTTCTTTGAAAAAGGACTGCTGTGAAATATGTACAGTAGATGACAGACATGAATGATTTCAGTACATTTGTATGTGTGTCTTTTATGTTTGTAGGTTTAAAGACGTATCTGATCTCGGGACGGAAGATGGCTTCTCAGTGTGGCTGTTCCCAGCTCAGTTTGGGTCCGTCCTCAAACACGCACACTCCAGATCTCACATACTGTGCCATCGCTGAACCTCTCTCGCACAGCAAGGTACGGCCCTCGAAATTCACGCAAATGCTGTGTTTCACTTCAAAATTCAAATTGTCATCTGTTTACTCACCCTTACGTCATTGCAAACCTTTTTTCAGTGCATTTTTCATCTTTCTCTTCACAGCCTGTGTGTACATCCTGTAGCATCTCTGTAGATGTCGTTGACACTCCGATAGCAGATGAAGCGACTCGAAATGGCTGCCAGGATGAACACAGAGCCAACAGCAGCAAGGTACAAAACTAACAATGATGAACACCAACAAAAAAGCCTCAGTAATTGCACAATGGAGGCACACACCTTAACACACCTTTGTTGCAAAAGAAGTGTTGTCATATTACAGTATAACAGGTTTAATAACTTTTTTCTTATAATAAAAATATCTGAACATTTAAATACAATAAAGCAATACACAAAAAAAATTATAAAGTTAAACATTTTACACAGATTAAAGTGCAAAAGAATTAAAAGACCAATAGGTATCACTTTACAGTAAGATCTCATTAGTTAACCTTAGTTAATGCATTAACATTATCAATGAGCAAAAGCTACATTTGCTACAGAAGTTATTAATCTTCGTTAAAAATAATACAAATCGTAGTTCATGTTAGCCTGGGTTCATTTAAAAAAAAAAAAAAGAAAAAACCCGTTTATTACACAGTTTATAATTTTGATTTTAACAATGTGCTATTAAATATTTCAATTACCTAAGATTAATGAATGTTTAGAAGAATTTTTCATTGGGAGTTTGTTAACGAATTAATTAACTAATGTTAACCAATGAAGCCCTAATGTAAAGTATGACCGAACAATAAAGAATCAAAACACTTTCAAACAATATCTCTAGGGCATGTTGTAGTCCAGATTAAAATGTAAACAAAAATTAAAATAAATAGCCTATTTAGTCTAAATATTATTAGACACTAAGTATTTGGCACTGTGCTGAACACCACTGTGAATACAAAAATCTGAATGGCTATTTAAATAATTTAAATACGTTTTAGAAGTAGCAGCTGCTTTGTTTAAGGGGTTTCCGGGGTAATAATGCTGCATTCTGCTGTTCAGCGCCCTCTGCTGTTAGAGAGTGAATGTGCATTTTCATCCAGAGTGTCTCTCACGCGTTCTGCCATGTGCTTCTCATCCATGCTTGTTTACATCAGAGTGCACACGCAGCATGCAGCGGTGTTGTGCATTTAACCAGTTAATGGGAAAAGTACTCTTAAAATGCATTCAGAATTCTGAATAATTTTTAATAATTATTTTCGGTATTTTGAAGTGCCCACGATAACAATACCGTGCATATTCATTATCGTGATATATCGCATTACCGAATACCGGCACATGTCTATATATATTATGCAATGTTGGTGTAATTAGTGGGAGTACAACGCTTCAGGTAAGAGTTTTCATGTACCTTTAGTCCTAAGAAAACATTAGTGGATGGCAGTCTTGATATGACTTCGCCAAAACACTGCTCTTTGCCATAATAAATACTGAAGTTCTGTTAATTAGTCAACCTTAGTGGATGAATGGTTCTTCAAATTAATTGATTAATTAAAAACAGCCTACAGCACGACCAATGTAGTCCAGTTCATGAACAAGTGAATATTTTGAACCATTTTGTTTAGTGAATGGAAATACATACAACGTGGTCAGTGCAGTACAATTCTCAAACAAATTACTCTTTTGAGCCAGTTCTTTTTAGTGATCTGCATTAGAACTGATTGCTGGATGAAGGTTCTTTTTAGTGAATCGAAAACAGACAGTGCAGCTAGTTTAGTACAATTCCTGAACAAATTCATCTTTTGAACCATTTCTTTTTGAGAAACAAAAACACAACGCTTAGCCACTTTAATCAGATTCCTGAACAAATTAATATTTTGAACATTTATTTTTAACGAATCAAAAACAAACGGTGTGGACTGTGTAGTCAGATTCCCAAACAAATGACTCTTTTGAGCCAGTTCTTTCTAGTGATCTGCATTAGAACCGATTCCTGGACGAATAAGTCTTTTGAACAGGTTTTTTTAGTGAATCGAAAACAGACAGTGCAGCCAGTTTTGTCCGATTCCTGAAGAAATTAATCTTTTGAAATTTTTTATTTTATTTTATTTTTATTTTTTTGATTGAATCAAAACCACGGTGTGGACAATTTAGTCAGATTCCCAAACAAATGACTCTTTTGAGCCAGTCCTTTCTAGTGATCTGCATAAGAACCGATTCCTGGATGAATAAGTCTTTTGAACAGGTTTTTTTAGTGAATTGAAACAGTTCAGCCAGTGTAGTCTTTTTTTCTGAACAGAAGATTCTTTTGAATTGGTTCTTTTTAGTGAATTAAAAACAGACAGTACAGCCAGTGTAGTCTGATTCCTGAACAAATGAATCTTTTGAATCGTTCTTTTCAGTGAATCAGAAACACAGAGTGTGGACAGTGTAGTCAGATTCCCAAACAAATGTCTCTTTTGTTCTGCTTTTGCCAGTTCTTTTTACTAATCTGCTTTAGAATCGAATCTGAACAGGTTCTTTTTAGTGAATCGAAAACAGACAGTGCAGCCAATGTAGTCTGATTCCTGAACAAATTCATCTTTTGAACATTTATTTTTAGTGAATCAAAATCACACAGTGTAGCCAGTGTAGTCATATTCCCATATTATGAATGACTCTTTTGAACTAGTTATTTTTGGTGATCAACATTATAACTTATTGCTGGATTAAAGTCTGTTTTGAATTGGTTCTTCTTGGGAAACCAAAAACCTAAACCTACAGAACAAGAAGTTTTGTACTGATACAGTACTGTACTTTTGTATTGATCCAGTGTAGTCTGAATACCAAACGAATGAAATCATTGTTCTTTTTTGCGCAGTTTCCTGCAGGCCGTAGCCCTAAAACCCTGAACGGGCTGTTGAGTCCTCTGTGTGAGGAGCGGGTACGAGTCAGCCAGTCTTCTCTGTGCGACAAACTCCAGGAGAAGGACAGGAGCTGGGTGGGAAGTCTGGCCGCAGAAGGAGGCAGCGCCAGCGGCATGGACCACTCAGCCATCCTCCCGTTACGCTCCAAAAACTTCCGGGAGAAGAGCGACGTGCACTTTGTGGAGGTGATAAAGGAGGACAGGTGAGTGAGAGAAGATTCGTTTGAAGAGTAGTTTTGTAAGTGGGTCATTCATTTTCACCTTGTTTTCTCAATGTTGTCTTTTGTTTTAGTCTGATGAAGGATTACTTCTCCAAGCCACCCATTAAAAAGCTGAGTCTGAACTTCCTGGAAAAGTCTCTGGAGTCAGCTTACCGTACCAGCTACCACGAGCAGGTAAACACCTGGTTTATTATTAAATATATACCAAAAAAAAAAAAATAAAATAAATATATATATATATATATATATATATATATATATATAAATAAATAAATAAAAAATTTGGCTAATTGCCAAGGCCAGATTGTACTACAATAATAAAAATTAAACCTGAAATAAAAATAAAAACTTTAAAGACGTATATTTAAACAAACTACAAAAATTGATGAAACATGGAACAAAATTACTTAAACATTAACTAAAAACTAATGTTGAAATTATAAAAATAAAAACTGCTTCAAAATATTATAAAAAAAATTAATTTCAACATTTTCTTATTTTTGTTTATTTTAATTTGTACTAAACAAAAAAAACTGAAATAACAATGATTAAAAACTATATAGGTGTATATAAAAAAACTATGAAATGACAAACACAAAACATAGCAAAATTACTAGAACATTATCTAAAAGTGAAAACTGAACAAAAAAAAACTAATTAAAACATGAATTAAAAACATTTCTCATTTTTATTTGGTTTAACTTAATGTACTACATTAACAAAAAACAAAACAAAAAAAAAACTATATAGACATATACATGGGCGACATTTGACTCTTGAGTCAGGGGGGCAAGAAAAAAAGCAAAAAAAAATAAAAATAAATAAATCTTTTTCGGATGCATGCATCAAAACAACGCTATACCATATTGCAACGCATCAAAGCAGTCAATACAGCGCAGTCAAGAATAACTTAAAGAGGTTGCCTGCATTTACTAAACTGTGGAGCTTTGACTCTTGATGCTGATTTGAATGGCGATGCGTCCCGTTTTAAGTGGCCTTTCATTTTTAATCAGAAATGTGCACGCTGCTTTTCTGATGTTAACTAAAGTTTTCAAAGTGTCACTTCAAAAGTGTCAGTTTCGAATAGCTGTTACTGACACGTGAGGAAAAAAATAAACGATCAGTTGTGGGACTGTCATAAATCGCATACCAATCATTTCTGAACTTTCCGTTCCTGGAAATGAAATTACTGGTTGATATGTCTCGATCTAAATACAGTTTACACACGCTTTTAGTCTGTGAACTAGATCTCACTCAGGACGCGCTGTCTGTTGAAGTTTGGTTCTAGAATAAATCACCTATTCATTTTTGTCTCATCCGTTGCTTTGGTTATTACTGTTTCAATCTCTGATATTTCGAGAAGGAATCCAGCATAAATATGCGGATGTCATTCCCGAAACGTTGCAGCTTGTAGGTAATGCGTCCGAAAAATGAAAGTTTCATACAAATTCTGAATGGATTATAGCCTAGAAAGCGTGCAAAGCACACTCCCATTATTATCACTAAAAGCAACTGCAACTGCCCCCCCAATGTCGCCCATGGACATATATATTTAAGAAAACTACAAAAACTGACAAAAAACAGCAAAATGACTATAAAACATTACAAATTAAAGCTGAAATTATTTAAATAAAAACTACTTAAGAATAATAATTAGAAAAAAAACAATTCATTTCAACATTTCTCATTTTCGTTTGGTTTAACTTGACATACTACGCAATGTGACAAAAACACAACAAAATTGCGAACACATTAACTACAAGTGAAAAGTTTTCATTTTGGTTTAACTTGATGTTCTAAAATAAAAACTAAAACTGAAAAATGAATAAAAACTAGGGATAAAAAAAAACACACAAAATTTTGAAAACAAAATATTAACTAAAATTAAAATGAAAGCAGTAAATACAAAATATATTATACAAATATAAAAACTAATTCAAAATGTGTATTAAAAAAAAAAAAAAAAACTCTGCAAATTGCCAAGGCAGCGTTTCTCATTTTAATTTGGTCTGAAAATGAGAAATGCTCAATCAACTTGATGCACTAAAATAAAATACTGAAATGAATTAATGAGTAAAAACTATATAGATGTATTTAAATAATGACAGAAACACTACAAAATTACTAAAATGTTAACTAAAATTAAAAAGAAAACTGAAAAATATAAAAATAAAAATGAATTCAAAATAAGAAATAAAAAAAAAAAAAGCCTTTATTTCAGCTAGTTTCCAAGGCAATATTTCTCAACATTAAGTTAAAAAACTAAAACATGAATGAAAACTATAGAGACATTAAATAAAACAAAAATACCAAAAGGTTATAAAAACTGAAAATGTATTTAAAAAAAGAGTCAAAATATTAAACTATAATGTACATATCAGAGTAGCTAAAAAGAACTACTCTGAAAAGCTGAGAAGAGAGCTTTCAGCCAACGACCTGGCGTCAGTATGGACTGGTCTGAGGAACATCACCAAGTACAAAACACCACCCCCACAGTCTGTGGAGAATCAACAACTGGCGGACGATCTGAATGTGTTTTACTGTCGATTTGAAAAGGCCAGACTGACACCCAGCACCCACTCTGAGCTGCACTTCACACATTCACCTATCCCCCCGGCAACCCCCCTCCCTCCCTCCCCCACCATTCTACCTGCGCTTAAGGTCTGTGTAGATGATGTGAACCGGGTCTTCAGAAAACAGAAATCTAGGAAAGCTTCAGGGCCAGACGGTATTTCACCTGCCTGTCTAAAAGTCTGTGCTGACCAACTGGCCCCCCCGTCTTCACACAGATCTTCAACAGGTCTCTGGAGCTGTGCGAAGTTCCCTGCTGCTTCAAACGCTCCACCATCATTTCCGTCCCCAAAAAGCCCAAAATCACTGGCCTTAACAAGTACAGACCTGTCGCTCTCACGTCTGTGGTCATGAAGTCACTAGAGAGACTGGTTCTGGCCTACCTGAAGGACATCACTGGACCCTTGCTGGATCCTCTTCAGTTTGCCTACAGAGCAAACAGGTCTGTAGATGACGCTGTCAATATGGGACTGCATTACATCCTACAACACCTCGACAAACCTGGGAATTACGCAAGGATCTTATTTGTGGACTTCAGCTCGGCCTTCAATGCCATCATGCCTGACCTTCTCACAGACAAACTGGCACAGCTCTCTGTACCCACCTCCATCTGTCAGTGGATCACCAACCAGCTTCCTGACAGACAGGCAGCAGCTAGTGAGGCTTGGCAAACTCACATCCAGGACTCTCACCATCAGCACTGGTGCCCCTCAGGGATGTGTTCTCTCCCCACTGCTCTTCTCTCTCTACACAAATTACTGCACTTCAAAGGACCCCTCTGTCAAGCTTCTGAAATTCAGAAGCTTGACAGAGGGGACGACACTACAGTCGGACGACACTACAGTCATCAGCCTCATCCAGGACGGAGACGAGTCTGCTTACAGACAGGGGGTAGAGCAGCTGGCTGTCTGGTGCAGTCACAACAACCTGGAGCTGAACACGCTCAAAACTGTGGAGATGAGGGTAGACTTCAGGAGGAACCCCCCTGCACTCCCCCCACTCACCATCAAGGACAGCACTGTGGCTGCAGTGGAGACATTCAGGTTCCTGGGAACCACCATCTCTCAGGACCTGAAGTGGGACAATCACATTGACTCTACTGTGAAAAAGTCCCAGCAGAGGCTGTATTTCCTCCGCCAGCTGAGGAAGTTCAACCTGCCACAGGAGCTGCTGAAACAATTCTACTCTGCCATCATCGAGTCTGTCCTGTGTTCATCTATAACTGTTTGGTTTGGTTCAGCTACCAAAACAGACATCAGAAGACTACAACGGACAGTTAGGACTGCTGAGAGGATTATTGGTGCCCCTCTACCCAACCTCCAAGATCTTTATATCTCCAGAGTCAGGAAAAGGGCTAAGAAGGTCACTCTGGACGCCTCACACCCAGCTCACTCTCTCTTTGAACTGTTGCCCTCTGGCCGGCGCTACAGATCACCTGAGAACCAAAACAGCCAGACACAAGAACAGTTTTTTCCCCCAGGCCATATCCCACCTGAACAACATATAACACACCCAGTACTGTACATCTGTAAATAACTCATCAAACCTTCATCTGTACATAGGACACATGCACATTCACAGTTCTGTCTATGGACATTTTTCTTTTCTATATATTTTTATTTTTATTACTATTGTTATTTATAATTTAGTCTATTCTCTTCATTATTAGTGTTTTTATTACCTTAATTATATGTTGTCTGCACTATGTTTGTTCTTTCTGTACTGGAAGCTCCTAACACCAAGACAAATTCCTTGTGTGTGTGTGTGTGTGTGTGTGTAAACACACTTGGCAATAAAGCTCTTTCTGATTCTGATTTTGACATATCTATGTTATATAACTATAATAGTATCTCAAAGATACTTTAATAAAAAAAAACAAAAAACACTGGTACACACACACACTCTCCTGTCAGAGAGTGTATGTAGATCTTCAAACAATCACGCATGGACCTCTTCTGGTTATTGACTGAACTGCAGCCTCATCACATTGTGTTTTCTCCAGGTGGTGAACCAGGTGCCGGTGCAGACGTTTGCGAGTCCAGTCTTCAGCTCGCTGCTCGATGTTTTCCTGTCTTGTGTCATTTTTCTCGCCCTGACCGTTGCCTGCTTCCTGTATCCCCTTGTTACCATGGAGACGCCCCTGGCAACCACACTCGGTCTGGCAATCACAGCCGCTCTACTGGAACTGGTTTCTCTCATTCTGTCCATTCGGTGAGTTGGACGTTGTCATTTCCTCTGGACGGTTATATTTAGATCAATTGTAAGTGAACGCTAGATGATGGCAAAACTAATCTTTAGAAACTCTGGTTATTTAAATAATAACGTAATTGTATAATAATGATCATATTATTTATAATTTGTTTGTAATTAATAATTTTAATAATTTATATATAATTATTTAACAGTGAAATGTGATTTTTAGCAAATCACAAAATCAATATGAATTTCCATGCTGTACAATGTTGTGATGCCTAAATTCACTTATAACATTTAAAAAAAAAAAAAAAAAAAAAAAAAAAAAAATATATATATATATATATATATATATATATATATATATATATATATATATATATATATATATATATATATATCATATACGTATATATGTGTGTGTATATGTGTGTGTGTGTGTATGTATGTATGTATGTATATATGTGTATATATACACACACACACACACACACACTTTATTTATTTATTTATTTATTTCTTTATAAGTTTGGAAGATTGGTGGGTTATTGTTTATCAGGCATTAACTAAAACCGTAAAAATATTCATCACCTGAAATAAATGTTTTCCCTACTTTTAAATGTAATTACTTCTACCACTCATTTAAAGTGATTCTTTAAAAACACTCATAATTTAAATAAAAAATTTGTATATAATTTTGATATGTATTACTTATTATAATTAAACTAATAATTTAAATATTTAAATTATTTAAATCAGTAATTTATGTAATAATTTTAGAGTGAAATGCAATTCTTAGTGAATGTTAGTACAAAATTCATTAATGGTTGATTTTTGGATATTTAATCTTTCATACTCATTTTCTCTACTTTTACATTTTGATTACTTTTGCCGTTGTCTAGCGCTCAAATTGAATCTTCCAAAGCATGGATAATTGAAATAATTCATATATAATAATTTAACAGTGAACTTTAATCTTTAGCAAATCTCAAAATCTATAGGCTTTTTGCTTACTGTACATTTATAATGTGTTGTCTAAATCCACTTGTAGCATTAAAAACATTATGTAAACAAAATAGTGTCGAACTGTAATATTGGTGGTTACAAAAACTTTCAGTTTATCGGTTGGGTTTTTAACATCAGTGTATCCCAAACTTTAATGATCTCTCCATCTTTCTCCTGCAGTATGGTGTTTTGTCTGGATGATGTACAGAATTGCACCCGTTCGCTGTTGAAGCTGGTGTCAGGCTGGCTCCCGCGTCATGTGATCGGGGCTGTGCTCGTTTCACTTCCTGCTGTGTCCGTCTTCTCCCACCTGGCTTACAGTGTGCAGCTGCCCATCCAGGTGAGCAGGAGAGAAGGAAAGTGACCTCCTCACCTGTCCTTCTTCCTTATGCTGCTGCTCAAACGTTTGAGGAAATGAATACTTTTATTCAGCAAGGATGTATTAAAGTGTTACAAACTTTCAATTAATTAAAGAATCCTTAGAAAAAATAATCACAGTTTTCACTAAAATATGAAGCAGCACAACTGTTTTCAACATTGAGTATAAGAAATGTTTCTTGAGCTGCAAATCAGTATATTAGAATGATTTCTGAAATATCATGTGACACTGAAGATTAGAGTAATGATGCTGAAAATTCGGTTTCTTGAAGTCTGTTGGATCAAAGTGTGTCTTTGAAAGCCTGGTGATTGGAGGAAGAGTTTAAAGCTTCTACAGGATCAAACTATAATATGACATGCAGAACTGTACTGAACATCTCAGCAGCAGTGTTTAGTTGCTTTGAGGCTTTTATATTTTTATGTACTTTATGCTGACAAGCTCATTACAAGCTCATTCTGGCAGCACTAGTTTGTAAATATGCATATCTGTGATTGGTTGACTGTTTAAATGTGTGCTCTTTCTTCTGGTTCTATAGGTGACCATGTTCCTGTGCTGTGCTCTCATTATTGCTATTATCCATTACTGTAACTTCTGCCAGCTGAGTTTCTGGATGCGCTCTGCTCTGGCCACTTTGGCTGGTTTGTCTTTACTCATCCTGCTCTACAGTGCCACCACCAGGCCCAGGTCAGACATCCTCAGCTTTTGTTACTGTTCAGCTAGCAAAGTATCAACAAACTTTACCATTTTAAACTTAGTGTATTAATTAGAGGAAATGAAAACTTGCTCACTCTCAGGCCATCCAAGATGTAGATGAGTTTGGTTCGTCATCAGAAGTTTTGGAGAAATTTAGCATTACATCACTTACTCACCAAAGGATCCTCTGCAGTGAATGGGTGCCATCAGAATGAGAACCCAAACAGCTGATAAAACATCACAATGATCCACAAGTAATCCATACCACTCCAGTCTATCAGTTAACGTCTTCTGAAGTGAAAAGCTGCTGGTTTGTAATAAACAAATCCGTCATTTTAAATTAAAACATTGCTTCTGGCTAAAATGTTACTTTCTTCAGGGAAAAAGCTGTCTCATCTGAATCAGGAGAGAAATATGCACAGATGAAGCACTGCTTACAAGCGAAAACAGTTCAAAATGTTGTAAATAAATATTGTGATGTTTTTTTCAGCCGTTTGAACTCTCATTCTGATGGCACCCATTCACTTCAGGGGATCCACTGGTAAGCATGTGATTGTAAATGGAGTAAATTTCTCCAAATTTCTTCTAATGAAGAAATGAACTCAACTACATCTTGGATGTCCTGAGAGTCAGTTTTAAGCAAATTTAAATTTTGGGGTAAAATGGATTCATTATAAGGGGCTTTCGCACCGGAGGAACCTTTTCATAGTTCCTAGAACTATTGGCGGAAGTTCACACTTTTTGGCGTGTTCGCACTGCAGGAACTAGAACGTATTTAGTTCTAGGAACTCCGTTTGGGGGAACTAAATTAGCTCCTACTTCAGAGTCTAAAACAGATCTATAGGAACTACCAGAGACGTAAGTAGGGCTGCAACAACTAATCGATAAAATCGATTATTATCGATAATGAAAATCATCGACAACGATTCTCATCGATTAGTCGGGTCTGCCCACAGTGCACATCCAACTTCAGCCGGTGGCGTCAAATTAACGTTACAGCACTGAATAACGCATTTCTATTTCTGGCCAAAATGCATCTAAAAATAGTGGAGGAAACACAAAGAGATGCTGCGGGGGAAGTACGTGATCCAAGCTGCACAAAACAGGAGAATTCTTTATTTTAAGCTTTAAGCTAATGCATTAGCGTAATGGCTTGCCTTGTCAGATGCTTTGACAGATGCGTGTGCGTCCTCAGCCCAAAAACGTTCAGTTTACGGTCATATCCTTATCTGTAAATGTCACAAATTCACACGAGCATTTCCATTTTTGCCTAAAGTTCCGTCCTGACAGTCTGTTAAGTTTAAATCTTTACTGAATGAGCGCCGGTGTCCTGACATTTTATCCTACCCGTCAGATTTTCCTACTAGGGCTTACTGCGCATGCGCACATCAGCATTGCATCCTTTTTCTCATGCTGAACAACAATATTTAACGTATCTGCATTACTGTAATGGTAGGTTTATGGTTGGGGTAGGTGTAGACATTAATAAAACATAATTTGACAGGAGCGCAAAAACATTCATTGTGCTGAAATATGTTGTTGAACGTTAAATTAAGGTTTAAAAGTCAACATGTAGTGCGCGTATTTTATGAGAGTAGGAACTGTAAAGGCATAACCGTGTATATAGTTGTCTGAATATAAATATCAGATGCTTCATAGCTGCCTTTTACAGGATAAAGAAATTACAGTAAACGTGACTGTGATCAAAAAGTTGGTTAACACGGAGTTTGTTTTTATTCATCTTTATTATTATCTTAATTTTTGATGAGAAGATTTAAACTATAGGCCTATATACAGTGCTTAACAAATTTATTAAAACAAATTTAAGGTTTATAACAAATAATGTAAGCTTTGTGCCACTGCTGCTCTAAACTAACAGTATTGGTGTTTACTAAAATCATTTTTTAGCTATCTGTATTGGTTAGTCCTCCAATATGCGTATGCTCTTTAGTAACAGTAGGCTATTTCTAATGCTATAATATAATTATTTCTGTTATCTATGAAAGATCTATAAAAGATTTTTTCAGATACCCAATTACAGTCAAAAAGTAGCTAAACAATGCCAGCAAGAATGCATGCTGTTATGAAAGGCAGGAGGCTATTATTTTTTTTTTTTATGTGAATAAATATTTAGTTGTTTCAGTTTGTTATTTGCCCAATAAATGACAATAACATTTTTAGATTTAAACAATTCTTTGACAGATTCCTAAAATATTTGTGTTTTCTCTTTATGACAGGTGGTATAATACATTTTTAAGCATTGTATGTTTTCATAGCATTCAGTTGGCACGTTTGTTTGAAGGACATTGGGCAGAATGCAGAAGTGTTTTTGTCAATAAAAAAAAAAGAAGAAAATGTAGCTTTTTAAAATCCGATTAATCGATTAAGCGGAAAAATAAAAAAAATAATCGGCCAACTAATTGATTATCAAAATAACCATTAGTTGCAGCCCTAGACGTAAGTGTACACTGATTGGCCAAACGCATACAAAACATAGGCTAACCAGGATTTTTAAAAAGCCACGTAAAAATATTTACTCCACGAACATGGAAAACGACCAAACAGCCATAACGGCATTTAGCTACCTGTTGTCTGCAGTGTTGTTCTTTTCTCAGCCTCAATGATATGTAAAACTGCAAGTTTTCACAGGAGATTTAGTCAGATTTTCGCACTTTTTCAATCGTGTGAATTGTGTTTACATTCCATCTCTATTATCACAAAACCCACAACGCAACAAAAACAGCTCCGATCACGGCGTCCTCCATTCACCAGTCGTTGACATTTGCAGATGCCGCGAACAAAGACGTTGCAGTCGGCCACTTCAGAGTTCCTGCTGCTGGTGCGAATTCAACCAGGAAAACGGCCCGAGGGGGAAATGGTTCTCTAGGAATGACCCTGCTGGCTAGTTCCTAGAACTACGCGGTGCAAAAGCCCCTATAGTTTTAGAACATTGTATAGGTTTGTGATTTGTTGACTTTTATGACTGTTCATGATGGTACATGTCCACCGGTGCTGAAGAAATCCATCCAATATCACCCAAAAACAACAGAAGTGTGTCTGTAAATGTCTTTTAATGAAATAATTTAATATTGAAAGCAGTCAATCCCACAATCCCCCACACAAACCTGCCATTCAGCTTCTGTAGAATGAATTGAAAATGCCTGCTCATCTCTGGTGGACATGTATGGTTGCTGTAGAGAACTCTTAATTTATGAATATAGGCCTAACTGTTTTCTTTTTGCAGCGCCACTGACAGATTTCCAGCATCTGGGTGAGTGTTTTTTTTATTTTATTTATTTTTTTAACTTGTGTCATAAACTATTCCTAATGCTGACTCTGATTTTAGTTGACATTTGTAAGATGTTTGAGATTTTACTGTTTGTATGTGAATGTGAAAATGATGCCCTTAATAAATCATGAAATATGCAGAAAGTCATTGTATTGACATTACTAATATTACTAAAACTAAAAGGGGCCCATATTGACATTATTAATATTACTCGAACTAAAAGGGGCCCATTAACCATGATTCGACATGAAATCAAAATTCACCATATCTATTTTCTATTGCACACTATTTTCTAGTTATACACTACCACACTTTCAAGTCTCCCAACCACAACAAACTCACATAGGAGACGTGACAAATGACAACGTGTTCTAAAATCGGCTCAAAATATCAAACATGATTGAAATCCTCGGATTGAATGGACTCATAGTCTGAAGCTAAAAAATTATGGTCTGTGCCCATCATATACCACGTGTATTCCTGAAAATCTGCAAACTGGCTCTGAATTTTGGTAACTAGTGCTGTCTCATCCAGACTGCAAATTGAGGCAAAAATCTGTGCAAAGGTCATGTAGCATATTCCAGCCTTTAATCTCAGGTTAATGCATGCTTAAATGTCAGAAGGTTTTAAAAATCTATGGCATTTAAAATGCCATATGATTGAAACAAGGTGACAAGTCCACCCACCCTTAGCACCATCCATGGTTGAAGACTTAAAACATCTTCAAATTGAAGGGTGTTTTTCAGCACCTTCTATTGTTGGTGTTTTTATTCTGTAGAACACACCACTTAAATCTGAAATCTTTCTCTCTTGGCTCTAGGAACATGAGTAACCAGAGTACCGAAGTGATAGGTGAGTTGGACACTACGCCCACGGCGCTCGACTTGCTCGTCCTAGAGACCGTACTCTCCTTCTTCCTCCTGCTGCTTTTGGTTTGGTTCCTCAACCGGGAATTCGAGGTCAGCTACCGCCTGCATTACCACGGGAATGTGGAAGCTGACAAGCATCGCATCAAGATCCAGACCATGCGAGATCAAGCAGACTGGCTGCTGTATAACTTCATCCCCATCCATGTTGCCGAGCAGCTAAAGGTGAACCAGAGTTACTCTAAAAATCACGACAACATCGGGGTCATCTTCGCAAGTATCGTCAACTTCAGCGAGTTCTACGAAGAGAGTTACGAGGGTGGGAAAGAGTGCTACCGAGTACTTAACGAACTCATCGGAGACTTCGACGAACTGTTGCGCAAGCCCGCATTCTCAAATGTAGAAAAGATTAAAACCATTGGTGCCACCTACATGGCGGCCTCTGGATTAAATGGGCAGCAGTGCCAAGAACAGCCACATCCGCACGCCCACCTACGTGCCCTCTTTGACTTCGCCCTTGAAATGATGCGCGTGGTGGACGATTTTAACAAGAACATGTTGGGTTTCAAGTTCAAGCTGAGAATTGGCTTCAACCACGGGCCCCTGACTGCCGGCGTCATAGGCACTACCAAGCTGCTTTACGACATATGGGGTGACACGGTCAACATCGCTAGCCGCATGGACAGCATGGGAGTGGAGTGCCGCATACAGGTTAGCGAAGAGAGCCACTGTGTGCTCAGCAGAATGAACTACGCCTTCGATTATCGTGGCACTGTTAACGTTAAAGGGAAAGGGCAGATGAGGACTTACCTGTATCCCAAAATGAACGAAGGCAGATCGGAGTCCAAGCAAAGCCTGGAACAAGACCAGGTGGACGGTGCCATTGGGCATTTAGAGCCCGACACACTTGCCAATACAACAACAACATCCACAGCACCACTAAACCCTCCATCCACCTCTCACAATGTTGCCTCTATCAGTGGCCACGGTGTGCCTCAGGGCCATGTATTAGGCCCATCTCAGATTACAGAGGAGTTGCACCGAGACACTAAGGACAATTCTCCTGTCCATGAGCTCAAAGAAAAGGATTACAAGAGCCCTTATCAAGCACCATCGCTAAGTGGTACACAACCTCCATCAATAGCACAACTGTACGCACCGTTAGCCAGACCAGAGACACCTTTACAAGGAGAAGAAGATGACGCAGATGAGCGTACAAAGCTCAGGGCAGTGGAGTGATTCAGATTTCCTCCTCACCTTGGCTGACCTTCTTCAAGAGCCAATCCCCAGTTAATTTTCAGGCTCTACTTCCTTCAAGGGGCTTTTCCGACCACAACTGTTGGTGTTCCAATGAGTAGCATTAGCCTGTATAGGGCATATGTGTTGATAACATGACCTAAATAGAAAAATGGGTGCGCTAAGCATCTGCTGTGTGGATCACAGTGTAGCACAGTGGGGGAAATGGATGGAGTTAATATTTCTGATGTTCTCTAATTTGTTTTTTTGTTTATAAAGTGCCTTCACGATATGTAAGATCAGTCAAATGAACAAATGAAAGAGATGTTTGAACAAAGATAACAGCATGGCTTTTTGAAAAGATGTACACAGTTGAAAAAATCAGTTGTAATGTATTACACCTCTAATGCCATATTATTTTTTCAATTATTTCAGTATTTTCTTTTCCTCTCTCTTTGAGACAAAATGATCAAAAATGAGCCAGTTGCTAATTAGAAACAGGATTACAGGCTAATGTTTTTAAAGTTATTATAATGAATATACAGTTAGTGTATTAGTTTACCGCTCTACTATGTGGGTGGTCACCTATATCACATTAAAATAAAACCAAGGAAGACGAGGGCGGATAGATAAAATGGGCTTCCAGCACTTTTGTCAGCAATGCCCATATTAATATCCAGTATATCTGACAGCAAACAATGTAGCTTTTATCAATGGGAGGTAAAAGTGGCTCAAGCAAAATAGCACCCTAAACTCGTAAAATGAGGAAAAACCGCACAATCAGCCGTATTTGTTTGAATCGCAATCAAGAAGGCAGCAGAAACCATGCTGTGCGCTCTCCTTCATTAGAGGACACGAGCCGGTGATTGTAATGCATTTGAAAATTCAGAGTTTAATGTTTGTTATACTCAGAACACGCTGTGTTTGGAGGTTCAGTGCATTTTTTTTGCATAAAATTTAGCCCCACAATTTAACATTTCTCTTTGCCTGAGGGAACGTCCTACAGGATTCAAAATTAAATTAATAAATCTAATTTTTAAACATGGCACTTAAAAGTATTTAAGGAGCAGAACGAGCACCACTCTGTTTTCCCTAAATATATCCTGTAAACTTCAGCCAACGAAGCCTTCAATGAAGTGTTCAGTTGAACAGATTGTGTAGCTAAATTGTTTATCAGTGCATTTTAATTCATTTCATTCAGTGCCTTAGACTTTTTCATATCAGAATCAGTTGTTTTTCACTGTGATCGTGCCAGCAGAGCCTGAGTTGGTATCGCCGTAGTTTTTATTGATCACCATGCACTTGTGATACCCGTTCACTCCATTGCCTTGAGGAAGAAGGTTCTTGTGCTGCCATAGTTGGCGAGCGGCTTGCAATTTTGGTATGTGTATTTCTGCCTACTTTAAAAAAAAAAAAAAAAAAAAGATTTGGATCTGATAGCTTTTTTAATTTGAGTGTTGATTCTGTTGAGATTTTGACAGCAGCTCTTCGAATTTTTTTTTTTTCGACAGTTGTGCAGAGATCTGATTTTCTTTGCTTTTCTTTACCTGATTTTTGTTTTTTTGTTTTTTTTTGTCTCTGATGCATTCAGAACACTAGAGATAATTTGCAGTATATCTCGCAATGCGTCTTACATTTCAATCATCAATTGAGCGGAGCAATTTTAGTTTCTCAAAGCAAGTCCTTTATTAGGATCTGTACCTTCTGCCATCATGTATAATGAATAAGCTTGGCTCTGAGGTTTGAGGAGGACAGATTTCTTTCTTTATTTCTGTTTACAGAGCAATCGCTAGTTTGTTCTCAAAAAATTGAAAAAATCCAGTGCCTTTTTGTTCACTCATTTCCCTCCTCAGTTGTAACACCAGGTTGCTTCAGAGTCAAAATATCAGGGTGTCAAGCCTGGAATATTATGTTATTGTATCATATTATCATTTCCTCTTTGATGTGAATTATAATTCCAGCCTTTTTTTTTTAAAAAAAATGTACACTGTGTATCTTTAAATGGAACTTTTCGGGATGGAAAAGGGATTTGATTTTGCTGTTAATTGTTTTATGGTGCACTGCTTTCCAGCCAACACGTTCACCTTTGAATTATTGTATCACTCCATTGGCTAAAGAAGCCCAGTGCTGACAGTATTGAATTATAATTAATTGTGCATAATGTATGTGGTTTTGTATTAAATGCATTTGTATTTATTGGGGCTGTGCATGAATCGGTGTGCAGCCACGGAGCCTAATATCAAAAGGGCATATTTATGAAAAGGAGCCACTTAAAGTAAGGAGAAATGGGTTTTGGCACCCAGTTTCACCTAATGTAACAAGCACCTAAGGCCTAACTCTTGAAAAGTACCTCCGATTCAATTCTACTAAAGTTTTATGATATTTTAAATGAACTAAAACGGAAAAGTGCGAATTTAATCTTTTATGTGCGATTGTTCCCACTTTTTCCACCACAGCCCGCATTCTTGTAGGTTTTCTGCATTTTAATTTTGATTAATTTCAGCTTGGAAAATCATTTGTTTTTATTTTCAATTTTTGCCAGTGTCACGTGATTTTCACAATTTTTTGTATAAAACTGAACAAATCTTAATTGATTAAGAGAGATATTTGAGTGCAAATCTAAAACCAACTTGTTTTGGTGCTCGAGTGTTAAAAATGTGCCCTTAAATATGACTCCACATGCTTTTTATTAACTGTGTATTAATTATGTTTGTGCCATATATGGGAATATGTGTATACCAAAGAATTTTAATAGTGTGGGCAGAAGCTGCAAGACAGAGCTGTGGAATGTGGGCAGGATATTGTTATTGTTGTTTATTGTTTTTTCCCAGCAGCACATGTTCTTCAATAATTTGTTCTTATGCACATGAGACACAGCGGGTATTGATTTACTAGCCGTTATATTCAGGCAAAAAGCATAATCTGTATACATTTGCACAGTGCACTCACTTTGTATGTACATATCACGTATTGTTTTATTTGATTTTTATGTTTCAAAATTGATAATACATGTGCATGTGCCAGATTTCGAGAGTAGAAACAAAGAAAAGATACCAGAAGTGGCGTGTGTCTGTTTTATGTGTGGAAGAAATGTGTTTTTTTATAATGGCCTGATTAACTATTACTTAGGAATGTTTTACATCGATACTTTTAGTAATATCAGAAGAGCTGTGTATGTTTTATGAGGCTCAGAATATAATTTAAGACAACAAAAAAACTGAAATGTTAGAAATTTAAGTTTTGTACATTTAAAATTAATATAATTTGCACTGCTTTGCAGTATATAATATTAGCTAAATGTAAAACTCTCAAAAGTATTGCCTACGATTATTGACGTAAATAATTATTAATGCGTACGTGACACTCGAGTGCGGATTTGTGGTCGTGTAGCGCCTCCAGCGGCCGCCTCGCGCGCGGACAGCAGGTTTGTCGTAGGGCGTGATTGCGCTCGCGCTGCCCCTCCCCCTCGGCTCCGTCTCTCTGGAAAAAGAAAAAAAAACTTTTTGTATCGAAGGAATCAACAGCCGCCATCTTGTCTCGGCTCGGAATCAGGATTTCGATAGAGCACTATTTTTTATATTTGGACGCGGAGCATCCAAATCGAGGTTTGACGACACCGTTCAGCGGGAAATGACACCTTTATATCGCCGCGAAGGAATTTTTGGTGAAAAATCCTGGATTTGATCGGCGTTCGTCGGCCACAAAACCCTCGTATATCTGATTTCCCCTTCAGAGCGGCGCTTGCGTCCGTGTTTCGCGCAGAGCGGTTGTTGTTTACCGGACAGACAGCGCCGAGGAGACTATTTTGCAAAAATATCTGATTTTTATGCAATCGTGCATTTTTACACGGAGCCAGACGATTTTTGCACGGAAGAAAATGGATCGCGTGCCGTTGCAAAATTAACGACGCTTGCGCGCGAGGACTCCTCTGGATATTTTATTTGGGATTTAACGTTGAATTCGCAGAAAGGAGGCGTTTTCTCTCGGTAATATAACGATGATAATGTGGGTGTTGGGTGTTGGATTATCATGGGGTGAATGGTGGTGGCGACGCGGGGCGCTGTTGCTGCTTTTTTGAGAAAATCCTCCGCCGAGCCGCTCCACACTCCCCACGTCTTTCAAAAGTAAGGTAACATCTGTTTTTTCCGACGAAAGGATCCTTCGCTTTGATTTTTTCCACCTCAACATTCATCCAGAAGCTCATTTTAATCACAATGGCTGAACATGTGCTGGAAGGAGGCCCTCCGAGCGCGAAGCGAGCGAAGCTGACAGCACCTGCTCCAGACGCTCCAGGTAACAGTCCAGCAGCAGGCCTGATCCCAAACCTGCTAAATACTCCTCTAATCAACTCTTATGAAACACTCTAACACTTATTTACGCGCCAGGTGTCACGCAGCTGTCAAAGGAGTCCAGAAACGCTCCATTCGGCTTAAAATGTAATCATCTAGTCACCCTCATGCTGTTCAAAACTCGTGTGACAGTAAAGGAGAAACGAGCTTTCAATGTGTGTTTACATACACTGAAGTCAACGGTGACTGACATTTTGAGCTTTACAGAAGAGTTTTAGAATAATGCATCTAAAGTTTAGGGAATCAAGTAGTAGGTATCGATATAAACATGCAACTGCTGTCCATCTAATAGGCCCAGATGACATTTTTATAACGTATTGCATCAGTCTGGCCATCATCCATTCATATTTCTTTCAGATCATCAGCACGTGGAAAGAGTTCCAGCTGCTTGAAGGAAAGGGGCAGATCCGTGAGAATGTCCCGGGACGGTTTCTGAAAGCGAAAGTTTTCGTTTATGGTCGCTATGATACAGTCATAAATGTGCACGCAGTTATTATTGCTTACTAGGAAGTTCACACGTGACTAAGTTTCATCATTTGCATTTAGGCCTTTTATTAAAACAAAACAAATTTTATCGGGAACCATGCGTTTGACGTTGCTTTTGTTAAAAGCACTTTTGAAAAATTATTAATCTCTCATAAAGCAAATATTCATGTCAGGTTTCAAGAAAAAGCGTTTTTGTTTTACATGCAGCGGGTCGCCTTTTCATGGGCGCCGCCATTGAGGTCACATGACCAACCGTGTCGCTTTACAAAGCATAAACGTGGATGTATCTCTAAACTTAATGAGTGCATTTTTGAGACTTTAAAATATTAAAACTGCATGGCTGAGGGTTCTCATTTTGTCTCAAATGCAGCAAGCACTCCTGCTTTGGTCAGTGGGATGAATTTTGCTCAAATTATGACCATAAACACAATCCACGCCGAGTTCAGAGACACGTGATTGTGCTGTTTGTGAGCTTGCTTGTCAAAATAGTTGATAATTGTTTGCTTCAACTAGTTAACCTGTATTGCCTAGTAGCTGCTTTGTTGTATTAGCTTGCAAACCTGTTACTTTTAGGCCACCTCAGCTGTCATTAACCACATAAATAGCTGTAGAGGCCATTTCAGTGTGCATGCTACGGATTTGCATCATGCATGACATGACAAGCACTCAAATATGTTAAAAACTCATACAGGTTGCATGAAGTTCAGCATCTCCTAGTTTATGCTAATCAGCATGTAATGTGTCTGATTATCTATGTCCGCAGGCGGCTAGAGTGTTTGTATGTAAACTTGAGCTCTCAGTTTAATAGCCAAGAAGTCTTGTTGCACCTGTAGAGACCTGTTTCTCTGGCTTCTGTGCTGTTCATTCACAAAGTAGTGCTTGTTGGACCATCACACACTTCAGCATCCATCTTGCCTACGTGCGTTCGGGCTATATTACTTCATGATATGATTATTTCGACAGGTGAAGTGTGTAATTTGTTTTAGGAAGTGTTTTTCCACCATCGGCCCGAATGATTCCAGTTGCATTTGGACTTGAGCAGCGTGCCTGTAGTGTCGTGATTACTGTTTTTTAGAATAGTAAAGTATTTTTCCAAACACCAACTCTTGAAAACTCATCATCATATTATACAGTTAATATTTAGTCAATAAATGTTCTTTGTAGCAAGTTTGAGAATTTTTTTACCTATATATTCTGAAAGTTCTCTTTATATCAACCCTAAACTTTGCAATCCGACTCCCATTTTCATTTGCGTTTTCATACATTAATGTTTTCCGATCAAAAGTAAGCACATATGCAGTGCCCAGAAAGCTTTGGCGATAATGTTGCCGAAGCTATTGTGAGTATTGTCGTTTTTGCTTTGCTGACATATCTAAAAGGAAAACTTGATAAATATGTCAGAAAAGCTTGTTTTGGTGCAAATGTTTAGTAAATATTCAGTGTTCTTCATTGGCTAGTTTGTAAGATAGTTGTAAACCTATATGTTCGTAAGACAGTAGATGTATTTAAACCAAGGTTTATTAAAAAGGCTTCGGTAAACATGCACACAATGGCACTGTTTATCTGCGCATGGTATTTTTATAATCTGACTGAAAAGAGTTGTATTCAAGCGTTTACATGCTTAGTTTTTTCCAGTTGACAAGATTATTTAAGATCTACACCACCTGTTTCGATCCAAAAGAAATTGAATTTGGATCGAGCTCAGTTGGATCGATTGAAGTGTTTACATTCGATAGGTATTTCAATACGATTACAAACAGATAACATTCCAATCCAGCTGCCATAGAATGGTGCCGTTTTATGATGAAAATAGTTTGGGCTGATGGTGGAAAAGATTCTAATGTAGGCTTAGAAAACAATCCAGTGTGGGATGTCAAAATGGGATTTTTACGAACATGTGATCACAAAAGTTGTTGCAAATTCATACAGTTGCCACATTATTTGCGGCAGTTTGCAGCAGGCATGTTTTAATCTTATTTCTGCAATTTTTCTGCACAATCTTTTTTTTTTGCACAAAATAATTTAATATTATTGTCATTTATACTAGACTTATATAAATGCATAATGATTATTAGTGAGTTTTTACTTTACATCAGCAGAGAAAATGCAGCAAATATCATTGGTTAGTCATCGAATGGCCAGGTAGTTAATTAGTGAGGTTGACTTGATATTATTATTATTTTTTTTTTTTGGTATTTTTAGTGGTGACACTTCAGTTAGCATCCTGTGTTTTACCTGTTTCCATTGTAAAAATCTGTAGGAAAATTCACTTGAAAAGCACCATTGATGTCATGTCTCATGCAGTTTTTACTTAATGCTCTGCAACTTTAACATATCAAGTCTTTTTAAAAAAAAATGCATCTCAGACCCTCTGTATTTTAGCTGTTTTTTCTAACACAATAACGTGTCTTATGTAAACGTCCCCCTAAGAAACGTGACCATGGTACGGTGCACCTGAAACCAGTCTAATTGTACAGTTTCCTTAAAACTGATCACTCAACTAGTGAGGAATCAACTAAAAGAGCAGCAATCCTAACACTCCCAACAGGCCACACAACAGTCAGCTAAAACTTAGACTTCTGCACTGAGTTAGTTCACTCGCACACATGCCTTCGCTTAGAGCGATTGAGTGCTGCACACCAGAGATGTGTCCAGCTGTGCTGTGAACATGCTTTGAGACACCATGCAGATCAAAGAATATAGCCAGAGTTCTTGATATGCATGAGTTAATGGATGTTTACATGGCTGTTGGTGGTTTGTTGCGTTAATCATAAACTGCTGTCACGTAAAAAATACAAATAAAATAACGTATAAACAAAAAAGGATCTGAAAGGAGAATTAATTAATTAAATTAGTAACTTATTTGTTTTTTGTTTTTTTTTTGTTTTTTTAGCTGTAATACACTCTTAAAGGTAACGTTTCTTTATTGGAATCTTTGGTTCCATCAAGAACCTTTAACATTCATGGAACCTTTGCATAGGGCGAAGGTTCTTCAGATGTTCTTCACACTAAGAAAAAACGGTTCTTTTCAGAACTGTTCACTGGAAGTTCTTTGTGGGACTCAAAGTGGTTCTTCTATGGTTGTGAAACCCCCCTTTTGGAACCTTTATTTTTAAGAGTTTATCGTTAGTGGCAGTGCTTAGAAGAGGATGAATTTAGATACATAATTTTTCAAAGATGATGTTGTCGTGGACAGAGAGCAGTTAGCCTAAGGCGCTAAATCCAGTTTATTCTTTCCCAAATCTCTATTCTTTTCCTAAATTCACAGAACATGCATATTTAAATGTAAATCAGAGATACAAGTATATGTCATGATGTGAAATTGATTATTTGTACAGCCCTACTTTTGATTTAGGCCTATTCATTAAAAATTTGCCCAATTCCATGACATTTCACATTGTACAGTAAATTCAGTTTTTTATAACTGGGTTCTGTCCACATATAGTAATAGGCAAATGGTTCAAATGGTTAAAGCGATTAAATAATTAAAAAGGAAAAGGTGTGTTTCATGTACTAAACGAATAAGGATCACACACTACCAAAATTATAGTACAACTAGAGTACAGACCACAAAATTTCTGCAAAAGTTGCGTAGCGTATTCCAGCTTTAAGTTAGCCCTCTTCGATCAGTTTTTTTTTTTTTCTCTAAATTCATCCTTGCTTTGTAAAAAAAAAAAATCACTGACTTTGTGTTTCAAGACAGTTACTGTTGTACTTCAGGTCTGTGAGCAATGTTCCCTTTTTATGCAAAATTAATGTATTTTTTTTTTATTTTGTTACTATTTACTTGTTGTTAATGAACATATAAGTGTGTCAAAAGTAGGGTTGCAAAGAGGCGCAAAATTTCTGGAAATAGTCCAGAATTTTTGGAAACTTTCAAGGATTTCTTTTGGAAAATGTGGAAAATTTTTGGAAAGTTTCTGGAAAATTTTCGCCACTTTGCAATCCTAGTCAAAAGTGACTCACTATACACCGTGTAGTCTAGTGGATGAATTCAATAAAATTATTTTGTCATCCAACATCAGAGTCTGATAGCCCCTATGTAAGGTTATATGTGACAGTTTTGAGTGCATGAAATGTCCAGCATTCCACACTTCATTTTTTTTGTTGCAGCATTCGGGTATTTGAAGTGCACTTTTTCTTTTTGGAATTTTCAGTGTGAAGACACTACTCAAACTTTTTATTCTACAAAACGACATAGAATAGTGTGTATGTACGTGAATGTGAACGCACCTATAGTTTTGCAAGGCTATAACTAGGCCTGCACAGAGCCTGACATATTCCCCATCTTTGCATCTTCGTTTATGGATTTGGCGGGTAACTTTCTGGCTACCAATACAACTGTAATGTTGTAAGTTAAATTTTACAGATTTTCCCTACAATCATTTCAGAAAATGTGGAAAAAGTGTGTCGATTACATTTGGATCTTTTTATAATGAAATGGCTGAAAATCGTTTCTCAAATGGCTGTCGTTTGAACCTTAGCATGCCATTCTGGATCTGTTATGGGCTTTTTGCGTGTTTTTGATGACTGAGGTGCGATTGTCCCTTCCTCTGTGACAGATGGACTAGAATGGAGTGTGTGTTTGCTTTTCTTAAATCAAAGCTTATTAAAAACCCGTCACCCGTCCAAACCGATGTGTTACAGAAGTCAAAAGGGCTGGAGATATTTCACTAGAGTAATTCTGGCACGGCACACCAGTTGTGTGGAGTCATTTAGTGGTGTTTTAGACTGAAAGCACAGACCTGCTGGATCATCTCAGTAGTGATAACACATCACAGGACAGTCAGACCAAATTAAATCCACCGTCTGTAGAGAAAACACACTCAGAACCAACCAAGCCAAATGTGAAGAGCACAGCATGGATTCTTTGGTGCCTAAGACAACAAAGATTTTGTAATATTTCTGGATTTGTTACATGAAAACTTGGGTTGGTTGTTTGAAGTACTAGTTGACTAGTTGGAATTTAGAAACTTGGGAACTTTTTCAAATCTTAAGTCAAGAATTAAGAATTTTTTTTAAGAAATTAAGACATTTCTGTAATACAGCCTTATACAGTTAGGCAAGTTCATGGTCAAGTCCACTAAAAAACTTTTTAATATGCCAAAATTTGATAGCCTTCATAAACAGGAGCGCTGTGGAAAAGTCTGTAAAATGTCGTTTTCTTGAAGTTTGTTGAAGGTCAGCTTGCTAATGGGGATTCATTTTGAGAACTTTTGAGAGAGGGTGCATGCCATCTGCACAATAAAATAATCAGAGAATTTGCTTTAATTGAATCTGCTTGAATTAAAAAAAAAAAAAAAGAATATCTCTAAAGCTAAAAATGATAAGAATTAGTGATGTACCAAAATAAAAATTCTTGGCAGAGACAAAATGTTCTGAACTCGCTGGGCCAAATATGCTTTAGGCCTAGTTATTTATTTATTTGCAGAAAACGACCAAATATGTTAATGCTAAAAATGTAAAAGACATTTTTTCAAAGATTTTTATAAATTTTAGAAAAAAATAGAAAATCTGTATTTTTCTGTATATTATTGAATGTGATATTTAAACAAAATGCAAATTTTTGTGTATTTCCTATTTCAGTTGAAAACTTTGAAATGTTCTGCTTGATAAGTAGCTGAATCAAGTGACCTAAAGAACTTTGTTAGTAAAAAGCATCTCTAAAACCAAAGCAGGGATTTAGAGACAATGCCGTGTTTGTGAACTGGGATGAAAGCAGGAAACATGACACTTTTACAAGATGGGATTCAGCCCAATAAAAACTTTTAGTGGTAAGCCATGTGACCAAACCAGCCCCGTGTTAACCTTCCACCGCAGTGCCAAGAGTTCCCTCAGTCTCTCTTTCCACTCCACTGCTGTCTATCAGCAGCAGATCTGGCCTAAACAGCCTTGTGAAACCTGAATCCAGTCTGCTGCTCAGAGCCGACACATGCTCGCAGTCTTTTGTGGGCAAACACTCCTAAACCCGAGAAGGAATTATAAGGATATATTATCTATATCTTCAAATCCTGATTCACTCTTTATTGTTCTGTTGTTCTTATTGTTCTGTTGTTCTTAGGACATAAAGTAGTGCTGGATAAAAATATTGATTTTGATGATCTTCATTTGAACTTCATCAATTCTTAAAATCCCAAGTTTTTTTTTTTAAATCAGTGTCAATGTTTCCTGAACCACGTTTCACCACAGCACTGGAGAATTTAAAGCTTGAGTTGATAATTTTATAACAATTTTACACACTGCAATAATACATTTTACATATGAAATGTGGTTGAAATTTTGGATGGTATCTGCAGAGCAGTTTGAGGTTGTTTAATTATTATTTTTGTTCAGAAAGTTTTTATTTTGGGCTCTGTTGTTCATTTTTAAAATGTGTACGTTTGTAATGTACTGAGTTTCCCTGTATGATTTCCAGCATTAGCTGGAAGTATTTCTGGAGTATTTCTTCATTACCATTCAAAAGTTTGAGATTGGTATAGTTTTTAATGTTGAAAGAAATCTCTCATGTTCGCCTGCATTTATTTGATCAAAAATACAGTGAAACGGTAATATTTTGTATCATTACAATTTGAAATAGCTGGTTTGTATTTGAACATATTTTAATATGTAATTTATTATGTAATTTTCAGCATCGTAACTTCAGTCTTCAGTGTCAGAAATCATTCTAATATGCTGATTGGATGCTCAAGAAACATTTTTTACTATTATTGATGTTGAAAACAGTTGTTTTTTGTGAAAAAAAAAACAAACACTTTTTTGTACTTTTTTTTTCAGAATTTCAAAACTTCAAAATAACAGCATTTATATAGAAATATTTTGTAATATTATAAGGTCCAGATTTACTAAACAGGGCAAATTAACGTTAGAGCGCAATTCCATAAAAGCACAGATGGAAGGGGAAAATTCTGCGAATGCACACATTAAAGAACACAGACGCAGCCGGATCATTTACATAATGACCAGCGCAATCTACCAAGAAAGAGCAGCACAAATTACAGCCTGCTTCAAGACATGCTTTTTTTGGGCGTTAAATAATGGTGCAAATACCTGTAATTTGACGAGCGCAAACTTTAGTAAGTCACGTTGCGTGATTCTTTTTAAAACTCTCCTCCCATTTGCGTCTGAAAGGTAAACTCCTACAAATGCATATTCAATAAGGTCAGACGCAAAAATAACTGTGTCCACGCCTTTTCAGCGCTAATTCTTCACTGCTCGTCTTTAGTAAATCCTGACATTAGTATTTTAACGCCAACAGACGGTTTGCGCCGATGCAGGCTGTTAGTAAATCTGGCCCTAAATGTCTTGACTATCACGTTTAATAAATGTTATAAATCCTTGCTGAATACAAATATCAATTGCGATATTATAGTATCAAATTGATATTATAACTGAGAAATGCCCAAATAAACCTGAATGGAATCAGAATTAGAATTAATTTGGAACAACATGAGGAAATTGACAGAATTTTAATTTTTGAATAAACTGCCCCTTTAACATTCCATGGCTTAAACGTTTGAATATGATTATTTTAAGATTGAAATGTAGCATTTAGGGAGCGACTGAAAGTGACAGAGATGGATAGCTGAGCTAAAAGTCTTGGTTTGTATGTATCCGTTGCAATCCTCCCCAACCGAGTGAAATACCAGGCGAGGTGCACCTGTCCCAGCTCAGACGGCCCGCTATCTTTCAGACGCTGTGAACGACAGCTGTGGTCTGCTGCCGCGTGGAGAGACTATTTATAACCTGCCGCCGGAGCCACTATAACGAGCTTCAGCATGATGATGGAGGGAGAAATCTGGATCCCCCTTGGGACTCGAGACTCCAAGGTGCTTCCGAACGTGTATGTTGCTTTGCATTTTGGCTCGGCTCCAAGCACGGAGGGGGCGGGACGTTGGCACTAGACAGCTGATTGTGTAAGCGAGGACTTGCAAGAGTTTGGCTCTGTGATGTGGGTCATTAAACAGCGAGCCGCCCCACGAGGGAGTGAAAGAAAAGGGATGATCCCTACTCCTGCTCCCTCATGTTTAGCACCTGCTGTGTCTGGCAGCGTGTCTGTGTTTACTCTCGAACCGGTGCGACCTCAGCGCTACCCGTGCTGCATCTCAATCAGAGTCACGCATAGATTGACAATGTTGCTCTGAGAAATACCACGCAAAATTTGACCAAGATTTCAGGGCTGCCAAAACATAGGCTACTTTCAGAATGGGAAACTATTGTGTGAAATACTGTGTAGTATGTACTGTGTTCTGCCTACTATTTTATATAAAAAATATTATGTGAAATGTGTACTACGGTAAATATTACAAAATTAGTATGCTACATTGTCAGTTGACCACACTAGCGTACTGCCAGCACTTTTCTAAAAATAGTAGGCTATGTGAAATGGTCTTCAACAGTAAATGTTACGAACAGTCGTACAGTGTCGTTGTTTGACCACTAGTGTTTTGCACACTATGCAGTATGTACTGTACTGTACTAGCTATTACTTTTTTAAAAAATAGCATGTGAAACAGTTACAAATATTAATGCGCTAAATTGTCACTTGAATTCACAAGTGTACTATGAAGTATGTGCTGTTCAGTGCCTGTGATATAAAAAATAGTATATGAAGCCATTTGTGGCGGTAAATAATACAAACGGCAGTATGATACATAGTTGCTCAACCTCACTAGTGTACAGTGAAGTATGCCGTATGTACTTTATACTACTTGTGATTTTATAAAAATAGGATGTGAAATGGTTTTTAGTGGTAGTCATTGCAATCAGTAGTGTGTTGTCACTTGTCTTCACTAGTGTGCAGTGTACTACGTAGCTTGTGCTGAGTACTTACTGCCTTCGATCTTCTAAAAATAGTATGTAAAACAGTCTTTAACAGTAAAACCAAACAGTAGTATGCTATGTCGTCTCTTGATTTCATTTGTGTACAGCATAAGATGCAGTATGTTCTGTTAACTGGGCAATTTTTCTAAAAATATTATGTGAAACCGTCTTCAACAGTAGACGTTACAAACGATCGCACGCTGCATCATTGCTTGGCACACTATGCAGTAGGTACTGTACATGCTACCTATTATTTTTAAAAATACCATGTGAAACAGTAGTACACTACATTGCTGATTGTCCTTAATAGTGTGTGGCATACTATACAGTATGTACTATACAGTGCCTGCAATTTTCTAAAAATAGTATGTAAAAGTCTTCCAATGTTAAACACTGGAAACATTAGTATGCTACAATGTCACTTGAATTCACTAGTGTATGGCGTACTATGAAATATGTACTGTTTAGTGCCTGGGATAGAAAAATAGTACCTACAACAGTCTGCAGTGGTAAATAATACAAACGGTAGTATGCTACATTGTCACTTGACTTCACTAGTGTACAGTAAAGTATGCAGTATGTACTTTATACTCTCTGTGATTTTATAAAAACACCATGCGAAACAGTTTTCAGTGGTAATAGTTGCAATCAGTAGTATGCTACATTGTCACTTATCCTCACTAGTGCATACTAGTACATACTACATAGTATGCCGTGCAATAATGAGGTGTGTACTGCCTGTGATTTTATAAAAAATAGCATGAAATAGTCTTCAGTGGGAAACTTTGCAGTAGCATGCTACATTGTCGGTTCTTCTCACTAGTGTGCGGCACACTATGCAGTGTGTATACTGTAGGGCTGTAAAACAAAATTCGAATTACGATATTCGTCAAAATAAAAAAAAAGTTTAAAAAATCCACGTTCGAATGCAAAACATTGCATTCGAATTTTAGGTTTGTGTCAGGCAGCCTTATTAGTGGCACACGAGATGCAACAACGATGTCGCTGTCATTGCATTTTAATGCTTTTGTTAGCCTATCCAGTTCAACCCACTAGATGCGGCGCTGCTACGTTGTTCATTCAAAATATTGTGGAAAACGAGAGCATCAGTGTGGAGAAGATGTTGTTTATGGCGAAACTGAAACCAAGCCATTCACATAGAATGCATATTTATCGCATTTTCTATAGGGACATCTATCAGCATTGCACTCGCGTCTCGCACAAGAGAGCTGCATGTTTAGAAAGCCATGTAAAATTAATGTAAGTTCAACTTTTAAAAAAACATGTCTCAAGACTTTATGGCACGTTTTCCCCATCCCACTGCATGTCAAGTTTTTAAATTAAGAAAGTAGCCTACTCTTTATGATTGGTTTTCGGTCCTTTGTATTAAACTATACATACATGCATGGTGCTGTTTTTTTTTTCTAATTGTTTAAGCAACTTTATTAATTATATATGGTTTATAAACATTATTTTAAACATTATGCACTTTTTTTCAAAGATAGTCGTGTTATTTTATTACGCTTTGAAGAAAAGTGCATAATATTTTGCTTGATGCACCCTCTTGTGGCCTCAGGAGAGAAGCCAAAAGCTTTTTTTTCCTCCTAACTGAAATTATGCCTTTTAAATTCGAATATAATCCATTGACAAGCGGACAAGCTTTAATGTCAATATGCGTTAATGTCGAATATGATCAAAATTCGAATATAATTCGAATTTTGATCATATTTAAGTAGAAAATTCGAATTTAGTTTTTCAGTCATTTTGACAGCCCTAGTATACTGCCTGCGATTTTATAAAAAATAGTGTGAAATAGTCTTCAGTGGCAAACGTAACAATCAGTAGTATGCCAAATTGCCACCTCACTAGTGTCCAGCATACTGTGGACTGTATACTGCTTATGATTTTATAAAACTAGTATATTAAACAGTCTGCAGTGGTAAATGTTACAAACATTGTCACTTGATCTCACTAGCGTTTGGCATACTTTTACACTATACTATGATTAAAATAAGCATGTGAAATGTGTATGTACTGTATACTGCCTGGGATTTTTCTAAAAACAGCATGCAAAACAGTCTTAATGTAATCGCTACAAACAGTAGTATGCTACGTTGTCATTTGACCTCATTAGTATGCGGCATACTCTGCAACATGCGACCCTGGACGACAAAACCAGTCTTAAGTGTCAATTTTTCGAAATTGGGATTTATACATCATATGAAAGCTGAATAAATAAGCTTTCCATTGATGTGTGGTTTGTTAGGATAGGACAATATTTGGCCGAGATACAAGTATTTGAAAATCTGGAATCTGAGGGTGCAAAAAAATCTAAATAATGAGAAAATCGCCTTTAAAGTTGTCCAAATGAAGTTCTTAGCAATGCATATTACTAATCAAAAATTAAGTTTTGATACATTTACAGTAAGAAATTTACAAAATATCTTCATGGAACATGATCCTTACTTAATATCCTAATGATTTTTGGCATAAAAGAAAAATCGAACATTTTGACCCATACAATGTATTTTTGGCTATTGCTACAAATATACCCCAGCGACTTAAGACTGGTTTTGTGGTCCAGGGTCACATATGTACTTTATATGGTTTATATTCCTGTGAGTTTAAAAAATATATCAAACAGTCTTCATTAGTAAACGTTGCAAACAGTAGTACACTACATTGTCGCTTGTCTTTATTAGAGTACAGCATACTAAGTGTGTACTGTATACTTTTACTATTGCCTGTGATTTTATTAAAAATCGCATGAAATAGTCTGCATTGGTAAACTTTACAGTCGTATGCTACATTGTCGCTTCTCACAAGTGTGTGGCGTACTATGCAGTATGTACTGTATACTGCCTGCGATTTTTTTTTTTTTTTTTTTTTTTTTTTTTAAATAGCATGTGAAATAGTTTTCAGTGGTAAATGTAACAATCAGTAGTATGCTAAATTGCCGCTTGACCTCACTAGTGTGTCGCATACTGTGCAGTATGTATGTAAACGGTAGTATGCAACATTGTCCAGGGCTCGACATTAAAGCTTGTCCGCTTGTCAATGGATTTTAGTGACAAGTGGATTTTGTGAAGGGGCAAGTGAAAGAGAATTTTACTTGCCCGACCGGACAAGTAACCTGATTAAAACATCAATAACAAACAATAACTAGGGCAGCACTGAAACTTTGGTGAGAATGATTCTGATTTTATTACTTTCAGTGTAAATGATGACTGGTAACGGATAATGTATTGATAGTATGAAGATTGCGTCAGTTGAGGCTCGTGCAGCCTGTCTGACTCGCGGAGAAATCAAAACTAATAGGCGCAACAGCACACACAAAGAAACAAACATGAACAAACATACTGCGGTAGAAAAAAAAAAAAGATAAATATTCTATAACATATGGTAAACTAAGCAACATCACACGACCAAGCACCAGCACGATTGCAAATGTGACATTAATTTTATACAACAGTAGTTCAATAAAAAAGTAGTTAATATTAACTAACTTACATTTTAGAGAGATTATTGACCATTTTTGCTAACGAAAATAGTTAAGCAAAGTAACAGCAGAACAGTCGCGCATCGCCGAGCAACACATCGGTGTTTCGTTACTGAATGATTCAGCATTTTTGAACGAATCAGGTGAGTCAATGATTCAGTGAGCCATTCATAAAGACAATGACTGCATCCCAATGTGCATATTATCCGTCCTAAATTCTATGTGATATTAGTAATTTTCAATACTATTTAGGGCAGATTGTGTGGATAGTATGCACATTGGGATGCAGGGAATCACTTGCTTTATTTATTGAATGAATTAGCCGTTTGAACGAACGGATTGAATCAGTGACTCGCTCATTAAGACAGTGACATGCCGCCACCTACTGGTGGTTTCGTTTCATATTTAAAAGTATCATTGCATTTTTCCAACATTTCATATTTATATGTTAAAAAGTAAAACATTAATCTTATAACATTATTTATGCATTTGCAATATTATTGTGTAAATGCATGTTTGGAACCTCTTCATTAAACAATCTGAGTAAATACATCTAAATGGCACTTTCGATGCAGCTTCAGTGTTTCCTCTGCAGTGGAAAGATGGAGTTTGTTGATACTAATTTCATTTGAATGGTAACAACTATACCGAGTCTAATTATTCTAAATGAATGTATTGATAAAATTAAAAAATTTGACGTAAATGATGATACGTGCATTTAGTAAATTTAGGAATATATTGCCCTTCATAAAGTTAAAAAGTGTCCTAGAAATCAATTTAAGGCAAATATCACAAATATTCTGATTAAAGTAATACCTCATAGAGCAGTGATGAGACTATTGCTTCAGAATGGATTACATTTACGGCCAAAAAAAAAAAAAAAAAAGGGTGGGAAAAAGGCTTATTTTTTGCCCTGGACAAGTAACTGTTTTTTTACTCGGACAAGTGAATGACTGATTTACTTGTCCGAAGGACAAGCACATGTCAAGGGTTAATGTTGAGCCCCGTTGTCGCTTGAGCTCACTAGTGTACAGTAAATTCAGTGTGTACTGTATACTGCCTATGATTTTATAAAATTAGTTTATGAAACTGTCTGCAGTGGTCAGTTTTACAGTCGTATGCTACATTGTTGTTTCTCCTTCCTAGTATGCAGCATACTATGCAGTATGTACTGTATACTGCCTACAGTTTTATAAAAAATAGCATGTGAAATAGTCTTAAGTGAGTCGTAAATGTAAAAATCAGTAGTATGCTGTGGTAAATGGTCAGCTCTGTTGCTTGACCACTAGTGTGCATCATAGTATGCAGTGTGTATTGTATTACGATTATTACTACGAATTTTAAAAATAGCGTGAGCAGTATTCAGTGGTAGATATTACAAACAGTAGTATGTTACATTGTTGTTTGATCTCACTATTATTTGGCACACCATGCCGTATGTATTGTATGCTGCCTGTGATATTGTAAAAATGCCATGTCAAACAGTCTTAAATGGTAAACGTAACAAATAGGAGTATGCTACGCAGTATGTACTGAATACTTTGTGTTTTTATAAAATAGTATGTGAAACAGTCCTGCAACAAACTTTACTAACTGTAGTACACCACATTGTCATTTAACATCACTAGTGAATGGTGTAGTATGCAGTATAGACTGTATACAGCCTATAGTTTAAGCGAGCTCGTCCTCTTTAGAAAAACATTGAGTGAATCATTATCAAATCCATTCATTTTGCACCTGAATCAGTGATGATATCATCTCTTAGCATCTGTCCTGTTGTGTTGGTGGCATTTACTCTGCTTAACATGCTAACATCTGTCGTTAGTCTCTCACTATCACAGACGTGATCGAGAACGTCTCCTTCCTCCCAGCTATTCTGAGGTATCATACACACTCCTGTGTGTGTATAACGTGTCAGTCGTTCATTAGCAGGTTTTAATAAATAAGGTGGATTTATTAAAGCTATTAGCAGACTCAGTGGCGGATCGAGCCTCATGCAGGCATATTGATATAGACCACTGCTCTCTCTCTGCTGTTTTCCCTCACAGCATGGAGCTGCTAAAACAATATTTTCATGGTGTCAAAACCACAGCTTCCATTAGACCCTTAATAATATGAAATTTAATAGACCTTAGTCAGAGTTGACAGCATATTTATTTTACAGGAATGCAGATTCGAATTCACCATTTTGAGTCTTTTTATTTTTTAAAAGGTTAAACTGTATAAAAACCTTTTTTTTTGGAAAATATTTATTAAAATAGTAATTGAAAAAAAAAATTGAAAAGTTAAAAAGAACAGTGTTTATTAAAAATGTAAATGTTGTTACAATATTTACTACTATTTTGAATGCTGTTCTTTTTAACTTTTTATTCATCAAAGAAAAAAGTATCACAGGTTCCAAAAAAAAAAAAAAACACACACACATATATATATATATATATATATATATATACACACACATACACATATATGTATTTTGGCTCTCCTGAGAATTAATACAGTAAATGTGCATGTCTACTTGATGAATAAAAACATGCATCTTCCTCAAG
Source organism: Spinibarbus caldwelli (assembly GCA_039654775.1). Taxonomy (NCBI): domain Eukaryota; kingdom Metazoa; phylum Chordata; class Actinopteri; order Cypriniformes; family Cyprinidae; genus Spinibarbus; species Spinibarbus caldwelli. The sequence goes on from CM077231.1 coordinate 15,005,135, forward strand.
CGATCATATAAAAATTTATATGCACTTTGGAAATTCCTAGCCAGCAATTTTTATGCAGTTGTTCAATGTTTGCATAAAAATACATGAATTGAAACCTGGAAACTAGGTTTTTGTGACACTTTTTGAGACATTCACCAAATTCTCATTTTGTTCGTGTCAAATTTATGTGGATTAAGGTCAATAAGAAACTCAAAGCTTCGAGAAGAGAACGAATAACCACACACACAATTAAATTCCTCCCTCTCTTTGTTTCCACAGAGTTGGGTTCACTCTCCTGGGATGACCTGGAGAACGATCTTCCAGATGAGCTGATACCTAACGGAGACCTGGGGCTGATGTCCATGTCCTCTAACGGCGGAGCCACAGGTACAGCCGGTCACGGCCCCATGGTCCCCGATGCTGCCGCCAAGCACAAGCAGCTCTCGGAGCTCCTGCGGCCGGGAAGCAGCGCTGGGATGAACTCGGCCAGTCCGCAGCCCGGCGGCATCGGACCTCAGCTGGGCGGGCTTGGAAAGAGTCCCCTGGGCCAGGGCTCCCCTTCCCACCCGTCTCAAACACAGAAACCAGGCAGTACTCCTGGGACACAGGGCAATAACGCCGGCTCAGCTGGCATGGGACTCGGCACGGGATTTAACCAGGCCATGCTGAACAGCGGCATGATGGGACAGAACGCAGCCGGACAGCCGGGTCAGGTGATCAATGGGACTCTGGGCTCTGTAGGCCGCGGTCGAGGAGCGCCGGGGATGCAGTATCAGGGTGCTGGCATGCAGGTGGCACCTTCTGTAGGGGCGGGAGGAACAGCGGGGGTGGCGGCACCGGGAGGAGCGGGGAGTGTCCTGGCAGAGACGCTCACACAGGGGGCACAGCAGATGGGCATCAACACCCAGCAAGCCGGCAATATCAGCAAGGTGAGGCGGCCTGTTTCCTTTGCTGTGGTTTCGCTCGTTTGGAGTTCAGAGTCGTGGGAAGATTTAAGATGACGCGAATGAAAACGGTCCCTGATCCCTATTATCAATTCATATATATTTATGCAAATTTTGGCATATTGTATGAAATTCCTGGCTGGAAACAGCAGATTTTAATACAATTTTCAAATTGCACATAAAAAAGATTTCTGTAAGAAGAAATTTACATTTATCGTATAATTTCCTAGTTGCGCATCACACAAATCATGTAACTTTACCTCGGGTCATGTCACTGAATTATTTGCCCAGATGACTTTCCAGAACATTCTTACACAGTCATAAAGCATCTGCTGCTGATCCCAACAAAAGTAAAGTTTGTCCGAGTGTTATGTTTACGCACTATAAACTGCAAATATATAATATATTTTTGGCTTTTTAATTGTCTTTGAGAGAGGATAGTATGTAGACAGGAAAGTGGGAGAGAGAGGGGGATGGGATCGCGAAAGGTCCGCTAGCCAAGACTCGAACTCGGGATGCCCGAAGCGCAACGGTGCTGTATGTTGGCACACTGCGCACAAGGCTATTGGTGCCGAACCGCAAGTAATTTAATATATTTATTAAAACAGTGGTGGTCGCTTCATCAGTGGCTACAACTTCCATTTCTGTTTTTCTCTGACTTACCCGGAAATAACGATTTTGTCCCCCATGGAATGGAAATGCTGCTTTTTTCTCTAATATATTTTTTGCTATGTTCTGCTTTTTTTCCATTTCTAGCCAATATTTTTGTTTTATTTATTTTTGTGTGTTGTTATTAACTATAAAACCATTAAAATAGTGTTCGTTAATTGAAATAAAGCTTAAATACAATAAAATATTAGATGAAAAAAAATGTAAAATTTTAACGAAACTCAAATATATTGCCTTGGCAGCTAACTAAAATAAAATGAGTTGAAGTTCTAAAATTACTAAAATAAAGCCAAACTAAAATAAAGCTAAACAGAAACAACACAACTAACATAACAAAATTACTAAAATAAAATTAAGATGAATTCTGAAAATCTATAAATAAAAAGTAATGAAAAATATTAATTCTATTATGGTGTAGGCTGTAAAAATATTAAAATAACAGAATTTTGCAGCTCATTTCCTCTATTTTTACATGTACATGATTACCGTTGCATCATCTAATGCGCATTTAACGTAAATGTAACATTAACCGTAATAATTAACTCTGCAAAGTGTAGTCTTCAGAAAATCTCAAAATTAATATGCATTTTCATACTGTACAATATCATGTTGTGATATAAACACTTTTAGCATCTACAGCAATTTTTAATTTATTTATTTATTTTCACAAAATAGTAGGTGTGATTTTGAGATAACTTGGGAAGAAATTAGGGCTGATCCCGTAATAACTAAACATCAGTTGACTAAAATATATTTATTTGGATAGTCGCAGAATAAACGGAATAGGCTATATATTAAAGGCTGATTATGGTTTAGTTCACCACCCTACAGTATATATTTAATTAATTTAATTAATATAAACATGCGATTAGTTAACTTATTGCATGTTTACTCGACTAGAGAAAATATTCTAACTAACTTGAATTCACCGTTGAATTCAACCATTTTAATATCGGCTCTCATTTTAATATTGGTGCATCCCTCCATTTAGATTCAAATGGATACCATCAATCCACTCTGTATAATATAAGTTATGACCATTCTGTTTCGTGAAATATGTTTCATGTCTTTTTCATTGCTCTAGTATTGCGATGGAATCCGATCGGTGTGTAAATCAGGCTGTGCGACCAATTTGATCTGTCAGTGCAGCAGCAGACGGACTAGCATTATCACTCTCTATCTGGAGCCGCGCGCTTTGCTGCCTCATTGTTAGATTGCCTGACTCATTTCTGCACTTGTGTTTTTTATTAGGCTTAAATGCTTGCGGTACGAGAGCGGTTGCATGCCAGAACGCTCTTAAACTCTGCCATTTTGTTTGAAGGCCTGCCGATAACGCCAGCCGCAGAATTATGCTTGATGGGAAGGCAAAGGAAAAGCTCTCAGCGTAAAGTGCCATGTTACATGCATACACATCTCATCTGTGCTCTATGCAAATTTGACGAACAAAACGCGTCTCTGTGATAGATGGGTTTATGACTGATGGGGTCTGAAAGCAACACTCGGATGTCAGAAATGGCAGGTGTGTGCATTTATATTACGAATTCAAATCCCTGTGCGCAAAGAGCTAGTAATTTATAGGAGTTAGGGCTGAACAATGCTTGAATTTTGCATTTTTTAGAAATTACTCATTACACTGCCCTGCATTACATTTGCTGAATGAAATCAAATACTTGTTTCTTACTAACACATGCATTTTGATTATTACAATTTTATTAAATCATCAACATGGAATCCAGGAAAAAGTAAATATAGGACACGGAAACATATTTCACAGGGCCCTAAAAATTTAATTTTTATTAAACTTTTAATAAGTTGTTGTTAGATTGTAAAAGTTTCATGATTTCAGTTAATTTAGATATGCTTATTACATGCAGTTTGTTGAAAAAAATGGTAATAATAAACAGAACACATTTCATAGAGCCCTAAAAATGTATTGTTTGTTAAACTTTTAAATTGTATGTTTCATGATTTCAAATAATTAGACATGCTTTTCATTTACTAAAATTTAATTAAACCATTAAAATGTTCAGAAAAGTCCAGAAAATGTAAAATAGGGAAAAATGGAATCCTCCTTGCTGCAGATTTAAAGGTGGGCAAGTCAAAAGTAATGACTTTTTTTTTTTTTTCTTTTTTTTTTTTTAAGTTTCAGTTTTAAAAGAGTGGCACACATTTAGTGTATAATAGTGTCCGGCTACAATGCAATGTTTCAATTATTGAAGAAATCTAATATAATTATAGTACAGTATAATTAACGATAACGGTAACTATGTTATCATCCACACCAATGCCTAATAACTTTATTATATGCGTGCTGCAGTTTTGTCTCTTGCTACTTTACATGTTCAAGCTTTTTAAAATTGGATGGATTCTGTTTGGCTGTCAACTAGTTGACCGATATTTAATTATTTATTTCTTGCAGATGCCGATATTTCAGGGTGGCTGATGGCTGGTATAAAGCCGATATATATGACATCACATGCTCAAGTAAAATTCCTATTTATTTTACATAATATTTATGAAATCAAAGTAAGAGTCGTGCGTGCTAAAATAAAAGTACCGCTTCTGATGCATCAGTTGAACAGAGAAAAGTATCTATGCGGATAATGAAAAAAAATGCAGATATATCGTTCGATTACTATTCTCAATGTTTTTATGGTTCATCAGCTAGAAAAAAAAAAAAACCCTGCTAAAAAAAAAAGATTGTAGCTATTGCATTCCTCTCTCGTTATGTTTATAGTTGTTGTGTACTTCCCTTTTGTCATAGAATTAGAATGAGTATTAAAACTTTATCATTATAGTTATCGTCCTTTTAACACATTTTAAAACTAGGCTTTTTAAAACTTTTTAAAAAGATTTAAAACTTGGCTTTCTCAAGCCAACTTCAAAGTTTGTTGTTGTCGTCCTTGGCGTGAACAGGCCTTTAGACAGTTTTAAAGTCAGCATGAAATGAAAATTCCCACAATTTTTCTAATGCATTTTATTGATCTTATTGTGAACATTTTTTTTTCCCCCCAATTTTTTAATCAAAATAAGCCTTGCTTCTCATATGCCAGACTTCTCCAATCATTTCGTCCACTTAAATCCTGCTTCTTTCTTACAGTCGACTACAAGCTCTCACTCAGATTTGCCTTTTTGATTGTTACACTCAGACATGCGTCACAATACTAAATAAGTCTCTACTTTCATCGCAAAATCACGTCATTCCAGTAGGATTCAGTGCATTTAAGAGTTTCACGTGAGGGTGAAAAAGTGTCTTGTAATGCTTGCAAATTTCTTCAATGTCCCACTGATAAATAACAACGTATGAGGGTGAATAAGTGATTCTGGATGTGTGTGTGAAGCAGAGGACACGAGTGAGGAAATCCTGGGCACGATGCAGATCTGCTGGGAGAGTGAATCCTGGCTGCTTCGACAGAGAGATAATGTGTGTGTGTGTGTGTGTGTGTGTGGATGAGTAAGCACAGAGAGTAGTGGCAGAAGTGTGTTGATCTGCATGAATGAGTGAGCAGACCAGAGCTGCGGTGTGAAGGAGGGGCGGTCGGTGCGTGTGCCACTCAGCTGGCCTCTTTTATCTGGTCTGCTGGAGCGATGTCAACAGAGGAGAGCGGCCGGCCGGCACGCTGCTGGAGATCAGCCCAGAGACACTCTCAGGAAGAGGGAGGGGGTTTGTCTGACGGGGGAAGCCCTGCTCTGCTGAAAGATCATATCCAACGGCTCCACTTGATTTGTTAAACAACAAATCGATTGATTGATATGTATGAGAGGAACATTTAATTGGCCGCACTAGAGCGTACGAAATTTCTTCAAACACTGCAGCGGTTGTGATGTGATGTCACACTCTGCAGTGTCTTTATAAAAACTGCAGGTCAACACATAACATAGTAATAAATTCAGAATGTAAAAACATGCAATCTTTTGCACTTTCCTGCAATGCTGCAGTTTTAAATTCGTGTTCTTTTAATTCCGCTACATGGTCATGATGTGAAGGATCAGTTGGTCACACGGTTTTATGTGATATGAATTCGCAGGTCAGAGTTCACCAAACTTGAACTTTGGAATGTAGCGAAATGTGAAATTCTTCACATCATTCGTAAACATTTGAATGGAATTCAGTAGAACGAAAAGTGTACTGTGAACGACACTTAATCCAGGATGTCTTTCATAATGCAGATGCTCATGTTATGTGAATATAACAGTAAAAAGGAGTAATTTTTTGATATAAATGTGTTTCATGATGATTTTTAGTAGCATCACTGAATAAAATTCATTGTTGATTGCAGGGTTATAGTTAACTATAACTAGGGAGTAACTAGTTAAGTTGGGGAGTAACTAGTTAAGTTATGTAATTTAATTAAAAAATAAATGTAACCGTAATCTGTTACAGTTACTGAGAAAAAATGTGTAATTAAATTAGTTACTTATGAAAATGTTAATGATTACAAAGGGTGTTACATTTGAGTATTTTCATACACATACAGATTTGATTGATTTCTTTCCCAAATTGCATTTACTGCTCTAAAATATGAGACACCAATGTTTCAGGAGTTTAGGACACATACTTATTTGATTACTGTTTTATTTCCTATTTGGGTTTATGTATATGCTTTATTTTTTAATATTAACTGTTTTTTTTTTTTGTTTTTTTTCCCCAAGGCATTGTTAGATGCCAATGTTTCCTGTCATAGTTATGCAAAGATTTGATTTCAAAAACAGATTTAGCTATTAAACTATATATCGTTATGATTTTGAATCTGTATTTAACCTCAGAACAATCTCAAATAAAAAGAGGCGTTTGATTTTGCTGTGGCTGTACTTTAAAATTGAATTATTACAATCTTAATTCAGGTGATGAACAATTTTGAAAGTCAGTAATCAGTAATCAGTGCTTCTATAAGGTTAACCCTGCCTGGTTTAAATGTTTCAGAATGATTAACAGTTGAAAACATTAATTAGAAATAAGGAGAAGTAATCAAATGTAATCAGTTACATTAATAAAGTAATTGAAATAGTTACACTACTTGTTACATTTTAAATAGGGTAACTTGTAATCTGTAACCTGTTACATTTCCAAAGTAACCTTCCCAACACTATTTTATACTGTTTTATTTTAGTTATTTGATAAGGCAGCATTTCTTGTTTTTTATTTAGTTTAGCTTGATGTAGTAAACTAAAACTGAAATAAAAATAGGTGAATCTATATTACTTTCAACTTAAACTTAACTGAAATGAATAAAACTGACAAATTTACACAAAAATTATGAAAACTAACAAAAAATAAATTGAAAATATAAACAAATATTAATTAAAACTTTAGTATCTTAATGATTTATGTTTTCATTATCAATTAGGATATTCAGATATACTAAAGATTATATTTAACTGTTATTAAATAATTAGTGTAATCTAAATGTAAAAAAGGAGAAATTAACACATTTCACTGATCTGTTATATATATATATATATATATATATATATATATATATATATATATATATATATATATATAATATATATATATATATATATATATATATATATATATATATATATATATATATATAATATATACACCTGTATGTATGAATTTAAAAAAAATCTAAAATCTCCTGGTCAACATGGCAAATTCACATGACCAACTTACAAAATTTACATGGGGAAATCTTTCGCTCACGCAAAATTCCCAATCAAATGGACTCATTCACATGACTGGATTTCACCCTTGAAAATTCACTGAACGATGCTAATTTATCCTATACTACAGTACAGTTTCCTAATCTAATTTATCCTATAATACAGTAATCTTGGCTGTTGTGTTGTTTACCAGGTGTCATTTCAGATATGAGATCCTGTGTCTGAATCTTTCTTTCTTTGGTTTGTAGATGGGCATGGCAGGTGGCAACAGTCCGTTCGGTCAGTACCAGGCTGGAGGGCAACAAATGGGCACGACTGGTGTGAACGCTCAGAATAAAGGTGCCCTTCCTAACAGCCTGCCCCAGTTTCCAACCGACCTGAAGGGAGCGACGGTCACCAGCGTGCCAAACATGGTGAGTTTCCCATAATGCACACAAACGGAATTAAAGTGATAGTTCACCCAAAAATTATAATTCTGTCATTAATTACTCACCCTCATGTCGTTCAACCCGTAAGACCTTCGTTCATCTTCGGAACACAAATTAAGATATTTTTGATTAGATTCGAGAGCTTTCTGACCCTCCATAGACAGCAAGGGTCCTACCACGATCAAGGCCCAGAAACGTAGTAAGGACATTGGTAAAACAGTCCATGTGACATCAGTGGTTCAACATTAATTTGACGAAGCTACAAGAATACTTTTTGTGCGCAAAAAAACAAACAAAAATAACAACTTTATTCAACAGTTAGTCTCCTCCGTGTCACCCTAGGGCGCCATTTTGGAGAGTACCATGACGCATGTGCGCGCTTTCAATTAGATGTAAACAACATATGTTTACGTTCAGATCAAAGCGTGCGCATGCGTCGTGATCAGTGTTGGGCAGTACTAGTTACTAGTAACCAGTTACAGTAATAATATTACTTTTTGTAGTAACTAGAAGTGTAACTAATTAGTAATAAGATTTCAGTAATAATATTACAGTTACTATCCATAAAACAGCTAGTTAGTTACTTTCGATACCTCAACCCCTACTGATTTGAAGTCCAACAATCCAATAATTCCTTGATTTATTTCCTAGATTTAATGAGATTAATACAACACTTTTACTTAAACATTACTATTAATCACCACTGAGTGTTTGTAATAACTTCTGACTGTGTTCCAATGTCGACTTTGGTCAAATGATGAGGCAGAAATATAGTGTTACTAACATTTTAGAAGAATTTTATGGGGAAGATGCGTGGGGCGTGAAAGAAAAGTAATGTAACTAATTACTGTTGCCAGAAAGTAATAAGTAAAGTAATATTACTTTTGAAAGGAATAACTAATAATAAGTAATATATTACATTTTTTGAGTAACTAGCCCAACACTTGGTCGTGTTACTAGGGATATAACGGTATGAAAATTTCTTATCACGAATATAGTGACCAAAATTATCACGTTTATCAGTATTATCACGGTATTGTTAAAATGTCCTGGAGATGTTCAAAACGTACTGACACATAAATCACTTCACCAAGTTTTATATTTAAAAATCAACAAACAACAAATAAAATGACTTTTTGTTTGCATAATCACTAAGACATTACCAATGACGTTCGGATTTTAAATGACAACTTGACTGACAACTGTTTAATAGCATGCTCAAATATCTAATGTAAATGTTCAAATACAGCTTTGAAAAAGTTTCATAAAAAGGTAAACCTCACATTTCAGCCTTTAAATAAAGAAAAGAGTTAATTCAAAATGATAATTGATTTAATAAATGATTATATGTATTTTATCTGCTCCATAAATAATTCTAGAAACTGCACACAGACTGAATGTAAATATGTCTCTGTAAATCCACTCACTGACAGCAGGTGGCGCTTATGGAAAAGCTGAATAACAGCTGTTTCCTGTAAACTCCGGGGAGAAAGCAGTATTGCGATTAAGAACACTTCTTTCAGGTATTACATGGAGCGAAGATTAAAACAAAATGCCATCGAATCGTTTCTGAAGACAGTAAGAACCTTCAGAGGTACATTCATATAATTAATTCATTCATATATTCATTTGTATAATTCCCTCAGCACTCTTTTAAAACCTCCCAGCTTTTCCGCCCTGTTTTCACTCAAAACGAAACTACTCTGTGTGCTGTGTGCACATGAGACTGCTACTGAAAACTGTGCTTTATGCTGGACAGTATTTATTTATCGTGAGTTGTTCAAATCGCGGTAATCGAATACGGTTTTAATGATAATTAATACGAAATAATAATAATACGAAACGGTAATACTAACCGTGGGGAATTTTATCATGATTTATCGTCAAACTGGTAATCGTTACATCCCTATGTGGTACTCTCCAAAATGACGCCCTAGGGTGACGCGGAAAGGACAAATTGTTGAATAAAGTTATTTCTGTTTTTTTTTTTTGTTTTTTGCGTACAAAAAGTATTACTGTAGCTTCGTAAAATTAATGTTGAACCACTGATGTCACATGGACTGTTTTACCGATGTCCTTACTGTGTTTCTGTGCCTTGACTGTGGTAGTACCCTTGCTGTCTATGGAGGGTCAGAAAGCTCTCGGATCTAATCAAAAATATCTTAATTTGTGTTTCGAAGATGCACGAAGGTCTTACGGGTTTGGAACGACATAAGGGTGAGTAATTAATGACAGTATTTTCATTTTTGAGTTAACTGTCCCTTTAAAGGTGCTGTATGTAAGATTTTGACTCTACTAAAGCATAAAAATAACATAATGCGTTTGCAGATATTTAAGAAACATGCTAAGTTAACATACTTGTTTATCTTAAAAACAATGCTACAGTCAGTTATTCTCCTTTGAAAATGTGCGTTCCGGGCCGGAATGTCGGTCTCTGTTTTGGTTTGTCAGACCCACTCACTGCCAGTTTACCCAGTTGTATTTCGGCACCTCGGGTTGCCAGTTGGCGGGAAATACAACGCATTTCATTTCAATTCTACATACAGCACCTTTAAGCTTGCAGGTGAAAGTTGATTCTATGACGCTGTGGTTGTTTCTCTCGCCCTCAGCCCCAGCAGCAGCAGCAGGTGTCAGTGGGGATGGTGGCGGGTCAGAGCGTGTCCGCAGGCCCCACGACCGACCCGGAGAAGCGCAAGCTGATCCAGCAGCAGCTGGTTCTGCTGCTCCACGCCCACAAGTGCCAGCGGCGTGAGCAGGCCAATGGCGAGGTGCGAGCCTGTGCGCTGCCCCACTGCAGGACCATGAAGAACGTCCTCAATCACATGACCCACTGCCAGGCTGGCAAATCCTGCCAAGGTGAGTCCGCATCAAATGCCTGTCGCCAGAGCTGATCCCAACTCAAATGCTTGCTGGGGTAACGTAAGGCTTTTCCACATGATTCACGATTCATGCAGCTTCAACATGAGTGTCACACGCTGCTTTGACCTTGACATGAAAAGTTGTGCTGATAGTGTTACAGAAGGGCGATAATACGAAATTGCAGAGTTACGAATTCAGTAAGAGTATTTTGCGAAAACAAATGAAACGTTTACAAATTATTGGTTGCGGATCTTGTTCTGAATGTATGCTTTATGCTGCATTATACTTAAAAATTATTTTTTTTTTTTTTAATTCTTCCTTGTTCCTTAATGGTTCAATTAAAATTATTTTAGTAATGGTGAGGAAGAAATATTTGGAAAAAAACAAAATAAATGCAATTCCTTTGCCAAAAAAATAAATAAAACAGTTCTTGCAAAAAATGTTGCACCTTGCAAACAAGTTAATATTATTAATGTATTGTGTATATATATAATATATGTGTATACATGTGTATATATATTAACGTTAACATTGTTCATATTTTAGTATTAATCCAGTAATACATAGTAAGAAAAAAAATGCAGTAAAAACTAATTTGGTAACACATTCATTTATTTTGATAAAAATACCACTGATATATTGTGAATTTTTATATTTATTCATTTATAAATAAAACAAAATATATTTATAAATATGTAATTGTATAATTTATGAAATGATAAATATTAAGAAAATATTTAAATTGTATATAAAATATTTTATTAATGTATTTTATTATTATATATTGTTAATTAGTTTATTTTTTACAAAATACCATTGACAAAATGTGCATTTTATTTTTATGAATATATTTGCTTATTATATTAAATGTTATTATATTTATGACTATATATATATGTATTATGTTAAATAAGTTTATGAACATATATATTTATTTATAAATAAATATTTACTGTATACAATAATATAATTGCAGTTTATACAATAATATAATTTATACAATTAGAAATAAAATATAAATATATAGATATATGTACCGTATCACGTGCCTAGTCAGTGTCGACTCGTGCTCTTGCTTGGCCATTTGTTGTGATAAAGGAAAGTGTGTTCAAGTGCCAGCAGAAGACAGTGTAAAGACATACGCTTTGAGAGAAGTAGTCTTATCAGCAGAAGTTAAAAGCAACTCGTAAGCTTATTTACTTGTCTCATTAGTGTTTAGCGCATTTGTCGTTGCTAGGAAACGTTGCTAGAGACGTGCTGAAATCGCGTTTGGTCTCGTACTGTATCGCGTGCCTTGTCAGTGTCGACTCGTGCGCTTGCTTGGCCATTTGTTGTGATAAAGGAAAGTGTGTCCAGCTGAATTCAATTAGTATTTTGTTAGACGGGTATAAAAAACCTTAGTTTACCGCGGCAGCCGTCGTGTGAAGGCCTCCTCGTGTGAAGACCGAAGAGTGTAAAGACCATCGACTCTACCGTGCGACTCCACTGGGCCGGGACACCGGCAAAGGATATAAGTATCGCTTTTTATTTCTCCTTTTTCCTACTACTTGCATGTACTACGTGTTTGGCTCAGTGTTATTTTTTTAGGATTACTGATAAACTAATGTAGTTTGATTTGTATGTATCTATTTTAATTTTAGTTAAAGTTGGAATAATGTTTGTCATTTTATTGGGGTTTTTTTAATGTCTGTATAGGTTTTTTTTATTTTTTTATTAAGTTTTACTTTTATTTAATTTGAGTTATTTTAGTAACGTAGACTAACCATGTTCCGTACACAACTATGTTCCGTACAGATTACCTTTTACCGCCGATCGCTGAATAAATACTTCTGGGTCATACATAAAATATATATCTGTGTCATCTTCATTTTTCCCTCTTTCACCCCCGATCACAACAGAGACCCTCCCACCATTTGTTTCAGTGAGATTTCAGTAAGTTTGCTAGGTGCGCCCACTGCGCTTGAAAATGGACGGTGGGCAAGCTAAACGTGAGACTGTCGCTTGGGTGGTGAGATAACTAGAGCAGCAAAAATTTACATTTTCTATTTAATTTATGGTTCTCACAGCTTCTCACTTCTCTACAGTCTTTATGAAATTAATATTATGTTATCACAAATTGTTAAATAAATTATCTTTTGTTGAATAAATGCTTTGAAATGGGAATATTTAAACGTCAATTTTGGGCGATGACCACTTGGCGCCACTCTCCGCCTGAGACGTGCAGCAGGCGCTGTTTGCCCATCATCCTTCGCGCAGTGATGTTTATATTCATAAAGGATCAATTAAGTTAGTGATAACTTCCATGAATTAAATTTTTTTAACATTTTTAATTGTCATGCTTTAACAAATTAAACAAACTAAAACTCAATTGATTCTGTTATTTCATTGCCAAATTTTCATGAAGTTATTTAACTTAACAGTAACTTAAAGTTAAACACAATGATAGGATATTCAGACATTTAAGTTATTTAATAAGATTTCATACATCAAGTAAGGGATGATCAACGGCTAGCCGTGCATTAAAGGATTTTAATGGATGACGTGGAGGCAAAGAACCGCCCGACGCGAAGTGAATTAAAATCCTTTAATGCACGTCTAGCCATTGATTATCCCGTTTATTCCATGGTCATTTGCCAAGTAATAGACAAGTTAAAACTTGTCTTGCTCTTTGCAGCGCAATATTTGAACGAATGGGTAAAAATGACAGTTCTTTTCGACAATTACGGCTTGTTAGCGCTAGCATTCTGCCAGCTTCAAATCAGACACAGAGATGAAATAGTGCGGTAAGACCACATTTATTTGAATGAATTATAGCATGTATTTCAATTAATTATCAATTGAGAGAGGACAGTTGTGTGTACCTGCTTGCTGCATCTGCGCGTCTCTCTCTACAAAAAAATTACTTCAAAAAAGAGCGATATTATCACCCCGTTGCTGGGGAATATAATGTAGCGATCTAGTATCTATCTTTTATTTTATTAATAAAAATCACGGGGAAGCGTTGGAAGTTTGTGTGTGTGCAGCACAATCTGCGATCTCTCTCTCTCTCTCTCTCTCTCTCTCTCTCTCTCTCTCTCTCTCTCTCTCCCCCTCCGTGTGTGTGTGTGTGTTTGTGCGAGCGAGTGATGTGTGTTGGTTAGTGTACATCAATTAAAGCAGTGCATTAATATAGAACGGTGATTAAACTGACTTGGAACTACCTGTGCATTAAACGGTTTTACTGCATACCTGCCTTATATAATTAAATATTACTGCATACCTGCCTTATATAGTTACTAAACTTATATAATTACAAAACTTTGTGAATATAAACAATTTTATAAACAGTCATTTGAAGTTAAGGTTAAATTAACGTTAAAGTTACATGATTAACATATCATATTTCAAAGGAAAGTCAGTAAAGCAAAAGAAAGATGTCAGGAAAGAAAAAACAGTACTCAAAGGAGAAGTTAAAGGAGGCAGTTGAGGAAGTAAAGGCAGGAGCAAGTTTAAGGGCAACAGCGAAAACAATTGGCATTCCCCACACCACTCTACAGGACTATAAAAAAAAAATAAATATGTCCACAACCCTCATCCTAATTCAGCCCTAACACCTGGAGAGGAAGAGGCTCTCCTTTATATTCTGGATGGCGGACCATGGCTTCCCAGTGACAAGATCCCTTGTCAAGGTGCTGGTTACTGGGATCATCGAAGAGAGTGGCAGAACCGAGACCACCACTGTAAATCTGGAGAAGAGGCCAAGTGATGTGTGGTGGTCCAGGTTTAGGGCCCGCCATCCAGAATTGACCTCAAGGACGTTAGATTCGCTGGACAGAGGCAGATTCCATGGTGCTACACCAGAGTGCACAAGCTGGAGAACAAGCCACATCTCATCTATAATTGTGATGAGACCGGCTTTGGAGACAAGCATCGGTCCAGGGAGAAGGTCATGTGCCAGACTGGGAGGAAACAGGTTTATCAACGGCAGCAGTCGACCAGGGAGCACATCAACGGTCCACTGCTGTGTGAATGCAGCCGGGGACAGCATTCTACCCTTCATCATTTACCCTGGCTGCCTCCCAAGTAACGCCTATAGGCTGGATGGGCCCCCCAAAGCCCTCTGTGGCATCCAGGAGAAGGGTTACATGGACTCAGAGCTCTTCCTGAAATGGCTCCACCATTTTATCAGATATGCTCCTGAGGAGAGAGCACTAATTTTAATCATGGACCAACACGAGACGTATGTCTCAAAAGACGTAATCATGTTCTGCAGAGAAAACAAAGTTGAAATTCTCTGCCTACCTGCCCACACCACACACACACTTCAGCTCCTGGATATTGCGGTTTTCAACCCACTGAAGACTGCTTTCTGCACTATGGCTTCCAGGATGGGTCTGGTGCGAGGGGATCTCGTTATGGGGAAGAAGCAGTTTTCAGCTCTCCTCAAACATGTTTACCCCACTGCTGTCACAGCCCAAAACATCAAGGCTGGGTTCCGCAAGGCTGGCATCTTTCCTCTGTCCAGGGCTGCTGTGGACACAACCCAGGTAACTTTGACATTAATACAATGATAATTCATCCTCTAAGCTACTTGCATTTCTTTTCAAGTGTGTTAATGTGTTTTACATACGTTTTATTTTCTTAGGTGGTGAGAGTGCTCCCATATGCAGATGGAAGTGACGCCACACCATCCAGTGCTCCCACCACACCATCCATCACTCAATCTACTGACACATCAACAATCACTCAAACACCTTGCCCCACCTGTAACATTAATAGAGTGGGTCACAAAAACTACCTGGTGGCAGCAGGTGTAATCCCAGAGAGTCTGGCTAACGTCCTCATGAGTCCAGCCCTGGAGAGGAAGGAGAAGGTGAGGCGTCGCATTCCTTCGACCTGCTGGTAGAAAAAGAAACTGAGGAGAAAGAGAAGGAAGAAAAGAAAAGAAAGCGCAAGGAAGAGATGGTAAAGAAGGAGGAAAAAAAACAAGCCCAGGAGGCCAAAAGGCAAAAGAAGCAGGCACTTGCGCTCTCTGCCATAGAGTGGTCCCACCTGGCTCAGGAGATGAGGCCATTGACGAATGGGTCCAGTGTGACCTGTGCCATTTGTGGTTCCACCTGGAGTGTGCAGAAGTGGAGGAAGTGCCAGACACTGACTGGCTTTGTCATAAATGTTGTCTGTCCGTTTAAAAACACACGTTACACACACACACAATGTAAATAGTGCACACAGAAAATGACGTTAATTTCTAGTTATGGTATTTTTTTAATCAGTTTAGTGTTAAATGTAAATAGTTGTAAGCACACACACACACACACACACCTGCATCCTGATCATTTATGTTTTGAAGTCACATTGGTTAATCATTAAATATTTTGAATCAGTTCAAATTGTTTGCCCTTCTTTGTCTTCAGAAATATATGGTAACGTTATTCACTAATGTTTCACATGGTTCATGCTAAACCCAAATGCCATAATTAATATCACGGCACAATCAGGCCTAGCTCGCATGGTCCTCTAGCTTATTAAAGCAGCAAATAACTTAAATTTTAAACAAATAAAAAGATACTCACCTTTCTTATTCATTGAAATGTTGTTTTCTTCAGTTAAAATAACTAGCTCACGGTTGATCCGTTAAATGTCCATTTTCAAGTATGCATCATTGTAGCCTGTTAATGTTAACGCTTATCTTCCGTACACGTGCGGAGGAGGTACTTTTCCCCACTTTTCTCAAAAACTATTGGTCCAAAATACATCAATCAAAGTGTGGACTGTGCAATGGGTATTCCCCCAGAGAATGATCACACAAACATGCTTGTCTGGCTTTCAGCAGCGGAGGAGTGGTCACTGGCGTGCGGTGAAGGGCTAAAAGTGTACGGAACATGGTTAGTCTACGTTACTTAAACAAACTAAATGGAAATGAAATAATATATATATATTGAATTTATAAATGTGTATATATGTATAGATGTATGTGTGTGTGTGTGGTTGTACATACACACATGTAGTTGTTTTTTGGTGTTTGGCTTAGTGTTATGTTAGAATCATTATTATACTCTTATACCTTTTGTTCTTTAATATTTTGAATTGTTTTTAGCTTTATTTTATTGTTTTCATTTAAATGTTAAGTTTTGACATTTAGTTTGGATCTGTTAAGTTTTGACATTTAGTTTGGATCTGTTTTAGTTGTTTTAATACTACAATTGATTGCTTCTGTTGTCCTCATTTGTAAGTCGCTTTGGATAAAAGCGTCTATTAAATGACTAAATTAAATGAAAATTAAATGAATAATATAATATAAATGTCATACAATATAGAATATTGTTAAAAGAAGTTCAAGTTCGCAAGAGTTTGAAACAAGTTGGATTTGGAACAAGAGTTGCGTGAAGAGTGTGTGTGTGTGTGTGTGTAAGAAGTCTTTAAGGAGTGTCTGCTGTGTTTTTTTGCTTGTTGAGGTGTGCGTTAGTAGACCCGTCTGTTCTCTGTTTAGTCTCGGTGCGAGCCATAATGAGACGCTTTTGTCCTGATGTGGTGTTTACAGCATTGTGTGCGTCTTTGCGCTCATCAAACATGGCTGCAGCGCTACACTCTAGTGTACTACTAATTTATATAGCTAGCTATTAGAATAACATCCGATTTAATGACACAGAAATTCAAAAGGGACTCCATTGAGGTTTGTTATCACAACAATGGATGTTAAATACTACGTTAGTGCACTTCCAAAAAAACACCTTTGGGTTCACAGCTAGTAACGTTTCATTCGCTCACCCAGGGAATTTCCCAAGCGAACGCTCTGCTCCGTCTCAAGTATAACAGTCCGTTTAGAGACAAAATCGTGCTCTTTATGGTATAATGCAATATTAAGGGATTGGCAAACGGCAGGAGAGGGCTTGCGGCGGCCCGATACCGTCCGGCTGCTTTGCTCTCAGAGCTTTAGTTGTTGTTGGAGCCGGAGCACAGGGCTTCATTTCAACTCAAACACCAGCCTGGTGCCAAGCGTGCCGTCCACGCTGCCAGCTCATTTCCTGTTGTCCCCTGCCTGCTGTGACACCCGTATCTCTCCGCTTGTGACTCCTGAGGAAGGGACGACTCTTAAAGCATCATGTGTTTGGTGCTTCCTTCTGTAACCGGCAAACAAACCAGGTGTGACACGATAAATCACAGCAGCAGTAAATCAGATTTGTGTTGATACTGGAAATGAATAATGTGACACAACTCAATCACTCGTATTATAATATCTACATAATTGTTCAATACAATGTGAGACCATGCTTTTTTTTTTGACATGCTCCATTGCCTCTATGACAGAAAATATAATAATAATAATAATATAATGCAAATATCTTATGGATATTCTGTTTTAAATTGTTTAAAAAGTATTAATTGTATAAATAATTACAACAATTAATTCAGTATAATTTAATTAATATTCATATTAAATACATTAATTTCAAAATCAATGAAAATGTAATTATTAGTGTTAATAATTACAATAAATTACAAAAAAGGTATTAATTGTATAAATAATTACAATAATTCAATATAATTTAATATTAACATTAATATTAAATTAATTAAAAATCAATGAAAATGAAATTATTAGTGTTAATAATTACAATAAATAAGTTTAAATTCTGTAATATTTTTATTTAGATTGTTTAATTGGTTAATTTTCTTAATAATTTTTAATTTGAGCATAATTGAGCCACAGGAAGTGTAGTAAAAACAACGTAGCCAGTGTTATTTTAGTATTATATATTAAAATATACTATACTAATTGCATAATTGTATAATATATACAATGTATTGTATTATATGCGGTTATAGTATTTATTAGTATTTGATTTTTGCTTCTATATTTTATATTTTGAGTATCATTTTAATTTTGTTTGTTTTTCACTGAAGTTAAAAGTTCATTTTAATTTGAGTTTTATTAGTTTTATCTATTTCATTTGTATTTTTAATTCTTATATTTCTGTTTAGCTTTCATTTGTTTTTCATTTTAATTTTATTACTTTTAGTACTTAAACGTTTCATTTTTTTTAAATTAACAGTTTTTCCTCTAGTAGTTTTATTTTATTTCATATTTATTTCACTTAATGAAAATGATTTTTAATAGTTTTTTTTTTTTTTCTAATTTGTAAAAGTCAAAATTAATGTTAAGTCTAAAATAATGTTAATTTACATATAAATTAAGTTGTATTTTGATTACATTGTATGTTAAAATGTAATTTATAATTACTTCTATGTAATAATTATAATTATCACATATATTTAGTTATTTTATTAATTAATTAACTAACTAGCTAACTAACATTTTTTTCCCCCTTAACCAGTGAAATTTTAGCACTTGCTTAGTTTCTGTTTTCATTGTCCCACTGGATAATCCCTCCTACAGTGAAATGTCATTGGTTGAAAATCTCACTCCACATAACTGTAATCAAACATCAATTATGATCTGTTTGCCTGTGATTTATGTCATTTGTAGTGACTTTTTACTTCCTGTGAGGACCGAAAAAATGAGTCGTCACAGAAAAAACGGGATTCTTTGCTGTGGTTTTAGTGAAATGACTTGTGCCAGATGTGTTTTGCAGCAGTTGGACACACTTGCACTTTGGCTCAGGCTTTCTTCTGTCTCTGTCTCTGCAGTGGCTCACTGTGCTTCATCGAGGCAGATCATCTCGCACTGGAAGAACTGCACGAGGCACGACTGTCCCGTCTGCCTCCCGCTGAAGAACGCCAGTGACAAACGCAACCAGCAACGTGAGTCCTTCCTCCATCAAACATCCTCCTCTTTACTTCACGACAATACACCTGTATAATATGAATAATAATAATGTTAATTTAATATTTCTATATTTTTATATTAAACATACTAATAAAGAGTATAGTATTGTAATTTAGTTATATTAGATTTTTTATTACATCTAAAATAACACTTATTATGTGTTATAATGTTATTTAATTAAGCATTTTGAAATTTCTATGAAATAATAAATGGAAGTATGAGAATTATATAATTGAAAACAGTTCAGAACTACTTATATTTATTATATTATAAGACAACAAACTTCATGAGGTGCCACCTGTGATGCCTTTGTGAAAAAGAAGTACACTTTATCATACTTTAAAAAAGGAGTGCTTAAGGTCTTTGCACACTGAGTCCGAAATTCTCGGCCGAATTTTTCGCACATAAAAAAAAAAAAAATATGACCTTATGTTGGTGTTAATCACGTTTACACACTGCCTTCCGAAACTTTCGCTCATCATAAAAAAACTCGGATCGGGTTCAATTTTCTGCATTTTTCGCATCCGTATCAAGCATTTTGAGAGGTGTTTTGAAAATTCAGAGCCACCGTACAAGCGAACGCCAAAATCCAGAATGGCGTCTGACAAGTTGATCCACTTCTTCTCGCAGCACTGTAAAGGTCCTTGCACACTGAGTTCACAGAAATTTGTGGTCCTCTTTTTAATATGTGGCTCCAGTATCCCTAGCAAAGCATCAAACTGTACCACTGAGAGAGAGAGAGAGGACAACAAAATCATCCTCACTGCTTGAAGACTCCATTTTGTATTGTTTTGCGAATTTTTCGCAACGGATTATTTAATGCGCATCAGACTCAGTTTGCAAGGTTTCTGTGTGTGAAAAATTTTTAGGATGACGAATACGAAAAAACGCAATATAACTCAATGTGTGTGCAGTGACCCTTATTCTGGAAATAGTATACTTTAAAATAATATGCTTATATAATAATATAAGTGCAAACTGAATGTAATATTTTCGGACACTTAAGTGCTTGTTAACTGCAATCAAATGAAAATGTATATTAAATGCAGTTGGCTAAATTTTGCAGTGCATTTTTGACCTATTTAATTAAGACTTAAGTACATTTTTACATTCAGTTTCATAATTACTTATTTTGTCTTTGAAATATAGTTAAAGTGAAAAATAATATTATTTTATCTGCAAGTACATTTTTTAAGTATTCTTGTAATATTTAAAGTACACTTACAAGTGCACATTCAATACAATTAAGTGTACTTCTTTTTCACAAGGGTGTGCTTTTCCAATAAAGAAGTTCATTTGTAGTCAAAATTTATATTTGTCCACAAAGCTATTATCAGTTTACATTATAATGTAAATTTTATATATTCCAGCTATAATAAATTTTCATTTGATGGCAAATACCATGCATTTAAGTGTCTGGAACCATTACATTCATGAATACACTTAAGTGTATTATTTTAAAGTACATTATTTCCGTAATTTAAGATTCCGGGATCAAAGTGTGTTTAAGCTTCATTCAGCTGCATTGTTTTTGGATATGTACATTGCCGTTCAAAAGTTTGGAATCAGTAAGAGATTTAATGTTTTTTTAAAGAAGTTTCTTATTCTCATCAAGGCTGTATTTATTTGATCAAAAATACCAAATAAAATGTAATTTTGTGAAATATTATTGCAAATTAAAATAACAGTTTTCTATTTTAATATACTTTTAAATGTTATTTATTCCTGTGAAGCAAAGCTGAATTTTCAGTATCATTACTCCAGTCTTCAGTGTCACATGATCCTTCAGAAATCATTTTAATATGCTGAGTTATATTTAATCCGTGTTGGAAACAGTTGTGTTGTTAATTTTTTTTTTTTTTTTTTTTTTTTTTTTTTTTTTTTTTTTGGGACCTGTGATACTTTTTTCAGGATTCTTTGATAAATAAAAAAGTTAAAAAGAACAGTGTTTATTAAAAATAGAAATTTTGTGTTACAATATACACTACTATTCAAAAGTTTGAGGTCAGTAATTTTATTTTATTTATTTATTTATTTATTTGTTTATTTATTTTAGAAATTAATACTTTTATTTAACAAGGATGTATTAAATGCATAAAAAATGATAGCAAAGACTTATATTGTTAGAAGAAATTTCTATTTTGGATAAATGCTGTTCTTTTTAACTTTTTATTCATCAAAGAATCAAAGAAAAAAGTATCACAGGTTCCAAAAAAATATTAAGCAGCACTGATAATAAATCAGCATATCTGAATGATTTCTGAAGGATCAAGTGACACTGAAGACTGGAGTAATGAAGCTGAAAATTCAGCGCTGCATCACAGAAAAATTATATTTTAAAAGTGTATTAAAATAGGAAACCAATATTAGAAATTGCATTAATATTTCACAATATTACTGTTTTTTTCCCTGTATTTTTGATCAAATAAATACAGCCTTGATGAGCATAAGAGACATTAAAGGGGTCATATAATGCCATTTTTGTACAAGTTAATATGATACTTTAGGGTCTAAATGAAAAGTTTGTAATATACTTTAATTAAAAATTCTCGTTAGTATTGTAAGAAAACACTCATTTTACCTGGTCAAAAACAGGTCTCTGTTCAGCACGCCATTTCAGTGCATGTGCCTTTAAATGATCATGAGCTCTGCTCACCCCGCCCCTCTGCTCTGTGTTACCACGTTAACTTTACCACAGTGTACACAGTTTATAATAACACAATAACCATAACGCGTTGTTCATTACAAACGTGGGATTATGAATTATATTGAGAACGTCGTACATAGAAAACATTCCGTAATGTACACTTGATTTCACGTAATGAACACTTGATTTCACGTAATGAAAGTAAGTGTAAACTTTAGCCACATTCATGGTGAAACATGCAAGCGATTAGCAAAGATTAATATAAAGGTTAATAAAACGTTACACTCACTTCTTCTGTAGGTGCAGCAGGAACACAAATAGTTGGTACCGATCCTTTTTTTAGGAGCAGCTTCTTGGCAAAACCAGCTTTAAACTGACCCTAACATATTAGGAGATTAAAAAAAAACACTGGATGGATTTTTATCATTATAGGATGGTTGTGTACAGGCACTGCCAACACACAATTCAGTACAATCAACTTGTAAAAGTGGATATAGCATTATATGACCCCTTTAAAAATCTTACTGATCCCAAACATTTGAATGGCAGTGTATTTATTCAGCAGGATTCTGTAAGGAGAGGCGTGATGGTGGTTCAGTAGCTGTGAATGCGTGAACGTTTCAGACGGGCCGTGTGTGTTTGCAGAGCCGTACAGCTGAGGGGGAGGGGCACTGAGCGGTGACTCATTAAAATCTCACACGGTTACAGCTCCAGCAAATCTGCGAAGCGCCTCTCCCTCTGCCAGCCGTCTCTCATCATGACTCTGAGAGCGCGAGGCAGCTAAAGTGTTTGTTTTTGCGCTGTGGGATTTGCATGTTGGAGAGTCGCCGCTGCCATATTTCTTCCCCATGCAAATGGCGTCTCGGACCCCCTCCCCTTTCCTTTCTACTTCCCCCGTTTTTTCCACGTTGTTCAGATGAGTAATGTTTTCTTCCAGACGGCTGCTTGGCAGGGTTTGAACTTTTTTTTTTTTTTTCTTTTTTTTTCTGTTTTGACGGACAGATTCTGCCAAGTGTTTAAGCAGAATCAGACATGAAATCTCCTGCAGATCTTGAAACTTCTCTTTCCTGCGTTACAGCAATGCTGAGTCCCCCCAACGCTGGTCTACAGACCCCTATCGGGACGGTCGGCACGGGGCAACAGACGGCGCCCGCTCTGCCCAGCTCCACGCCCATCGACCCCAGCTCCATGCAGCGGGCGTACGCTGCCCTCGGCCTCCCCTACAGCAGCCAGACCCCCACACAGGCCCAGTCCCCAGCACAGACGCAGGGCCCCGGGCAGCCGACTGCGCAGACACCGCAGAACCAGCACCAGCAGCAAATGAGACCCATCAATGCACTCGGTAAACAATTATTATATTGTGGAAGAATATGTTAATATGTATTTAAGATGTAGTAAAATAATTTATTAATATATAAAATGTATATAACTAAAAATGTGTATACATACACTAGTGTTGTCACGGTACCAAAATTTCAGTATTCGGTACCGATACCAGTGAAAATCCATGGTTCTCGGTACCAATTTTGGTACCACATGCTAATTAAAAAACACACTATTTTTAATAATAAAGTCAAAAATAAAATGTACAAAAATCAGTGTCATTCTTTATACTTAATTAAATTGTGTTTCAAGTTTTTCCGCAAGTAATAAAAGTATGAAGAACAGTAAACAAGTTTCACCCAAATTTAATTTGTCTTTTAATTAATGAAATTTAAACACATTTTATTTTTTTTTTGGTAAATAAAGGGGATTTACTATTAAAATTATAATATGGAAGAAATAGTGTGTGATTATTTTTTAAAAATAAATATTTATAAAAAAATTTTCAACAGTAATAATATCACATACATTCTCCTAAATAATAGTAATATATTTCTGGCACAATGTCTTTGAAATAAACTTTTATTTTGACGGGTTGCCGTGAATACCTTTAAATTTCTGTGTGTAGCTATATATGACACGACACTGGTTTAACTCAAATGAAATGGTAAAATGCTCGTGAAGTGACTCTCAGAGCACTTCTGGAGACATTGTTTATGTATTTATGTCCTCATTTAGATGATGAAATCACCGCGAGCTTCACATGCGCTTCAGTGTATGTAGTAAAAAAATTAAAAATAAAAACCCGTGTCTCTGCCATTCATTCATTCATTCATTCATTCATTCATTCATTCATTCATTCACACAGAGACTCACAGAACATGCGGGATTCATATTTGAATCCTTTTTTTGTGGCTTAATATTTTCAGATTCTAGTCCATGTCGCTATTTGATTTAAGTGTAATGACCTACTTTTGATTAATTCATCCAAACTTTGAAAAATTCTGTGACATTCCGTGCTAAACTGTAAATTCCGTTTTTATAACTGGATTCCGAGATTCCGTCGGTGAGATTCCGTACGTGTCAAGAACCGGGTTGACCGGGTACTCGGTATCACCGGTACTTAAAAAAACCTGGTACCGTGACGTTTTCATTTTTTTAGTACTGACTTAGTACCGGGTCTTTTGACAACACTAACATACACACACACACACACACACACACACACACACACACACACACACACACACACACACACACGTATTATAAAATATAATGTAAAAAAAATTTATATTATATTTTGAGTTTTTATCTTTTTATTTGTTTTATGAGTATTTATTATGAAATGTTTATTTTTTTATATAAATTCTGTGAAAATCTAACATATATTAAATATTATTTAGTGAGTATGAGTTTTATTTTACATATTTTTATTTATTTATTTGTTTTGTTTCTTATTAATTAAATGTTTATAATATATAATGTAAAAATATAAAATATATAATATTATTCAGGGAGTATGAGTTATGTATTACGTATTTTTTATTTATTTGCTGTTTGTTTTTATATATATATATATATATATATATATATATATATATATATATATATATATATATATATATACACACACACACACACGCATACATACATAAAATAAACATAATAATAAAAACAAACTACAAATAAATAAAAATAATCAGTCTGTATCATTGAGATACTATTACAGGCTTTATTAATATTTTGAATTGATTTTTATATTTTCTTTTTTCGTTTTAAGTTTAAAGTTTTAGTCATTTGTTTTAGTCACTTTTTATGTTTATATAGTGTTTTATTAATGTATGCTTTAATTTTAAATATGGAATTGCCAACTAGCTGATGATTATATATACACATATATATATATATATATATATGTGTGTGTGTGTGTGTGTGTGTGTGTGTGTGTGTGTGTGTGTGTGTGTGTGTACTATTTATTTATTTATTTATTTTTTTATTTTTTCAATTCATGTGTATTTTATTTCAAGTAATGAATGTTTTTATGGGTTTAGTTTGAGTATTTCAGTATTTATTATAATTACATAAGTCAAGGTTATTATACATTCAAATTCTTTGAAAATATAATGTATTATAATCAAAATATATTATATAACATGTTTTATTTAATATTTAAGTATTACATATTTTATTTAATATTTAAATATTAAATCAGATATTTAATATAAATTAGGGCTGCAACAACTAATCGATAAAATCGATTATAATCGATAATGAAAATCATTGACAACGATTCTCATTATCGATTAGTCGGGTCTGCCCACAGTGCACGTCCAACTTCAGCCGATCGCGTCAAATTACAGCACTGAATAACGCATTTCTGTGGCCAAAATGCATCTAAAAATAGTGGAGGAAACAGAATGAGATGCTACGGGGGAAGTACGTGATCCAAGCTGCACAAAACATGAGAATTCTTTATTTTAAGCTTTAAGCTAATGCATTACCGTAATGGCTTGACCTGTCAGGCGCTTTGACAGATGCGTGTGCGTCCTCAGCGCAAAAACGTTCAGTTTACGGTCATATCCTTATCTGTAAATGTCACAAATTCACGCGAGCATTTCCATTTTTGCATAAAGTCCCATCCTGACAGTCTGTGTTAAGTTTAAATGACCGAATTACTGAATGAGCGTGAGCGCGGCGGACGCGTGAACGCGCGTCAGAGAGGGAGACAGTATTCAGCGCAAAAATATTCATTGTGCTGAAATATCTGTTGTTGAACGTTCAATTAAGGTTTACAAGTCAACATGTAGTGCACGTATTTTATGAGAGCAGGAACTGTAAAGGGATAACTGCGTATAGTTGTCTGAATATAAATATCAGATGCTTCATAGCCGCCTTTTACAGGATAAAGAAATTACAGTAAACGTGACCGTGATCAAAGAGTTGGTTAACACTAAATTTGTGTTTTTATTCGTATTTATTATCTTTATTATCTTAATTTTTGATGAAGAGATGTAAACTATAGGCCTATATACAGTGCTTTAACAAATTTATTAAAACAAATGTATTTAAGGTTTATAACAAATAATGTAAGCTTTGTGCCACTGCTGCTCTAAACTAACAGTATTGGTGTTTACTAAAATCATTTTTTAGCTATCTGTATTGGTTAGTCCTCCAATATGCGTAAGCTCTTTAATAACAGTAGGCTATTTCTAATGCTATAATATAATTATTTCTGTTATCTATGAAAGAATGAAAGATCTATGAAAGATTTTTTCAGATACCCAATTACAGTCAAAAAGTAGCTAAACAATGCCAGCAAGAATGCATGCTGTTATGAAAGGCAGGAGGCTATTTTTTTTATGTGAATAAAAATGTAGTTGTTTCAGTTTATTTGCCCAATAAATGACAATAACATTTTTAGATTTAAACAATTCTTTGACAGATTCCTAAAATATTTGTGTTTTCTCTTTATTACGACAGGTGGTCTAATAAATTAAGCACTGTATGTTTTTATAGCATTCAGTTGGCACGTTTGTTTGAAGGACATTGGGCAGAATGTGGAAGTGTTTTTGTCAATAAAATAAACAAAGAAAATTTAGCGGTTTTCATCCGATTAATCGAGGAAAAAAATAAAAAATAATTGGCCAAATAATCGATTATCAAAATAATCGTTAGTTGCAGCCCTAATGTAAATATATATTCACTATTATTTATGGAGTATTTTATTTATGTATTTCTATTTCATTTATTTATTTTTCGTCCAGGGGGTGGTCAGATGAACCCAATCAGCGTACCGACATCAGAACAGGCAAAGCTGCTCCCAGATGGCACCATGCCATCAACCCTTAACCCTAACAAGTAAGACATGGACACACACCAACCAAAACTCACCCCTAACTCTTAATTGCTCAGAATTGATGTTTTAATACTGTTTGCCTACTTAATATGTCCTGATTCTCTTTACACAGTCAGTTGATGCCGGACGGCTCTACAGTAGGCAACATGGGTAACCTGCCCACAGCGGCCCCTCTGTCAGCCACCGGTGTGAGGAAAGCCTGGCATGAGCACGTCACTCAGGACCTCCGCAACCACCTTGTACACAAACTGTTAGTAAACACTGCTCTTATATGCATTTCTTTTTCAATTGTTATGCTAAGCAAGGCTGTATTTATTTGATCAAAAATATTATAAAAGCAGCTATATTCTGAAATATTATTACTATCCAAAATAACTGTATTTTAATCGAATATATTCTAAAATGTAATTTATTCCTGTGATGCAAAGCTGAATTTTTAGCATCACTGCTTCAGTCTTTAGTGTCCTTCAGATCCTTCAGAAATAACTCTAATATGCTGATTTGCTGCTCAAGAAACATTTTTTATTATTATCATTGTTGAAAACAGTTAAGTTGCTTAAGAAAATATGACATAAAAAGAATAGCATTAATTGAAATTTAAAGATCACTTTGAGTGAACGGGTTTTACTCTCTTTGTGTGTTTGTTTAGGGTGCAGGCCATCTTCCCTACGCCAGACCCCGCTGCTCTGAAGGACCGTCGCATGGAGAACCTGGTGGCATATGCGCGAAAAGTGGAAGGGGATATGTACGAGTCAGCCAATAGCAGGGTGAGCACAAGCCCTCTGTCAGAGTTGCATCTCATCCTCAAGTCCGATAAAGTCAAATTTTTTTTAGTGTCGATTATGTTGATTTTAGTAATGTTGATTGTGTGTTATATAGGATGAGTACTATCACTTTCTGGCAGAGAAGATCTATAAGATCCAGAAAGAGCTGGAGGAGAAGAGAAGGTCCCGATTACAGAAGCAGATTATTAACCAGACGCCCATGACTACAGCGGGACAACAGCCACCGGCCCTCAACCAGCCTAATGTCATGGGACCTCGGCCACAGAGTAAGTCACTTAAAAACTAGGGCGATTAGTATTTTGATCTCATTACATGATATGCCAATTAATTAAACAAATTAATTGCACATCAATTTGGGTTAACACATTACCCCCAAAAGCTAATTTAAAGTCATTATTTTTTAAATAAGAAAAGCACTGAATAGACATTAGAAAGTAATTTAACATGTATGTCTTTCACATAAACTTGTAAGGCTACGATGTTACCATAACATTGTTTTCAGAAGCTGCATCTGAAATGGCATTTGGGTATATTTACCCAGACTGTCCAGAGGTGGCATGAATGCATTTACATTGTGATTATAATTGCATAAATAATGCTTTGAGATTTAATGGGTTTTAAAGGCAGGGTAGGTGATTTGTTTCAGACACATTTTTTGTTTCGCTGGTTGAAAATCTCTTCAAATCCCGATAGCAATCACTAAGTTAAGTGCTCTAAATGTATGTATATGTATTTATATCGCCTGTGGAAGGCGTAGGACCATAAAATGTTCGTCCAATCATATCCCTCTTTCCTACCTGCCTGTCAGCGTATGTATTTGCATACCTCCGTGCACCCTGTTTGCACAGACATGTTACGTCATCAGCGCGTTCCATTACGCTATCTGCAGACCGAGCGAGAACGGAAGGCGTTATTATTGTAATAGGTGCTTTGTACTATGTTTTCCCACCGGTGAATGAGACATGAGGTAATCTGACAGCATTGATGCCAGCTCTCATCGTGTCGCTGGTTAGTCTCTGTTCTGCCTGTACACGTTCATGTGTTTTGGAAGAGGTGTGGCTTTGGAGAGTGATTGCAGGGAGGGTGGGATCTTAATTATACTCTGTCAAAAACTAAAACCACCAGTAGGTGGCGGCAAAGACTTAATGAGGGAATCATTGAATTATTCATTTAACTGATTCATCCAAATGGCTGATTCATTCTGAATCAAAGTAAGTGATTCTTTATAAATGAGTCATGGAATCATTGACTCACTTGTTTCGCTAAAACCTGTGCGTTCATTCAGTAACAAAACACCACTGTGTGTTGCTCGGAAAGGCTGTTTTGCTTTGGTTTTGTTTAGAGCTTTTTTCATTGGTGAAATTCAGCAAAAATCGACAATATTGGGCCAGCTTTACAAAACATGGTAAATTAGCGTTAGATTGCAATTCCATAAAAGCGCAGATGGGAGGGGAAAATTCTGTGTGTGATTTACTGACAATGTGCGCATTAAAGAACACCGACACAGCCAGATCATTTCCATAATGACCAGCGCAATCTAGCTAGAGCAGCGCAAATTACCACATGCTTTAAGACATGCTTTTTTGGGCATTAAATAATGGCGCAAATACCAGTAATTTGACGAGCGCAAATGTTAGTAAATCACGTTGCGTGTTTCATTTTAATACTTTCCTCCCATAAATTTTGCATCTGAAAGGGAAACAAATGCATATTCAATAAGGTCAGGTGCAAAAATAACTATAATTCTTCATTGCGCGTCTTTAGTAAATACTGACAGTACTTTTTTAACACCAAAAGATGGTTTGCGCTGGCGCAAGCTGTTAGTAAATCTGTCTAAAACAGTATTAACTTCTCGTTTATTGAACTGTTGTATTAAATCAGTATTACATTTGCAATCGTGCAGATATTCAGGAAAAAATATATTGATATTACTGAACTATATCACATAAATATAAGACAAAAACTCATACAGGGGCATTTTTTTCACCCTCATATCTTAAATTTTAGGAGCATATAACTGCATTGTAATAGGCTACATTACACAGTCAGTCGTCTGGCATTATGTCTGTCAGCTGCTGCTTGCAACACTTGTTGAAATTTTTAATTCCAACTAATCGCACCAAATTAACGTGTTAAATCGACAGACCTAAACACACAAATCTGACCTCATTCAGTCTCTTCCCTCTTTTCAGATGGACCCGTGCCTATGCCCAATGTGCCAAATCAGATCATCAATCGCATGCAGGTGTCTCAAGGTACTTCAGTCCCACTTGTAGCCAATCACTGTTGGAGATGCATTTGTTTTCTTAACTCTAAGCAAATATCTTTGCGTTGCCAATCTTTTGTATTGTTTTTCCAACAGGGTTGAATCCATTCGGCGCGATGCCCAATGTCTCGATGTCTCAGGCTCCCATGGCGACACGTGCCGCCTCTCCGATAAACCATCAACAGATCAATATGAACCAAGTCCCGACGGTCAGTCTTCATGTCTGGATCCCTCTCATTTCTGCTTTCCGGACACGTATCTCATTGTATCGTTCTCATAATTTTTTTCGCAGATGAATATGTCTCCCACGCGAATGCCCCCCACGCAAAGCATGCTGGGAGCTCACGGCGGGAACATGGTGGCACAGACGACCAACCAGACGCAGTTCATGGCTCAACCGCAGTTCCCCGCAAACACCAACGCCATGAACGTCAACATGGGCCAGCCCAACGCGCAGGCGGCCGTTTCGCAGGTGCGCGCATACACTCACATCTTAGATTGATCTCATCTTTGATCTCATTCCGCATGACGACGTCCCCTCTAAACTTGTTTTGTCCCTGCTTGTGTACGTGCCATCTCTCCTTCCCCAGCAGCAGCCGAACGCTAACCTCTCCCTGAATGCACTTGGCCCGTTGGGCCCCCCGCTAGGCTGCCCCGCACCCCCTCAGGCTCCACTCCGCGCCACACCACCCCCCAACGCCACCGCCAGCACCACTAACCTGCCAGCAGCACTGCAGCCCAGTCAGGCTTCCACACCCACCCCCGCCCCTGCTCAGGGGACTCCACCTCACATGCAGCCCCAGATGGAGCTGCCGCTCCCTGCCCAGCAGCACCCTGGAACACCGGTGAGACCCACAGATTCATCTTCAGATCCAGAACCTAGTGAGCTTCCTACATAGGCAGCATCCTGACCCGAATGGATCCTCATGACTGACTGGTTGTGAGGTAGTCGAGACATAGACAGCAAACTTTGGGTGCCATTGTATTTCTCACAAGGAACTAGGATTGCACAATTTATGGAAAAATCCTTTAATTTTTCCTAGAAAAATTGCAATTGCTGTTTTAAAATGGTTTGCTTTTTAAATTTTGTTTTTAGAATAATTAATTAATAATAATAATAATAATGAATAATAATAATATTAAAATGTAGTATTAATAGTAATAATAGTAATAACAATAATAATAATAATTATTATTATTATTATTATTATTATTATTATTATTATTATTATTGCTGCTACTACTACTACTACTATATTTTAAAAAATCACTGTAAAATAAAAGTCTAGGTTTGCTGCACAATTTGGCCCAAAATATTGTGATTGTATTCCAATATGACTATAAAATATCCCTAACCTAATAATATTGCTACTGCTACTACTACTAATAAAATTAATAGTAGTAGTAGTAATAATAATAATAATAAATAATAATAATAATAGTAGTAGTATTAGCATTAAATAAAAATATTAAAATAAGTCATTTTACTATTGTAATATTTCACTGTAAAATAAGAAAAATATAGAGTTTTGGAGAGTCCTGGTTTGCAGCACAATTTGTCCAAAATATTGTATTATTAATTATATAACAATATTTCTATAAAATAACCCTAACCTAATAACAACAACAATAGAGTGGTGGAACTATGATGTCACTTTGTAGGCGAAAACCCGGAAGCGAGTTAGCATTTTAGCACTTCCGGTTCCATCGTCCCAGAGTCAATGGGTTTTTTGAATGGGATTTTGGTTAAATCCCTTAAATAAGGTCCGTGGTTCACACAAGCTCAAGATACTTTCACGCTTTATTCTACGACATAAAACACACCAGTTACACCCCACTCGTGATTGTTTTTAAACTGTTACGTTTCTTAAAAAAGACGGTTGCTAACAAGTTGCTAAATGGGACTACAGGCACTGTCGGAGACATTCAACATCATCACGCCGAACAGTTTATCAATTTACAGTATTTTCCAATTGTAGTATAATTTGTAATGTAATTAATTGTAGAATAACCAATGAATAGTTTCCCGCATTTTATACTGTTGTTCGACAATGTTTTTTTTTTTGCTTTGGCCTGAAATGCAACACAAGTCTTCGGATGGAAGATGCTCATTTTATCGCTTCATACTGATACATAGACTCTGGGTTTGGACCATAAGGTAAACTCATATTATGATTATTACATCGTAAACACCACATTTACCAGCTTTACGTGGTGAAAGTGAAACTTTAATGATGCATAGTGCTTAAAGCCACGTTAAAATTAAATGTTTACGGCCACATGAAGCTGTTAGAAAGCAAATATAGATTGAGGATTTCCTAGAAGCAAGGATAAAATAACATTTTGTGTACCCACCCTAACAAAATGATAGCTGAAATGTGGTACTTTGTTCACTAAAATAAGTTTAATCTTACCATATCCAAAAACTCGCTCACTCTGCTGTTATTTAGTAGATTAAATGCACTAGAATTTTATTGAATAGCACGTGGAGACACGTTTTTAATTAAAATATTCATATTAATCAAGGATTTATTGACTTTTAATGCACCTTATTTCGAAATGTAAAGAAATATGTGCTTTCATATGTCCTTTAGTTATGATTATTTCATTTATTCACTATACTATTTATTACTAATTTCAGTCTTAGTTTGGCTCTAGTTTTGTATTTATTCCAGTTTATATGAAAAGGTTCATGTAGCGTGGATTAAAATTCATATATAGAGTAAATCCTTATGTTAAAAATAAGTTTGAGAAAGTTGTCGGGAGCGTGTTGGTGGTGACATTGAAGGCGAGCGACCGTAGTAGTAGTAGTACTAATATTATTAATAATAGTAATATTAAATAATATTACTAAATATTGTTATATATTATATATTTAGTAAGAGTTTAGTACCCTAGTAATTTATATTTCGTAATAATATTACTAAATAGTATGTTTATATTCAGTAATAGTATATTATTATTTTATATGTATATATGTGTATATATAAGAGATATATTACTACTAAATAAAAAATGTAATATTATTACTACTACTTACTACTACTACTACTACTACTACTAAATAACTTTCTTAAAATGACTAATATTACTGTTTTCATATTGATAACAATAGTGTTTGAAAATAGTATGTTGCTAAGCTAATATCACGGTTCTACACTAAGAATAAACATATATAGAAAGCACAGATATTAGATTTTTTATTATTAATTGATCAGAATAGTGTTTATAGTCACCCTTAATCTAATTGTCATGCATTCTAGGATAAATACGTGAACTGTGTCCTGATTTTGGCCTAAACGCGATATGTTACACCAAACCAACATGAAAGAACTAGCGGTGACCAAAGCTGACTGTGGTGTCGCCTCATGCCACCTGCATCTGGGCCAAAAGTTTGCGCTTGAACACGATGCAAAGACTACAGCAAACAGCCAAACTAGCACTCATGTTCTGCACCTGAGTTGGATAACTCCTCCATACCAGTAGGTGGCGGTATTTGTTAATTGTAATCTGTTTTATTCTTCCAGGGAAACTGGAAGAGCTAGGATTGCGGATATACAGACCATAAAACAAAGCCTCGACTTTGTTGTTTTTTCTTCTTGTACACTTGTTGGCCAAGCTGAACAGCCAGTCAAAATGATCCCTCTTACCAACTTGCTTAATCCTCCGAAAAGCTTCTGAAACACGCTGCAAAAAATAGTCTAGTCATTTCGAACAGCCTTTGTGTGGAAAGTTCACCTTTGACCTCAGTAGGTTGCTCATTAGGTTTTGGAACAAAGCTACGGTGTTATCAAACCAAACGGTGCCATCTTTCCAAAAATGACACCATAATTGCACAGCTTTAAGATAAAATTCAAATAAAAGCAATAAATCTGATACTTTGTCTTTCAGAGCGGTGAAAACCGTGTGCCCACCCCAGCATCAGCAGCCAGCGCCGAGCTGCACTCCCAGCATGCCGTGCCTGATGTACCACCCAGTGACACTAAAACAGAAGATCAAGAATACGACATAGGCATCAAAACGGAGCCCAAGATGGAGGTGTGTTTTGAGTGATTGATTTTTGAAGGATCACGTGACACTAAAGACTGGAGTAAAATTCAGCTTTGAATCACAGGAATAAATTATATTTTAAAGTATATGAAAACAGAATAAAGTTCCTGTATTTTTGATCAGATAAATGTAGCCTTGGTGAACATAAGAGGTTTCTTTCAAAAATGTAAAACTCTTTCCAAACCAGATTTTCCTTTCAGTGTCAAATTTTCATGGTTGTTCTGCCTTTGTTAGACGGAGGATGATACAGGCTCCCTATTGGTCAAAAAGGAGGACCAAGATAGTTTGGAGGCTAAGCAGGAGCCAATGGAGACCGAGGACAAGAAGACAGACTTGAAAACAGAGACCAAAGAGGAAGATGAAAGCAGGACAAACGGCACAACGTCCTCTTCGCCGTCCCAGTCTCGCAGGAAAAGTATGAACTGATGTTTCTCAGTTTTCTTTTCTGTTGGCTCTGCATTTATCTGTTTTCATAGTCTTTTTATTTCTGTTGCTTTCATTAATCTTTCCTGCTCTCTCTCTTCTTAGTCTTTAAGCCAGAAGAGTTGCGGCAGGCATTGATGCCCACTCTGGAGTCTCTGTACAGGCAAGATCCAGAGTCTCTGCCCTTCCGACAGCCTGTGGACCCCATACTTCTTGGCATCCCTGTGAGACTCACATATATATATCTTTTTTAAATATTTTTTAGAAACATTACATAATGTGAAAACTGTATGAGTACACATTTGACTCAACTGTTAAAGGGATACTCCACCCCCAAAATGAAAATTAATCACTTACCCCCATGTCGTTCCAAAAGCTTCGTTCGTCTTCGGAACACAATTTAAGATATTTTAAATGAAAACCGGGAGGCTTGTGACTGTCCCATTGACTGCCAAGTAAACTACACTGTCAAGGTCCAGAAAAGGTCCAAATGCGTACGCTCTTCTGTGTCAGCCGCCACACAAGGATACGTTTTCTATTTATGCTTTGATTTGAACGCAAACAGCGCATCCCTGTGTCGCTGCTGACACAGAAGGGCATAAGCATTTTGTGTGCAGCGATACTCTCTAAAATGGTGCTACAGTGACATTATGGTGTCGAATTGTTGAATAAAGTCGTTATTTTTGTTTTATTTCCGTACAAAAAGTATTCTCGTCGCTTTGTAACGTTACGGTTGAACCACTGATGGCAGATGGAGTATTCTGCCGATTGTTTTTTTTTTTTTTTTTTTTTTTTTTTCATACTTTTCTGGACCTTGACCGTGTTATTTAGTTGGCAGTCAATGGGACAGTCACAAGGTTTTCATCTAGAATATCTTAAATTGTGTTCCGAAGATGAACAAAGCTTTTATGGGTTTGGAACAACATGGAGGTAATTATTAGTGATTAATGACAAAATTTTAATTTTGGGGTGGAGTATCTCTTTAACAAAGCTGGTCAGATTACTTACAAATTGTAATCCTTTACTGATTCCAAATTACATGACAAAAATCGTAATATTAACGTAATCCATTGTGACTACTTTTAGATTACTTTTAGATTACTTTTGACCTATCTCGTTTATCACATTGATTTAAATAGGATAATCTCATACCATATTGATATAAAAATACGAAGAGTAAGAAAATATATTTCGTTCCTTGTTATTAACAACATGAAGTGCATTAAACATTACATTATCAGGAACTGCAAGGGTTTGGAAAAGCTAATTAATTAAATCATAGAAATGTAAAATTAAAATAAGGCATTTTAAAATAGCATCAATCAAAATAAAACACTTACTAAAAAAAATTATATTTTGTTTACTGCTAGTTTATTGCTATTGTTTAAATACTATGTAATCAATAAAAGAGTAACTGTAGTTTGATTCTGAGTATTTTAAAATGTAATGTAATCTAATTACAAGTACTTAATTTTTGGAATCTGATTACGTAATCCAGATTACATGTAATCAATTATTACCCAGCTCTGACTATGAAGGTGTTTCCTTTCCTGCCTTCAGGACTACTTCGATATCGTGAAGAACCCCATAGACCTGTCCACTATCAAACGCAAACTGGACACGGGTCAGTATCAGGAGCCGTGGCAGTACGTGGATGACGTGTGGCTGATGTTCAACAACGCGTGGTTGTACAACAGGAAGACGTCACGCGTGTACAAGTACTGCTCCAAACTGGCTGAGGTGTTCGAGCAGGAGATCGACCCCGTCATGCAGAGCCTCGGTTACTGCTGTGGAAGGAAGGTGAGACGAACACTGACATTCAGTTCAGATTCTGTTGTCATCATTCCACATAGCTAATAATTGTATAATAATGGGTTCAATTCAATTCATGTTTATTTGTATAGCGCTTTTCACTATACAAATCGTTGCAAAGCAGCTTTACAGAAAATGTAAGTTTCTACATTATATTTAGGTAATATTTAGGCTATTAGTGGTACAGTGAAAATCATGCAGTTAGTTAAATTACATGTAATCAAACGGACGATGAACACTATTAACTGCAAGGATTATAGGTTGCTATTAAACTTATAGCAAAGGGTTATACAATAACAGCACTCAATATAATAATAATAATAATAATAATAATAATAAATGTATATTAAATATAGCATTGTATAATAAATGGTTGTACCACAAATAATAATAATAATAATAATCATAATAATGTGCAAATAAATTCATATTATATATATTCTTCTGGAATAAATGGTTTTACAATAAAATCACTCTAAAGTAGTAGTAATACCAATAATAATGTGCAAACAAGTGTATATTAAATATATTGTTTAATTGCTTGACTACAATTTACACAACAACAACAATAATAATAATACTAATACTAATAATGTGTCAATAAGTGTATATTAATTATATTACTGTTTGATAAATGGTTGTATATTTCCACAATAATAACAATTATGATGTGCAAATAATGTATAATTATATAATAAATGGTTAAACAATAATAGCACATAATAATAATAATAATAATAAATGTACATTAAATATAGCATTGTATAACAAATTGTTGTACAATAATATCTCCACAAATAATAATGTGCAAATAAATTTATATTATATATATTCTTCTGTAATAAATGGTTTTACAATAATATCACTCTTATACAATAATAGCACTCGATAATAATAATAATAATAATAATAATAATAAATGTACATTAAATATAGCATTGTATAACAAATGGTTGTACAATAATATCTCCACATATAATAATAATAATAATAATAATAAAGTGCAAATAAATTCATATTATACATATTCTTCTTTAATAAATAGTTTCACAATAAAATCACTCTAAAATGGTAATAATACCAGCAATAATGTACAAGTGTATAGTAAGTATATTGTTTAATTGCTTGACTACAATATACACAACACCAAAAAAAAAAAAAATAATAATAATAATAATAATAATAATGTAATGTAAATAGAAATGATTGTATAATACATTTATATAATGGTTATTCAGTAATATTGTTCCACAGCAGTAGTAGTAATAATAATAATGCGCAAACAAAGTTATACTGCATATTGTTGTATAATATTGAATAATAAATGGTTATACAATATCTCTCCATGAAAATAATAATGTGCAAATAAATGTTATATTAAATTATAATATTATATTAAATGTTGTACAATAATACTTCACAACGATTATAACAATAATCAAAATAATCAGTAATAACATGAAATAAATGTATTATTGCATAATAAATGCAAAAATGTCAGAAGGCAAAATATTTGGCATTGTGTAAACTTCAAAATAGCATCTAATTTCTTGACGCGCATAATTTTAAATAATGCAGTTGTAATATTTAGTTTATTTAAAATAATATTAATTCAACAGTAGTGTTATTTTCAGTACTACCGTTAAAGAAGCTCCAGTATTTTCATATTAACTGTTCAACTCCTGGTTGTCTGCACACAAAAACTCATCATAAACAGACTTTTCCGGTCATGTGTCTGAACTCTGTTTTCTCCTTTTCTCCCACAGTACGAGTTTTCTCCTCAGACGCTGTGCTGCTACGGCAAGCAACTGTGTACAATACCCCGAGACGGCACTTATTACAGTTATCAGAACAGGTGAGATGATACACAAGGTAAACTCATGTAGTTGACATGACCTTTTAAACGTTTAAGAGGACACTCAAGTTGAAGCCGACGTGCTCTCTGTCATGTGGTGTAGTTAGTTCAGTTGTGTGTGGTTTTGACGCACATTCGGCAAATCATACATTGACATTAAACCTCCCTGTGTGGCTGTGTACACTAGCATAGTTTATTCTCTGGCCTTTTCGTGTGTATTTCATAAACATAAGATTGTTCGATCACAACCCCTCCCCAGTTTCTCTTTCTTCACGGTTACACTGCTTGAAGTCTCCAGCCAGTCCTAATTTATTGGCAGTTGTAATATTTGCACTGGCACATTTATTCGTTTTTTTTTTTGCTGCAAATTGCCTGCTTACTCATAACAGGCTCCCTTGCGCCCCCTGCAGCACAGAGCATGTCACTGGAAAACCTTTAAATAAGCTGATTGGCAAACAGACACAGCCGCTCTCGCTTATGAACTCACATCCACTGCTGACAATGTGAATTCAGTCTCTTTTTTTTATGTAAGCATTTGGCCAGATTTATCCTTATTCTCAGTTATCGTAGTACATCTTAGTATTGAAGGAATAGTTTACCCAAAAATGAAAATTTACACACATTTACTCACTCTCAGGTCATTTAAGATGTAGACGAGTTTGTTTCTTCATCAGATTTGGAGAAATGTATCATTGCATTACTTGCTCACCAATGGATCCTCTGCAGTGAATGGGTGCTGTCAGAATGAGAGTCCAAACAGCTGATAAAAACATCACAATAATCCACAAGTAATCCACACCACTCCAGTCCGTAAATTGATGTCTTTTGAAGTGAAAAGCTGCGTGCTTGTAAGAAACAAATCCATCAAGACATTTTTAAACCGTTGTTTCTTGCTAAAATATGTCCTCTATCCATAAAATTGCTTTCTTCAGTACTTCTCCAGTCCTCTCATCTGAATCAGGAGAGAAATATGCACAGACCAAGCACTGTTTACAAGCAAAAAAAAAAAAAAATTGCCAAAAATTGTTGTAAACAAATATTTTGATGTGAGAGGACAACAGAGGATGGACTTTTTAACTGAAGGAACCAATATTATGGATTATGGACTCGTATTTTGGCCAGAAATGACGTTTTAAAGTTAAAAAGCCTTAATGATGGATTTGTTTCTTACAAAAATGCAGCTTCACAAGATGTTAATTGATGGACTGGAGCGGTGTGGATTACTTGTGGATTGTGATGTTTTTATCAGCTGTTTGGACTCTCATTCTGATGGCACCCATTCACCGCAGAGGATCAGCTGGTGACCAAGTGATGCAATGCTGAATTTCTCCAAATCTGATGAAGAAACCAACACACGTACAACTTGGATGGCTTGAAGGTGAAGATGAAATTTTCAGCAAATTTTAATTTCGGGTGAACCATTATTTCAATGTTTCCCATTGAACATTTGGAAGCCATGCACACTTGGATATTGGACAGAGTTGAATGACTTTTAAGGGAATAATCATCATACATTTTTGATATTCTGTTTGGATTAATACATCATAAAGTCGCTCTTGTGCGAATGTGTGCCTCTGTATTTCTTGAAGTGATTCATGACTCAACTGTTTGTGTTGGTGACTCTACAGGTATCATTTCTGCGAGAAGTGCTTCAATGAGATTCAGGGAGACAGTGTGACGCTAGGAGATGATCCTGCTCAGCCCCAGACGTAAGTGATTGTTCGCCTTCTCTTTTTGCGACTATATTCAAACTGGAGATTTTATCACTTTAGTTCGAAATCATTCCGAATGATTCATTTTCTCCATTCCACAATAAACTGAATCATTTTTAATGTTTTAAATGTTCAACAAACCTGATTGTGGATCTTCTTTGTATGCAGAATGATCTCTAAAGACCAGTTTGAAAGGAAGAAGAATGACACGTTAGATCCTGAGCCGTAAGTAAACGCTCCTATCAATTTCCCAGAATTTCATGAGGCAATCAAGTAGCACATGCTTTAATAGTAGAGCTATACTGGTCAGTTTTGGCTCTCACATTTGTCCACCCTGGATTTGTTACACCACATGGCTTCTGCTCACTGACGCCCCCTGCTGTCAACAACATAGGGCATAGAGACACTCCCACCATATGAACGCAACACTACAGTCTGAAAGCATCAGTATTATCCAAAACTTGTCCAAATCCACACCTCCTACAAAGGCGCAATTGCATTGGCCTGCTTGCAAATGCGTAAGAACTGGAGGAAAAGAAATTGATTGATGTATTTCATATTAACTACCTGCACTTGCAGTTAGTGACTACACATTCAGACACTTGCTAAAATAAAAGCTGCCAGAATATAAAGCACATGAAACGGTTGCATCCCCCATTAATCAATTCTCCTCCTCAGGTTTGTTGAATGTAAAGACTGTGGGCGGAAGATGCATCAGATCTGTGTCCTGCATTATGAGGTCATCTGGCCCTCTGGGTGAGTTTGAAAACACCTCAGAGTGAACAGTGTTGCTCTGATATCGATTCTGGATGCGATGCGGGAAGTCAGCACTAATGAGCGTTTCTCTCTGCAGTTTCATCTGTGATAACTGTTTGAAAAAGAGTGGGAAGACGAGAAAAGAGAACAAGTTTTCGGCAAAAAGTGAGTAATAGGATTTTTCGTGTGAAGCATTAATGTTAAATGGATGGTTTACTTCATAAATAAAATTCTGTCACTTACTCTCTCTCATGTCGTTCCAAACCTGTATGACTTTTGTTCATCTTTGAAACCCAAATGAAGGTATTTTTAATGAAACCTGGAAGATTTCTGTCCCTTCACTAGCTATGTTTCCATCACCCTGTTTTTATGCGCATTTTGAAGTATTGCATTAGAAACGACTGGCGGAAATGCCAAATTCTGAACAAAATTTCCTTAATTTGCAAAAAAGTTTTTGGTGCACATGGTGGTTTTTGACTTGTGTGAAAAAGGGTTAATGCGAATAATGGGAGATGGAAATGCATTTACCGAATAAATTCCTCCTTGAGCATCAAAAAAGTCACGTGACTTTGCGCGATGGGGCGGCATAACCTTACTAACCAATGGACCGATCTTGTTGGATAGCATCTGAAATGTTGTTATGGTCATTCTTAAAAGCCCAAGCAAAGTCTGTCATCAAGTATTTCTGTATTATTGCCTCCCAGAACTGTCTTGCATGACTGCGTTCCCAAACAGCTGGCATCCACCTCCAAAAGCAATTTATTTTGGTCTGCTCGCTCTGAGGTGAAAGTAATTTGTTAAATATGAAAATTATTATATTCTCCTTTTTAGTGATACTTAGTGCCAGTTTATCAGGAAGTGGCAATTTTGTTCTCTTTGACTTGTTGGATGGAAACGGTGCTTATTCGCAAAGGTTTTATGCAATATTCCAATTGTGTGCATAAGTTAAATTTGCAACTTTCGTTGGAAACCCAGCTAGTTAAAGACCATGCAAAAATTTGACAATTCAAAAAAGCTCCTAAAGATATCGTATATGTTATCCATATGATTTGAGTGTTTAAATCCAAGTCTTCTGAAGAGACAAGATCACTTGATAAGATGAACAGATACAGTTTAGGCTTTTTTATTCACATATGGATATTGATAAACACATATGCATGGATCTCAAACGTGCTTGCTTCTGTTTACCATTCTTTTTGGTGAAATCTTTCAGCTTTCAATGAAAATATCAGGTTTCCTTAAAAAAATCTGTTTACAAGTGTTTTTGTGCTAAATGTTGTTGTCTTCGATCTAGGGTTGCAGACGACACGGTTAGGCACGTACATAGAGGATCGGGTGAACAAGTACTTGAAGAGACAGAACCATCCGGAAGCTGGAGAGGTGTTTGTGCGAATCGTAGCCAGTTCAGACAAAACAGTGGAGGTCAAACCTGGCATGAAGGCCAGGTAAACTTCCATGCTTACCTTTTATTTTTCAAGTACGCTATTCCTTCAGAGGGCAAATCTGGATGCAGAACCAACTGGACTGAAGAAAAAAAATCTTGAGATTTGCCTGATCAGAGTTTCACCCATTTCAATATTAGTTCATTGAACAAAATATTGATGCTATATTTGTTCTTTAGAAAGGTAAAGGTTAGTTAATCCCCTGGTTTGTTTCAGGTTTGTCGACACAGGAGAGATGCCCGAGAGCTTTCCCTACAGAACCAAAGCACTTTTCGCCTTTGAGGAGATTGATGGAGTGGACGTGTGTTTCTTCGGCATGCACGTGCAAGAGTACGGCTCTGATTGCTCTTTCCCTAACACCAGGTAAACTCTTACATGAGTTCTTTAGAGAAACAACAGACATATACGGCAATGCATAAAGGTAAAAGTGTCTTTATTTTTTTGTACCTACCTAGACGGGTATACATATCGTACCTCGATAGTATTCACTTCTTCAGACCTCGCATACTGAGAACAGCAGTCTATCATGAAATCCTCATCGGCTATTTGGAATACGTCAAGAAGCTTGGGTAGGTTTCTTCATATCCTTGAGTCCGACAAATACAGTTCCCGTTCATGCCCTGAACTTTGAACATTTCCACCGCAGATACGTTACGGCACACATCTGGGCGTGTCCACCTAGTGAAGGTGATGACTATATCTTCCACTGTCACCCTGCCGACCAGAAAATCCCAAAACC
Source organism: Spinibarbus caldwelli (assembly GCA_039654775.1). Taxonomy (NCBI): domain Eukaryota; kingdom Metazoa; phylum Chordata; class Actinopteri; order Cypriniformes; family Cyprinidae; genus Spinibarbus; species Spinibarbus caldwelli. The sequence continues at coordinate 15,048,078 of CM077231.1, forward strand.
CAAGCGCCTGCAGGAGTGGTACCGCAAAATGCTGGACAAGGCCTTTGCTGAGCGGATATTGCATGACTACAAGGTATAGCAGGGACCATGTGAGCTGTAAAATCCTTTATTTAGTAAAACGGAATGATTCATTAATGTTTTGATTGTGTGTGTGCCATCAAGTACACAATTATATGGTATAAATACAGTGTTTGTGTTTAATAGGACATCTTCAAGCAAGCAACTGAGGACCGTTTGACGAGTGCAAACGAGCTTCCATATTTTGAGGGAGATTTTTGGCCCAATGTGTTGGAGGAGAGCATCAAGGAGTTGGAGCAAGAGGAAGAGGAGAGGAAAAAAGAAGAAAACACGGCAGCTTGTGAAACTCCAGAGGTAAAAATTTTGGGATACTCTTCATAGGGTTAATTTTATTTGATATTCTGTAGATTGATTTACATCTCTTTTACAAATTCCAAACATCCTTTATCGACGCTTTTATTTCTAACAGGGCACGCCAGGGGACAGTAAGAATGCAAAGAAGAAGAACAACAAGAAAACAAATAAGAATAAAAGCAGCATGAGCCGAGCTAATAAAAAGAAACCCGGGATGCCGAATGTAGCCAATGATCTTTCTCAGAAACTCTACGCCACAATGGAGAAACACAAAGAGGTTTATTATATATTCATCATCTGATCCTTATCTTTCATGAGTCATGTACATTGTTTAACTTGAAGTATTGAATGTCAGCTTTTGATATGCATATAAGCCAAGTGTTTTTCTCTGGAAAAATGTGAAGAAACCTCTTACCTTGTCCCACTTGTTCTCCCAGGTGTTCTTTGTAATCCATCTGCACTCTGGGCCCATGGTCAACTCATTACTACCCATCGTTGACCCTGATCCCCTTCTGACGTGCGACCTAATGGACGGAAGGGACGCCTTCTTGACGTTAGCACGGGATAAGCACTGGGAGTTCAGCTCTTTGCGGCGATGCAAGTGGAGCACCATGTGCATGCTGGTGGAATTGCACAACCAGGGCCAGGACCGCTTTGTCTACACCTGCAACGAATGTAAACACCATGTCGAGACACGCTGGCACTGTACTGTCTGCGAGGTAAGATCCAGAGGCTCTTGTAACACGTTACAGCTGTCCTTCATGATTTCTGACTTTCTGGTATAAGAAAAGTAAGTCTTTGGGATTGTGAAACTTGGGGAGCAATGAGATCTTTTAGTAACAACAAATTCTACTAGAAGTGTAAACACATCTTTCACGTTTTGTTCATTTCTTGTCTTTTCATAAGTAGACTTTTGAAATTCCTGTCATCCCTTGGTTAATCACTCTGTCCTCATTTTTCCTCAGGACTTTGACTTGTGCATTAGTTGCTACAACACTAAGGGCCACGAGCACCAGATGGTTAAGTGGGGTCTGGGTCTGGACGATGACAACAGTCAAAGCGGCGAGGCCTCCAAGAGTCCTCAGGAGAGTAGGCGTCTAAGCATCCAGCGTTGCATCCAGTCTCTGGTGCACGCCTGCCAGTGCCGCAATGCCAACTGCTCCCTGCCGTCTTGCCAGAAGATGAAGCGTGTGGTGCAGCACACCAAAGGCTGCAAGCGCAAGACAAACGGCGGCTGTCCGGTGTGCAAGCAGCTCATTGCGCTCTGCTGCTATCATGCCAAGCACTGTCAGGAGAACAAGTGCCCTGTGCCCTTCTGCCTCAATATCAAGCACAAACTGCGTCAGCAGCAGCTGCAGCACAGGCTCCAGCAGGCGCAGATGATGCGGAGACGCATGGCCACTATGCAGGGCCGAGCCATGCCTCAGAGCCTACCCTCGCCGCCTGCATCAACAGCCCCCAGCACGCCCACCTCGCATCAGCAACCCAACACCCCTCAAACGCCGCAACCGCTATCCAACCAGCCAACGACTCCCAATGCGGGCGTCATGTCCCCTGCCTATCCCAATGCGCCCCGCAATGGACAACCCCCTCCTCAAGCTTCACAGGGCAAACCCGGCCCACAGGCTTCCCCGCTTCACCAGCAGCAGTCTCCTCTCCCGCAACCTCCCCAGCAGCAGCAGCCCCCGCAACAGCCTCCTCAGCAACAGCCTCCTCCGCCAATGGCGGTCAAAATGGCACGGCACATAGAGATGGTCGCGCAGGCTCAACACCAACAGAACTATCGCATGACCATGAATGGCCTTCCCATGAACCACCAGCAGCCACGCATGCCAGGCCCCATGCAGCCACCCATGCAGCATGTCGGGCCACGCGGGCAACAGGTCATGCCGCAAGGACAGTGGACTGGAGGCCCTCAGCCAGGCATGCAAGTGGCTCAGCAGCAGGTTGCTCCGCCACAGACCACACCGCATACCATGCCTATGCAGAGGCCCACGATGCCCCAGCAAGCTGCACAGCCCCGCATGATGGTGCCCACGCAGGGCCCACGACCGCAAGCACCCCAGAGACCCGGAGCCATCGCCCCCAATGCCTTGCAAGACCTGCTACACACCCTCAAGTCGCCCAGCTCGCCCCAACAACACCAGCAGGTCTTGAACATCCTCAAATCGAACCCGCAACTCATGGCCGCGTTCATCAAACAGAGGACCGCGAAGTACCACGCCAACCAGCCGCAACAGCAACAAGCGCAACAGGGCATGCATGCAGCGCAGCCAGCGATGCAGAACATGGCAGCAATGCAAGCGGTACCGCGACCTGGCATGGCACCGCAGCCGCAGCAGCCCGCTCCACAAGGCATGGCAGGTCTAGGAGCGCAGGCTCAGCTCATGAACCCTGCGCACGCCAACAACCCGCAGCTGCAGGAGTTGTACCGACGTCAGCTTTTGCGGCAGCAGCAGCAACAACAGCTGCAGCAACAGGGAGTGATGCCGCAGCCACATGGCCAGTTCCCACAGGCACAAGGGACTGCTACCAACTACACGCAACTCCGGATGCAGCAGCAGCAGCAACAGTTGGCCATGCAGGCAACAGGTGGACCCATGGGCCAGCTGCCCCCGATGGCCCAGATGGGACAGGCCGGGATGGGAATGGACGGAACATCCAACCTTCTCCACCAACGCATACTCCAGCAACAGCAGCAGCAGCAGCTTCCGCAACAGCAGGTCGTCCTCAAGCCTCCAATGGGCTCGCCGGCGCAACCAAGTCCCAGGAGTCCGCAAACTCACCTGCTTTCCGGCCAGCCGCAAGGCACGCACCTTCCCGGCCAACCCATGGCTAATGCACTCAGTAATCAGGTGTGCTCACCGGCCCCTGTACAGTCGCCCAGACCTCCGTCGCGGCAGCCTCCTCCACATTCCAGTCCTTCCCCACAGGTTCAGCCGCAGCCATCGCCGCAGCATGCGCCGCCCCACACAGGATCGCCACACCCTGGTCTGACGACGCCCATGCCTGGCTCCATGGAGCAGGCGCACCTGGGCACACCCGAGCAGAGTGCCATGCTCCCGCAACTCAATACGCCCAACCGCGGAGGGCTGGCCAGTGACTTAGGCATGGTGGGAGACACAACGGGAGACACGCTGGAGAAATTCGTGGAGGGATTGTAGCGTTTACTGGGAGACTCCACCCACCACAGTCTCCCCGTTCCTCTTTTTTTTGTGGCTCTGTTGGTTTTTCTCTAATATTCTCGAATTTTTTTTGTACTGACATGTAAAAAGTTTGAAGAAATGTATGAAAAAAAAAAGAAATTTATGTCAACGTGAAATAGGGAATGTTGATGTTTCCTAAAAAAACAAAAGACTGATTTCTTCCTTTTAAGAGGGATTTGAAAATTGTTGTTTAAAAGAAATAAAAATCACAAAGAATATATTTTTTGTTCAGTTTAGACCTGTGTGGTCAATGTTTTCGTTTGGTTTCGTTTTCGGGGGAGGGCGGTCTGGTTTCATGCCTTTATTTTTCTTTTTTAAGAAAATTACAAAACTTCATTATATTATTCATACCTTTTGTTTTATACTTTATCTAACTTTGCAGCATTTTTGTGTTGGAAGACTGTAAAATAATTTGTCTGGGAGTTTGGGTCAGGGTTTCTCTGCTCTGTCTGTCATCCTTCCTGGCGATTGTATTCTAGTGTTGTACCATTTTTCAGACATGCATTCGGAGGCATTTCCTCCTTTCCTCATTGTGAAGTTTGTATGAGGAGAACTATTTGTTTGTATTGATAGGAACTGTGCATACGCATGTATGCAGACACACACAGTCAGACACACATATGCATCACTCAGACAATACAGCACCGACCCCAAGAGGACATGTGCACATTTACATCTCACTGGCCTGGATCCAGAGGTTCTGTCTTGCAGATGTAGAATATTGTTGCTTTTTGTCCTAATTTTGTCAAACAGATATATAAATATAAAGAGAGCTAGGGAGAAAGGGGGGCCCCTAAGCTGAGCGGGAGGGAATGAGCGATCACCGGTTGACTGCTTGTTGGAAACACAGAATGGATTCTGCTATTGACCCTCATTCCTCTCACACAAACTTGAACAGGGGCTCTACTTTTTCCCTTAATGTAAATCATGCAAGTTATTAAGCAAAGTACTATAAATATAAGGAAGAGAGAATGGAATCACTGTATAAATTGGTTGAAAAAAACTTATTTCTTACTTATATACCATATTGTTAAATAAACTGTGTGCAACAGATTAAAATCATGTGTCTTCTATGTTATTAATATAGCGTATTATATGCTAAAGCTATTTTGAGTAAGTTGTCGCGTCCTTTGGCTTATTTAACTGTTGTTATCAAAATTTGTAAATACTTAAACTAGTTATTCGCAATATGTATATATATTTGTTTTTAACTTCGCCATTTCGTAAGTTCAGTCACGTGACTCAGAGATGTTTCACAATCGACGCAGTCATTGCGTCGCCGCGTACTGGACGTCACCGGAAGTAGACGGCTGAGGGACGGTATTTTGAACAACAGTAGCCGCCACTGCTGCACTGTTTAGAAGAAACCCGACTTTTTGCGATATTAAATCATCTGTTTTACAGACACATAATGAAGTGCGTCTTGCCAACGGTCTGTATTCAAGTTTTTATTAAATAAATCGCAGTAAAAGTACGTTAACCGATATAATTAGGTTCGAATAGTGGCAGAGTGAAATGTAAACAAAGGTAAACATGATGTATTTCGTTGATACTTATAAAATGCGTATGAACAGATAAACTTGTAGCTTCGTGCCTTGTATCCACAATATAAAAATTCAAATGACGTTTAATTATCCATAAATATGGATCCATATAACAACTGACACATGTGACAGATCATGTGTGTTTTCGGCTCATCATGGACGACTCGGACCAAGACTTCACTGACCTCTGCTCTCGTCTCCTCAAAAGAGTGAAGAAGAGAGCCGCAGCAGGAGGATCTGGAGATGAAAAGAGATCAGCAACTAAAGATGAGGAGCCATCCTCCCCCTCTTCTAAAAGAAACCCCCCTAAGAGGAGAAAGAAGGCTGAAATAAAGAGTAAGCTCAATGGCAGGACTCAGGCTGTAGGGTCTGGGGGTGTTTCTCAGCCCGCTCCTGAAGGATCTGGCTCTGGGAAGGTCAAAGATGCAGTGATCCGGAGAATGCAGCAGTTTAAGAGAGCCAGTCCAGAGAGACTCCTGCATGCAGAGACTAACACACAGTCTGATGGAAACCATCCCACCCAGCTCACAGGTATGGTGTCAAGCGGGGGAGTTTCAACCCAGGGATCTTCCCAGTATCTCAACTTCATAAAACATCTGTTTACTTTACATTATTTTATAATGTAGTGCATTAGGTAGTAAAAACAAATTTCACCCCAAAATGAACATTTTCATCATTTACTCACCCTCATGTGGTTCCAAACATGTATGAGTTTGTTTCTTCTGTTGAACACAAAAGAAGATATTGTGAAGAATGTTGGTAACCAAACCGTTTAAGGTAGCCATTGAATTCAATATTACTATTATGAATTTTTGTTTTCATACATGGAAGTCAGTGGCTGTTTGGTTACCAGCATTATTCAAAATATTTTCAGAAGAAAGAAATTCTTACAAGTATGGAATGACGTGAAGGTGAGTAATTTTTCCTTTTTGGGTGAACTATCCCTGTAAGTTAGAGTTAGTTAATTACTAGGTCATTTCTATGTTATACAACTATCAGCTATGTATATATATATATATTTTTTTTTTTTTTTGGTTTGGTTGGAGTAGTATATTGTTTTTTCTTAAATTTTTTACACGTTTACTTGCCCAAGCAATGATTTCATGGCCCTCCACCAACAAATAAATTTGTAAGTAATATTGTAAATAAAAATTGCAATATATTATATATAAAAATGTATATGAAAGTGTTTATATATAAAACATAAACATATCAATTTTGTCATTACAACAGAAAATTTGTTAATGTAAAAATATAACTTCATAACCTCTATAAATTTATTATTATTATTTATTTTATTTTTTTGAACGTTTTTGTTAAACCATGAACTGTTGTATACGGTTCAAAACAGTCACAAAAACTGATTGTCTTGTGACTTTGCAACTCAAATCAGCAAAATTCACAAAATATCATTGTAAACCAAATGTGCATGTCTTTATGGCTTAATAAATGTTCATGTCATCAATGGAAGTCATTTGTCAAAAGTGTGTTGGTAAGTTTTATGTTTTACATTTAAAATTCTAAAACATTAAAATTATAAATTTTATATCAACCATTTTTTTTAAATTGTATGTATATATATATATATATATATAATATGTGTGTGTGTGTGTAAATAGTTTTACTATTAGCACAGTTTGCAAAATGTGTTTTTATGGCATGTTTAACATGTTCAACGAAAGTCAAAAAGTATATGTGTTCTCCTTCAGATGTAAGCAGTGATGAAGCCCTGGCTCTTCAGCTTCAGCAGGAGTTGGATCGTGAGGCACAGGCCACTGGAGACGTGGAAGATGAGGGATTGTTCTTCTGCCAGCTCTGTCAGAAAGATCTGTCAGCCATGAGCCCCCCGCTGCGCACTCAGCACATCAACAGGTGCGTTACCACCACTATATACACTACATTATGTGGTATCATTCATATTCCACACATATGGGATGAGTTTCTCATTTGACTTCTGTCTCGTTCTTCTGCTATGCAGATGTTTGGATGCAAGCGAGAGCAGCGCTCCTTCAGCATCCCATCACTCCCACCCCAGACCACGGGTTCCAGAGTGTCCCATTTGTGGAAAGAGTTTTAAATCAGAAAAAAGCCGGTCTGTCCACCTAAAGCGTTGCTCGACTGATATGGGCGTGAAACCAAATGATCTTCTCCAGGCTCTGAGGAGACAGGCTGCTGAGACAGCGAGTGACGGTGCCACTGACCAATCGTAAGCCTGCCACATTACAGTTTTATTTGATTTTATTTATTTTTTTTTTTTTGATAAATGTACTATATACTTAGATGTATGCATATATATACTTGAATTTATATTCTTAGTTTTATATGTATACATGTTATAATTTTTTATATTTTTATAAAAATAACAACAAAAAAAACATGCAGAACTTTTTTTTTTCCCAATGTGACATTTTCAAGACTATTATGCACATTTTATTATCTTCACCTTTTATTACTATAATGCAAAAAAAAAAAATCAAATTTTGATCACAGTAATTGGAAAGTAGACTTTCTTGCACCTTATGCTGATTTAATTTTTTAAAAATATCAAATAACATTCTTAGCTAAAATATCTATATGCATTACAGTAAAAATAAATAGGGAGGAAAATGTGCTTAACTGTCATGAAAACATGGTTTAGAAATATGCCAAAAATGAAGAAAAATAAAACATATAGTTATTAAAACACACACACTATATATATGAAAAGTTCAGATGCAAAAGTCTCTAAGTACATCTGACGTTTTTTTAAATTAGCATTTCTTTCTGGCTACTATGTATAGGTTTCTATGTAAGTACTGGTACTTCTGAATGGGTTGAGGCTGGGATTTAGTGCATTTGAAGTGAAAGTACTTGATGAACATATACTATGTGTGAAGAGCATTCACTCAGTATCGTTATCTCATTTTTTAGAGGCTTTTGCATTGGAACTCTTCGTATATATATATATATATATGTATGTGTTTAATAATTACATCACTGGTTACCCCAGTAGATAAATTAGTTTTACATGTTCTTTCTCTCTGCAGACAGCAACTAGGTAGTGGTACAACAACTAGGAGGGATGGCCTTCCTATAAAAAAGCGAACCAGGAGGAAAGCCCGGAAATTGGACGAGGACACCATGGTGGCGCTGGCTCTGTCCCGCTCTTTACTTGAGCAGGAAAAGGAAAAAGAGCGAGAGCTGGAGGAGGAGAGGGAGATACTGGCTCAGCTTTCCAATCCTCCTGCGACAGTGGCTCCTGTCTTACAATGGAAACCTGGTGCAGGTAAACTCACTTTTTTCAGTTAAACATATGCAGTGAAATTACAGGTTGTTGCACATAGTCCATAATTCCTGTTCTCTTTCAGGTAAGGGCCGTGGGAAGAGAAGGAAGGGAGTGTCTCCTGTCCACCCACCACTTCTCCTCATTCAGGACCCTCAGACAGCACTGAATCGTTTACAGGAGCGGGTTTCGTCTCTCCTGCTCCGTTCCAGACCCCCCTCTCCACCAACACCAGCCCTATCGCCCTCCGCGCTCCCTCTTTATCCTCAAGCCCCCCTCTGGGACAAAAGTGCTCTTCATGGAGGAGGACCAGACTCAGTTTCAGAGTTCTACACCTCTGAACTAAGCAACTTCATACAGCCATGGGTTGCACCGGAGGTGAGAGATTTACTTTCTTGATAAATTCACCTTGTCTTGTTATGCACAATTCAACAGTGTGCATTGTCTCAGACAAAAACTCTTGTTCAGGAAAAATTCTACATTTATTTTTTTATCAAAATGTAGTAAGTGTAAAAATTGGATTTTACTAAAAACGTGAAACCACATTTCTGCATTTTAAAATGTAATACAAATCATTAGTTCAAAAATAATTTTGTAAATAAGGCGACATCTTGTATTTTGTCAGAAAAAAATTTATAAAATATAAATATGCTAAAATTTGTTTCTTTACATAATTTGTTTTTTAATTTGCAGTACGATAATAGCTTTAAAGTATTCATGACAACCATAAATTCATATTTTTTACAGAATTTCTTAAATTCTCTTTGTGCAAATTCTCTGTGCATTATTTCAATGAAAAAGTTATTCTAACAAAAAAAAAATAGATATTTTGTCATCAGTATGTATTACCTGTAAATTGGATTTTGTTAAAAACATAAAATAACATTACTTCAAAATATAATCTAGTACAAAGAATTAGTTAAGAATTTAGAAATAAATTTATTGTTAGAGATTTCATGAAAACTTCAGTTATATATGTCTTATAGGCTGCAACAGTTAAAGATTTTTTCTGCTGGTCCAGTTGGGCTAGTATTTCAGATTTTTACTTTCCCTGTAAACGTTTTCATTTGTGCCCATCAAAAATTGTGTCAGAAAATATTTTTTAAAAAGAAGTCTCTTATGCATACCAAGGCTGTGTTTATTTGATCAAAAACAGTAATAATTGTAAAATATTATTACAATATAAAATAACTTTTTTTATTTGAATATGCTGTAAAATGTAATTTATTTAAATGATGCAAAGCTGAATTTTCAGCATCAATTACTTCAGTCTTAAATGTGAAACTTTTTATTTGTCAGGATTTTTTGATGAATAGAAAGTTTAATTTCTCACTGAATATTATATTTCCCTCAGAAATGTGTCACACTGCAGAAATTAAAGGTGTTTTGGGTGCTGATGGTTAATCTTTCTTTCCATTATTACTTCAGAGGGAAAAGGTCAAGTCTCTTGAAGTAACTCCAGTCAAGAAACCTTCAGCTGAGGCTGATTTAGTTCAGGAAAAGCTTTCAGATCAGAGCCCAGCACAACACCGGGCTACCCGTCCTCTTACCCCATGTTCGGGTACACCAGGCACCCAGGCTCTGCAGGACCTGATGGAGCTTGCAGAGGAAGGCATGACCCTCACCCAGTATAGATACACAACGCACACAGCTGCAGGGGACAAGTCAGGTAATACTGTTACTTGTCACAAGAAGACATGATTTTTCTTATTCTCAGTCTCACACTGTCCCATGTTCTTTAGTTAAGGACAATGCTGTGAATGAACTTCCCTCAAGTGCTTTTGTTCCAGAGATGAATGACAAGAAGATGCCCAAGAAAACCTCAGTAAGAATCCCTTCGATCAGTTTTTTTGGTTCCGTATTAAATGTTCATTAGAGTACTTTTTATGTCCGTTATTGTGTTTTTCAGGTATATGTTTCAAAGCTTGCATCAGATCTGAGCAGCATGGTGAACAACCCTCAACTCAGTGATGTGCAGTTACAGGTGGACAGTGGGGACGTTTTCTTCACGCACTCGTTTATGCTGTACACACGATGCCCCCTGCTGGCCAACATGGTTAGTGCATCGGTACACTGACGCCACAAGCATTAACTAATAATCAAGTGCAAACGAATAACCAAGCTGTGTTTGTAGGTTCATGACTCAGGTTTTGGCGTTCAGGAGGAGGGTATGCCTGTCGCTCAGAGGGTGTTGTTGGGTAATGTGCTTGGGGAGGCAGTACTGGCCCTCCTGCAGTATCTTTACACAGCCCACTGTCCTCTAACACACACACTGCTACCCCACATACAGGAGCTTGCCAATAGGTCAGTATACTGTGGTTCAAATATTACAATTATTTCCCAATTGGAGTGTAACGGTACACGTATTCGTACTGAAAATTTTCGGTATGGGTCTTTCGGTTCATTACGCATGTGTACCGAACAAATACAGTCTTGTTTTAACCACTGCACAAGTAGAACTTCATTGGAAACTTCCAGTTTTATATATTGTTACTTTTTATAAGAAACAAAGTCTCATCTTTCAAATTATGTAGGTTTTTTTTTTAGGAGTGTTTTGACGCTCTTTGATGTGGCGCAACAGATCGCTGTATAAATGGCTCAGTTTAAACTGCAGTGTGGAGCGCAAGCGAGTGAGCGTGATCATCCCTTGTTCTTTACAACTAGTTTTATTGTGAAATAAACATGAATGAACATCTCATGCCTCATGTAATCGCTCAATCTGTGTTTCAACTGTGGAAAGACGTCAAAACAAAATGTCACGTAGCATTTCATTTACCTCAGGCAAGTCATCAGTGTCCACAGCTCATTGTTATGAAACAAGTTATGACAGCTACTGTGTAAATGAATATATTTCAACAACAAATAGAAATTTTATCATTTACAAATTAAAAAACTGCATTATGTGCAATTTACATGATTGTATACAATTTTTAGTCAAAGTTGAGTGTTGATTATTATATTTATAAATAAATAATTACATTTTGTTTGGCCTCTGTTGTTAATTTTAATCTTATATTAATGTAAAAGGGCTCACTGTAGTTTAGAGCATAAGCTAAGGTAGATTTTTTATCCCTAAGAAAATTAATTATTATTGAATTTATTTAAAGAAAGAGCAATTAGTACAGTAAACCACTGTTTAATATATATATATATAAAAAAAAGAAATTTTATGCTTGGCTTTTTCCTCCTGCTTTACCGAAACCATACCGAACTGTGACGCCAAAACTGAGGTACGTACTGAACCGTCATATTTGTGTACCGTTACACCCCTATTTCCCAACCCTACTAGATATAAATTGATTCTAGGATAGTAAATCTGTGTTATATTTCAGGTTTGGTTTGGCTGAGCTGCAGCAGCAGTGTGAGGAATATTCTGGAAGTGTGGAGGAAAACCCAAGAGAGGAATTTGAAGGCATGTTTCCAGCACCTCAGCCTCATCTTGGGGACCAAGAAGACCAGAACTTGGCAGAAAGCAACTTCTTGGAGCTCCTCCAATCGATGTGGCAGCACGGGGACAGCGAAGAAGAGGATGATTTCAAAGAGTCTGTCGGAGAGGAAAGAGACATGGAAGAAGAGCGAGAGAGAGGCGATGGAGAGAAAGAGGACAGGGTGGATGAGGAAGAACTTGACGAAATCTATGAGTTTGCTGCGACACAAAGGAAGATGGAGACTGCGACTGAAACCGAGGAAGAGGAGGGAGATGCAAATACGTCCCTCGGAAATGAGAAGAAGAAGAAAGACGAGACAGAATCCCTCTTAGAGAAATCTGCCGGCAGTTGCCATAGTAACAAACAAGGCGTGGATGGGATGGAGGCTGCCATGGTAACAAGTCCAACAGAAAACCTTAAAAACCCCAATTCGGAGACTGAGAGAGTTTGTTTGATTCCAGAATTAGATGAAAACAGAGACCTGGATGCCAGTCTAAACAAGAGTTATGACCGTTTATTCTCCCAGTCTGTAGGGGAATACATGGAACCGTCACAAACGCCAGCATCCTGCTCTCAGAAACAATGTTACAAGCCATCACACACACTACAGCGAAACACACCCCCCCCATTTCGCCCGTCATGTGTCAGTGAGGTGATTGACCTGTCTATAAGCCCTCCACCAAGCTCAGATGTGTCAGGTGAGACTAACTTCCCCATGACTGGAGTGTCTCCTGTTCCTCATGAAGGTGAAGATACAGATAAGTATCCACTAAGAAACGATAGTTCAGGATGCCAAAAAATTGAAAACCTTCCAGAATCTCAAAGCAAACAGGTTGAGCTCATTGTTCTCTCAGATTCTGGTGATGAAATGGATGTGGACCGCAATGCTGCTACCACTAAACGTGCTTTGACTCCTCAGTCTCCTTTCGAATCTCCCTCAGAACCTCCTCGGACGTCCACAAGCTATGCTTGCAAAGTCACAGAGAACAGTTTCAAAGAATCTGAATCCCAAGGTCATGCCGGGAAACGGGTAGATGCTTCCAAGCAGGTGGCGAATGATACCGAAGCCAAGTCTGACCAATCAAAGCACTGTAGCCCAGGGATTGTGAATGAAAGCGTGTTTGATGGCTCTGCTGAGGTTTCCTGGCTGATTCCAGCTACTCCGGTACCATCCACACGCTGTAGCTCTCCCCAGACCTGCATCAGCATGCGCCGAACCCAACTCTTCCCCAAGTCATCGTCCTCTTCTTCCTCTTCCTATGTCTCGGATGGTTTGAAACCTGCTAACTTTGCTTCTTCAAGCAGCAGCTGTCTAAAAGAGAAGCCGGTAACCTTGTCCAAATTGCACAATTCAGATCAGAGTCCATCTAAAGAATGTCGTAGCTCTAATACGGATTGCTCTTCAGGTTACCAGAGACCACTTCACCATCTAAGACTGTCTCAGGCTCCATCTACTGATGTTTCTGATGGCTCCCACATTGGCAACATCATCGGACGTCCAACCCAGGGTGTCCCCAAGCCCTCAAGTAGCACTCCTCTCCATTCAGACTCTTCCTTACAACGTCAGATCCCGTTTGGATCACCTATGGTTGATGACAGTGAGGTTCGGCTTGGGAATAGTAGAGGTAGTTCTAGATCATTCGGCAGTCAGGGGAAAGTTGGTTTAGTATCGCTACAACTGAGTTCTTTTTCCTCTAGTAAAACACCTGAGAAGAAGCAGAGTAGCTCTCTTCAGCAGGGATGCTCCAGTCCGTCCCTGAAGTCTAAAAGCTACTGTTATCCAGAAAGATCGAGAGAGAGTGAGAACGATGGGATAGAGCAAATGGAATTGGAAGAGATTCCAAATAGAAGTGTTGAAGAATTGGTGGATCATGTGGGAAACTCGTTCAGTGATATGGATGAGCCTGAGAGACAAGTGGGAGACAAAAATCCAAACCAAAGTGTTGACGAATTGGTGGATATTGGGGAAAACTCATTCAGTGATATGGATGAGCCTGGAAGAAGAGTAGAAGACGAAAATGCAAATCAAAGTGTTGACGAATTGGTGGATATCGGGGAAAACTCATTCAGTGATATGGATGAGCCTGGAAGAAGAGTGGAAGACGAAAATGCAAATCAAAGTGTTGATGAAGTAGTGGATATTGCGGGAAACTCCTTCTGTGACATGGATGGGTCTGAAAGAGGAATGGAAGAAGAGAATCCAAATCAAAGTGTTGATGAAGTGGCTTATATTGGAGGAAACTCATTTTGTGTCATGGACGAGCCTCCTATAGCATTTGATGACTCCTGGGGTTTGGATGGAGGGGTTGTAAGCCAGAAGCCCCGCTTTGGTCTACGACTTGACAGCAGTGGAGGTACAGTCAGTCCGCCAGGTCTGGAGGGTAAGGGACCAACGTCCACGTCTCCTCTTGCCTCTAGAGCTTGTAACAAAACTCCTGATCCAAGTCCAGGTCCATTCAATCACAGCCTGCCTGATCCTGACATGTGGGATGATTGGGAGGAAGAGGTGGAGGCTCCCCTTCCTCTTTCTCAGAGATTGGTAGCTCCCTCTGCCAAGAGAGTTGCCGAACTGAAGACTCCAGGTAAGACAAGTTGTTCTTGTGTTAATAATGTTTCCCTGGAGCCTGAAACTCATTATCTGTTAATTATGCATTAAAAGAAGACCCTTTTTTTTTTTTTTTTTTTGAAAACCTTCTTAAAATCAACTTTACCTTTCTGCACAGTTGTTTGCAGAAAGAGTAATAAAGGACCTCTGGTGCCCATCACTCCCATGCCAGGCTTCTCCGATATGGACACACCAGAGCTCAAAAACAGACTCAACAGGTGAGCATAAGAGGAATATATAGACATTATGGGCCAGATTTAAACAGGGCAAATTAGCATTAGATTGCAATTCCATAAAAGCGCCGATGGGAGGGGAAAATTCTGTGTGTGATTTACTGACAATGCGCGCATTAAAGAACACAGACAGCCAGATCATTTCCATAATGACCAGCACAATCTACCAAGAGCAGCGCAAATTACTGCCTGCTTTAAGACATGCTTTTTTTTGGGCGTTAAATAATGACACAAATACCAGTAATTTGACGAGCGCAAATATTAGTAAATCGCATTGCGTGATTCATTTTAATACTCTCCTCCCATAAATTTTGCGTCTGAAAGGGAAACTCCTACAAATGCATATTCAATAAGGTCAGGCGCAAAAATAGCCTTTTCAGCGCTAATTCTTCACTGTGTGTCTTTAGTAAATCCTGACAGTACTATTTTAATGCCAAAAGACGGTTTGCGCTGGTGCAAGCTGTTAGTAAATCTGGCCCTATAACGGTTCAAAAATGTATTGCTGCCATTGCATTGCAAAATATCAAACCAAGTGGAAAACGAGTAAAACTGAAATTACCTTTTAACTGTTTATAAGTTCATTTTTAGTGCATGAAGTCAGTTCTCCTCTTTTATAATGTAGACTTTGTGAAATGGTTTGCTCTAATGTAAAAAGTACACATTTTAATTGTAAGTATAGTGATTTTAAGCAATAAAAACATTTATCAAACTTAACTCAAATACAGTAATAATGTGATCTATTTCACATTACAGAAAGTTGAAAATATTGATTAACTGTCATTAAAATAAAGCCACAACGTAAAAAAATGTAAAGGTCCCAAGAATTGTTTACATTTTCTTTATACTTTTTTTTTTATCCCTTAAGTGTAGCTGTTTTATTTTGTAGGCATTAAGCGTCATGCTTTTTTATTACTCTGTAAAAGTTAACATATTTAGTACTTAATATAAATACATCTTATAATCAAAGCTTTTTTCTCTGTTAAATACTTCCTTATATTGACAATGGTAGGCACATTATGAAATTAGTTCAAATTAGACAAAATTAACTTTATGTAAAGTTTAAGCATTCACAATATTCAACTTGCAAATGAGAATCAAATCCAGATGTGTCCGTTATGTAACTCTGGCCTCACAAAGCCAAAGCAACACATTCAAAAACACAGAGCTGCGAAATGTTTTTTGTCCAGGTTCGGCGTGCGTCCGTTGCCTAAGAAGCAGATGGTTCTGAAGCTGAAAGAGATCCATCAATACACCCACCAGCTGCAGAGCTCAGAGTCAGAGGAGGAGACCCCTGGACCCCAACGCCCCCCGAATGCCTCTAACTCCCAGTCTGCTCCGCTCTCCTTTAAGCAGCGTACAGCGCCCCCTGCTGCCTCACCTGTGAAACTGCCACCAAATGAAGAAGATGAGCTTTTATTAGCCTCTCAAAACTCAAATACATCCTCCACTGCGGAGTCTGACAGGTACAGTGCTTATATGACTATCTATTTGTGTTGTCAATAGATTAAAAATAATTAACTAATGAATCGCACATTTTTCTGAAATTAACCGTGATTAATCCCACCTAACATTAAAGTTTTTAAATACACTTTTATATTGCAATAATTTCACATTCAATCTTCAAATTAATGTAGAAACAGTATATTTTTAATATTTGTTTAATGGCTTCTTTTTATGACTGATGGCAAGTATCACTGATACCAATACTACTTATGTCTGATTTTTTTTTTCTTTCTAATATTTAACCATTGACTATATCCATTCAACATTACAGTATAATTGAGAGCTATCAATTTTAACATTTATTAGATTTTAAAAAATAACTAATTTAAGTGAACTTAAAACAATCTTCATATAAACGCATTATAATAGATGTCATATTTAGCTACCTGTGTGCTTCAGCAAGTAGGAAATATACAGAAATTGAATAAAGTTATCAAACACTAAATTCTAATTTAAATATAGACGAATCCTTTAAGCTACAAAAGTTATTGATTTCCTCTTTGTCTTTTGTTTTTTGATTAACAGACATCACAGCAGCTGGGTTATTTGGCTGCTATTACTTTAAGAGCTGCTGCTGCTGAACACGACGCGGATCTGACACGCATGCTCGTATAGTTCATTCGTTAAATATTGTTTCATCTGCGTTAAATATTTTTAACAACGTTAAACCAGAAAAACCTGCGTTAACGCTAATTTTGACAGCACTACTACAAGGAAACTTGGTTCAACCCTTTTCTTCTTTCCAGGTCGAACCCAGAGCTGTGTGTGTCTGAAGACGATGACTCGGACAGCGAGGGCATCACGGCGTCTCAGGCTGTAGTGCGTGAGAAGGACAAACTTCTCGCAGTTCGTCAGTTCATCCTATCCGACCCTAAGCTGTATGCGCGAGTGCTGCAGTACCAGCCTCTCTCACTGGTGGAGCTGCGGTCCAGCTTAAAAGCAGCAGGCATCAGGTTAGGTGCTGCTAAACTACTAGACTTCCTGGACTCTCAGTGCATTACTTTTAGTACGGCCAAACAGGGCCAGAATGCATCTTCCCGTAGGAAACGACGTGTAAAAACGACAACCAGCGGCGCTGCAGCTGGAAGAGGGAGGAAGAAAGCAGCTAAGCCCAATGGAGGCATTGCATAAGAGCTGGAATAAAATAATGTGGTAAAACTACATGATTTTAAGAATAAGCTGTTAAAGAACAATAATGGTTTTCATCTTTTCAATTAAACAAACATCTGACACACAGTCAGGGTCTTAAACCTTCCAGTGACAGGATTTAATTTAAAATGCATTTGTCTTTTTTGTTTGTTTTTTATATCAGTATCAGTTTTTTTTTGTATGTTTGAAATGAAAATATTATTTTTAAATTAATTTAATGTCTGGATAATGTAATTAAAAGACATTTCTTAATGTATTGGTCACATGTTTGTATACAAGAATTGGTTCATTTTAAGCCGTTTTATGTTGTAAATTTCTTCAACCAAAAAGTGCCTCAAACTTATTGCCAAAAAAAGTTACGAATACGGTAAATAAATGTGCGGTCAACCAGTTTTTCATGAATAAAATTAAGGTTGTAAAACAATCAAGACTTTGTTTGCATTGTGACAATATTTTCACGACAAACAAGCATATTTCACGCAACTAGCATTAGCTTGGAAAATAAATTGTACATTACAATATACAATTGTGTGTCCAGAAATTATTTTCATTATTGTATCACAAGATTTTTTTTAATTACGTACGAGTGGGAAAAAAAAAAAAAAAAAAAAATGCAAAAATTATGAAATAAAAATGATAAATATGACCCCGGACCACAAAACCAGTCTTAAGTAGCACAGGTATATTTTTAGCAATAGCCAAAAATACATGGTATGGGTCAAAATTATAGATTTTTCTTTTATGCCAAAAATCATTAGGATGTGAAGTAAAGATCATGTTCCATGAAGATATTTTGAAGATTTGCTACTGTAAATATATCGAAACTTAATTTTTGATTAGTAATATGCATTGCTAAGAACTCAATATTTAGATTTTTTTGCACCCTCAGATTCCAGATTTTCAAATAGTTGTATCTCTGACAAATATTGTCCTATCCTAACAAACCATACATCAATGGAGAGCTTATTTATTCAGCTTTCAGATGATGTATAAACCAAATTTCAAAAAATTGACTCTTATGACTGGTTTTGTGGTGCTGGGTCATATATAATAAATAAATTGAAAACCTGACCCATAAATATCTTTGCACCCAGTGATTTCAGAACGTGAACAAAATCACATACCAAAGATGTCTTGAAAAACTTTTACTGGACTTTTTTTGTTTGTTTTATAACATCACTTTTTTGCAAAGATCTGCCGAGAAAAACAGACATCTCACATTCTAACAAAGAGAGAAAAGCAGAAGAAAAATCTCTGATCATCTTCCGTGTGCATGAGAGAGAGTCCGGGTCCGGCTGGGCAAACAGTTCCACAGGAAGGGCTGAATTCATACAGCGTGCAAATCTCTCGCATGATCACCTGAGCCCATCAGGAGAGTCAGGCTGCACTGCCTCAGTCTGGACCATTCAGCCACATCTCCTCATGCCCCATCATGCACCTGTCATGACAGGTTGGCAATGTTGGCCAGAAAACGCTGGGCCCACCACTCCTCGAGATCAATAGGCACAAAATCTGAAAACGAGAGAGACTAGGTGAGTTCTTTGAGATCGTACCGTATTTGAGTTAAACAAAATATATGGACTTTTTTTTTTCTTTTGTAGTGTGGAAGCAACATTTCTTCAAAACAGATCCTTTTGTGCTCCAGAATCAAATTCATAGAGGTTTGGAACAACATGAGAGTGAGTAAATGACCATTTTTATTTTAACATTAAGAATTTGAGTTAGTATATCCTAATGATAGAAGAGGCCTTTAAAATAGGATGAAAGGAGAGAACAAGTCAGCAAAGTAGAGACTATTTAAAGAAAGTAAATAGGACAGAAGTCCTAGACTGACTCTTCATGTCGGGATTGGGGCTTCTCTCCGCATACTGAACCAGGCCTTTCCCGTTCTCCGGCTGGGATCCCTCTCCGAGCTTCTGCTCCACCTCCTGCCATGCTGCAATCATAAGATATTGTATCAGTATAAACAATAATATCATGAAGAAGAAAAAAAAAGAAAAAAAAAAAAAAAGAAATCTCTCCCTGTCTCTCTCTAGATAAATCGATAGATATAATATACTTTTCACTAGTTATCTTTTGCTAAAGTAGTTTAGCAGCTATACCAAAAAATGAAGGTCTTAAATCTGAGCAGAACATCTGAAATTCATAGTTATGGCTTTACACTGCGCAAAAAAAAAAAAACCTGTATTTTTGTCTTGTTTTCCAGTACAAATACCTAAGCATCCTTAAATCAAGATTTATTTACATGAGATGCAAAATGAAGAGAGCTGAAGTCTTGTTTTCGAAGAAATTTAACAAAATTAAGTGAGTTTTACGCTTAATTCAAAGAACTCAAAGAATTCAAAAGAATGGGCTATAAAACTTGTTTTCCCTTTGAATTAAGTTGATTTTTCAGAGCCCGCTGGCAGATATGTTTTTTTTTTGTTTTTTTAATAAACTCATTTCATTTTGATCAATTTATCATAAAACAAGACTTTGTCATTTTGCATCTTGATTTATGAATCTTTAGACACTGGAAAACAAGCAGTGTCATCAGAAGATACAGTATAAGTTATCTTTATAATAACATAGTTGGGCATTTTTGTAAAGTGAATTAAAAAAAGTCATGGAAAACTGTAGGTAGTTGTATTTCAAACTTTAAAGTGTTGCTAATATAACTCATTAGGATTCCTAGGCATTTACTTTTAGAAAATGATATTGACGCATTATGTTGCCTTTAATTTATGACTTACGTTTTCTAAACTGGTCTTAAAAAGGTCTTGGAAAAAGTCTTACATTTACCTTCACAAAATCTGCAGAAGCTCTTTATATATTGCTCTCATGGAGATTAAAATTTGCAAGTCATGGTGATGTCCAGTTGTTAGTGAATCATTAAGTGGAGATGATTCTTTTCAATGAATGACTTCTTGTTTATCCTGAACGATTCATTTGTGAATAAGTCTTAGGGCTGCAACGATGACAAATATTTGTTATCGAGTAGTCGTTTGATCTCTAATGTAACAGCCTGCAATAAATGCGGTTTGACCAGTAGCGCAAGACTGTAATTCAGCTCTCCTGGATGCAATTCAAAAGACGACGACGACAGCGCTTCAGAGCAAACGCAGCCGAACGAACCTGAAGCTGCTGAGTGGCATTTGGATGAATATGTAAATATATGCTGCGTGCTTTCTTCTCAATAACGAAATAAACAGCAAAAACTGACAGCAGCAGTTAAAACCGCATCTGATTACAGCGATGTGGATGTTTGCACGAGCTCTGCAGTAAAGTCCAATCACGTCATGTTTATTTATATAGTACTTTATGCAATAGATAGCCTTAAATCAAACAGCTTTACAGTATTAAACATGAAGAACCAGAATCAGTGTCGATTTCAGTTAGAATTACAACTTGATTTTCTGTTATAAAGCAGCTCTCCAGAGTGGAGCTAGCTAGTGATAAAATCTTTTTATTAGTGGGAAAAAAAAAACAAGTTATTTCATTAAAGTGATAGTTTGGTTTACAAAGATAAAAGCTTGATCTAGCTCAGGACTGTTTTGATTATCATAACCCTGTAAGGTATTTTAAGAGATTTTTTTGTGAAAAAAAAGTTCATCCAAAAATAAAACATCTATCACATTGTTTCTTATCCATATGACTTACAAAAGGCGATGTTAGGCAGAATGATGTGTCATTCAGTTACTTTTTCATATAGCTAATTACATAGTGAATGAGAGAGTCATTATTTTGTGTGCCAAATATATATATTTGCATAAATTAATTGTAATTACATAATATGACTTTCAAAAGCTGAAGTGATTATATGTTAGAATATGCATAACTCAACATTAACTAATTGCAAAAGCTGAATAATCAGTCAATGTCTACTGATTAATCAGTGAAATAATCGATGATTAGTCGATTAATCGTTCTAATAATCGTTAGATTAATCGATTATCAAAATAATTGTTTGTTGCAGCCCTAATAAGTCTGTATCAGAATGTCTTTTAAAATCCTTCATTCAGTAATAAAAATGAATGGAGAGCTATCCAAACTAAACAGACATGTTTTGTCCTAATTTGCACTTGTGAAACACTACAAATGCAGTGTGTATCAAAACAAAAGAACCATTGGCAACTTGGTAGAAGTAAAAACTTTTGGATACTTTTTACCAATTCTAATTGCTTCCTTTACACTCCCTAGATTTTACCGAATTATACAGCTCTCTTCTATTGACTGTGAAGCAGTTTTAGAAAACATTAAGCCTCGGTTGACTAGCCTGTCATTGTACAAAAGAGCATGAAAACTGCCCTTGAGGGCCATTGCATCAGCCGGTGGAGGTGGAGCCTGGCCTGCACACAAACACCCTCCTCCTGATGATAAGAATTGGTCTTTTTCACACAAACTCTGGTGAACTTACCTCCCAAAGTACGTTTATGAGAGTCTGAACCTTAGTCATTCATAACTTTAGTTTGCACATGATTAATCTCTTGCAACTTTAATAACGAATCAGACAGGCTGCAAAGTTGTGACAACTTCAAGTTACTTGAGAGCCTTGAATCCAGTTGGTCTTTCTTCAGTTCATTAAGGTCATGGCAACTACTTGCCCCAAACTTGGCCCTCCTCAAGGTCTTAATGGTCAAGAAACAATACTGGTGTTGTGGAAAATGAACTCACCCTCATAAACAAACCGAACATTTTCCTCGTGTGCTGGGGTGAATCCCTCAGTAGTAGTTTTGGCCTTTGGAGAGGTTGATCTGTGGAACCGCTTTCCGTTCAGCCGGTGAAATACAATCTTAGGCGCTGGTGAACTACAAAATAGATCAATATGGAATTTCATCAATCATTTCTGTATATGGCCCCCCTTTAATACTCATTTTGTCATTGTATAAATTTGCACATCATTTAAATTTAAATGAATTGTATATTCATTTGGAAGATAAAACAACCCACTTTCATTACGTGGAAAATAGTACTTTAAGATAAAAAAAAAAAAATTTATATACAACTAAACGCTCATTTTTAGGTGAACTGTTCCTTTAATTCTTCCTTCCTTACACAACGTCGTTTCTATAGTGACAGCGGCACGTTATGAAACCCGTTTGTTTATTATATCAGCATAAGAAAGCGACATTAATCTAGTGAAATCTCAAACACGCAAATAACACACAAACGCGACGTCTGTCGTGAAATGTAGGCTCTCTCCAGCCTAGAAAACAGCACGCGGAGCTCCACAACGTCCTTGTGGGAATATAAGGGGGTGCGACAAGCACGTGTACGCATTTTAATAACCCCAAAAGGTTAGTTATTAACCTATATTCAGAAATGAAGACGAATACAATCGCGACGCAATCTTCAAACACGCCGGGAATAAACGCACGCGCTCTCGTGCACGCGCACGCGCTACACTTGCAAGGTCACACGGCGCGAGCAAAACGCGAGCGACTTTGGCGAAAGCGTAAAAACGGGACGTCCTGGTTTATAAACGAGGCCGGTACGGATACTTTTGAGTGCGCAAAGCTTATAAACGACACGGGGACGCTTTTAAAGCCGCAGTTAAATAATTAACCTCAGCGATCAAACTCAAGTGAGGAGCTCAGGTATTACATATAAATGTTATGATTACTCACTCCGATACAAGCCAGTGGCTTTGCTTCGGTTTCAGATCGTTGGCTTTGCTCTCAATCTGTTGCGTAGGGCCTGCAAGAAACAATATCTGTTAATACGTCTTTAAGGTAACCAATAGACGCACGTGGTTTGCTCTTAAATATCTACCATAATAGCGTCAAAATAACGCTAAATAAATCATGCACCGTCTATGGTGACCTAATATGCATGCATGCTGGTTAAATTGTACCTGTTCTCCGTTGTGTAACAAGTTTGCTGGGACCTCTGGTTATTGTGTACATCATGTGAGAGACGGTTTCTGAGGAACCCCTGCGGCACGATGGATCCACGCGAGCTCTACGGATCGGTCAGTGCGACTGTCACGATTAAATGCACGCCAGAAAACGTCACACGATCCCCTTTCAGGACGGAGCTCTCTTGACGCAGCCACCGTGGAAATGAGCGGCGATCCTGATCGCAAATCTGCCGTTCAGACGCGTGCAGCCAGCGGACTTAAGCGCCCTATGTTTACTTACAGCAGGCGTATAAGGTCAGTCAAGGTTAAGAGCGTTTATTGCTCTAATTACGCGTCGGGATAACTCGCGGAGTGTCCGGTGCGCGACGTCTCTCCCGCTGAGGAACTTTCTGAGTTCTGGTTCGGTCTGGACTTTGCTGTAAATTCGGACGTTCAGCCTTCTTCCGTGACGTAACGGCACGCCCCCAAGACGTACAATCGGGGTCACCTTTCACCTACTCACCTTGTGGACACCAGACCGGCTCGGTGTACCATCTAAACACGGGTTTCTTCATGCCGCCAAATAACGCGTATCATAAACGACCGCGCTGTAATGATAAAATCAGGTTGCGCAATTGTTGCGATGCACCACGTGGGAACCACGCGCTTTGTGTAAAATCTAAACATCTGTTTATGTCCGTAAACATACCACTGATTACAGTAACGAAAGCGCATTAATGTTGCGTAAATGTGCGCAGCTGCGACGCACTTTACGCACCACGTGGGAACCGGCCAGACTTTAACGTTTGTGTGGGTCAAACCATACAGCTAATCTGCGATGGAGGCTACACTTTTCACTCTTTAAACCATTGAATATAACAAGAAAAAGAGAGAGGGAAAAAACGTCTGAGGCGATTCTTACACAACAACTGTTGTACAACAGTCCTTGAAATGCAACTTGTGGGACAAAATGGCTGTTAATTAATAATTTCATTAAATCATGAATTTTATTTAAGTTTTACCACCAGAGAAAACAAACATGCCACTTTCAAGTAATCCTGAATTAGTATTTATGTATCCAACGTAAGGTTGGCGTTTGGTAGCTGCCTGAGATCTTACCTCAGATCAAGACCTATTGCTTATATTATACATTTCTTGACCCCTCTTAAAGTAGGTATAACTATGCATGTAACCTGTTCATTAGCTATCAATACCAGACTTTTAAACATGAATTAAACCCAAATAGTAAGGATACACAACTAATTTCATGAATGGGAGAAAAGCCATACATTAGCCTAAATATTTTGTAGCTAAGCAGTTTTTCCAATGCTCTGTTTCTACACAATTTAAAGGGATAGTTCGCCCATTAATTACTCACCCTCATGTCGTTCCAAAGACCTTCGTTCATCTTCAGGACACAAATTAAGCCTTGATCATGTAAGGACCCTTGCTGTCTATGGGAGGGTCAGACAGCTCTCAGTATGCATCAAAAATATCTTAATTTGTGTTCTGAAGATGAACAAAGGTTTTACAGGTTTGGAACGACATGAGAGTAAGTAATTAATGACAGAATTTTCATTTTTGGGTGAACTATCCCTTTAAGTAGCAGTAAAAAAGTAGCAGGTTCACCTCACTTTCCTCAAAAATGTCCTCCTTCAGTGAATAATGCCATTAAAATGGAAATAAAATAACGACATGATTTCTATTTAGTCAAATTGGCTCACCTGAGTGGGTGTGTACAGTACATTCGAACACTGATATTTACGTCTCCCGTATTGTAAATTTTACACAATGAAAGCACTTTGTTACCCTGTAAATTTCAAGTCTCTACAGCATGCTGCCTAAATCAGAGTAATTCATTACAGACACATACTTCAATATTTTGAGTGAAGCAGAACATTTTAGTTGCTTGAATTATAAAAGGCTTAAACTAGTGATTGTACAATGTGGCGTTTCAGTAGTGAGGTTCACAGTCCTCTACGAGACTGTCGGTGATGTAGTTGATCTTCAGTAGTTGCTGGTAGTACTGCTTCTCTACTGCTGTGTTCACTGTCCAGCCCACCACCTCTACGCCTCGGGCTGCCCAGTACTGCACATAGTCCCTATGAAAAAAAAAAAAAACAGTGACCATTTTAAAGTGCAATACACTCCTATGCTGTAGATGGCGCTGATGATTAGATCAGCTTTGAATGTTCTTATACAGATACATAGTCAGATTCACTTGTTCTTGACTTTTGACTTTTTTTTTTCTTACAAAAATGCATTTATTGTATAGAGTGCTGCTGGAATGAGTCGTAAAACCCAGAAACGAATTAGCATTTTAGCACTTCCCGTTCCATTGTCCTGAAGTCTTTTTTTTTTATGGTTTCGATTAAATGCCCGAAATAAGGTTTGTGGTGAACGCAAGCTCAAGACATAGACATATTTTATTCTATGACATAAAAAAAACATCAGTAATACCCCACTTACATTTTTAAAGCTTTTAGGTGTCTTTAAAAAGGCTGTTGGTAACAATAGCTAAATGGGACTACAGAGATTGTCAAGGATATTAAATGTCATCACACTGAACAGGTGTGCTCTTAAACTATTCTAACTCAAACATGGTGGTGACGTTGAAGTCATGTGTCCATGGTGTAGTTCGTTTATAGCGTATATTTAGCTTTTTACTTCTGGCGAATGTAAATGGGCTTCACAAGTCAGAAAAGCTGTTTTCTTTTGTAAAGATTAACATTATGAACAAAACGTGTAAGTATCATTAACTTTTGTTGGCCAGAGAGCGTATTTTCTGCAATAATCCAATGGAAAGCCAAAAAGCCAATGGAAACATCCTACTGGATTTTTGTCAATGGAACCAGGTGAATTTTCTGGTTTCTTCTAACTTTGAGGTACAAAAATTATGTAATTCCTGCAGCTCTCTATTTAAATAGCATTTGACAAAATCTAACAGCACCAATAAGACAATAATACCAAGAAACAAAATTAAAACATTTACGGAAAAAAATGTGACTGGTACTGGTAAACTTGCCAAGACATTACATGCATCCCAATTTGTGCTCATAAAGGGAAAGTTCACCCAAAAATGAAAATTCTGTTATTAATTACCCGTCCTCATGTCGTTCCAAACCGTAAGACCGTCGTTCATCTTCGGAACACAAATTAAGATATTTTTGATGAAATCCGAGAGCTTTTCTGACAACTGGCACGATCAAGGCCCAGAAACGTAGCAAGGACATAATTAAAATGGTCCAAGTGACAGCAGTGGTTCTACCATTATTTTATGACGCTACGAGAATACTTTTTGTGCGTAAAAAAAACCCCAAAATAACGACTTTATTTAAAAATTCTTCTCCCGCGATTTACCAGTTCCGCCATTACGGAGAGTACCTTGGCGCATGTGCATGCTTTCCTCTACACTATTCATTATTCTCGTAGCTTCGTAAAATTACAGTTGAACCAGTGATGTCACAGACTATATTTTAACGATGTCCTTACTACCTTTCTGAGCCTTGACCGTGCCCTTGCTGTCTATACAGGGGCAGAAAGCTCTCAGATTTCATCAAAAATATCTTAATTTGTGTTCCAAAGATAAATGAAGGTCTTACGGGTTTGGAACGACATGAGGGTGAGTAATTAATGAGTAATAACTATCCCTTTAAGCACTGTTCTCTTTTGTTTTTAGTACAAATAGTGTGATTAGTGTGTTCACACAGAAAATTCCAAAAAGAAAAATGGAATGTTAGACACTGTTGCAGCTTTAAGAATGTAGCGGAGGGGGACGGGCTATTAGACCGCGATTATAAATGACAAAATAACCTTACGAAATTCAAACACTACATGGTTGAGTACATAGTGTATAGTGCGTCATTTGGTATGCAACTAATGTTAAGGTGTTGTGGCTGGTTTCCAGGGTGTTGCTATGCTATTACAGAGGTGTTCTGAGTGGTTTTTAGAGTGTTGTTATGGGACATCAAGCTTGTCTTTGATATTCTGGATACTAGATATGGCTCATGTTCCTCCTATGTTTATTTTTTAGTCTTTATCACCCGCCAGGCAGGAATCTATATTTAAGATGAGTTGTAGTCCACTAGACAGGAGAAATGAGAAAAAAAAAGCATAATGAAAGTTAATGTGCACTGTCGTGCTCCAAAATTACCAAACAGTCCATATGACTCCCTAATCCTAAGTATATACAATAATATGATGCCTGAAAGCGCTAACAACCACTGAAGTCCCACCAGTAGCATTTAAGAGAGGATTAAGAGAATCAAAGTGTTAAGGGCCGTTCACACAGAACGCATATTTGCATCTAAAAACATGAGACGCAGTGCTTGGGAATGGTTTTTAAAAAAGCGCAGCACAGAATGCCTCCTCTGCCATGTTGCTGTCAAATAAAACAGATGCCATGCCAAATTGCTACTGTAAACAAAAGCTTGCAACGCTTGCCCCGCCTCCAGGGTCTTCTTAATGGGTCCACTGTTTTTGAATTGACATTGATGAGTGGCGCGGCTTGTAAAAGTTTAAATTCTTTTAACTTGACACGGCGTCTTAAAAATGTCGGCGTCATTTGCAAAAGACTTGAGCGCAACGGTCACCGTCTAGCATGTGTTTACATAGAAAAACAATTGAAAAGTAGCACATTGGTAACATATTTTATGTGAACGGCCCCTTAAGGCCTGTTCACAACAAGAATGCTAACTATAAAGATAACTATATTAGTGTCCACACCAGCGGACAATATCGTGTTTATTTTAAGCTCACGCACGCTGCCTCTTTAGATTCTCAAGCTCGTTATAGCAGGATTGATTCTGATTGGCTGTAAATGGTTTTATCGTTCCTCAGCTCGAAAAAAATATTTCTGAAAGTGATTCCAATGATATCGTTTCTCTGTGCCTTTATCGTTATAGCTGTGGTGCGGACTCTGCTATTCTTTAATATTGAGAACAAGTTTTAGAACTATATCTTTATTGTTGTCTTTTTAGTTTTCACTCTTGGTGTGAACAGGCCTTTAAGGTTGTGTAGCAGTGGTCAAGGAGAACGGTCAGTGCTTTAAACACAACCAAACAGCGGTCACTTTCAATACAACTCCCATTTCAGCGGTTACATGCAGCAGTTGCTTTTCTGTAACTGACAGACGTGCAATTTATTTTAGGACCTATGGTAGGTGTGTTAAACACCTTACAGTAATGTAGTACACATAATGACATGGCCTCACAATGATAATCTAAAAATAGCAATAATGACATGTTGACTTACGCCGAGATGAAGTTCTTCTGCACCAGGAAAGCGGAGACTCCGCACAGGTTCCACAGCAGGTGATGATGGGCCCAATCCAGGAGCACATCCAACACCTGCATCCAGTGGTGTTTCCACGCAGATGAGAACCGCGGCGTCCCGTCCCCAAAACGACTCAGACTCCATGGCCGATGGGTCAATGCGGTCACCACATTAGGATCCGCCTGCCGCATCTGGAAAAGGTCAGCCAATACAACTTTATACTTGTGTAGAATTGTGTAGGAAATTCAGGTACCATCAAATTCAATCAGACGGGATTATGTTACCCTATAGATGACTTTGGGCTCAAATGAGCAGACGATGCTTGTGTTGTAGAGCACTGGATACTTCCGGAATAATTCTTTCAGTGCTGCAGCTGCCTATGGACAACAGATACATGAAGGCATTAACATTCTGGTCTCCTTATGCAAGAATCATTAAAGTTCTTGCTAAGCAAGAATCTGTGGATCAAGATTGTGGTGCACAGAAACAGTCCCACCAACAATGGACTCAAAGTAAGTTTTGACAGTTGATGGTACCTCATCTGGATGACCTTTGACGTCAAAGTAGATGGTCAACTGGTGCTTGATGCATTCCTCTACTGCCTCCTGCAGCGTTGGAACCTTCTCACCTCGGAAACGGTCACTGCTCGCAACCAACAAAAACAAACCACCTGTTGTCTTTAACTTGGTCTTGCTTAATTACACTCTATGCATGAAACGAGGCTGTCTTTCTTCCCGTCTAACCTGAATCTGTGTTTGGCCGCTGCGTCCAGTTTGCGCAGTTCAGAGAAGAGCAGCTTGCTCAGTGGTCCTGATCCATTTGTGGTTCGGTCAACGGTTTCATCGTGCATCAGTATGGGAACCCCATCAGCTGTGAACTCCAGGTCCAGCTCCACACCCGTGGCTCCATTCTCACTCGCCTTTCAGTTAGAAATGAGTCATTATAAGAGGAAGTAACCAGTGCTTGGTGTAAGAAATCATACCACAAAACCAAAGTTAATGCAATGCTTTCACAATGTGCGAAAGATACAAGAAATGAGATTTTGAGGTTAAAGAACATGTGATGGTGATTTAAAAAAAAAATAAAACTAAAGCAGACATAATATTTTCAGTGTGCAGTAAAAGAATATACAGGCAAACCAAAAATTATTCAGACAACAGATATAATTTGATATTTTTTTTTAATAGTGGGTGCAGGACACTATAGTTCATTTATGTAAAAGAGGATAGCAAAATAAAGTAAACTGACATATTATACCCAAAAATTCTTTGTACAGTGTATAAAATTGTATTTTTGTATTTTGTAAATTGAATACCAGTAAAATTGATTAAAATATGGGACAAAAAATTTGATTTGACACTTTGACCTGACCATGTTTTGTTACATTTCTATCAAAGTTATCTGACATTATCAAGATGAATTTGTTCTGATACAGTTTAACTCTGAGTTCTCGTCATATTTTATTACCATTTTCTAATCGTGCGAATTAAACTGTGATAATGTGAGAAATATTGAAGGTGTCTGAATAAATTTTGGTTTGACTATACATTAAATACTTAAATGGAGCAAATGGTTATCCCCTCCATTCATTGGCAAAGAGTTTAAACGTTTTTTTAAACGCGAGAGGCAAGTTAGGAATGGCAAAAAAATAAAATAAAAAAATTAAAATAAGTTACAAATAAATTAATTTAAAAAAAAACCCTACAAAGTCTAGATACACATTTAAAAAAAAAATTAAAGCCTTTTTAGCTACTCGGTTCATCTCACAGAAATATAGAATCTATATGTAAATGCAACATATTTTATAGAACTTATATAAATTATACTCCTGTACGTTGCTTTGGGGGAAAACATCATCTGCTAAATGAATACATGTAAATTTTGTTTTATAAATAATCTAAATAATATAATAGGCCTATCTGCATGTATATTTGCATTGCCACACTCCGGCTTTCGGTTCATCACGAGTCGGACATGTTTGAAAGAAACGACCCTCTGTTCAATCAGCCAATGAACAGCTACATTTGATTCATTAGAAACTCATTCACTTGCACAAGCTGAACACATTCACTGAAAAGATCCGACTCAAAAGAACATCGCTCCTTGATACTTGTATCACTTTATGTGTGGTCTTTAAAAATAAGCACACAGTTGCTTAAATTGCTACATGCAATTAACATTAAGTTGCTAAATGAATACTGCTACAAGAAGAAGAAAAAAATAACATTAAAGAAAGCAGCATAATGATGTGCTCACTGCCCGAATAGCAGCTATAGTGTTCTCTGGGGCGTCGTGTCCTCCACCGCGGTGCGCCACCGCTGACACGCCGCTCGGCGACACTCTCGAGCCGGCCCGAAGCACCTGTCTGGCCCGGCTGGAGGGCACCTGGGGGAACCGGAACATCACCAGAAAGAGGTAGAGAGAGGCCGTGAGCACCGTGGGCCAGACGGCGCTTCTGGTTCCCAGCAGAACCACGACGAAGACCACCGACAACAGCGTGAATTCATCTCCTAACTGAAGCATGGTGAGAAAACGAGCCTACAAGCGCTTTTACTGCAACTAATCGATCGGTGATCAATGAACATGAAGGATCAGCGGTATTACACTCGATCTAAACCAGCGTCGCTGCGTTCAGATGGAATCCGCATCGCGAAGGTCATCAAAATGTTCACACTGGAGTGTTCAATCTTGAGTCATTCATTGCCACACAGCTGTGTCACAAACCTGCTTGCATTAATGAACTGGCATGAAAATATGTATTAATGACATCACGCGACAGTGCTTGCGTGACCAGTTTGACTGCTGACCTCAGCACAGTAAACGGCATTAAATGATATTAATGACATCCTAAATGAATGCATGTAAACTGCGTGTCGTATCGTGCCGATAACTTGTTTAACCTTGATGAACAAAGGGCGCAAGATCTCTAAAATATAATAAATATCCGATGCGATGGGTGGAAACTTCCTACTATAGAAAATAACAACTTGACTATGACATAAAAGTTCCTGTGTTTAAATGGTTTTGGTTAGGTCTAATATAAGTAATTTAACAGATAAACAGTTATTTTATTATTAGTTTTTTAAACTATTATTTTAAATTTGAAAACATTTTACATATAAAATCATTTTATTGCAATAACAACTCAGACTTTTATTTTGAAGTGTCCAGCTTCACAGAAGCACTGCGCGAGGCTCTGAAATTGTCTGGAGATGGTAAGTGCGTTCAAAACTGCATAAATTGCTAATTTTAATACATTTTATTAACTTATTTTGGTCATTTGTTTTTTTTGTATTTTCTTTGCTATTATTATATCTTAGTTGCCTAGAACACGAGTTGCAAATACCTGAGTTCATACAAGGATTGCCCTTGACATTTATTTAAAGACCGTATTTAAAGAATGAGAGAAAATAAAAAATAAATGAAAAAAAAACAATTTCTTATTTTATTTAATTTTATAATTTATTATTTTATTTATTTATTTATTTTTGCATTTCATAAATATATTAAAGTTATTTTATTGCAATAACAACACAATGACCTTTATTTTGAAGTTCCACTGACTAACTTTTTATTATGTTCAGCTTCAGCACTGCGCGATGCCTGGCCTGAACTTGTGTGGAGATGGTAAGTGGCTTCAAAACTACATAAATTGTTGATATTGATACATTTTATTGTGTTATTTTACCATATTTGGCGTATTTTCTTTTTTTACCGAATATTTAGCAGCCTGAAACACTATCGCAAATATCCTCAGTCTGATAAGGATTGCCCTTGATAGCCAGTATCTTACTCTAATTGTACCCACAGGATAAACGTGGTAAGTTTTTTTTATTATTATTATTATTATTATTTAAGAAAGTGTGCTATATTATCAAGTTTATTATTTATTAGAGCCATAAAGTCAATTTTAAACGTTTGTCCTTTTAATAACTATTGTTACCATGGTTACTGTCTCCTCAGATGATGTCAGCACGCCTGATTCGTATTTCCCGTCTTCCTCTAAATGGGTGCCAGTGTCATCGTGCAGGACTCATTTCAAACACTCATGTGAAATACAGCAGAGACCTGGCGCCCTTGGGTCGACGGATGCCCATTACATTCACAAACACCCTTCAGATCCAGGCTGTGTCATTCTGTTCTGACCTTGCCTCGAGGAAATACAGTCTAATCTATGCTTTTCCAGCTATCAAAGGCCTGCGGGCTCTTTCTAGACTCAAACTGATGCAGACGGGCATCACTGTCGTCTTACTGCCCACTGTGTATTACCTCTACCTGCAGGGACAGGCGTCAGTAATGCTGCTGAGTTACACCACAGGCATAGCTGCGTTTGCTGGGATCATGCTGTACTCCATAAGCCACTACGTCAGACGAGTGGTGGGCATGATGTATCTGGATTCAACGCAGACCGTCTTTAAGGTGTCGCACCTGAGCTTCTGGGGTCACAGACGGGACATTTATGTGCCTGTGTCAGATGTCATGACTCTGGGAGATTCAGGGGATACCAAAGGAGAACCGATCCTGCGTTTAAAGCGCTACAGCCGTTCTGGTACAATGTACTTCTCTACCAGACTGGGACGAGTGGTGGATAAAAATGCTTTTGAGAAGGTTTTTGGGAGTTTGTCGTGAATTTACTTTCTCTTGTTTTTTTCATGTTGTGTCATACGCCACTGGGTATTGTTTTATAATTTAAAAGTCAGTGACAAATAAAGATAATAAATAAAGATAAAGTTTTTATTTCACATAATTCATGGAAAATGTTAAAAAAGTGGTTCAGAGATTATGTTTTGATGTACTTTTCTAGGCCCACCCAGAAGTTAGCATCACCCTGGTTCCCTCACAAAAAAAAAAAAAAAACCTAGTATTACTTTTCCACTGGTATGTGGATTGCTGCAGAAAACACACTACCAGTCAAAAGTTTTGAACAGTAAGATTTAATGTTTTTTAAATTAGTCTCTTCTGCTCACCAAGCCTGCATTTATTTGATCCAAAGTACAGCAAATATTTTTACTATTTAAAACAACTGTTTTCTATGTGAATATATTGTGAAATGTAATTTATTCCTGTGATCAAAGCTGAATTTTCAGCATCATTACTCCGGTCTTCAGAATCACATGATCCTTCAGAAATCATTCTAATATGCTGATTTGCTGTTCAGAAACATTTTTTT
Organism: Spinibarbus caldwelli; assembly: GCA_039654775.1. Lineage (NCBI taxonomy): Eukaryota > Metazoa > Chordata > Actinopteri > Cypriniformes > Cyprinidae > Spinibarbus > Spinibarbus caldwelli. The sequence continues at coordinate 15,081,642 of CM077231.1, forward strand.
TTTTATTATTATCAATATTTAAAACAGTTGAGTACATTTTTTTTTTTTTTTTCAGGATTCTTTGATGAATAGAAAGATCCAAAGATCAGCATTTATCTGAAATAAAAAGCTTTTGTAACATTATACACTACACCATTCAAAAGGTTGGAGTCAGTATTTTATTTATTTATTTATTTATTTATTTTGAGAAATTATAGAAATTAATACTTTTATTTAGCAAGGATGCTTTAAATTGATCAAAAGTGATGATAAAGACATTTATAATGTTACAAAAGATTTCTATTTCAGATAAATGCTGTTCTTCTGAACTTTCTATTCAAAGAAACCTGAAAAAATTCTACTCAGCTGTTTTCAATATAATATCCAGGCCAGAATCACCTGTACTGTGGACTGTCGAAGTAGCATCTTGACAAAATTACATGCATATGTCATGTTTCCACTCACCGCTAGACAGAAAATGAGAGAAGCAGTTGAGTAAAAACAAAACATTTTAAATTTACATAAAATAAAACTATATATTCAGAAATATAGTGTCGCTAACAACTCATCCATCTTGGCTGCATAGTAGGGGTATTTACTGATGTCTCCACCCATATCCCCATGTGCATGAAAACCAATGTCCTGCACTTCGTCTTTTATATCTTTCCCAATCTCCTGCAACTCTGTGAATGCCTGATGAAGTACAAAAAATGCTATTACACAATGTTTTATGTACATAAATGTATATAACTTAATAATTCACCCAAAAATAAAGATTCGCTGAAAATGTACTCCCCCTCAGGCAATCTAAGATGTAGATGAGAGTGTTTTTCTTCATCAGTACAGATTTTTAGAAATGTAGCATTACATCACTTGCTCACCAATGGATCCTCTGCAGTGAATGGGTGCCGTCAGAATGAGAGTCCAAACAGCTGATAAAAACATTACAATAATTCACAAGTAATCCACACCACTCCAGTCCATCAGTTATTAACATCTTGAAAAGTGAAAAGCTGAATGTTTATAAGAAACAAAATCATTATTAAGGGGTTTTAGCTTTAAACCATTGCGCCTGACCAATATATGAGTCCTTAATCCATATTAATGTTTCCTCCAGTGAAAAAGTCCATCCTCTGTTGTCATTTCACATCAAACTCCATCGATATATTTGTTTAGAACTGTTTTAGACTGTTTTCAATTGTAAACGGTGTTTGATCTGTGCATATTTCTCACCTAATTCAGATGAGATGATTTTTTCTCTGGAGAAAGCAATATTATGAATTATTGATTATAGCCAGAAGCACCGCTCTGAAGTTAAAAACGTCTTCGTGATGAATTAATTACACACAGATTTTCACTTCACAAGATGTTAATTGATGGACTGGAGTGGTGTGGATTACTTGTGGATTGTTGTAATGTTTTTATCAGGTGTTTGGACTGTCATTCTGACGGCACCCATTCACTGCAGAGGATCCATTGATGAGCAAGTGATGTAATGCTAAATTTCTCCAAATCTGTTCTGATGATGAAACAAACTCATCTACTCATCTTGAATGGCCTAATGGTGAGTATATTTTTCTGCAAATTTTCATTAAAGAGTGAACTATTCCTTTAAAAGATCTGGAAGAAAAAAAAGAAAAGAAAAAGGAAGCCATATTTGATAATTCTCTTACATCCAAATTATATTTAAAAGCCAGGTTGGCTTCATCTAGCTGCTTCTTTTTGGTCTCAGCATCCACTTCCAGCTCATTCATCCGATTGCGGTACAGCCTCTTGAAGGCTGTAGGATTGTGGATGCCCTCAAAATGGTAGAAGTTCAGTCCCTCACCAGTAGAGGGCAGTTTTAGAGCCCGCTGAGCAACTTTCTTTAGAATCTGCCCTCCTGACAGGTCACCCATGTAGCGGGTCCAAGCGTGCGCAACCAAAAGAACCGGGTCGTCTCGACCCACCTTGTGAATGCGGTCCACGTAAGGCCGAGTGGCTGCTGAGCAGGAGATCTTGTTCTCCCACTCTTCACCATAGAGATACTCCAGGTCTTTGGCCAAGGCGTCTCACCGGTGAAACTCAGAGGGGAAATATAGTGGGGCAAACATGGGGTGGTCCTTGTTCTTCTCGATCTCCTCCTCAATGGCAGAATAAACTTAGTACAGGGCAGCTGTGCCAAGCTGGGGGACAAAATAGCACAAGAATGGTGGTCAAAACAAGATTGGCTCTTTTATGAAACCCTACAAGAGTCCATGAACAATAGACTCACCTTAAAAAGTTCTCGTTTGATTCGTCTCCTCAGGAAGTCCTTCACAAATGGCGAGTTCTCCGCTTTGTCATGAGACTCCTTGGTTCCAGTCGCCAACACTTCCGACAGGTCATCAGGACTGAGATTTATAAAGAGATTTATAAACAATTGTTTATGCTCTATACTGCCACCTATTGGCTGGGATGTAGAGTCACCTAATACTAGTCAAATTTTGCTAGCCAAATTTTAATAGCTAAGTTTTTAATGACACTGTAGAAATGCACTTGTATTTTAGTGTATGATGTCCAGTTTTTTTTTTTTTTCTCTGTAACAATTTACAAAGTCAGCAGTTGTAAGATGGCTAGCGTTTTGAAGGGCACCTATTATGCCTCTCTTTCACAAGATGTAATATAAGTTTTAGGTGTCCCCAGAATGTGTCTGTGACGTTTCAGCTCAAAATACCCCACAGATAATTTATTATATGAAAATGCCTATTTTGGGTGGAAGTAGAAACACGCTGTTTTCATGCATGTATCTTTAAATGAGCTGCTGCTCCCCACCCCCTTTTCCAGAATAGAGCTGTGCCTTTACAGCTTGTAACTCAGAAAATCTGCTGAAAAACATCTGTTTGGTTTTGATTATCATGTCTATGGTGAAATCATGCTTTTTAAAGCCATGTCAGTTTAAACTTCCGATATAAGGTTTTCTGAGCGCACACATCCGGAGCATGCGCACAGAAAGCGGCTGTGAGTACTGAACTATGTTCTCTTTCGTGTCTTATTGCACTTAAACTGTCAAATACACACAAGTTTATGTTAAAAACACACACACAGTCAGTTATGTCTGTGAAGGTAAACAGCTGGGAAAGAAATCGCAAAAACAAAATGGTGGCACCGTGGGTGGAAATGTGCAGGTTAAGGGGCGGTAATATTATAGTAAGATCCCCTTCCAACGTCACTAGAGGACCAAAATTTGAGCATCTCATTTTTTCACAAGCTTACAGAGAAAGGCTTACTAAAACAAAGTTACTGGGTTGTCCTTTTTCACGTTTTCTGGGTTGGTAGATGCACCGAGGACCCGATTATAGCACTATTAGATTTTCATATGTCCCCTTTAAAACCTGAAAGTTGTGTGGTGTAATCCGACCTTAAATAGTACTTGTATTTCATTCTGAATAGATATTTCTGAACCACTGACTGCTGATGAGTCTTTATCCTCTGTGTGTAAACATACTTTTTGTCAAAAGTGCTATTAACTTTTTAATGTGGAGAAACTTAATGCACCCTCAAAACAAGTACATCCCGTACCTGTAAACATTATGACAGGCCTGTCAAGTCAGGACAAGGCCAATATGGATGCATTCTCGATAGCTTCTTAAGATTCATTTATAAAAGTGTTATTTATTAACAACACTGAAAGGTACCTGAGAGTATCATCATCGCTTTCAGTAAGCATGTCTTCTCCTCCATTAGATACTGCTGAATCTGCAGCCATCATGAACTTCTGCCTGTGTTTATGTCTGGTTCTCCTCTGCTTGATAAATAAAGGCAAGATGAAAAGACACGCTGAAAATGGGACGTCAATGAAAGTGTAGCCAACAACCAAGGCCAAATATGTTCTGTCAATAGTAATAAAGCACAATCATCGTCCTGTTTAGTGTCAGTCTTTATTGCGCAACTCGTATCCATTGTGACATTAGTCATGAGCGTCCAACAACAACAAACACTTTCGTGACAGTGGCTTTTGTTAGACAATCAGCACCTAGCTTAAGTTTATGTAGATAAATGACCTTTATTACAATAACTCGGATGCAGTATATACTATGTTTTGCTTTTAAATAAATTATTTGTCTTTTTAATTGAACGATTTTGACAAACTTGTGTGACAACTAACCACTGATTTGTATTATAGGCCTATCTGTATAGGTCAGAGCAACTAACCTATGAGTTGTGAGTTTTGTCTGCATCAAAAATTTCACAAAGGTCAAATATAATGATATAATACAAGTATGAGCCTTCTGTAACTTGTAAAACGCTTTGGATTAAAAAGTGTCTGCTAATGCGTAAAAGACAAAAAAAATAATGAACTGTCAATATAATATTATATTATATTATATAAGGTGTTTTATTTGAAACTGTAAGCGCGATTTCACTTTTCACCAATAGATGTCAGTAAAAAATAGTTAATCAAATCAAGCAGCGGGCACTAAAACTGTAAAAAAAACAAACACCTGTACTGTAGACATGCAGTAGATTTAATTCATTGAGGTTTGTTGGTGGTCTTTTTTGACTTTCTTTGCCCAGAACACTTTAACAGCGTTGAAACCACTCAACCTCAGTTTTATCGTGTTCTGGTAAAGTCAGGCCTACTCCAGCATGGTGTCGGTGAGTTTTGTATACTGGCAAGCAGCACTGACATTTTCTTCAGAAAACGTACAAATCTATTACTTTTTCTTTTAGCTGTGAGGCAAAAATGCAACTTTTGACCACAAATCCTTAGTAAAACAGTATCTGCTGTTAACAACTTCTCAGAACGCACAAAGGCCCATAGCTTTATGATCTTAATGGTTCTCTAGTAAACCAAATATATTTTTATAACAGTGAAAAAGCTTCCACTCATGTAGGAAGCACACATGCCAGACGCATTTGTCATCTTTTATCAGCAATATAGGCCTACTACATCATCAGGAAGTCATGTTTTCCCAAAGCGTATAGCGTTAGTACTTCCCGCTGTTTATGGAGAATGTCAATGTGTTCTTAGTAATAAGGGAGCAGCCTGCCATGTGTTTGATTGAGCATGTGTGACCTGCACATAAAGATACAATACCATTATAATACACCTTAGATTGGACCACCAGACAAGCCGCTCCACTTAAACAAAGGAACAAAGACGTTTTCCCTCTCCAAAACGTCCGAGTATTGAAAAGACCTTTGGCACCTTCATAGCTCTTTTATGTCTTGAAGTGCTCCCGAAGCCTAATTTGACTTTATTTTGTGCTCCCCATGATGACCGCCCACCTCTGTGTTTATTAGGGAAGAGCTTCCTAAGATCAACAATATTGCTTTGGCCTTGACTTCACCACTGTGCTATTTTATATTCAATGTGAGTTCCTTTGTTTATATGCATATTTCGGACTCCAGAGTGATTATCACCGCGGGCTCAATTCCTGGACACGTATCACAGGAGTATACTTTAAGTCGATAATAGTGCCGGTGACTTCACTCTGATCAATTGTTAGTCTGCGGTTGAGTCGTCGAGGCTCAAATGTGTCATCCAGATATTTTGCCCTCACATTGTTTTGTAGCCTGAATATTTTTGGCACTGCAATTTCAAGTCCTGTTTTATGAAAGGAGAACCTTCCTGTCTGTTAGGATTTCCCCTTGTTTTCTCCAATGAACAGTTTAAGTAAAGTAATCAACAAGGGTGTGACAAACCTGTGGAGCATTTACTTTCGGAAAAACAGCCTGAACCTATTACAAGCGCTGACCTTGTTGAAAAAGAAGCAGTTTTAGGTGATTTAAGCAGATTTGGATGTTCTACCAGTCTGGTCAAGCTGATGTTCATCTGATTTTGGCCGCATTTACATTACGTGGTTCTAGTGAGTCAATTGCAATTTGGCACATCCTATATGGCACAGATCGGATATGACCATGAACTTGGAAGCAGGAAAAAAGCACATGGATTCAGATATTCTCAGATTGGTTTCAGGGCTAATTCATATGTGGAAATAAATCAGATATGAATCTGATATGTGCATTTGTGTCTGCTATGTAAGTGGACACATCAGATATTCCCCTGTCGATATACGCCAATGAAAAAAAGCAATGGTGATGACTGACATCAACTCAGGTTGATAGTTTTTCACGGTTTCCTATGGAATTGGGCTGTTTTTACACTGCTGCCGTGGGTTGTTGTTTAGTTTGCAGGTTAAAGCGATCTCCTCCTCCCCCTGGAATGCAATTTTAAGGAAGAAAAAAAAACATAGCTGGGCTAGTTTTGATTATCAATTGGGTCAGTATGTCTACCTTGGGTTGTTTTGCCAGTGTATGTAGATATTGGATATGGGTCACATTTAAAAGAAAATGCAAGATAGTCAACATCAAGGGGAACTGGGCATTGAGAGTCTCTGTGACATTGTAAATGTGGCCTTATTTGGCCTTACCAGCTGACAAGTGCCCCTAACTCCTTTACAACCAGAAAACTACACCAGAAAACTACCTTAGGATGGTTTAAGATGGAAAACAGGTGATAAATGTGAATATTTTAGTATCTATCTATCTGCCTGACTAGTTTGTTGTTATATAGGAGCCATATATGGTGCAGAATTTAAAAATGTATAATTTTTATAAAGTTAACTTTTGGGTCTACCCCTGAGATATTTTTGTAAATTTTCATTGTTCATTATGGGTCAGTGGGATTTGTCACCTGTTTTGTTGTCCAATCATTTAGAAAATAAGCTACATAGTAAACAAGCCACATGATTTCGAGTACCATTATTTAGGTTTGCAGGATGAGCTCCATTCATAAATTTGAGGTTAGTGGTTTGTTCAAATCTGTAAGTATTAGCAGTTGTTATAGTGATGCTAGCCTTTGCAAACACCACCAAATAGGTGATAATGCATAAAATATGGTTTACAGTAGTGCCTTTAGTGCAGCATTGATTTAGCACAGCAGAGTCTGAACGAGTCTCTGTGACAGTAAATCCAGCGAGTTTTTCTCCTCCAGACGTCCAAGGGAAGAGTCTTTGGGTCACCTGCACCATGAATCACATGTTGACGAGAGCCTGCTGTGTCTCTCCGCTGGACTATAATTAGAAACATGCCTCGTGCTGCGCGGAGGAAACATTTTGGATAACAAAGAAAGGAAAGTGTTTGCATCAGGCAGGCATGTACCGTGATTGCAGCTTGGCATTTCTTCTTGGACATCCCTCGTTCCCTCATTACCACACACAGGTGAGGGGCAAAGAGTGGAGGCCTCGAGGGGCACACAAACTCCAACTCCTCGTTGACTAACGATGAATAATCCGTGACTGAATCGCGCAAACAAGACTTACACACCAAGACACCATTCATGTATTGTGTAGCATATGATTGAGAAGCCATTAATAATGTGTACTGGACATTTGGAGGGTTTCTAAACATTTGTGTTGGCTTCACTGCTTGCTTTACTTAAATATACAAGGCCCGTAATCGCAGGTGGGAAATGGAAATGGTTCTTAGATAGGATTTTACAGTTTCCCCCAAGATACAGAGATTGTATTGTGACACGCATGCGAGGCAACGAATGACTCTCAAGGGTGGATCGGGTTATGAACTGGGTAAAAACAGCTCCTGCTGACAGCTTTCATGCACAAACTTTTCCCTGAGCCCTGCTGAACACCAGATGTACTGTACGGACATATATCAACTATGAGTAACAGAATATACCGCAAATGAAAATAAAGGTTTCCGAACTGTCATAGACACCTGCAATCGTCTTTAGTCATTCTTGAAAAAGATCCGATCTGTCATCTTTGATGAGTGTCATAGTAACAATGGATAGCGGTTATAAATTTATACCTACTTTGTCTTATACTTATACTTATACCCATATGCTGGAATTATAGTAGATATCCAGATGATGCACAAGTTTGTAAATCTTACGAATCTATCTGTCCGTCCTGTAGTAATTGGCACCAAGATGTTTGCAGCAGATCCTGCAAGGTGCAAGGTGGATCCTGTATGAATCTGTTTTACAGCCAGGCTGCGTTTACACTTGGCATTAACATGCGATCTCCGTGATCTGATCAAGCAGATCGGATCATCAGTCAATCAGGACACAGCGCATTTACACTTGGCAACTGGATAACCGATTGGATCTGTCTTTTCTGCGCAATATTTAAACAAGTCAGCAGAGGATGGCCCTGGTGTAAAGTCGACCTGAAGTGGTGGGTTTTCTGTTGAAAAACCATATTCAGTCGCCGGACATTTTACATTCAAATTAAGTGTACGAGTCTCACTAGTGCTCCACAGCCTGGTGTTCCTCGTCTTTCTTCTAACAGTTCGGGAGAGAGGGGGCGTGGTTTTGCGTGACGTTGACCTGCGAATGCAGACACGATGGCTGGATTGCATTAACATTACACTGAGATCCGATCACAATGCATCCTCGACTACCTCTGAACCAGGACACGCTAACGCTGATTGGATAACATTCCTATCAGAAGTGCGTTTACACGTGTCTTTTTAATGTGTATGTTGACAACATCATGATACAGGTCACATGTTAATGCCAAGTGTAAACGCAGCCATAGACGCTCAATCGGATTGAGATTTGGGGAATTTGGAAGCCAGGGCAACACCTTAAATTCTTAGCCGTGTTGCTCAAACTGTTCCTGTAAAATTTTTGCAGTGTGGCAAAGTGCATTATCCTGTTGAAAGAATCAGGGAATACCACTGCCATGGAGGAGTGTACATGGTCTGTAACAATCTTTAGATAGGTGGTACATGTCAAAGTAGCGTCCACATGAATGCCAGGACCCAAGATTTCCCAGCAGAACATTGTCTAGAACAGGGGCCCTCAACTCTGGACCTCGAGATCCACTTTCCTGGAAAGTTTAGCTCCAACCCTAATCAAACACACCTGAACAAGCTAATCAAGGGCTGCCTCCACAAACCTAGGCAGCAGGCAATGACTTTGCTAGCAGCGTTTTTGCACGAAGGCATCTCATGAAACTGATTTCGGACAGGCAGTTTAATGATCTGCAACAAAATAGAATGAGTTTTGGTGATAACTAAACTAATATTTAATTACTATAATACTGATTTCTCGTTAGAAATAACATCAAAAGTGCAAAAAATTAGACAGAAATACACATTTATACACAAACTGACCACCAAACGCAACTTTCAGATGCCATCTTTATTTTTTACCTCCAGTATCACGGAATGGAACGCACAGCTTCGTGGGATATCAAAGGCAGCGAAGGATACATCTATGCTGTCTTCAAAAATCGATCAGATGAAGGTATCTCATGAGATAGGAAGTTAAGCTGATACTGGATTTAGACGAGCCTTGATGCTTCCTACCGTGGAATGCGTCCTCCAAAGGCAGCATTTTTCAGTTTTCGAATGCAGCCAAGGACATCAGGATTACTACAAAGTTGCAGGTAGGTGTGTTTAATCAAGGTTGGAGCTAATCTCTGCAGGAAAGTGGATTTTGAGGTCCAGAGTTGAGGACCCCTGCTCTAGAGCATAACTCTGCCTCCGCCAGCCTGTCTTCTTCCCATAGGGCTTCCTGCTGCCATCTCGTCCCCAGATAAACGATACACATGTACCTGACCATCCACCTGATCTAAACATGATTCATCAGACTAGATAAAATTCTTCTATTGCTCCACTGTAGGCGCTTTCGGCGGTGGGCTGGGGTGTGTTCTGAAACCTTTCTATCATGGCAATCATTTTGAGCTACACTAGCTCTTCTGTGTGTTTGGACCAGGTGACTAGTCTTCGATCTCCATGTGCATCAATGAGTCTTGGGCACCCTGACGCCGGTTCACTGGTATTCCTTCCTTGCACCACTTTTGGTAGGTACCAACCACTGCATACTGGGAACACCCCAGATGACTTTTGGGACCAAGACTCGACTCTTTACATTTTGACGTCAGACACATTTGTCTCTAGTCACTTAGGTTTTTCACTTGGCCATTTTTCCTGCTTCCAACACTTGAAGTTCAAGAACTGAATGTTCACTTGCTGTCTAATATATCCCATCCCTTGACAACTGTCATTGTAACAATATAATGTTATTCACTTCACCTGTCAGTGGATTTAATGTTGTGGCTGATCAGTGTATATGTCAAATAATTAAAATATAATTGAATTTCTTTTTTATATTAATAAGCTTTCATGATATTCTATTCAAAGCTGTTTAGTTTTGATATTTTCTAAGTGTCTTACACGTATTGTTCTGGACATAAGACATAATACATGGGACTGTTAGAGAATAACAAGCTAAGCTTTTCATTCTCTGAGTCAGTGTTTTTTCCAGTAATAGTACTCTGTGTGCTGATATTTTCACTAAATGAGCAAAGCTAGACATCTCCATACAATAGACAATGGACAGTTGTCATTTGGGGAGTTATTGTTTAACATGCCAAACGTCTGTTAAATTGATTTTTGGAGTTCATATAGTCTCCTGTTTGAACTGTTACCATTTTTTTCCCTCGCATTTTCACTTGGGAGTCATCCTTTATGAATCCAAGACCACTAGTTTTGAGAATCCTCAGCAGAACTTTTTTTCCCTTCTATTTTTCTCTCTTTTTTTCCATTCTGAATGTATCTCTCTCATTCTTTTTCATGGAAGAATGATCTTAAAGATAGAAACTGCCCTATTTGGTAGAAATTTCCCTATTTGGTCTGGTTTAAATATATTTCATATACTTACTCAAAACTTAATTCACCCTTATATGGCTAATTAACTGTCTTATATTGGTTTGATAAATAGGAGCATTCAGAAGAGACACAGAGATCTTATGAGAACTCCAGTCATAAATGTTCATGTTTGTAGATTAATAGAATTGTATACTGAAGCTTGAGACAGTATACTGAATGTTGTCTGCTATTTATTCATATAATTTATAGTAAGTTTCCATATAGTAAAATTAGGTATTATGAACTAATAATGAACTGTATTTTTGTGTGTTTATATATATTTCATAATGCATTGAAAACGTAATGAAACTGTAAATAATGTAAACCATGTAATTTAATGCATTATGCATTAATGATAACAAATTTGAACCATTGGATAATGTCAATGTCAGCTTTTAATTGTTATAAAAATGTATTAGTATATGCAGAAAAAAAATGTGAATGATATATTAACCCAAGGTTAATACATTCTATAAAAAGTATTGTTTATTGTTGGTTCATGTTATCAAACTAAGTGTCAAACCTGGCGTGATGCATTAGGACATTCTGACAAATTTCTACTTTTTGCATGATGAAAAAAAAAAAGTTAGAAAGACATAAGAGTGGGAAAATGAAGACCGACATTTCTTTTTTCACCCAGCTATCCTTTTAAACTTGCAGATCACCAAATCTTTGGTGATCACAGGTCTGTTCTCAAGGCCGGATAAATGCATCAAACTGTATGTCTGAATAGCTCCGGCCCAGGCCTCTGTCCCAGCAGGGGGTTCATAGTGAATACACCCAGCTCGGCTCAGATTGTTCTGTACACATATGTGCACACAGACACACACACACATACATATGACCTCTATTGCAATTTACATGGTTCCTGTTACCCCGTTCCTTGACTCCCTCGATCTGCTTCTCTAAGTCTGTAATCTGACATTAACATGGTTTATGGCGATAAAGTTGATTTGTTGTGTTGTGTTTGGCAGCTGATTTCAGATAGCAGGTCTCAGGGAGTAGGTGATCCGGGTTCCCTGTGAATAAACGAGCCACAGAGGGCCAGTTATAGACCATTACAAGAACTGTATGGGACCAAGGACAAAGCCCTGGGGGATTCCTGCTACACATACCATTAGCACAATATACAGCATTGGAAACAATTGTTTATTCATAGATGGTCTGTCTGCAGACTCAAACATAAATTATGACACGGATCCATTGTGTGGTCCACTGATTGTGTTGCCAGTAATGCACAACTGCTGCTAAACACGGTTCTCAAAAAAGCAGTGAATGTGTGTTCAGATTTGAATGCACATATTTTTGTGCTGAGTCTGACTGACATTTCTGTGCAAAGAATTGTCGCTGAACATGAGTATGCATGTAAACATGTTTGTCGTCATCTATAAGGGTGTGTGCTGTCATGTGTTTGGCATTTCTTTAATATTTTAAATTGGCTTTTATTTATATATATATATATATATATATATATATATATATATATATATTTTTTTTTAAGGCAACATTTCTAATTTTCTTTTAGTGTAAATTTTTATCTAATATTTATATTTTATTCCAGTTTTATTTCGGTTAAAAATGTTTTTAATAGTTCAGTGGTTTTAGTTAACTTTAATAACTTTGGTGGGTAGAGCCACAGGTCTTATTGTAATTTTCAACTTTTGGGACTCTGAAAATTAAATTTTATTATTTAATGTCAAATATACGAATATTATGCAATATAATATATAACAACATAATATTTAACATTAGATATAATTTTTTTTTTATTAATATAAGAGTGCAGGATATATTACATTTTTGCGTTTTCTTACAAAAAGTATGCTACTTGACCATAAAAACTCCCTGCCACAGTGTTGCTAGGTGGTTTTGAGGGAGTTTTTGTTGGTTTCTTCTGGTTCCTTAGTGCCATTATAATATTCTGGTATCTACATCTGCCTCAGATCCCTCCTTAAATAAGCTTTAAATACCCCCAGGTAAAAATCATCCAAAGAGTGGGATTATATGAGTAGGAGCAAGGAATTGGGTTGTTATATGATGCAGGCCAGATTGAAACTGAAGCACCTGCACAACCACTATGCCATGACTCTATTCTTTTCTTACCAGAAATATCTTTTTACAGCATCCCTCCCTTGGTCCCATATTCCCACTCGCTCTGATTAGTGGACGTGTGATTCTCCTCTCATTACTCCCCGTGTCTGCTCTCTGTCTCTGGTATACTGTGTGTTCCTGTATTTGTGGCTCTTCCTGTCTCCTGCTGTCACTGCGCTGCAGTCGCCAATGCTTCCGGAGAGTCTAGGTTGGCGGCACTGGCCACATTAGGGGGTACACACACAAACCACTCACACACTACACACCCAATAGCTCATTGTGCTCAAAACCCATGTGGATACCTCCTTCCCAATCTCACTGATCAGTGAATCTCTGGGGAGAGAGGATTTTCCCTGGTAAACACTGATGCAGGTAAACAGCTCATGATTTTTATGGGCAGAGCCATCAAATACAGGCCTGCATGAGTTGCTTTTCATAGCCTTCAAGACAAAGTGAAGAAATCTAGATTGATCTACCAGAAGCATTTTATTGCTCAGACCTTGTCCATATGTATAAAAATAAATATCTAAAACATATATGCATATAAAAATATGTAACATATTTTTAATGCATTAAAATATTTAATAATTTAATGAACTAAATAAAGTTAACCAACTTTTAATGTCAAAATTCTTCTTCTTATAATTTTTTTTAGTAAATAATTAGTAAATTCTAGCTATATTTGTATATATTTACATTTTAACCAAGAATAATAATAAATGCTGTAAAAATGTTTGTTGTTAATTGCTGGTTCATGTTAATGAAGAACAATTGCATTAAAAACAGAAACATTGCTCAGAGGTTGCAAAAATATAAGATTGCATATAAATATATTTATGATATTTACAATTAATAAATGGCAATTAATACCATTTTAAGAATCAGGTCATGCAATTACAAGATAAAAGTGATAATATTTGAGAAATAAAAATTACAAGAATAAAGTAGTAACATTGCAAAATTAAAGACACCATGAAACTGACAATTCTTTTTTTTTTTTTTTTGGAAAACTGTACTGTTTATAATAAATTATGTGCACATCATTTTTTTTAGTCATGAGTTCTTATAATCTTTCATCAAAATAACTATTTTGCAATTTTGACTTTACAACAATATCTCACGACCAATTCGTACGTATTTTACGAGGTGGCTAATTCGTATGACCTACTCATACAATTTTATACAATTTGTCTAGACCCCAGTGATGGGTAGGTTTAGGGGCGGGGTTAGGTGAATTGTGCGTATGTACGTACGATTTAGCAAAAATCGTGTAAATTTGTATAAGTGAGGACGTACAAATTCGTACGAATTAGCCACCTCATAAAATATGTACGAATTGCCGTGAAATCGGGTTGGACTTTCTTCTCATACTGCTTTGACTTTATTCCCACAATATTATGATTTAAATCTTGTAATGCTGCAACTTTTTCATTATGGCTTTAGTCAGCAATGCTACAACTTTATTCTCATAATATTATGACTTTAATCCGTACAGCTTTATTCCTAAAATAAGTGCATCAGGTTCCGGTTTCCAGAAGTAAAAATGCTATTCATGTTCTCCATAGGGAAATTTATTTTTAATAAGAAGATAAGATATTCTTATGTTGAAGCCATGAGTTCACATTATTTTTTTAACTTATATTTTAAATAATCGTGTTTAACAGTGAAATCCCTGGTGAAAAACCCTGGCAAATCACAGCAAATGCACAATGAGCTCCACCCACTTCAATTAAGCCCTGCAAATGATGTAATCAACTCGGTCATGCTCTCAAAACACTTCAATATTTTTTAATATATATATATATATATATATATATATATATATTCACAATGATTTGTGGGATTATAGTTCTTTCCCTCATTAAAGCTGTTAAGTGCACAGTCTTTCATCTTTGTCTTTTTATCTGATTTTCAAATACTTTTTGGCTTCAAACCAAGTTTGTAATATTGTGATTCACCTCATAGCTGTTTCACTTGGTTCATGGCCTAATGAAGACTTTTTTAAAATCCCTATGGGAAAAATGAATGGGAAAAATACTTCCATAAGCACCGCTGAAAAAGTAGGTGGGCTATAATGCACTCTATTTCAACATTTTTATTTTACTGTCACACTAAAACACTGTTGTAAAACCAGCCTTTTTCTTCACTCATTACTGTCATGGAGAAAGAACTGACATATTACAGAGAACTTCTTGAGTTTTCTATATGGTTATGCTTCTGATTTATTTTAAAAGCTTATTTTTTTTAGGACAACAATTTTGCCAAGATACTTCAGGCATGAATGAGGTTTTATTGATCATTCTGCAACAAGATTTCCCTTCGGTTCTTCAGTTCCCATTTATAAAACCAAATAGACCAGAACTACAACTAATTTTGCTTGAATCCTTTGCATCATGAGATGTACTGCCCAGATTATCTACTGTGAGGTCTGTCTCCACATGAGGGTTTATTTGATTTAGACCCCAGGGCTTCCTTTTATGTTGAATTTGGCAAATTAGCGCAACATTTACATCACTGGCAGCGCTGACAGTATGTGACTAGCGAAGCATGTTAAAACTCTGAAGTATTTGTTCTGGCTTTTGTTCTGGCTCACTCAAGCAGCGCTAAAAAGACGAAATGGAGTTTCTCACTGAAATACAGATGTTCTTTTAGGAATGTGATGGGTCATATGCCAAAATATTATTTCAGTAATCATCACTGTTTTAACTGCTGATTGTGTTTTAAGGGCCACGGCTGGTTTTTGTCTCTCGTGGCACTTAAAACTGTCGTGAAGCGATTATATAGCCTTCATATCTGGATATTTTCACTAATTTGGTGTCCTTTTACCTGCAGTTACCATAAATTATGCTTTCAGACTCTTTTGATCTTACTAAATGCTTTTATTCCCGGTCATTCATATAGATAACTTCACATTTACATTTACCATCATTCTCATCATGCCTCCATCTCGTTCCCCCCTTTTTGACCCCTGGTTTCCTTCGTCGTATTTACTCAGCTGCTGCGTGGAGACTTTGAAGCCCACAGGCTTTCAGAGAGTCTCTTAAACAACATCAGTTGCCATTTACTCTCAGAATAAGCCCTGGTTTATTATGTTAACACCTACAAAGTGTTTTTAACCAAACCCTCTTACTCACCTCCAGCTGAATCTGTTCTACGCACATGTGCGGATGATGTTCGGCTCGGCTGCTCTAGGGCGTCTTTACCAGCTCCTCCGCTGACCGCTGAGGATTCTGGGTCGCACTCTTTAGTTTGCATAATGGCTTCCCCAAGGGCATCTCTGATTTTTGGGTAGAGGAAAGGTAAGCAGGGTTTCCGTCTGCGGAGCTGTAGACTCCTGAAAATAAACTTTGAAATGGCTGTAAGTGCAATAGCGCTACAGGAAAGCCTGGGTTATTTTTCAGAGGTATTCTACATCCCTAAGACAGGTTTTACATGCACATCCTGGAGTTGTTAGTGGTGTTTTATGCTCTATCATACCCATTTATACTTAACATTACAAATAATATTATAAATAGTAATAATAATAATAATAAAATTATGAAATTTTTCAAATTGTCAAATATTTTTAGGAAAATATTTTCTATTGAGTTGACAATATTTTTAATAAAATTCTTATAATTCGATAAAAATAAATTTGATTATTTTCTATGAATCTTGAATGAAAATATAATTCAATTTTAAATGAAATAAGTTTGGTAATTTTGTTTTTGTTTTGTTGTTTCCTTTTGTTGTTGTTTGCTTAGTTTTGTCTTCATTTTGTTGTTTGTTTTATTGTTTGCTTTGATTTTTTTTTGTTTTGTTTTGGCTTTGTTTTTATTTTGTCATTTCATTTTAGTTTTGTTTCATATTTGTTTATTTTTGTTTTGTTTGCTTTGTTTTATTGTTTGCTTTTTTTGTTTTGTTGTTTGCTTTGTTTTTGATGTGTTTATTGTTGTTTGTTTGTTTGTTTAATTTTTTGTTTGCCTTGTTTTATTGTTTGCTTTGTTTTTGCTTTTTGTTGTTGTTGTTTGCTATGTTTTATTGTTTATTTTTTTGTTTTGTTTGCTTTGGTTTTGCTGAGTTTTTTTGTTTTGTTGTTTGTTTTATTGTTGTTTCATTTTTGTTTGCTATGTTTTACTGTTTGATTTTTTTTCTTTTGTTGTTTGCTTTGTTTTTGCTGTTTTTGTTACTTTTGTTTGCCTTGTTTTATTGTTTCCTTTTTTGTTTTTTTGCTTTGTTTTTGTTGTGCTCTGAACTTTTTTTGTAGCCCCAGTGTGAAAAACTCTGTTCTCAGTGATCAGACCTGATCAGATTTCATCCTAACATCTTCATAGCAACACCCTCGCAACCACCCAGAATGTGTTATAATGAGGGTCGTGAGTCTTGCACAGCCAAACAATACTCACATTTTTCTTTGTTTGGTACCATTGTGCTGATGGCAATGAAAGTGCCAAAGTTTATAGTGTATAAAACTGTATCGAACAAGTGCACCCCACCCTGAGAGACTGACGCCCAACTGTTAGACTAATAAACATTTTGCCTGGCCTTCGACAAGTCAAACAAGAATCAGAACCTCCCTTTCACCCACAACACAAATGCAAGCAAAACAATCCTCCCAATAGTTCTGCACTGTCCTAACATATTCCACTGTACAGCTGTAGATCGGTTCATTTTAAGGATAAATTTATAAACTGGGAGTAGCATCGCTTTTTTTCAGTGTAACATACACCATCAATAATGTTTACACAAACCTTTATCCTGAATATGATTTTGGATTATCCATTCAATAACTCAGATAAAGGCCTCTTTGTTAGCCCACTGTTGTGATAGTGGGCCGAACAGGGTTTGTATATGAAACATATGGACCTGTAATGAAATTCATCCCTTCACGGTGTCAGCTTATAACCCGACGGGCCAAATATTTGCATGTAACGGCCTTCGGTAGGTAACATTATTTCAGAGCGAATCAGGCGGACATCACAATCCTGTTTTTGAGTTAGCATTGATACTCTCTGTTACAAAACATAGTGTGCTGCCTCCTGCCTACATAGGAAACACCTTCAAAAGGCAACATGGAACATAAGTGACTGATTTAAAATGCTCTTATTAGGAATCAGCTCCACACTCATGAAGCACAAAACTATGGAAGCCTGTTTCTGCCACTGAATTAAAAAAAAAAAAAAAACGTAATTGCGACTTTTTATCTTACAAATCTAACTTTTTTCTCGCAATTGTGAGTTTACATCTCGCAATTCTGACTTTTTCCCTCAGAATTGGACTTTATAATTCGCAGTTGTGTTTACATCACAATTTTGAGAAAGTTTGTATCACGCAATTCTGAGAAAAAAAATCTGAACTGTGAGATTGTATCATGCAATTCTGAGAAAGTCAAAATTGCGAGTTTGCATTATGCATTTCTGAAAAAAAAAAAGTCAGAATTGTGAGAAAAACTCGCAATTTCCTTTTTTATTTTTTATTCAGTGGCAGAATTGACTCAAAATAGAGTTTGATGTATAGCATACTGCTGTGCTGACAATACCTAAGCATAAAAATACGTAAACACGAATATTAAGAACTGTGAAATACTCAAATTTGAAATAGATTTAACTTTTTTTTATCAAAACTTTTCAGTATTGAATGATTATATTTTGGATTATTGTTTTTCACTGAGCTCACTGTAATGCTAGCATTGCCTTGTCTGTGAGGGATACATCTAATACCCCCAAAATAGAAGTGTAGTATAAATATGACTTATACATTTGAGCATTTAATTTTATTCTTGCATTTCTGCACAACACATTTTTCATGTCACATCTTGTCATCACTAGTTTCTTTTCACTATTGAGAATTGAAGCTTGTTTTGGCGATTGTTCTGGTGAACTACGTGACAAGTGAACCTTAACCCATCTGTTTTATTGCAGTTTTACATTGTTTAATGTAAGTCATGCAATATATCCTGCTGAAAATGCATTTTTATATACATATTCATTTTGTTTTGAGTGTAAATACCCTGTTCGATTCCTGTCATTTCCTATGAACTTGCGTGCACCCCTGTTAAATTTATTCCTGTATAGCTGAAACAGGCTTTTCAATACCGCCTCGCCTCTAAAATAAACAAGTCTTTCTATTCATAATAAAAGGATATTTCATCTCAATTAAAATAAGCCCCGGGACTTACCACCAGCAGTTAATTTAATGTGACACGTCCTTGGTGAATACTTAAAACGCAGCTCACATCTGTTATACTCATAACTGCTCTAGGAAGAATCGCATTTGCGCTATTGAACAAATGATTTAAACACATTTCTACTTTTTAGAACGGTGCAAACAATCATGTGGTCATAAACAGATGGCTTTATTTTATGTTAAAGGTTAAATGCCTTTTAAGAGATCATTTAAGTCAATGCAAATAGTGTAAACTTTGCAGAACTTTAGAGTAATTTTTTGGCAGAACATGACAGGATACTAATAAACAAAATGCATTCCAAGTGACCAAAATTAGTCCCCCAGAGCATCATTAGAAAGAAAAATTGACTTCCAGAAAGCTTCTCCTGAATTTGCAGATCAAGCCAACAAAAGTAGCGGTGAAATTGAGGCGTCCTTGATCAGATACAGTTTAGAAAAAAAATTTAGAAATCTGTTGCTATGATTAATTTTTTAAAAGCAGCGGTTTTGTACTATTTTGAGTATTTATTTTTTTGCTAAATATTTTGCTGCCAACTTAAACTTAAGTTTTTATATTGTACAATTTTAAAATTATGATTTTGTTTTATAAATTTCTCTAAATTTATGAAATATTATAAATAATATCTTATGATTTCCAACTAGTATTGAATGAAATGGTAATAATTTTGTTATTAAATAAATAATTCACGTAAGGTTGCTTATTTAGTTTTTTATTTATTTATTTTTTGTGGGGGTTTGTTTTCGTTGTTTCTTTTTTGTTTTTGTTTCATTTTGTTTATTGTTTGCTTTGTTTTTGTGTTCGCTTTGTTTTTGTTTCATTTTGTTTATTGTTTGCTTTGGTTTCACTGTTTGTTTTTGTTTTAATGTTTTCTTTTTTATGGCTTTGTTTAATTTTTGTTTATTGTTTGTTTGCTTCTTTGTTTTTGTTTATTGTTTGCTTATTTTACTTTACCTATTGCTGAATAATTTTTTGTATTTTAATAATCAATCTTACTAAATTTATTAAGGATTATATAATATACAGTATATATACAATATCTTCAAGATATATATTCTCCAAAACAGGCCACTTTACTTATATATACGATTGAATGATTGAATTGAATGATTAAATGATTGCACATTAAGTAAATATCCTTCAACAAGATACATTTACATATTTTTACTGGAAAACAGGACAAAAATAATATATGCTGCTGTTTCCTACAAATATGCAAGGAAAAAAATAGATAAATAAGTCCATAATTGTCTCAATTAAGCCACATTTTGGACAGAATATCTTCAAACAGGACTTACAAATCTGATACTCCTATGGTCAAAACTGCCGCATCCCACTATATTCCTCTGTTTGGGTTCAGAGCTCAGTGTCCCTCTCCTCTCACTCCCATTGGGTCGTCTGTGGTCTGACTGATGGGGGTTCAAAGAAGGTTTTCCTAGAAGAGAAAGCATGTTTTTCCCATGTTTACAGCTATTTGATGTCCAGAGCAGAATCTCAGGTCTCAAGCTAATTTCCATTGGCATCTGTCATAGAGTCCAAAGTCAAGTCATTTGACCTCTCTACTGTTGACTGACCCTGGGCAACTATCCTCAGCTGTATCTGGCCATTTTTGACATGCTTCAATATATGACGTCCAAAATTCCCATAACAACTATGAGAACCACTTTAGAAATTTACTATGCATTAAAGAAAAAAAATTAATGAATAACAATTGACCTATTTTTCTTTCTTTAAAAATGACATTGTTCTATTATAATTAGGACCCTCATGTGTGTTATTTTATTGATAGACCATCAGACGGCATTATTTTTAAGAAATGTTTATTGTCACAGTTTTCATAAACTTTTTCTGCTGTTTTTTCTTTTTTCTTCTCTATTGATTTTAAGAAAAGGTTGCATATATGGAAAATAATATTACCCACAATATCTTGGCATATTTTTAAGATCCAGTGGATGAAAAAGTCCTGTCCTACATTATTTCCAATTTTCATTTTCCCTCAAAGAAATGCCTCATTAAAGAAGTTTTGTGATGTCTTCGCCATTAGCTAAAATAAGTTTTTGTGAACAAAGTAAGGCATATTTTTATCATTGTTAGTCATATTTAGTTATATATGATATCATCAGACCTGGGTAGTAACTGATTACATGTAATCTGGATTATGTAATCAGATTCCAAAAATTAAGTACTTGAAATGAGTGTGTATTACATTTTAAATAAATCATCTTGTTTCTTTTTTAAATTTTCCTTTCTAAAAATCCTACTGTCATACCATTTGCTTTGACTATATTCACAAAACTCACATTTATTCACTATTCACTCACTATCAACTCTAACTAATAAAATCAAGTTTATTGCATTTTATGATGTTGATACAAAAAAAATGGAATAAATTTTCGTTCTCTTTGCTTTTTTAAATCAATGGTACATTTAATGGTAAGTTTAAAACAAATTTGATAATTTAATCTAAAATTGATCTAAAACCTAGATTATGTTACTAACTACCGTTTTCATCATGTAATCTGTAATCAGTAATGGACTACAAATTTGTAAGTAATCTACCCAGCTCTGGATATCATATCATACTAAATTCCATTTATAGGTATGACAACACCTTATATAGAAATCATTTCTTAATTTTGTTCTGTGTAAAATGGTGCTATGTTAGCTGAGTTAGCATATGGAAAATAATTAGCATTAGCCATGTTCTACATTAACAAAACAGCTGCCACTCACACAAATAAGTTTGATAACACTTTCTTATGCAAATGTGATCTTAAAAATAATTTTTAGCCTCTTCTATAACTATTTTATAACTTACATAGGTCAAAACAAACATCCAGGAGCTAACTTTGTGTGGTTTTGAACGTGTTCGGATATAATCCAAGGGCCCTATCATACACCCGGCACAATGCGGCGCAAGGCGAGGTGCAAGTGTTTTTGCTAGTTTCAGCCCGACGCAGTTCTCATTTTCCCATCCTGCGCCGGGTTGTTTAAATAGCAAATGCATTTGCGTCCATTTGTGCGCCCATGGGCGTGCTGGTCTAAAAATGAGGTGTGTTCAGGTGCATTATTGGCACGTTGCTATTTTGAGGAACTGAAAATAGACTGCGCCATAGACCAATTCAAACCTACTCTAAAGTCGATGTTGCAATATATATATATATTTTTTTATTTAAAGAGCACGTTAGTAGAAAATGCGCCTCTGGGTGGGTCCACAACGCGGTTCACTTTGCTTATTACACACAGGGACGCAGCACACAAACATGCCAAATATTAAAAATGAAAGGATTACAGTGTAAAATAATATTATTGTGTAGGCTACATAAATATAAAAATGTCATACATGTCATAATGGATAGTTATTGCGTGTATCAGAATTAGCCTACCTATTTGCTCGCGCATGAGCAGATCTGTTTGCTCTCTGGAGACGCGTTCAGTCTGTGCACCTTAAAATTCCGCCGTTTAAATAGCGAATCCGCCATGGCGCGGGCGCAACTCGCTCTTAAAGGGAATGGGAGATGAGACTCTGATTGGTTTATTGCAGGTTACGCCCAAAAAAACACCCATTACTCATTAAGAGAATAGGGACAACCCGTTTAGACCATGCGCCCGGGCACGCTGACCGTTTTCCCGTCTTTAAACTAGCAAACGTGGATTCGGACACGCCCTGAGTGCACTTGTGCCGTGCGCTTTAGACCATGTGCTTAGATCGTTAAAATAGGGCCCCAAGTATATCAATGATAATGCCAAATATTGCTTATTATGGTGCAAATTAAGATCATGTCATTTTCATCTAAATACTATAATTATGGCAAAATTTAAGATGGCTATATATAAAAGAGTATGACGCTATCAAACTGGTGGTCATGTTCTGGCATGAAATATCTCATATTTTACTGAAGCCTTGTGAGTTTTCCAGGCAATCTTGTCATCTACTTAATTCATCAACATGATTTACTGTAGCTGGATATGACTGAGTATGGTCATAGAGAGGTTTGTGTCTTTGTTATGGGAGTGCCAGTGGTACCCGGTGGGCCGCTGACTCTGATGTGACTGGTCAAAGTTGAAGATAAATGGCCAGAGGTCAGAGCTCTCTGTCTCTCTGCCTCAACCTTCTATGTTTATAGTCCCAAGATGGTGATGAAACCGTGCCAAGAAGTTCTGCGAACATGGAGACCAATGCAGTCACACAGCATCAGTCCCACAGAGCCCACTGACATTAGCCACAACTATTTGTACACCACTTTCACCTTGCTAACAACAACAAAAACCTCCTGGAAAATCCTGCTTGGTTTTGAAACCTGGTACCTGGTTACCAACTGGCCTGGTTAGCTGTTTCAGTTTGATCATGGGCTCATTAACTAGTCCTGACCATTAGCTAGTTTAAGCTTGTCAATAACGCATTAGCTATTCCAAGCTGGTCATTAACTCAAACTGGTCAATAACACATTAGTTAGTTCAAGATGGTCATGAACCCATTAGCTAGTTGATGTTGAACATGAACTCAATAGCTGTCTAAGCTGCTCGTTAGCTAGTTCAAACTCATCATTAGCACAGTTAGTCCAGGTTGGTCATTATCTCATTAGCTAGTCCAAGCTGGTCATTAGCTAATTTAAGATGGCCATCAACTCATTAGCTAGTCCAGGTTGGTCATTATCTCATTAGCTAGTCCAAGTTGGTCATTAACTCAAGCTGGTCAATAACACATTACTTAGTTCAAGCTAGTCATTAACCCAGATAGTCCATGTTAGACATTAACTCACTGGTTGGTTCAAGACGGTCATTAACTCATTAGCTAGTCCAGGTTGGTCATAATCTCATTAGCTAGTCCAAGTGGGTCATTAATTAGTCCAGGTTGGTCATTAGCTAATTCAAGCTGGCCATTAACTCATTAGCTAGTCCAGGCTGGTCATTGTCTCATTAGCTAGTCTAATCTGGTCTATAGATTAGTAGCTAGTCCAAGTTGATCATTAACTCATTAACTAGTCAAAGTTGGTCATTATCTAGTCTAAGCTGGTCAGTAGCTTATTAGCTAATTCAAGCTGGTCACTAGTTAGTTCAAGCTATTAACCCATTAGCTGGTCCAAGCTGGTCATTAGCTTATTAACAAGTGAAAGCTGGACATTATTTAGTATAAAATGGTCATTACTCGCAACTATGGTTGCAAGTTCCGTCGTTACCAATAGAGTTCAAAGGAACTTGCGACCATAGTTGGCTAACAATGCTTTTGGGAAGCGCACCTTTGGACATTAGTTCATTAGCTAGTATTTAATTTGGGCTTTAGCTAGTCCAAGCTAATGGACAAAACAAAACGTGATTAGTTGCTTTACCTGTCAGTCATATGGACTCTTGGTCAGGCCTTGGCCATTCAAAGTGGCCAAGGTTCCCAGACCTTCTGCTGTCAGTCTGAAGGTCTGGTTTACGCGAGACTAGTCCAAGTTGGTCATTAGCTGATTAACTGTCCAATCTGGTCTTTAGTTTATTAGCTAGTTCAAGCTGGTCACTAGTTAGTTCAAGGTGAGAGAGTGACTGGAGAGCAGACAAATCTTTATGCTTTTGAATTGCTTGCTCAGTACTTTGATGTCATACACTGATCTGTCTGCGAAGTGCCGATGCATCTCAAACAAGGCTATTAGCTATTCCAAGCTGGTCATAAGCTCATTAGCTAGTCAAAGATGATCATTAATTCATTATCTAGGTCAAGCTGATCATTAGTTCAATAGCTAGTTCAAGTTAGCCATTACCTAGTTCAAGTTGGTCATTAGCTCAATAGCTAGTTCGAGCTAGTCATTATCTCAGTAGTTAAGCCGAGCTGGTAGAACATTGTAAGGTTTGGAACATGGTGGCTGGTTGACCAGCTAATAACCAGTACATTTTGGCTTTTCATTTAGGGAACCAGGGTAATCCTAACTTCTGGATTGGCCTACAAAAATATGTCATCACTGCATTGCTCTGTTTAGAACAGCTAGAAGCCAGCTTACATGTTTTAAAACACATCTACAATATTAAGATGGATGTTTCAGCAGGATGGGCTCACCATTGAATACTTTTATGTATAAATGTTTTTACGCTACCCAAAATGATGCATGAAACTGTTCCCACTGCTGCTTCTCAATGTCCTCATGGTACCCCAGGGGCGCTGTTTGGACAGCATTCCATCGTGCCACCCAGACCGGGGTCCCATGACCTTTCACCTGTGTGGTCCTTCTGGATGTCAGACCGATCTCACAGACCCACTCTCTGTCTTCATTGAACCTTCTCTCAATGCTTAAAAGAGGTATCTGCTTGTAATAGACTGATTTGCTCCCTAGACAGCACTAGAGGAACCTGGATCGGTTCATTTGCTACTGTGGTTATTGCTCCTACAGGACCAAAAGAGGCTCCTGATGTCTCTCACACGGCCTGGGCTCAGCGACCCAGTTGGCCATATATCTCATCTGCTCTCAATGAAAGCTTTGCTTATTCAGCCTCCAAAAATAACTTCCTTTAATTGCAGATAGGAAGCCATAACGCAGAGCAGGTTGTTCCTATTTTGCAGGGAGCAACAGTGCCAAGTTTTCTATTAAGTCTGGCATAAAATTAAGAATAATACTTAACGTTCACTGAAGAATGTGCAAGAAATCATTTATTGTGTTATTTAACATGGTTTTATAGCTGTTCCATGTGCTCTTACAGTTAAACATTGAAGGGATGTCACACAGAAAGATCTGGCAAGCAGAAATGTGGGTAAATGTGATATGTGATAAGTCGATGCGTGAAACCATTTATGATCGACTTTGCTGTATTGCTGTGTTTGTGAAAATATACACGTTAATTTTGGAATAAATGGTTTTCTGGGAAAACTGGACTTTTGGCTGACTTCAGTGTGACTTGACAACCACTACATTCACACTGATGTGAAATTCGGTCCTTCATGTTTGTGCTTTCTTGCCAAACTTAAAGACAAACTATGTATTTCTATGAACTTATACATTAATGTTTTGAAATACTTAGTATTTCCTCTCTTGTACAGTTAGTAATTTTTAACTCTGACCAGAGTAAGGTTTTCACATTTTTGTTTCAAGAACCAAAGTGTTCTGCCAAGAAATTGGTTCAGTTCTGAACTTGGATTTTAACTGGATAATTCAAAGACTGTTTGGCCATGCAAAGGTCAGCCAACAAAACAGACACAGATATGAACCCGTTGCTTTGACAAACCACAGCTAACACAATATATCAGAAACCAGTTGTTCTCAAGAAAGTTGCGCAAGGCAGTAAAATATTTCTGACAGCCTAGACTAACATAAACTTGATAGGTGTGGAAATTTAGATTAAATTATTTCAGCACCAACAAAGTCACCAAATCAGCAGTTAGTTCCAGTCCTCACTCGAGCAGTTTCCACTGTTAGTATAAACTATGCTTGTCCGTGTTTCCACGTTCAGTCAGGTTGTAAATGGTGGGGATTTTTGGCGGATTTCGCCGGTAGGTGGTGATAAATGTGATATAAAAGAGTTTGTGAATGATTCGTTCACAAAAATAAATCACCACTGTTAACTCGGAGATGCACACCATGTCGAAGAAGAAGAAGAAGCAGCGATTGTTTGCTTCGTTGGAACTATTTTCGCAGGTGGACCAAAAATGGAAAAAGTATCTGCCGATTTTGTGTCTAAAACATAAGTTTGAACTTCTTGTTTATTGAACTGCTGTATAAAATTGTTAAGATGCATCAATTAGGACGTGATTCGTCCGTAGGTACGAAGCATAAACAGCAATCCTCGTGTGATATTGCTGAGTTACTTTATCTATGAATTAAATCTTTGTGGGCTCCAAAACTATTAGATATAAAAATATATATATATTTCGAACTTTACCTCTGAAGTTAATAATTTCAGCTCTTAAGAAATTGCATTGGGATAAGTTAAGAACCTGTTCACGCAGGTTTTTGTTAAATCTTTAAAGGGATAGTTCACCCAAAAATGAATATTCTGCCATTAATTACTCACCCTCATGTCGTTCCAAACCCGTAAGACCTTCGTTCATCTTCAGAACACAAATTAAGATATTTTTGATGAAATCTGAGGGCTCTCTGACCCTCCCATAGACAGCAAGGTTACTACCACGATCAAGGCCCAGAAAAGTACCAAGTAGATGATGAGAAGAAAGTAGTCCATGTAACATCAGTCTGTCAACTGTAATTTTACGAAGCTACGAGAATACTTTTTTTTGCACAAAGAAAACAAAATTAACAACTTTATTCCACATTTTCGTCTCTACTGTGTCACTTGTGGACACATGTTCACGACAGTACCATGATGCAAGTGCGTGGTGGCGGCAGTGCTGACCCTGTATGGCCATAGAAATTTCCACAGCAGTGAAAAACCAGAGCAGCTATAATGTGGTTGACACATCTTCCCATTAAAATCACATCAATAAAGCTTTTGCCCAAGTCCGCATATGAATCAAAGGTCTCACCTTTCTCTACCTTTTCCATCTTTCTCCATTTTGTTCTTCTGAACGGCTTGTTTTCAATAGGCCCACAGCAGCAGCGTGACCCTTCACTCCATCCTAGGGTTAAGGAAACAGTTTTCCCCGAGTCATGATGGATCTTGGTACATTCCAGATCTGTTTACAGTTATGGACGGCCCATTATGGATGTCGCTGTCAGACGTGAGAGATCATTGATAGAGGCGCTGTGAACTTTTTGTCTTGCTCTGAGACATTTGTCTTTCAGGACTCTTCCTGTTAATGTAGCCTCTAATCACTTTTGACAGCTTGGCCCAGACCAGAAAACGGTAATTGCTCTTTTAAATTCAAGCTAGTTGATTTTTATGTTGTTTTGCTGGCATGAAAAATACCACTGATGGAGGGATTTGAGCCATAACTAGAGACCAGCATATCACAGGCCTCTTTTAACTACCTAGAATATCATAGTAATGTCTTAAACATCTTGGCCAATTAACCAGCCCTCATATTTTGTTCTGAAAATGTAAAAGTCTAGATGATCTATGAACTAAAATCCTCAGTTTGATCCTTATTGTTTTGTACGATTCATTTGTGTTTTAATCCTCATCTTATAGAGTTCATCTGTGTAAGACAGAGGTTTTATTTGAATTATATCAGCTTTCAGTTTCTGTAAAGTACATTAAAGTGAACTAAACATTAATGAAAACTGTCGTCAGGAAGGAATATGTAACATACACTCCACATCAACAATCGAGGTAAGAGATATTCTCAAACAGGACTGACCTGGCTCAGACTCCTTCATTGCCAATATGTCTGCTTAAACCATTATATAATAAACTATTTGGTAGTCTGTTGTCTTTAGTGCGCGAATACATCAGAAATAAATATAAAAAATATCACAATTATTTTTAAAAATATACTTATTCAGCATTTATTTTATACTTAATCTATTTATGAAACTTCTTTTATATTCAAAATAATTTTGAAAAAGAAAAAATTGCACAAAGTGTTCTTAAAGTTAAATTTTTTTAACCAAAATAGGTGTTTTTACATTGCAAGCTTAAATCTTACAAAATGAATGCTTAAAACAAGAAAATGGGCTATATTTAAAATATATTCTCTGAAATCGAGTGTTTATATATTATGCAGTTTTGTTTTATATATTGTTTGTATGATATATTTTTTCCACTAGAAAACGAGACAAAATACTGATTAAGAAATATTTTTCCAGTGTAATCAGTCACTTTTGCAGTCTGTAAAGTCAATTTGCAAATAGACAAACTGCTTAGACACTGATTTTCCAGTTTCTGTGTGGTTTGGATCGGTTTCAAACGTTTCATAGAATCTTAATTCACTCTTCTGATAACAATTTGCAGAACCCCGAGAACCTTCCAAGAACTTCCTAAATGAAGATCTACAGGCGTATCAGATGAAATAGCACGCTACAGATAAGTCTTTATTTATTTGGCTTATGAATGCACAGTCGGAGGAAATGGACTTGTGTTTGAGGTTGAGGAAATGTGCTTGTACGTTTCCCTCAGCGTCGTGCTGTCATGGAGCGTGTTCTCCCACACCGCGGAAGGACGTGACAAATTACCGTGTGATTTGAGGCCGATGTGCTGCGGTACCTGTCCGCCCAAAGAGCGAGGCCTGTGTGGTTCTCATTAGTAATAGATTAAGCTGTTCAGATCTGTACAGTAAAACATGACCTAATGTCACTGGATTACTTCAGCTCTCCAGAGACGGAATAACACAAGCCGCCGCTGTCCCGCGGCGTTAGATTTATTTTCTCTCTTGATTCGAACTGAGTTTGATGGCCTTGCATGAATTTACCATGTCAATGAACCATAAGTAGCCTATAAACTTTTCTTTATCACAGCACATATGCTACATAAGTTGAACATCAATGTATTTTATTAATGAACATCTGGATGTAAAGAATATGAGGTCTGGGGCTTGCTTTTGGTATGTGGCTCTATTTATATCCTGTGGAGCCCCGCACATGACATGCAGTCAAGAATATATTTATTATGGCCACGATTCATTCACCATTCGTTTTAAGCCTTCTACACACTATGCGATTTTCGGCTGTTCCAGACGAAAGGTTGACATTGTGAAACAATCGTGGTGATTTCTGTGATCGTGGCTCCTAAACGGTGGTCCTATGTCGTACAATGAGAGAGGTTCAAAGACGGACGTTGTCACGATCTTGAGACCTACGATAATTTTCTGACAGTGTGAGAAATTCAGCATGATCATCGCACAATGTGTTTGCTGCTACGACCCACGTTTAGTGACCAGCCAATAAAAATTCAACATGAAATGGCTTGTTGATCAATGCGACATGGCGCTAAAAATTAAAACTGCTTACCTCAAACGCTTTTAATGTCCACTTTCACAGCTTCCTTTTTTTTCAGCAAACATAAAAAGTACAACTGCCAAACTGTGCTTCATCATGCTCTTTTTGTTTACCGCCAGTGCATGCTAATGACGTTTTATTCTTCAATAGTAACTTTGTCGTAACTTCAATAGTAACTTCGTAACTACGTCGTAGCATATGAGTCGCTAGGTGCCATCATCGTACAGTCTACATACACGTCATACACAAGTTTATTAGATCCATGTCACACAATGCGATTTGTAATGATCTGCTAAAATCGTGCAGTCTGTCGAAGGCTTTAAGTAGCTACCTGGCCACGATTTATTAAAACAAGGAAACAAATTCTTACTTCGTAGTGACGACTGAACTAAAAGGAGGGAACAAATTTATAAAAAGAGGGAAAGAATTGTAAATTTGTGGCCATGATAAATACATTTTTGTTTGCATGTTGCGGGGCACCGTACAAAATTCTTCAAAAAGTGTGAATTGCTTTACCACAGCAGCAAATGCACGTGTACAGCTATCTGCTGTAAATGCAACAGTGATTTATTTATGACAGTAATTTCCTGACTTAACTTTAGGGGACACAAAAGTTGCAAAAATACACAAAAAATTCTTAATTCATGGCTATGATTAACTAAAATGAGTAAATGCATTAATAAGATTTGTGAAGTAATTCTTTATTTGTGGAAATGTTGAGATGGAGCCCTGCACATGACATGCGGAAAAAAAATATTTAATGGGAATTGTTTCCCACAATTAAGGGTATATTTTCATGACAACCATTGCACTAAAAACAGAAATGTGTTTGCTTTGCGTTTTTGAGGAACACATGTATCTGAAAAAAAAAAACAGCTAAAAACATTGTATTATGCATGCCAAGCCAGTAGTTGGCAATGATTTGTAAAAGTTTACGACTTTATTGTTATTATTTTATACGAACGGTATTGTTTTCAAAAATGTGCACTTCAAAACCCGTTTTTGTTGTTGTTTTCAGGCCCCCAAAACACTACCATGTTAATGAACAGACAAAACTCATAAAAAGTTTGTTTTTTGTTGAAAACGGTGTCATGTAAACATTCCCTAATTAATTTAATTCGTCATTTTAGTTAAATTGTTGCCATGAATTAAGAAATTGTTCCATTGTTTTAGTAAATGATAGACATTTTAATTATGATTTAGTAAATGATAGAAATTTAACTAATTAGTTTTACGAATTAGTTGCTACAACATGGCCATGATTTAGTAAAATAAGGGAACAAATTCTTAATTCGTGGCCATGATAAATATATTTTTGTCCACAAATTATGTGCGGAGCTCCGTATGAAATTCCGCTAAAAAGGCAAATTTCTTCACTGCAGCAAAGTCATGTGTACTTCCACTGGGATTATGAAAGTGATAGATTTATGACACTAATTTCCTCACTTAACTGTAGGGGACTCAAAAGTCGCAAAATACACAAAACCACATACAGTTCCTTTAACATATCAAAACTAAACCTACTCGGATGCTGAAGTTCGAGTAGCCTAATTATGTAGCGTGTGATGTTGCTATTATTTATTAGTGTTATTTATTTATATGTGTATTATACAATCCATAATTACTTTTGAAAGCACATTTTAAACCTGTCCACATAACCTTGTTCCTTCTCTTCTTAGTATGAAAGCATCATTTGAGAAAGCAATTTGGGTCCATATGGTTTTATTATTAGAAGTGACAGTTTCGTGTATTTGTAGACTGTCCCTGGTGTGGTGGACTCGTATCGAACTTTCACTACTGATATCAGACACTCAGGTGTTAAAAATGAGTCCAGGGGTCCCGCCAACCCTCGAGGTCAAACATCTCACAGTGTTGGCTTTTAGCAGCAGAAATGACTAGTGATTTTACAATAAATACCAGCTGTATTGATTTCACTGCTCTATTTTTTTTTAAAGAACTGACTGACAATCTCTGATTGACACAAACCAATAGTGGAGTTAAACTGAAACATCTTTTTGTAGGTGTGGTTGTAGATTACATGTCTCAGAGACTATGTATTTTTTTTTGTATTTATTGAAAAAAGGTGATTTATAAATGTACAAATTTCAGTTCTCAGTAACTTCTCAATAATTAAATTTGTTCTTGATGATCTTAGTAAATATTAATGCATTCAACATGGCAAGGTCCTGCAAATTTCTTTTCCAGAAGTCCTTGTTTTCGGATCTAGACGCCCTACTGACCCTGAGGCAACATTCACACTGGGGCCTTTCAATGGGACATTTTTACAATTTTAAAAGTCACATATAGTAACAGTGGAAAACAAAAGAAACATACATCTGTCAAGTGCTTATTAGAAAGGCCTGATGAAAAGCATATGTAGGGCTGTTTGTTTATGGTTTCTACAGTTTACAGAGGAAAATTCATATTTAGAAAAAGAAAAAAAAAAGATTTTGATATGATATGATTTTTTTTCATATATATAGTAAAATATTGTATTTGTATATTTGTATAAGTTTTATGTTAATATATGTATAAGTATAGAAGCTTATATATTATTTTGTGTGTGTGTATATATATATATATATGTATATATATATAGAAATTCCTTCATATTGTACTGTTGTGTTTTTATTAATATTGATCAATACAAAATACAAAAATAAATCATTACATTACAAACTTCTTATATTTTTAAAGTGGCTCAAAATCGTTACAGTAATTGGGCATTTGAGTCAAAACATTATCAGAACGGAAAAAAAACGTGTTAGATAAACGTGTTAATGTCATGAAAACCAAAATCACAGTCACATCCCTTAAATCTGTTGCTAAACACAAAAAATTTATACATATTGAATACATAAAGCAATATTAATTTAGCCTACAAATCGCTTGCATTTTTCAGTTTTGGTCCCTGTTCAACCCATTTACTGACAGCCATTTAGTGCTGGAGAATATTTACATGTTGGTTGTTCTTGCTGAATCCAAATCACAACCAGTATGACACAAGATCTGTATGCAAATGATGTTAATTAAGGTCTAAGTCATGGAATGTCACTCGATGCACATGAGCAGAAGTTTTAAGCTGCCTTGGCGTGATTGCATCAACAATACCTGCTTTACATACAGCATATCTGCTTTAAACTGCATATTTCTTGAAATTCAGTGTGCTACATGCAGGTAGTAGAGAGGACATGGAAGGCAAGAAACTGTTATTCTGCTTTCTTTTAGTAGCAGCCCTGCGTCAAATGTGTCTCTGTTCCAAAACCTTGCTATCTGCTGCCTACATAGTGCACTGCTAAGTGCACTACATTCTACTATCTTCTAATTCCGCACCATAATCGTTATGGAACTTTGTAAGTAAATGATTTGAAATGCTTAACTAAAAATGGATTCCAAACAGTTTAACGTTAGCATGTTGCTAAGCTAATAGAACCTAGGTTAGCGCCATATTTAATTTTTGGTGGGAATGAAGTCAAGGCTGTGAGGGATAGAAGTACAGTGTGTTCAATGGATTTTACTGTTTAAATACATGCTGAACGTTCAGCTGAGGAAACGTCTTTCTGAAAAAAACAAAAAAACAAATATGTAGTAGACAAAAACAGTTTTGAAAGTTGTGAGTTTGCGAAAATTACATGATCTAGATCCTTTATACAGTGTTCGACTTTGTAAAGAATGTAACTCTATCCCTCACAGCCTTGTTTTCATCTGCGTTAAATTCCATATGGCGTCAAATCAGACTAAGGTCTATTGCGTCATAATTGTTTGTGATTTTAAGCATACAAATACTGGGAAAATAGTCAATGTTTAGCTTTTTATTTTTTTATTTTATTGTTTTTATGTTTGGCATTTCACATCTGCCATCTTGGATTTTTAACGAAACTTGTCGCAATGGATTCTAGTATTGCTTTATTTGTGAAATACAATTCACGCTTGCTTAAATTTTAAAAGACAGTTTATTTTGCTATTTTTTTTTTTGAACTGTAAAAATATTTTTCAAAGGTTTTTGGAGTACGTTTTACAAGAAAATACTATTTCAGGTTTTGTACTTCAAAATTTCGTGTTCAATTGCCATTTCTTTGTAATTTATTGTAATATTTACTAGCAATTTATGAGTGAAAATCATAAATTCGGCAATTTTTTGTTCAGTAGATGGCTCGCTAGGTTTTGGAATAGAGTTAGCGTTAGCGTTAGGATCATTCATGTGCGCTGGTGAGCTTTTAAACACTTCTACTAAGCTATGAGCAGCAAATTAACAAAAAGTGAAAGCTTGAACGGGGCAGGTTTGAATTTCTGCTTCATTTTCACTTGCTTACATCCCTTATTATTCCCAAACTATCCTAAAGGTTAGACATCCCTTACAACTATGACACAAACTCTCATTTTTACTGCCCTTTAAGTTGCGGAAAACCCTTCCCATTCAAACGTTCACGGCCACATTCAGTCGCTTCATTCACGCACACGTGCACCAGTCAGTAATCACAGCCGCAGTAGCAGTGCGTCAGGATGAAGGTGTTGGCTTGTGTTTTGGTGAGCTGCAGGCTGTCTGGATGCTTGAGAGGCAGGTTTAGGTGAAGTGCTGTTTGTGCAAGCAGTCCAGAAAGAGGAGGAGTGATCAAAGAGAGCGAGGGAAGAGGACGGGTGCCTCTTTGGAGGTCAGAGATGCACTGTCGTCCTCCTCACACATACTCAGGTGTTTACTTTGAGCGCTTCTTCTTTATTCTGAAAAAGAAAGAAAATCATATTATTAGACTTGAACAATCACTTATTTACCTTTTCTCGCACATTTAAGACTAGTTATGCAGATGTGAAAGCTGATTTTTTTTTGTAATAAACGTAAAGTTTTTGCAAGTTTTGAGGATGGAATGTATAATTATAGTCTTTGAACATTTCTGTGAATTTTTAAGCATCTATCTTTTTTTTTAATCTATCTAGAATATCAACTTTTAGCGAACAATCTTTTGCAAGTACATAACTTGGAACAATTTTTTTTTTTTTTACTTTAAGTTTCTGTTTTATTGTAACAATTGCCACATTGGTAGAAATAAATCACAAAATTTGTACATGTTTTCTTAAAGAGTCTGTAAACTCCAGGCCAGTGTTATTTTAGTATTATTTCTATGTTATTTATTAATATTTTTAATTAGGTTTTCTTTTTTAAAGTTTCAGTTTTCTTTTTTTTTTAACGTTTATTTTAGTTTACGTTTTGCAATTTTTTTGTGCTTTTGTCATTTTATTAGCTTTGTTTTTAAACATTACTATTTAGCTTTAGTTTATTTTAATTTCAATTTTAGTTTTAGTAATTTTAATACTTCGACTTGAACTTGTTTTATTTCAGTTAGTTGCTAAGGCAGCATTTTTCTTAAAAACAAATGTCTTTTTTGTCAAATATTTTTATTTTATTTTATTTAAATTAATAAAATATTTTTCGGTTTAGTTTTTGCTTTAGATTACAGTAACGACGCAGCTCTCGACTGACTGACAATGGAATTTTTTTTTTTTTTTAATGGCATCAGTCATTTTGGCCCTCTGGCTCAATAGGAGGTCGATTATAGCGGTGTAAAACCTCTCTGCTCTGCCTGTTACCTCATCATTAATCTATGATTAGTGTAATTAAAGAACAGGGGTTAAATGCTTCAGGCTCTGTGGTGGAGTCTAATTACCTACTTAGGTAAACGTGTAATTTCTATAACCTTAAATTAGCCAATAACATTCCACATATGCCGTTTAAATGTTAAGAACAACAACTTGTAAATTTCAGGTAAGATTTGTTTTAAAACTCTTAATGCTACTGCATTCTTGCATTTATTTGGATGGGAATCACTTTGTGTAAAATAACAAATTACAAGTTGCGTAAACTACAAGAAATAGTAATTTCAGAATTCTATTTTCTAAACCTCTAGTTTAATTGAATTTGTTACTTGCTATTTGTAATTATTCGTGAAATTACTAGCAATTTCCGAGTGAAAATCATTTCATCACTATATTGTTTTTCAGTGTAGCTGAACTTTCCGTTCAATATATTTGCTTACATTTTAATTCAGCTTTTTTAAGTCTATAAGGAACAGGTCTGTGTTTCATCCCATGATTCCTTAGAGAACTCCTGCTTTTTCTAGTGTAGAAAGAGTTTCTTCTTACTTGCTAATGGCATTCTTTAGATACTGCTGCAGCCATTTGGTCTTGGGGTCGATGCAGACCTCTCTGTTGTTCTTCAGCTTGGCACTGGTAATGAGAGAGAGAGAAGAAGGGATTTGTTTCGGACGAGAGCAAAAGAGAGACTGTACCTTTCTCCCTCGGCGGTTCTACTGTGTGTTTTATCAGATCATATCAGCGGTCCATCATGGACTACATTTCAGCCCCTCAATTCTACTGTACTGGCAGGAGTCACTGCACTTCATCAGATATCAGGATTGAATTAGAGGAGGCTTGTAAGGACAATGTTGTCCTGTATGGAAGTTCGGGATTTTTGATAATTTGGAAGATTCCAATTCTGGGATTCCCAGCACTGTACATGTGCATATAGTTTGTCTAAAGTAACTTTTTTTTTTTCCCTAATGAAATTAAATGGATTCTGTGCCAGTACAGTTAATGTTTAAATAATATTCAAACTAATATTCAAATAATAAAATTCTGAGTCCCAATTTAAAAAAAAAACAAAAACTCAAGAACATTTTAAATAAATTAACAATAAAACTTTAAAGAATCTCTAATTTTGTTACTACCCAAACACATGAAAACTTAGAATAAATCCAGACCTAATATTCAACTCCTTTTGACAGACTGTGATGACCAGTTTCCACAGTTATTAACACTGTAAATCTATGAAGTATTTCTTTTTTCTTTTCCTTTTTTTTTTAATGTAACGTACGTTTATGACACTGTATTTTGTTTTATTACCTCAGTGTTAAATGACGTAACCAGTGAGCGTTTTGACTGAGGGAGTGACAACAAGCTTGAAATCTCTTTCTTTTATGACTAAAGTAATCAATATCTCAATGTTTTTTTTCTTACTTTGGAAAGTCAGAGAAACACTATTGTCGATTTTTTTCTTCTTTTGCTGTTGGAGCAAATGGGAACACAAACATTATATTTGTTGTAGTTTCAATTCACCACTATACAAATTTACTATGACGACTTTCTGAAACCCTTAAGATGCGAAATACGTACCAATAAGTACATATCGCTGCAGTTTCCAACAGAAATGAACACTAGAGGCGGTAAAACAGCAAGCACTTGTAATTGTTTTTGTACACAGTTATGATTACAGCTCCATATGTTTCGCTTTCCTGACGTAACAAGCTTGAATTGGAATTCAAGGAATTCAAGAATTGGACTTTGGATGCAGAATCCTTGGGTACGAATCCCGTCAAAAACATGACTCACGATGAAAGAGCTGAAAGATGAGAGATTGAAAAACAAGCTAAAACGGCATGCTTACGATTGCGTCTTTACGTCACATTCACTTTTGTTCATATTATCATTTAGGTTTAGGTGTAGTGTAGATGGTACGTTATTTTAAAACTTCACGGAGCTTATAGGCATTATACTTGTAGCGCCACTCAATGGATGTTTCTGTTGTGGTGACACATACATAAACAACGTCACATAAAACGTACCATATGTACGTTTATCTGTTCGGGGGAAAAAAACAAACACTCTTTTAGCGCCACTCAGTGGACATTTCACATCGAACATGTCATGAAACATACATGGCGGTACGTATTTTGCGTCTTTTGTAAGAGAAACCTTGGAAATGTGAAAAGTGTCCATTAGTGATCCACTGATTTGAGATTTATACATATTTATGCGAAAACACCTAGTTACGTCCTTTCAACAAATGGGCCTACAGCATTATTTACCAGGAGAGTTGCAAAGAAAGCGACTTTTGATGTGCAATTTTTCAGTTAAAGACAAAAAGAAAGTCAAGAGTCTGAAATACCCTCAAACAGAAATCTTTCTGACTGATATCTGCCCTCCAAATTAGCTTTAGCACAGCCAGGAAAATTCCCTCAAACGCTTCATTCACCCACACATGGAGAAAACCACGCGAATGACACCCAGACTTCGCACCTCTGTGCCAAAAGGTTGTGTTTGAGAGTTAGCGGCTCATGTTGCCATTCAAATGGCTATTCGTATTGCTTACACCTCACACACACACACACACACACACACACACATCTCTCAATCTGTTTAGACAAATGGAGCCTGTCGGCGCAGATAAAAGATCCGCTTAACCTCAAATCTACACACCAATCCTTACAATCAACTTCCCGATCAGTAAGCTAAATAAAAGTGTAATGGTATCCCTGTTTGTTTTCCGGCAGGATGTCATCCATTGACTTTATCTATATTTGTTTGTTTGTGATTTGGGCTCTGGGTTAATCTAGCTCCTCTAAATGATCTTTCAAGCGAGATTGTCGGTGGTCTGGGACCAAGCCATCAGGTAGTAATTACCTCACAGCTTGCTAATACTAACAATAAAATGAGTGACGTGTGTGTCTGCGGGTGGAAAGGGTTGGTGGCTGTCTTTCATCTGGCCCAACGAATCCGAAAGGATTTCTAAACAAGATGTGTGGAAAACGGCAGATTAAAGGTGATTTCCTCCGGCCAAAGTTTGTTCCCTAAATGACCCTCGGCTACATGCTAACCTCTGTAACCTCTATAACATTGATCCCCCTGTAGCGCTTTGGCTTTTTGCTGCCCAACGGGGTACAAATGGTTCAGTTTAATACATTCCAGACCGCTGAAGTAATTCCAAATGCTGGTAAAAATGAAAACGACAAGGTTGCCCGTAACACAAAGCTAACCATTTTGACCCTTAATTATTGTGTTGTGAAAACCTGGGCAAAATCGCTCTCTCATATTTTCTCATTTGGCTGTTTTTCATGTATTCTGTGAACAATAGAGCATTCCCATACAGCTTTGACTCCTTAAACTGGAAATTTGTAACTTTGAGAGCTATTTCTGGCTCTGTTTTTCAAATGACGTTAATTGGTGTAACTTATTGTAGCCATGCACAGCATACAAAATACAATTTAGCGATTGTGAGATAGATGGATCTGGAAAGTTGACTCACATGACTTGGAAAGGGCAGCGGGGTGTGTGGAGGAACTTAATCTCTCGGATGCTCCTCTGCGGGACGGTGTTGAGAGTGGACCGGCACCAACATCTCTCCACCAGACTGATGGGTTTAGCTGGGATGAAATCAGAACAAGAGAGTCAGTACAAGAGAAATAAGAAAAAAGCATCTTATATTGAGTTTAAGTTATCATTTGTAAGATAGTAAGTGCAGTACCATTCAAAAGGTTGGGATCAGTAAGATTATCTTGAAAGAAATTAATACTTTTATTCAGCAAAATTGATCAGAAGTGACAGTAAAGACATGTTACAGAAGAGGTTTCTAAAAATATTAAGCATCTCAACTGTTTTCAACATTAATAATCATCAAAACTATTTCTTAAGCAGGAAATCAGCAAATTAGAGTGATTTCTGAAGGATCGTGTGACACTGAAGACTGGAGTAATGATGCTGAAAATTCAGCTTTGCATCACAGGAATAAAATGCATTTTTAAAATATAGCAAAATACAAATATGTTATTTTAAATTACAATAATATTTCACAATATTACTGTTTTTACTGTATTTCTGATCAAATAAATGCACTTATGTCAAAAACCTTAATATTTTTAATGGTAATTCTAAAGTACATAAGTATATTCTTCAAAATATAGATAATAAAAAAAAATGTTTGAATATTTAATTCCTTGCTTCTCTTCATATTTTCATTCATTCATAGAAATACAGTTTAAAACATTAAAACATAATCTGCACTAATAAACAGAACACATCTTTAGTTTTCTACTTTAAAATATTGTGTATTGGTTTGTTTCCTATGTAAAACAATGAAGTTGCCCAATAGTTATTTGATATTTTCACTGATTATTACTGTTTTTGTAAATTCATCCAATAACAAGATGATTTATCTTGTAAAACAACATTTTTTTTCATTGTAAAAAGTGAAAATATGCAGCTGTTAAACAGAGCTGTTTTCTATCTGAACTAAACCTTTAAAATCTCTTAACAGAACATTTTTATTGAGAACTTGGAAAAACACAATGAAATCACAATTTAATTTCCAACCTAAACAATCCATAATTCAAGTTTACGCAATATAATCATACAGTAACAACATAAATCACAGAACTTTTCCTCATCGTAAAAGCATCTGAAAGTCTCCAATCACCTGCGTCCATTAACAAGCCCTGATCATTAAAAAGAGATTAGTCTGCCTTTCTAGTGGCTCTCGTCCATTCAGACAGGGGCCACTCTGCCTTTCACTCGCCACATTTTTCATAAAGAGGTCCTCGATGTTAAATACGGCAGAATCCCATAATCACACTACGCCTCTGCTCCTCAATATGTGCATTAAATGAATCTGTTGAAGAACATTCTCTGAATGGTTTCTCATCTCCCTGGTTTCCTTTGCACTCCGTCGAAACGGACGCGTTATGAGGGAAGTCAAACTCTGAAATTCCCATAGATATTTTCCGACATTCTCTGTTCCCTTTGTCATGTTAAACACCGGCCCATTAAGCCTTGACTAAACATCACGCCAAGTGAACAGCGCAGGAACTTTTTTGCTTACTATTCCCTAATTAGACACTAATTAAAAGAGCTTGCGGATAAGTAAACAGTGCTAGGTTTTTCACAGCAGAAACAACAAAGCCAGACCCGCCTAAATCAGACCCGCTAACATGTAAAGACATGTACATCTAAGTATTTAACGTGAAGACACATGCAAATTTATGCAGGGCGCTTACGAGCTGCAAGGTGATATTAATGGAACCTCTTAATGATCATTAACTGAAAATATTCACTATTCAAACTTACCCATTTAACAATACAACAGTATTGCAATTTAACACTGAAGTAATAAAACAATTCAGCAAATATCCATTTTGTTGACCTTTTTGTAATTATTTGTGAAATCTACTAGCAATTTCTGAGTGAAAATTGTTTCAAAGTAAATCCTACACATGCATTTGTTTTTCAGTTTAGAGGATTTCCAATCAATAAGAAAGCAATGATTGTTTTGTTTTGCTTTTGTTTAGTTTTTGTTTGTTTGTTTTGTTTTGTTTTACTATTTTGTTTTGTTTTGCTTTTTGTTTTATTTTTTCTTTGTTTTGTTTTTTGTTTTGTTTTGGTTTTTGCTTTGTTTTACCTTTTGATTTGTTTTGTTTTAGAAGGGATATTGGTCTGGTCTGTCTAGTAATTTATAAGTGTATTTAAATAAATATTTTATGTTATGCTGCATAATGCATTTATAATGAATACATTCATTTCATTTATTATAAATTTATTAAAAATAAAGAAAAATTTAAATTAAAATTAAAAAGCTAAAATAAATTTAAAAATGAATACAAATATGTCCATAATAATAGCAGTGTTACTTTAGTATCATTGAGATACTCTTTAAATCTAAATTTTTATATTTTCTCTTTTCATTTAAATTTTATTTCAAGTTTTAGTAATTTTGTTGTGGTTTTGTCATTTTTATTAGTTTACTATTTTTTTAAGCATGTTTATATAGTCTTTATTATTATTATTATTTTTCCCCTCCAGTTTTAGTTATTTTAGTGCATCAAATGAACAACATGAAAATGAGAAATGTTGCTTTGGCAACTAGCTAAAATAAAATAAGCTTTTTATATTTATTTTATTTTACTTCAAAGTTTATTTTATTTCAAGTAACGAACATGTTTTTATGGTTTCAGGTTTACTTAACTATTATAACCCTGAATGATACACCAATATCTTGCAAATGCTATTCAGTTAATTAACTTGCAGTTCAACACTTTAAAGCATCATGTGAAAACTGAAATGTTGTAAATCTGTAAATCTGTTAGTCGTAACCCACTTACCGTCAGTCTCTGGGCTCCATATGGCGACTATCAGCAAGGCCACCAACGCTAGGACTTTGCTATCCATGCCAAGTGTGTGTGTGTGTGGCTTTTGTCCGTCACAGCTAGCTTCCAGAGCTCAGTGTGGCGTCTCAGCGCTCTGCGAAGTGTTAAGACTGAGGACCATAGGAAACACCCCCCATCTCAGGAGGAGGAGGAGTGGGGCCGGACCCTCTCCTCTGACAGCCGCGTCTTCAGAGAAGTTCCTCAAATGTTCTGGCAGCGGTTCAGCGGTGACAGTCTGACTCAGACTCTTGTTTCTGTCTTCCTCTGCATCTTTTTCTCAGAGTAGTGGAGAAAGTGGAGCTCCTGCTGTTATCTCTGTATTGTTGTTTCTCAATGGTTCGATTTGTTATTGTTTGTTTCATATCATGTTTTTCTGGAGGTCCACTTTCGCTTAACTGGCGCTGGTGTATTTCCTGAGCAGCCGCGTATCAGATTCTCTGTTTTAAAGGATTCTACTGTGATTCCCTATATATTTAAGGTGTGTTTGAATTATATACTGTACACTACCAGGTGGAAGTTTGAACACACTTTACTGAATGTTTTTTTGTGATCTTTAAGATCTGAAGCTTATGTTAAGCTTATGCATAAATTAGTTTTGTTGACAAATATAATAAAATGTGAAAGAAAAGCTGCCAAACAAGTGTCTAGCATACATGTAAACGGCTTCAATATTAGAAGATATATGCTAAAAAATGGTGTTGAAATAATTTCCCCTCAGAAATTGCTAGTAAATTTTACAATCAATTAAATGGCAAAGAAACACCAAGTAACGCATTGAATTGTACTCCAATAATTATTTGAAAGTCTGAAATTATTTTTTTTTACAGTGTACTGCTTGAAGTTGGAATTCAATTTCAAAGGAGAAAAAAATATACAATAATATTTTTTGGTCACTACATAAAACACATGGACAATTGGGAAAATGTTTCATAGTTGATTTTACTATTAAACTAAAATGAGTATGTGTTAAATTTTAAATAAATGATACATTATAAACACATTTCAATAAATATTATGAAAATATGAATAATGTTTAACATTTCTATAATAACATTCTTTAAACATAACATAACATTGGGGGAAGTCGTGGCCTAATGGTTAGAGAGTTGGACTCGTAACCTAAAGGTTGCGGGTTCGAGTCTCGGGCCGGCAGGAATTGTAGAAAAAATGTAAAAATGGTATCATATAAAATAAATGTATTTTAAATAAAATGTATTTTTTAAATGATACATTTTATTATAATATAATATAATATAATAATATATGTACTTAAATTTACTTTATAAAATGTAATATATTATTTTCATGGTTAATAATTTATATGATTTTACAAGTTAAAATATTTCTAATAAATTATATAATATAAAAATTCTACATTTATAAAAATTCTAAAAATATAAAATTATAATATAATAAAATATAAAATAATTGTATTTTTAAATATAACATTTATTTAAAATACATTTATGTAAATAATATTTATTTTAAATAAAACCATTTATAATGTAAAAAACAAAAACAAAATTCTGTTTCTCATGTGCATTTGTTAATCATATGATTTGTGTAAAAAACAGATCAAAATTGTAATGATTTGCTCTATTAAATCTCTTAAATTTCATTCGCATTTGTGTGCATTCAAATATGGCACATCAAGACATGTCAAGCCAGGTCTAACTTTGGTTTCACTATTATGAAACCCAACACGACACGTCTTGATGCGTCATATTTGAAAGCCCACTCACAAAATTGATTGATTTAGTAACAGAGTTCTCATCCAATCTACAACAATGTGAAGACAAACAAAAGCTCAGACCAAGGCATGCGAGTGTCCATAAAACAGTGGCTGCTGAAGTACCTTTCAAAGAGAGTCAGTGGAGACACTGTGTTACACTTTTAATAGGCTGCACTCAGAGCCTCACACTGAGAGACTCGGCCGCACCAAACCCCCTTAACAGCCCGTAAACTTTAGAGGGTGTTGATAGTTATCAAGCAGCCGGCCGAAGTGCAAACAACGTGCATGTGAAACAAAATAGTTTACAAACTTAACATTAATTACACATTTTTGAAGTAACAGAGAGCCTGGTATGTTTCAGTGGCACTTCAAACGCCTC
The DNA here is from genome assembly GCA_039654775.1 of Spinibarbus caldwelli. Taxonomy (NCBI): domain Eukaryota; kingdom Metazoa; phylum Chordata; class Actinopteri; order Cypriniformes; family Cyprinidae; genus Spinibarbus; species Spinibarbus caldwelli. The sequence continues at coordinate 15,125,392 of CM077231.1, forward strand.
ACAATTCGTAATATTTAGTCACAGCAGAGACGTTTGGCACGTATAACAAACAATATCTCAGGTGGAAAAACAATCATCCCCGTTAAACAACAGAAGTATTTTCTTTGTTGTTTAAATGGCTGCTAAGAGTGCTTTACTGATCCCTTTTGATCTGAGATCAAACCATTAGAGTTTTAGCTTTTAAGAGTTCAGACCTTTCCAGGTGTTTTTTTATTTTTATTTTTTTCTGGCTTTGTCCGGTGTTATTTGTAAACCTTGTGTTAATGTTCACATTGTTGATCTCAACCCTTGGCCTTTTCAAAGTGCAAGTGAGCAGGAGGATGTTGAAAAGATTACTAAACATCACCACTGACCTAAGCGACAACTTGGCAACTTGTATCACTTTAGAGGGCAGAGGGCACGCTTCACGTCCTCAGGTTTCGTGTTTCAGAGAAACGTTTTCCTTCACTTTGTTCTCACAGAGAGCTGACGGACAACTGAAGACGAATGTGTGACGCAGGACGGTGAATAAATCACTTTATATTCTTGTTTATTTACATCTCACTGCATCTATTAACCAGACAATTAGTCTAGGGGGAGTGGGGTAAGTTGGGCCACTTTTCACCTGTGCCTTCTAGGCAAGGGGAAATGAGGGAAAATGGGTTTATGCATGAACAATTTGCATAAATGAGAATCAACAATATAGTAATGCACAATGCCATTCCAGTTTTATTTTAAAGCATATTGATAATATTATTTGCAATAGTGATTACTGCATTAAACAAAGCTACCATTTAATAAAAATGTTTCATTAATAATTCATAGCTTCAATAATAGAAATTCAATAATTTGGCTAAAAAAATGTCTTTATTAATAGGGAGTTAAATATTTCTAATAAATCATATAACAAAAATGATAAAAATTGTAAAATTAAAATAAAATCTAAATAAAATATTATAATATAATATTTATATATATGTATGTTTTTTTTTAAATAAAATAAGTTTTAAAATACATTTACAATTTATAAATTAATTTATTAAGTAATTTTTATGTACTTTAAGAAATAATTATTATTTTTTTTTCTTATGTGAATTTATTAATCATGGCTGGCTGTATGTAATTGTATATGATTACATGATAAAAACACTGCATTTAAAATTGCTTTTTATGATTTTTCCTTTACTTTAGTGGTTATAGTAGGTTTCCATCTTTCATCCGTGTAGGTTGTTTCTTCGGATTGTGTGGTATTAATTTCCATTTAGTACAAACTTTAATGAATGTGATGATGGACTATTGTTGATCCAACAGTTCATAGGGAGATTATTTACATCCATTCGTGGTTACAGTTAATACAAATATACTGAACATTTATAAATATGGGAAGAAGTCAAAAAAACACAAACCCATGAAACAATATACATTTACCACGAGACATTCTCAAACTTCAAGTCATCAGAATGAGTGTACATTCATCGATAGGCATCTAGAAGCAGGTGTCGTAGCACTCAATCTTAGCAAAACAAACGCTGAGGTCTGATTCATGCTGTCCTCAGAGACTCTCTCCAAACCCACGCAGAGTTTATTACGCTCAAACTGAGAAGCTGAGATGTGTGTTAGGAAGCAGAGGACAACTTTTTGTCATCTTTGAAAAGAAGAAAGACATAAAAGGATGAAAGGCTTCCCTCTGCTGGTCTCTGCAGCTGCAAAGCAAATAAAAACATAATCACTCTCTATCAGACTTTTAAACAAGTCGCTCAACCGTTAAGTCTTTTGACGAAAAACGTGAGGCAATGCGGTTAATGGAAAAAAAAACTACTGAAATAGTGACACAAAATGTTTATAGAATTATATAGTTGTGTGTAGATTTATAGTACACAAAATTGTTTATTGTTTGCTCCAAAAGCACCATAAAAGCACCATGCTCTATATTATAAGTCTAATGAAGATAAATGACTAAAGTTTAAGTTCTTATTCACTAAAATCTTGACATCCAATTTGGATCATTTGATTGATTTTTTGACTTGATTCATTCATAAATCTGATATCAGATCCATATATATTATTATATATTAAAATACATGATTATATATCCATATATTGATCAGGGGGAAAAAAAGTTAAGTAAACATTTCAGGAAAATTAATTAAATGGCAAATTTGCTAAAATGGGTCCAGTTTCAGGTAATCTAAACATTTTTATTTGGAAACATCTAAATGTACTGGTTTTATCCAACTCAAAATATTATTTATTACGACTGAATCAACCACATCACACTCAACTACAACCACAAAAGTGTCAAATCAGATAAAAAAATGCCCCTCAAGGTACATTTTTACTCTTTACTCTGTGCTACAGTAGGTTTTGCTCTTAAAACAAGGCAAGGATATGAAATAGCAAAAGTGTCTCGAAGGTTCGCTCAAGTGAATGTGAAAAAGAACTCAACTGGATGTTTTAAAGAAATGGTTTCCAGTGTTTTAAGTACATATCAGATGCAGAGCAGATAAGGGAAAGTCCATCCTGTGTAAACAGTGTATGCTGGGGGGTCTTGGTGTTGGGGGTAGTTATCAGTTTAACAGAGACCCCCTATAGACCAGGTCTAATCGCTTCAGCCAGACCAGGTTTACAAGGAGCGGCTCTGAACAAAGAGAGAACACTTTTGTCTAAGTTCAGTCTGCTTTTTCACTTCATTATTACTCCTTTGAGTAACAGATGTGACGAGCCAAACGTGTTAAGACTTTTGGGTTAATGCTTAATGCACACATTTGAAATTTTGCCGCATGTCTTAAAAGGATACTTCACCCAAAAATGAAAACCTTCTTTTTTCTTGTGGAACACAAGAAGATATGTTAAAAATGTCTTTTTTTTCCCTCCGTCCATACAATGAAGATTTCCCTCCGTCCATACAATGGGGTCAGTTTTGGACCCCATTCACTTCCATTATATGGAAAAAAGTTCTTCAAATGTATTTTTCAGTCTTCAAAATATTTTCTTTTGTTTTCTTCTTTTCCATCCAATTACAGTAAATGTGGACTGAAGTTTTGAAACTCCAAAAATGACTCAAAGGCACTGTAAAAGTACCAAAACATGGTGCATACAGCTATTGCTCTATATTATAAGTCTAATCAAGACATATAATAGCTTTGTGTGACGAAAAGACTAAAATTTAAAGTTCTTATTCACTAAAAATCTTGACATCCAGTGTCCAGTTTTCCAGTGAATCGCTTGATGAATTGTTTGAATTGGTATTGAATGATTCATTCATAAATCTGATATCAGATACACATCAGTTACGGTCAGATTTAAAAAACTAATTGTTTGACAGGGTATTTTGGCCACATTTAAAACATTCTGAATGCCTTATTTCTGTTCGATTTCTCCTGTGGTATTTTTTATGCAATCGCCCAAAGGATCTTTTCTTTGAATTTCCTTTGAAACTGTGCTTGTGGGAGAAAAAAAGGTCCTTTAAGTGATGGCGAGACGTTTACTTTGCGGCATTGTGTGTCTGATTCTGGCAGCCCCCCAATATGCATTTTTTCCTTCTTTCTATAAAACAAAAGACGTAAACGCTCTGCCCCAGAAACTCCCACACCACACTTCCATTCTGCAGATGGCAGATATTTGTCAAGTGCATATTTTAAATTTTGCCCCATCTCCATGGACCCTGATGTTGGGGCAGAGGGGGTTCATTGTTTGCTTGTTTGAGGGAGTACGGCTGAAACGCATTAGGGTCAAGGTTTTGTCTGGTTAGCATGTCCTCCTGTTAGCCCCTGCTGAGAGATCTCATAAATGGGACATCTGAACCTAAAACACATCTTTATCTATTGACTGTCATTTTTTATTTAGCTGTATGTTCATAAATGGGAATGTGAATGATACAGGATTGCTTTCTCCAGATATTATAGATCTAAGTAGAACAAGATTAAAGAATGAAGGTCTTGATCTTCCAAATCTGAGCCACTGAAGGAACATAAATCATTTTATGTGACAAAGAGGTGACATTAAATAAACTTGTTATGGGCCATCAGTGAGAATGAAGGGATTTGAGTAAGTAATTTAGGGAAAGTTGTCCTGAGATTCCCTCTTGACTGTCAGTCAGTAAAGATCGTGGCAGGCCGAGACGGGGCGCATGACATCAGGTTTAGTTCCCGAACAGGGCAAGAGTGCACGTCTCGGCTCATGTTTTGCTTGTTGTTGGTGGAAACGTAGCAACCAGTGTGTAAAGTCAGTTTTAATTGACGGTAAATTTGTAATGCTGAGTAGGAGTTTCCCAAAGTCAAGATAACTATATTTTTGTAGCTGACTAACAATGTACAACAGATACAGCATATTATATAATAAATTTATTGCCAAAAATGTCAACAAATTTAGGGGAAAATTGTATAATAATAATAATAATAATAATAATAATAATAATAATAATAATAATAAATCCTAATTTTCTAAAATAAATAAATAAATAAAAAGTCAACAAATACTGGGGGAAAATGCTCTATTCTATTCTGTCCTATTCTAAATGTATTACCAAAAATGTCAGTATAATATAATATAACATAACATAACATAACATAACATAATATAATATAATATAATATAATATGATATAATATAATAATTCTACATTTCCTAAATCATAAAACTAAATCATCACACATTTTGGGGGAAAAAAATCTATTATAGTAAGTTCTATTATTACTGAATGTACTACCAACAAAAGCCCAGTGAATTTCTGAAAAAACACTAATACAATATGAAATATAATATAATACAGTCCTAAATTCCCTAAATAATAAAAAGTCAACCAATCTTGTGGGGGAAAAAAAATCTATTCTATTCTATTTGATTCTGTTATTTCTAAATGTATTACTAAAAAAGTAAAATAATTTCTAACAAAATACTAAAATAACATAATATAATATAATATAATATAATATAATATAATATAATATAATAATCCTGCATTTCCTAAAAAAATCCTAAAAAGTCAATTTTTGGAAAAACATATTCTATTCTATTCTATTCTATTCTATTCTATTCTATTATTTCTAAATGTATTACTAATAATGTCACATTTAGAAAAAAAGTCATATGCCTAAATTGAGGAAAGAGATTATATATTATATTATATTATATTATAGTATTATATTATGATTGTTGTTGACACAGGCTAATATTGGATCCATTAACTTGCTATTAAACCTATTTGTAGTAAGGACTCATGCACCTCTGAGCTGAAGTGCTTTGTCTGTCCTCTCTTTATCAAGCAAAGAAAAATTAGGCTCATTACAGAGCATTACATTTCCCTCTCAGCGCTGAAATGGAGGACAGACACATTAAAAGCACATTTCTGTGATATAATCGGGGAGGAGGAACTTCCTCCTGCTCATCCAAGAAGCTGCAATTGGAAGCAGGTGCTGCATGTTCATTAGAGCAGAACTCTGCTTTCCTTTGATGCTCTGAATGCAATCACCACTGCTCTCATCTCCTCCACATGCAGCGACAAGTGGTCTATATACCGTTACAGTCATTTAACCCTTAGCGGCATTACATGTGTAATTATAGGCAATGATTGCCCATGATTTAGATGAAAAGGATGTTTAAGGTATTCATTTTCTTTGAACAGAACAACGAGGTGCCCTTAAATGGTGTCAAATTGTCAATCAAGCCAAAATTGTCAAAATGCTTTTGACCAAACTTTAAACCTCCTTCAAAGTTGAGCCTTTAAAACAAATAGCAGAAAAATGCACTGTATTCTTAACTAACTTAGGAAAACTTTTTTTGCTCGTGCTGTTTTCTTCAAAACTTGGCAACCGTTTTGTATTCTGACACTATTTGGGTTGTTGTAGAGGTGAATGCAGTTTTTCAAGTCTGAAATTGAGCCGTATGTTGTGTTTTGAGTTGGTATATAACATCCGAAGAAGAGACTCTACAGACATCTGTGCAAATAAATGAAAAATGATGACAAATGATGCTGCCAAATTACTCTAGTTGAGTTTAGATGTAATCATTCAGTTCTGTCTAAAGTTATTTTTCTATGTTGAACATGTTTACTTTTGTGATTCCCGGGTCTGTTGGTAATTTAACTGATGTTGGCCGCTTCTCAAATCTCTAGCGGCCATTTTGAAATGACATGGGCACCTATAAGCACTGTTAAAGTGTCAGCCTCTCAACACCTGCTGTTTCTAAGAAAACACTGAAAACATGATCCACTCGATTCGACAGCCGGATAACAAGACAAGTGATTTACGTCTGATTGAGGCTGCTTTAAAGATGGATGCCAGATGGTAAATCCAACTGTAAAACTCTTACTTTGTCTAATCAAGGTAAAGATTATCATTGTTTTGACTTTCATCTTGTATGTAAAAGTATTTTTACATCTTATGTTTTTAGTATTTTTTAGATTTTAGATTCTACTCTTTTTTTAAAGAGTGGCTTGACTGTAGTTGAACAACTTTAAATAATCTACGTTTATCTTTCCCTCAATGCTGTTCCAAACAGATGTTCATAACCGATTCAGATAAAGACTCTTTGTACTGAGCAATTGTGTTCTCATTAGAAAAGGCAAATTGTGCCAGCAAATTTAAGAGGATATTGTTTTTTAAACAAGCTATTATACTTCCAAATCTCCCACACTTCTTTTGTCTCTGTCTGTAGACATGTGGTATCTCTGAGGTATCATCAAATGTGTCTCCAGTGAAGCTGTTTTCACTAATTCGACTAAACATATTTTATTCGCCATTGTTTGCATGCATTCCTCTAATCTGTTCTTTTGAATTTTCCTGTATGTCTTGGACACGGTTTGATGAACAAGCACTGGCGAGGGCTTTTTTCCTCTAGTAATAGAGGGAGATGAGTCCAGGCTGTTGGTGCTGGGGCTTTTTTTGAAGTGGGAGAAGGTCATTTGGCCGAACCATTGTCCAGCAACGTCCTCTGCGACCCCACATCCCAGGCCTCAGGGTCAGACTTCAGGGCTCGTGTTCCTCTGAATGCACAAGCAGATGGTGAAGTGGCTGCTTCGTTGGAAACCAACAAAGCAAAACCAAAAAGAGAAACACAAGAGGCTCACCAGGACATACCACCATAGTTCCTGTCTGTGCTTTTAAATTACGTCAGCGTAAATACTTAAGACACATTCTTGCTCTTAAAGTATTAGTTAACTTGAAAAATAAAAATTCTGTTATTTTTACCTCACCGTCATTTCTTGAAATCTTGTAATATAATTTGGGACTCGTATGGACCACTTTTATGGTGCTTTTGTGTCGAAACTTTAAAACTTCAGTAACCGTATGGGTTAATTGCATGGAAAAGCTAGTGCAATTCTTAAAAAACAAAACTTCTTTGTGTCCCAAAGAGGAAATAAAGCCATAAAAGTTTGGAACAACATGGGTAAGTAAATAATATATTCAAATTGCCCTGATTATACCAATACTTGCCATCAAAATCACCAGAACTATCTTTTTTATGACATGTATCATGTGAAAAATCTTTGGGAAATGGGACACTGGAGAAAGATGGAGCAATTTTCCTTTCTGAATTCCTTACTCAGCTACTTACATCCCATTTTATGAGCCTCTGGATGACATTTCCTGTCCCTAAAGGAGATGTAGAGGTTGGCATGCTTGAACTCTCGGTGAGGTAAACTACCATCCCATCCAAGCAAAGATTCCTCTCTCATTGATTTTCTCTGCAAATGGTAAACAAGAGTTATGCATCCTTAGAGTATTGGCCTATTTTCACAAGCGCTGTCTGCTGAAAATGGGCATTTGAAAGTTCAGACATTGCTATTAGGCATGTAGTGGTAGATGACTTGGCGCTAATTCAAACAAAGGCTCCTCATTGGTCTTGCGTGTAACCGAACCATGCAGTAATAATTGTCAACCCTTCCCCTGCATCTAAAAACAAACTTGCTCATTTTTCCTTCTATCCAAGGTCAGATTAGTCCTCCTTAATCCCTGGAGTGTGTAACTATGACAAAGATAAAGTTAGCTTAAAATAGCTGCTAATGGTGACCTTGGCTATGCCCATCAGGTTAATGTTTCCATGATATGTTACTTTGGCAATGCTCTGGTCACTAGAGATTCTTCATTTCTCGTACCGGCCACATCCTGTTTATCATGCTGAGATCTTTAGTCATAGATTAATTATCTTTAGTGATCTTACTCAGGCCTAGAACTGTAGGAAATGGACTTGCAGTTTCTTGGCATTCTCTTAAGCATATCCACAGTTCAGAGAGATGCTTGACACACCCTCTATGTCATTTTTGCAAAGTCCACAATTTTGGATACATCAGGGATGTTCTTGGAGGGCCACCTTCTAGCAGAGTTTAGCTTCAGCCCTAATTAAACACACCTAAACCAGCTAATTAAAGTCTTCAAAATCACTAGAAATTTCCAGGCAGGTCTGTTGGAGCTCAACTCTGCAGTAAGGTGGCCCTCCAGGATCAGGATTGGACACCCCTGTATTACATCACCAAAGTGTCAAGAAGAATACCACAAATTAAGCATTAGGAATAGGGTCAGCATGATGTTGACCTTTTCCCAAATGAAGCACTCTCAGCCTTTGTTGTGTATCTGTGAAGTCCATGAGACTGTAGGGAGTCCTATTTGTCATTTGATGGTTCAAAAATGTGCTCTCAGTCGCCCAAAAGCACCCTAACGAAGCCCAAACTGCTGCGTAACTCATATTGGTCTTCTACCCAGCAGTCCATGCGACAATATGTCACCAAAGCGTGGATGTTGTAGGACAACCCAGGGAGCTGAAAGGTGAATGACACATTCAGACTTGGATACGGGTGAGCAGGTCTAAGCCCGAGGTGAATTCTCCGTTTGTTTTGTGTCTTTGCCTGAATCAGCAGTATGCGGGTGGGTTAGCCATCTGCTGACAGATAAACTCAACAGCGTGGAGAAAGGGGGTGACAGAGACCAGAGTGCAGGGGTAGATTGACCACTGACCCCATCCTCCTGTCTCTCTCAATCCTGACTTTCATCACGAAATGTCCTTCCAACCCTCCCTGACCCACTGTCTCACGACAAGTGCCATTAAACCTGCAGGAATGCTCCTACTGAGAAGACGACAGGGAATAAAGCTGAAAAAGGAAAGGGGGGGGGAGGAGAAGTGGGAACGACACAGTTCAAAACAGTTGGTAGCTGCTCTGTTGCTTGTAGTCAGTTGAGTCGCTAGGGATTCTGGGCCCATTGCACAGATATTGTTATGGGGCTCCCTCAAAATCATGTTAAGTGGAGGGGTAGGGGTTGGTATTGGCAATCTCAGGCAGGCCCCCCAAACGACATCAATAGGGGCTTTCGCACCTTGTAGTTCAAGAAACTTAGTTTGGAATTAGCCAGCAGGGTTGTTCCTAGAGAACTGATTTCTCCCTTGGGCCGTTTTCCTGGTTGCATTCGCACTGGCAGCATGAACGTCCAAAGTGGCCAACAGTGACGTCTTTATTCGTGGCATTTACAAACGTCAACAACTGGTGAATGGAGGATGCCGTGTTCGGAGCTGTTTTTGTTGCGTGTCGTGGGTTTTGTGATGACAGAGATGGAATGTAAATGCACAATTTACGCGATTCAAAGAGCATGAAAATCTGACTAAATCTCCTATGACAACTTGCAGTGTTAATATCGTCGAGGCTGAGAAAAGAACACAATGCTGCAGACAACAGGTAAATGCTGTTATCGCTGTTTTCCATGTTTGTGGAGTAAATATTTTTATGTGGCTTTTTAAAAATGGCGGGTAGCCGGTGCTTTGTATGCATTTGGCCAATCAGAGTACACTTACGTCACTAATAGTTCCTATAGAACTGTTTTAGAAGATAAAGGCGGAAGAACTATTGGCAGAAGTTCCTGCTTTTTTGCGTGTTCGCACTGCAGGAACTAGTAACGTATTTAGTTCTAGGAACTGTTTGGAGGAACTAAATTAGCTCCTACTTCAGGGTAGGGTCTAAAACAGTTCTGTAGGAACTATCAGTGACATAAGTGTACGCTGATTGACCAAACACATACGAAACACCGGCTACCCGGCATTTTTAAAAAGCCATGTAAAAGATTTACTCCACGAACAGCCTCGATGATAACACTACAAGTTGTCATAGAAGATTTAGTCAGCTCTTTCAATCACATAAATTGTGTGTTTACATTCCATCTCCATTATCGCGAAACCCACAACACGCAACAAAAACAGCTCCGAACACGGAGTCCTCCATTCATCGGTTATTGACGTTTGTAAATTCTGCGAATAAAGACGTCGCTGTCGGCCGCTTCAGAGTTCTTGCTGCTAATGCCAATGTAACCAGAAAAACGGCCTGAGGGAAAAAAATTGGCTCTCTAGGAACGACTCTGCTGGCTAGTTCTTAGAACTACATGGTGTAAAAGCGCCTTAATTTAGTTCCCCCAAATGAAGTTTCTAGAACTAAATATGTTACTAGTTCCTTCGGTGCGAACACGCCAAAAAGCGGGAACTTCTGCCAATAGTTCTAGGAACTATGAAAAGGTTCCTCCGGTGCGAAAGCCCCTATTGTGGGCCCCTCTCAATGTCTGGGCCCTATGCACTCTGTCTCCCTTTGCTCGGGTTGTGACGCCCCTGCTCGTAGTTGGTAAGACCAAGGTCCCTTGCCAAATGCCACCCTCAGCCTTTGCTGTCCAGCTTGAACTCCACACTTTAGTGGCATTATGCCATATAGGGGCCGTTTACATGACAAAGTTTTCAGCCAAAAACTGGAAACTTTTTATGCGTTTTGCCTGTTCGTTTACACGACAATGCCGTTTTGGGGACTGAAAACGCATAATTTTGAAAACGGGTTTCAAAGTGCATGTTTTTGAAAACGCCACCCTTATCCTTTCCATGTAAATACACAAAACGGGAATCTTTGAAAACGGTGACATCATGCGCGTCTGTAGTACGTGTTATGTATGTAGACATGCGCAGTGCGTGTCGATTTTCATCGTCCGTCCAGACAAAATTACTCGCTGCTTTCGCCATATTGCTTGTTTGTTTACGTCTTTGTGCAAGCTGCTATCGCTATGAATGAGGAGTAGAGCAACAGTTGGTGTGGTGATTTTAGTGACAGAACTCCCTCCCACAAAGAGCTAATCATCACTTCTCTACAGGTAATGTTTACTAACAATGTGACAGCACCAACTACTGGCCTGGCATACGTAATACAGCGTTTTTGGCAGTTTTCGCGGATATGCAAATGCGAATCGTTTTGAAAATGTTGTTGTGTATACGTGAAACTTTTTAAAAACGCAAGGGAAAAATTTTTCCATTTTTGACTACATCGTTGTCGTGTAAACATAGCCATAGACTATCAGGGTAGTAGTATGTTGAAGAATTGGCATCAGTTTGGACTTGATAACAGTAACTATCGAGAGACCATAGCGAACACGTGGGGGTAATCTTGAGTACCCTTCTCTATTAACTGTATTGTATTAACCATATTAACTGTATTTTCCAGCCTAATTAGGCCATTTGAGCAAATGCAGTTGAGAAATCAGCCCCAAGACTGAGCGAACAACTGACGGGGGGCTTTCAGCAGATGAAATAACAAGCTGATCCTGATCAACATGAGAAAAAGCGGGAAAAAAGAGAGAGATGGCTCCCAGACCACCATGCTCTCCCAAAGCCTTTGTAAACTCTTCACAGCAGCTGCCTTCGAGATGGAGTGTGTTTTGTGCTCAGGTAAATGTTTGTTTTTTGTCACACCAACAAACACATTTGATGGATTGTGGTTTGCCTTAACACTACCCTGACCCCTGTCAAGATGGTTTTAACTGCCAACTCACAGAATGAAGGGTCTCATAGCTTTTGTATGGGATTTGTTAAAGAAGAACTCCTAGAGATCTTACTCTGCTGTTTAGCACATTCAAGAAGCACTTACAGAGAGCAAACAACCACAACAGGGGGTCACAGGGTCACCTAGAAGTTTGTTGTTTTTGGTGATAAATGGATCATAATTTAGCAAATGTTTTTGCAGATATTTTTATAAAGTATCTCAAGGCAACACAGCCTGCATGTGTGTAGATGCAATCAGACGGTCAGTTAAACTAGCAGGGAATAAACACTCCAAACTCATCTGGAGCTCAGATAACACATCATCCTAATGATTTCCTCCCAGACACATTTTACTGCCCTGAACAAGAAAAATACTCTCAGGTAGATGGGTGAGGGTGTGTTGGTACAGCAGTCCTGGGGTGGTGACTGAAATATAGACTCTTGTCCACGCGCACACACATTCATCCACCTGGTCTCTCTGCTGTTTATTTACTCTCCCTCTTAATGAGTTTTGTGATTCATAGCCTACCGCTAATGATCATTTTGGGGGGCAAATATTTACATATGAGACTACTGCAAAAGCCATAATCGGTGCGTTACAAGAATATGAGCTTGTGTCAAAAGAGTGTGCAAGGTAAAGTGCAGGACAAGTTTAGCTACTTGAATGTGTATGTTTTCAACACGTAAAAAATTGTACTGTTTTGCTAATGTGAAATATGGCAGTTAAACATTCTTGTTTGGTTGCTTTTTGAAACTAAGTTTTGGAATATGTACATTTGTTCTTTTTAAGATGTTTAAAAAATGCTTTTACACAAATATGGTAGTTAAATGTCAGATGTTAACACTATGCTAACATGCTAATAACACATAATTGGTGATTAGCTGGTTTTCTAGCCACTTTAAGCTGGTTAGGCTGGTCTGGGGCCTCATTTATAAAGCGTGCGTCTCCACAGATTTGATCTTAGAGTGTGCGTACGCTTAAATCCACGCCAGCACTCATATTTATAAAAACGGCCTTTGACGTGGAAAAGTGCTTTGCGTCACATCAGGATCTGAGCAGACGTACGCACATTTTCTTGTGGGAACTGCAAGTTTTTGGAAATGTAAGTTGTTCTTGCAGTTTGCTATTCTAAATTAAAGAATTTGGACGATGACTGGTGATCTTTTATATGTTAATGACATTAATTAGGAGTCGTTTACAAGGCAGAAAGCTGAAACCATTCAGTTGCACGCAAGTTCAAGATCATTTGCGATTCATAGATGTCACATCTGAAAGAGAGGCGTATATCTACGTACGTATATCTGAGAGATGATCGTAAGATCAAATTTAGGATGGTTTTTGCGCAACATTTTATAAATGAGGCCCCTGGTTTGATGGTTTTAGAGAGATTTTGTGTCATTGAGATTGAGTGTGTGTCAGCTGGGAAAGCAGCCAAACCAGCTAAGACTAGTAAACCACCTAGTTTCAGTTTTTTTATTTTTTATTTTCCCGAGTGAACTTTTGTTTTTGATGCTAATGTTTTATTTTGACACATCGGGTGGTGTGTAGAGATACAAAATAACAGAGAAGGAGTGAAATAAATATAGATAGATGGCAAAATACAACAGGAGATGATAGTTAATGTTCTGGAGGTAAATTATATTTTTTTCAAACCTGGTCACTATCAACTCTTGGTTTGTTTTCCTCTTGTATTTAACGATCCCTTTTTGTTTTTATATAGAAAAATATTTGTTCAATGTATACTACACATTCCTAATGGATTTTACTCTGGGTATTCTGGGAAAATATCGGCCAGAACGTGGCTGATGCTGACATTGTATGAATGAAAATGTTTAGAGGTTGCTGATCCTTATGTTTACTAGAGGGACATCTTTAGTTATCTTTACTACAGAAGCAATAATAAACATTCATGTACCATAACAATGGACAGAGAGCTGCTATCAGACGAAGGTTTATATCTGCTTTCTATCTGGCGCCAACAATCTCTGTCATCTACACAGAATGTCAGTTTTCTGTTGAGACATGGATGGTTTGATTTTTCAGGCTAGAGATTTTTTTAATGTGTGTTTTTATGTGTGAAAGGAAAGGTTTGTCTAAGTTTTGCACACACACACATTATCTAATCATGAAGAAGAGATACTTTAACACTCTGCTGTGTCTCAGCAGGCATCGTTTTATCTTAATGTCAATATCAGATGTAAATAAGAGTTTTCTCCCCCCCCCAAAACTGATTTTTCGATGATGGAAAAATCTCATAAACTAACTTTGAAACGGCACCCTACATGTTTCTAAGGATCAGAACGTTATGGAGATTTGAGGATGGACTACTGCCTACCAACACTTTAAAAACCAAACATTTGTGGAAGCTAGTTTAACATCTAGTTTTCTGCTACAAATGTCTTTCCATTTGATGAAGTCATGGCCCTATAAAACGTTTCTGGTTGTTCTTGTTGAACTTGCGGAAACATTTAGATTTTAGTTTTAAAAAATGATTTTCTCTAATCACCGAAACAGTTAGCTGTTACAAGTTCACATCTGTGATTACTACCAAGGTTGTGACATATGAAAAGCTGCCCGATGCATGCGTCAGGCCACTCACAAACAGCAGCCAAATTCTGTAAAACTGGCCCGCAATCTGTATTACTTGACTTTGATGAATCATCTTCAATTTCCTGCATCTGGAAACATAAATGCTCCACTGTGCATTAAAGGAGAGCTGAAGTCAAGACCAGACCGATTCTAGACACGTCAAGAGCCAGATCCAGACCAGGACCAGTGGGTCCAAGAACCAGGTTTACATTTTAATGAACTGGAATGGAAAAAAAGCTGAAATCATGTTAATTACAACCAGAAAAGCAGTAACTATTTGTAATACTCAATCCCAATCTTCTCTGTTAATGTATATCTATCTATCTATCTATCTATCTATCTATCTATCTATCTATCTATCTATACACACACACACACGCACACACACACACAGTTATGTAATCAGATTACTTTTTAGTAACTAGTAAAGTAACGCATTACTTTTAAATTTACAACAATATCTACTAGAGTTACTTTAGTCACTAAAATGACTTTAGTTAAACGTGTGTGTGTGTGTGTGTGTGTTTATTTATTGCTCAAATAATAGTGTTATTGTTATTCATTTATTATATTTTTTGTTAGCAAGCCCAGCCCAGGTGAGAAAAAGTAATGCAAACGCATTACTTTCCATAAAATGTAACACAATTAGTGACTTTTTTAGGAAGTAACGCAATATTGTAATGCACTACTTTTAAAAGTAACTTTCCCCAACACTACATATATATACAGCAAAATATAATTAACTTTAAAAACAAAACTTTTTTCTTAACTTTTTGGACCAGATCAACCCAGCTAAAAAAAAAAAGGTGACTGTCATGACTGTTATGTAAGCTGTATCTCAGTGTCACTATTCTAACATTATTTTCATAACTTGTCGCAAAATACTGTCAGATGTTATACTGTGTGCACAGTGCTCAAATGTGGAGACAACAATGCAGTGGAGGTGACATTGCAGTTACGTTGCCAAGAAGTCATGAAATTACCAAAGTATTACGAATATAGTACATAACTGGAGCATTCTTGGTTATCTTATAATCTTAGGAGGATGTGCTGGCGACGCTGTGAGTTGGTAATATAATGGTAATGAAACTGTGGTTACGTTGCCAATAAATTATGACATTACTAAAGTAGTATGAAAATAGTATGTAATCTTATAACCATAAGAGTTCATATTGATGATGTTGTGAGTTGGCAAATTGATGGTAATGCAGTTTCAAGAATGCAACATCCTAGTTATGTTGTCAGTGAGTAAGTCATGAAATTACCAAAAAGCACCAATAAATTACATAACTGGTACATTGTGTGTTAGCTGGTAAGTCTCCTTAGAGCTTTAAACACTGATTACATTCAAAAACAGTTCATTGGATTAAATAGACACTGTCTAAAACAAAAGGAAACTTCTGGACTCAATGCCGTTTAGAGGGAGGACTAAACTGGTCAAAAGGAACAGAAATTCTGGCCACTTGTCAAACACATCTTTACTTAAGAGCTGATTTAAGAGTCTTGTCAGATCTCTCTCTCTCTGTGTTAATGGTTGGATTAGAGGCTTTGGTATTTTCTCCCTAGTGTTTCTACACATAGATTGTGATGAATGCTCTAAGCACTGGACTCCTGGACTTTATTGCCACTGGCTATCTCTAAAGCCTGTTCCTGATAACTAAATTAAAATAAACTCTGGAAAACTTCCTTACTGTATTCTTTTAATTACTTCCTTAGAAAATATGGACTTTAAACCTGCCATTTCAACTACAGTATATAGGAGCATGTTTGCTCAATGAGGCTTATTAAGAAATCGAAACAGGTTGTAATTGCAGATTTTATCATGGAAAATCAAATTGTACTTTTGCCACATCTTGATTGGTAATCAGTTGGGATTTGTCACTTTATTAACCCCCAGTCATTGCCTAAAATGCTTCAAGACCCACGCGTCTGTGAATGCAAAAATAATAGAATCCCTTCTCTTTCATTCCGTGTTTACCTTTCTTCCTCTTTTTCTTTCTCAAGTACCACTTTACACAGGCAGCGTCGCTCACAGAATTCCAATCAGAATTCCCTGAACTCCTGACTTCCACAGACAATGCCTGGACTTCCAGATTCCAGCCTGGATGTTGAGTTTGAAGGCCTCAGTGCCAAAAGAACGCTTCTCCTTCTCTTTTTCATTATTCCACACACAAACGTTAAGGCAACGTTTAGAGGCCGTTCTAACCAACGGCACGTTCACAATGCGAAAAAAACCCATCTGAGTCTGGCTTTGAAGTGTGAAAGCGCATTCAGACGGAGTTGTTCTCCTTAGACTATTCACACATGCCATTAACATGATTTTAAAGAGAAAAGGTTGAAGGTCAAACTCAACCACCATTCTTTGTACGAGTGCCACCTTTTCTGTTTAAAGCCATTGTGTGTAATAAATGGTTATTTCTTCCGTTATGCATTGAAAGATGTTTCGGATTATTATTTAAATGTCTCAAAGAAGTTTGATTTATATCGGTTAGCTACACTGAATTAGAGTAACATGTTACAGGTTTCCTCACAGGCGGCTACAAGATGGCATCCATTAATCTAACTTGTTTCTCTTTGTCCTGCTCACACACGCAACACCCACTTTGGAAATGATCTGCTAAATGAAAGATGCACTGCCAAAACGTCTGCAGAACTAATTGAGTGAGCATAAAAGAAAGCGTTTTTAGAAAAACAAAGGGTTATGTGTAATATAGGTGCGTCTAAAATCGCATGCTACTTGATTACGTACTACATTTGATGAGGAATGAACTTTGTGACTGTGATTAATAAAGTTTCTAAATAATTTTTTTTGTAGGCTAATTATTTGCATAATGAAAAAACTGATCACGTGAAGCATGATAAAATGCATGATGTCAGACGATGTCAGAATATTTGTGCGAAAAATATGATGAAAGCATGATGAAATTCATAATGAAAAAAATATGTGCAGAATAATTTTGTACTCAAAAGCATTTTATATTTTTATTTGTATTCAACAACAACACCAACATCAACTAAGAAACATCTAGTTTCTTCAGAAATAACATGAATAATTTGGCGAACGGACGAAAGTTTTGGTCATGATTCACAGAAAACGCCTCCACTTTTCAATATGTGGAAATGCGAATGAGATTTGGAGATTTTAAGCAAATAATGAAGGTCATATGGGTTTGGAACAGCGTGAGGGAGAGAATTTTCTTTTTTTGTGTGAACTGGCCCTTTAAGAAGACTAACAACTTAACTAAACGCATTGTAGCTCATTCTTAGATCTGCATTTCTTTGTGAACAGACTGCAGTCTATAATTAAAGGGTGCGATTAAGACATGTCACACACTGTGTGTATGTATGTAGAAAAAAAAAAAAAATCAGGGCAGAGGAGTTTAAATCCTACCATTTACCCTTTCACAGTACCCTCTCAGTCTGAGTTATGGCTGCCCAGACCTCTTAAGGTCAATCTGTCCCTCACACACACTCACAGAGAGCGCCTGACCTCCGAGTCGGGCTGCTTATCATAGGCTCAGTTGCTGATTGGTCTATTTGCCAGCGACTTCAACCTTTCAGCAACTCCTGTGCTTGTCTTGGATTTGTCAAGAAGTAGGCGGCTGGAGAACTTAATGGAGTTGTTTATGTGAAAATGTACGTGTAGATATCTGACAATAGGGTGAAGACATAACAGGACACTTCATAAACATGAGAAGATAGCAAATAGTTGAGTAGAAGCAACGTAATTGAGTCGTAGCACATTCTGCTTGGATTAGCATTAGCTGTTAGCGCAATTGAGCCATAAATAGTAGTAGGAAAAATACCTGTGGTAAATTAACGTTAGATGTAAAATGTTACCAGAATCAAGTTTGTATTATAAAAACCAGAGTTGAGGTGTGTAGGATCTTTTTTGGCAGAGAGTGTGAATATGTAATGAATATTTTTCCTCCTCTCAGTGAAACCTAAGTCATATTTTCACAGCTGGTTAAATAATAACCCTGAGTGCTTCGTCAACTACATAGCAATTTGTCTATTACATCTCAGTTATGTGAAAGGCTTTCTGATTTCTGGGCTGCTATCTGTGAAACAGCCAGTCATTACAAGTGTTTAACATTAAGAAAATAAACAAAACTGAAGACATTCCAGCAATAGTTAGGAAGCTGTCATGCTGAAGTCAGTCTTTATAAAATCTACTTGGATATCTACAGTTTTTGGCAAGATACTCAAAACATATTAGCTAGCTAAGGTATCAACTACGCTACAGAGACATTAGCTAAGCTCCCAGCAAACAGGGGACGTCCCCGGGACGTTCCAAACGTCCGTTTAGGTCCGCAGTACGTCCGCCTTGTAACGTTCGCGGTCGGACGTTCTGAGGACGTCTACTTACGTTCGCATTTGGTCCTCTTTTATACGTTCGCTGTCGGACATTCGTCCGAGCCAGTTTGCGAACGTCCCTGTTTCGTCCCTCATCTGCCATTTCCATTACAACACTTGAAAAATCCAGTCTCCCATGCGTGGGCTTTTATCAGACCTGACACCTTGCAACTCAGACAAAGAGAGTTGACAAAATTAAACTAAAATATAAACTCATATTGGATTTTAAAGGGTATTAGGGTGAATTCAGCTAAAATGGGCTATCAGGTAAAATGGGCCAAATAAGGTTGTAGCGTCATATCTCTTAAAATTTTTATAGTCAGTCACAATAACTGATCTTGCATTGTTGCTTCAACACTTGTTGACATGTAACAATAATTTTGATTGGTCTGAGTTTCTTAAGGCAGGCAGGGCAGAGTGTAACATGAAGCTTGTCAGAGAAATTGTAAGGTAAGTGAGCCACATAGTACATTTCATTCATCACTAATAAGGGTAGGCCTACTAAAGCAATTATAAATATGCTTACCAACAAAGCAAAGGTTTATGAACAATGTTTTGACATGCTCTTTCAAATAAAAAAAAAATTTAATTTAAAAAAAGAAACCAGTTTTTGTGAAAAAGGTTATCTTAGGTAGAAATGGCTGGTTAAGCTAAAATGGGCCACAATTTTCAGCTAAAATGGGCTGCACACACACACACACACATTTTTACACAGAAATTGAGGGTGAAAATAAGTTTATAGGCCTAGATATGTATGCATACAAAATCTAGTCTTTAAAAAAAAATACACATATAAACTACCAGTCAAAAGTTTTTGAACAGTGAGATTTTTAATGTTTTTAAAGAAGTCTCTTCTGTTCACCAAGCCTGCATTTATTTGATCCCAAGTACAGCAAAAACATTTTGAAATATTTTTGCTATTTAAAATAACTCGTTTCTATCTGAATATATTTTAAAATGTAATTTATTCCTGTGATCAAAGCTAAATTTTCAGCATTGTTACTCTAGTCACATGTTCCTTCAGAAATCATTCTAATATTCTGATTTGCTGTTCAAGAAACTTTTTTTTATTCTGTTGAGTACATTTTTTTTTTTCAGGATTCTTTAATGAATAGAAAGATCCAAAGATCACCATTTTTCTGAAATAAAAAGCTTTTGTAACATTATATAATATACCATTCAAAAGCTTGGAGTCGATAGTAAAAATATTTCAAAATGTTACTGTTTTTGCTGTACTTTGAATCAAATAAATGCAGGCTTGGTGAGCAGAAGAGACTTCTTTAAAAAAAACATTAAAAATCTTACTGTTCAAAAACTTTTGACTGGTAGTGTACATGCACACAAAAGGCACCAATGCACAGAAACACATACCTATACAACATGATCAGTTCATTTTTAATTGCATTGTTTAATGAAATATTCATTCAACTTTCTATTTAATGAAATGCATGGTGCTGTTGCTATGGCACACTAAAGACAATAGTGTCAATTTATTGTTAAAAATAAAATGATTTCAGCTGAAATTACCTGTGTTGTTCTCTTTTTATATTGGCCCATTTTATCTGAACAGCTGGCCCATTTTACCTGAATGTTGTGCCGTGGCTCAAGAAGATACCTGCTGATACTCTAACTCTCATAATTTTAAAGCAGTTATACTTTTTGACATTTAAAAAATATATACATGTTTAAGAGACCCATGCTTATTTATAAAAATATCATAAGTTCTCATGCATTGCTTATTTGATGGTATTATAAGTCATTTACCAAGACGTGGCCCATTTGAGCTGACTTCACCCTATTCCTTACAACAAAATCTCTTCTTTTTTTTTTAACTGTGATAGAATGCAAAATGCAAAATGCAAAAAAAAAAAAAAAAAAAACATTTTTCTTTTTGTTTTGCAGATTGATTATTATTATTATTATTATTATTATTATTATTATTATTATTATTATTATTTACTATAGTATAATAGATTTGAATTCATTGTAAAATGAAGTTAATGTTAAATTAATATTTTTCATTTCTTGAAAAAGAAAATAGGAGTAACTTCTGTAATTAAAAATGTCATCAAATCAGGAGTCTGTTTTCAGCATTTAAACATCAAAATCATGATACCCTTCAATAATGTAATTGAACATATAGGCTACAATTAGGTTTATGCATTCCCCATGCATGAAGAAAATAAGGTTGCATCCCAGGAGCTCTAAAAGAATGTTATAGAGTGATGAATGCAGAAAAACATGGAGAAAAGAAAGTGGAAAATAAAACAGGTAAGACAAATAAATTAATTCTTCCCATTTACATTTTAAACTGTTGGTAAGCCGACAAGAAAAGTTATTTAGGAAAATTATTATTTTAGTTATTGCATTTAAGACTGCTATACCACCTGCAGCTCAAAAAAAAAAAAAAAAAAAAAGTGTAATATAGCCGCATTTGGAGATAGACTACAAGCAAGCATTGATCAAATGAGCACATGATCGAATGACATCACTTTAGGGCATGCAGCATGTATCCATGGCAACGCGCAGCTGCTTAGTGACGGTTAACGGTCCTCTGTGATTTCCTCAGACACGCCTTGAGTTTTAGCTTTTGTCGGTCGAAAAGATATTTATACTTTTATATTTGTAGACATTAGCTACTGTAACCAATTTGTATCATATAATGCTTACATTTTATGAAAAGTTTACCTTTTTAAACGTTTGCTGAAGATGTCCGTCGTGTACGGCTGCTTATCATTAGCCTGTGAACACTTTCGAAGCTGACGTTAGCATGTAAAGCTGAAATGATTAAACGTATATAATATTGACAGATATTGAACTTAAATATTGAATTTCCATATGGTAAAAATACACACTGAGACGCCTATATGAGCCAAAAAGCCCATTTGGGACGGCCTATCTTCATATGTGCGCTAATTTCGGACCGCTTGGTCTAAATCCAAATTGTCAACAACAACTTTACAAATCTTTTTTCAGTAGATAAACGGTAGTCCTAGACATATTAAATCAATCATAACACTACTGAATGTGTTCATTTTGTTGCTTTAGGTTATAAGACGGGAAGAATTGCCATCGAACTAACCCCACAGCTGACAACCAGACACACACACACACGCACACGGAAAGAGCACCGCAACTTTACAATTGTTCAATTAAAATAAACGTATTTTGCTCCATACAACGTGTCTGTTGTCTTTGATTAGCCTAAAAGTAAAATAAAATGGCATTCAGTTTAGGTCCCCTAAACGTCCCGAATGGCCGCTGCACGTCCTGTGAACGTCACTGTGGACGTCTGCTCGACGTCAAGGGGACCCTACACGGTGACGTCCGGGGACGTTCGCAGAGGCCGTTCAGGGGACGTCCTGGGGACCTTTTTTTGTTAGCTGGGTAGCTACCCTGAGAAGAAAGTAGCTAGCCACAAGCTACATTATTAAATGAATAAAACTGTTAACATTTTGGAACATCTACTTGGATATCTACAGTTTTTCTCAAGCTACTCAAAAATATAGGCTCTAGAGCTAAACCTCAAGTACTCTAAAGAGACATTAGCTAAGCTGTGCTACCCTGAAGAGAAAGCAGCTAAGCCACAAGCTACATTATTAAATGAGTAAAAAGTTAAAATTTTAATATTTTGGAACATTTTGAGTTATTAGGAAATCTTGGATATCTACAGTTTTTCACAAGCTACTCAAAAATATAAGCTCTAGAGCTAAACCTCAAGTACTCTAAAGAGACATTAGCTAAGCTATGCTACCCTGAAGAGAAAGTAACTAGCTACCTTCCAAGCAACATTATAAAAAATAAGTTAAAATTGTGTAAAGATTTTGAAAGCTTTATCAAATTTACTTAGATATACAGTTTTTCACAAGGTACTCAAAAATAGCTAAGCTACCAAGTATTCTGAAGAGATATTAGCTAGCTACTCTAAAGAGAATGTAGCTAACTTACAAGTTAAATCATAAAGTGAGTAAAAAGTTAAAATTATGTAACAAAATGAATAATTTAGACCTTGAGTCTACATTACTCAAACGTTAAAAGGATAGTTTACCAAAAAATATAAATTCTGTCATTTCCCTTATGAAAATCAACCATGGTTTTATTATAGTAAAGTGTAGTAACTGTGGTTTTTTGGCGTATTGATTACAATTTGTATAACCGTGGTTATGCTACACATACAATGCAATGGTCAGTGTAGCAAAACCATGGTTAATTTGCAGTTACTATGGTTTAACTATAGTAACCGTGTTTTTTGGTTTTATTTGGTTGTATTGTTTTTATTAAAACCATGGTTAATTTTCATAAGGGTTACTCACCTTGATGTTCCAATCCTGTGTGACTTCTTTCAATCTGTGCAACACAAAAGAAGATATATATATATTTTTTTTTTTCTTTTTTTTTTTTTTGGTCATACAATGAAAGTGACTTCCAAAATATCTTCTTTGGTGTTCCATAGACCTTACAAGGGTAAGTAAAGCATTACAGAATTTTTATTTATTTATTCATTTTTTGGGGCAACTGTAAGTTTTGTCAAATGGTGTGGATGATTGAAGCTCAGCAGGTCTTTCTTAACATGCACAGTATGACGTACATCAACAAATACACAAAACATTAGTATCAAACAACATCTCATTTGTCTAACCCACTCATAGATTGGGTTTCAGTGAAAACCCCCCGACTTGTCTCTGTAGGCGTCTATCCTGGCAGTTGATCTACAGTCGCACTGTGTTGGTTTAAACATATATCACTGCCACAGTTCCTCAGCACCAGAGGCCTGTTGTTCCTGACCCGTTCTTTGGTTTGTAGAGCAGGCCTGGTTCTGCTCGGTGAGTACTGTCATCTCCTCCCTGGGTGGTACTAAAGGCCCAAATATAAGCAGTGTTGGGGAGTAACTAGTTACATGTAATGGGATTACGTAATTTAATTACAAAATAAATGTAACTGCAATCTATTACAGTTTCTGAGGAAAAACGTGTAATTAAATTACAGTTACTTAAGAAAATGTTAATGATTACAATAGGGCTGCAACGATTAGTCGACATTATCGACAACGTCGACAATAAAAAATTGTCGACAAATATTTTTGTTGTCGAGTAGTCGCTTGATCTCATATGACCTAATGTAAGAGCCTGCAATATTACAGTTTGACCAGTGTGGCGCTGTAGCGCAAGACTGTAGTTCAGCCCTCCTGGATGCAATTCAAGAGAAGAAGACACACACAGCGCTTCAGAGAAAATGCATCCGAACCTGAGCAGCGTTTGGATGAATATGTAAATATATATTGCGTGCTTTCCTCTCAGTAATGAAATAAACACAACAAAAACTGACAGCAGTGTGAAAGTAGCAGTTAAAAATGCATCTGATTATAATGATGTGGATGTTTGCATGAGCTCTGCAGTTCAGTACTCCAGTAAAGTCCGGTCACATCATGTTTATTTATATAGTACTTTATGCAATAGATAGCCTTAATTCAAGCAGCTTTATGGTATACCAGAGTCAGTGTCGCTTTCAGTTAGAATTACAACTTGATTTTCTGTTATAGAGCAGCTCTCCAGTGTGGAGCTAGCTAATGATAAAATAGTTTTATTAGTGGGGAAAAAAAAATAATTTAATTAAAGTGACAGTTTGGTTTATAGAGATCAAAGCTTGATCTAGCTAAGGACTGTTTTGGTTATCATAACCCTATAAGGTATTTTAAGACATTATGTTGTGAATAAAATAGTTTATCCAAAGCGTCTTATCACTTACCTTTTATGTCGTTTCTTATCTATATGACTTGCAAAAGCAGATGTTAGGCAGAATGATGTGTCATTCAGTTACTTTTTCATGTAGCTAATTAAATTGTGAGAGAGTGTCTCTGCCTGTCATCTCATTTTGTGTGGCAAATACATCTATTTGTATAAGGAATTAGTAACACTTTACAATAAGGTATCATTTGTTAACATTAGTTAATGTATTAATTAACACGAATGAACAAAGAACAATGCATTTATTACATTTATGTATTAATCTTTGTTAATGTTGTTTAATAAAAATACAGTTGTTCATTGTTTGTTCATGTTAGTTCACAGTGCATTTACCAATGTTAAAAAACACAACTTGTGATTTTTATAAATGCATTAGTAAATGCTTAAATTAACTTTAACTAAGATTAATAAATGCTGTAGAAGTATTGTTCATTCTTAGTTCATGTTAAGTAATGATAACTAATTAACCTTATTGTAAAGTGTTATCAATTAATTGTATAATAATTGTAATTACATAATATGCTTTTCTAAAGCTGAAGTGACCTTTATTTATGTTAAAATATGTATAAGTTAATATTTTAACTAATTGCAAAAGCTGAATAATCAAAGTCTACTGATTAACCAGTGAAATAATCGACGATTAGTCGATCTAATAATCGTTCTAATAATAGTTAGATTAATCGATTATCAAAATAATCGTTTGTTGCAGCCCTAGATTACAAAGGGGGTTACATCTGAATATTTTCTGTTCAATAATATTAATTTGTTGCTATGCCTGTTTTTGATGTGCACAATGCCTCCTTCCATTTAAAGGCCATTTAGTAAAGTGATGCTATTCTGAGGTTATCCCTGTCTGGTTTAAATGTTTGAAAATGATTAACAGTTAAAAACATTTGTTAGAAATTTAGAAAAGTAATCAAAAAGTAATCATATGTAATCAGTTACATTACTTTAATAAAGTAATCGAAATAGTTACACTACTTATTATTTTAAATAAGGTAATTTGTAATCTGTAACCTATTACATTTGCAACCTTCCAATTACTGAATATAAGTGTGTGTGCAGATGCGTTTTTCTGTGAAGTCTGTCAATTCAAATCTGCAGACTGGTTCTGACTTTGGGCAACTTACGTCAACGTCTGTAAATTGTGGCAAAAATCTGGGCAAAAGTAATGTATTCCTGCCTTAAGGTGATTTGAGAGGTTGTTAGTGTGTTGATATACGGTTGCAAGTAAAAATCTCAAAAAGCCACCTCCATATCTCTATGATATCCTGGTTTATAAATCAAAGAAAGAAAAAAAAGTGTCTTTTATATTGCAAATTCAGTCAAGAGTACTAGCACATCCTCAACAAGAACACACCTATTGATGTCAAATAAAGGTAATCCTAAAATAACATTTTTAAGGAGACTTGTATGGTCAGAATTCGAGCTGCCTGATTTATAGAGCCAATGGAGTGTGAAACGACCGCCGTCCAACGGCATTAATCCAAAGCTTCGGTCATAAAAGTGACTAAGAGATGTTGAGAGGAAAAGCCTAAGAGTGGGTTTAAAAGGGCAAAGCCCTAATCTTTCGAGACAGGACATGTGTCACAGGCTTCCGTAGCTTGGCTTCGCTTTATTGTTGTTTATTGTTAGCTATAAACTCTTGATGATCTTTGGGCCTGTGAGTTCCTCATAAAATGTCATTTAGATCCCTCAGGAATGCAGGGAGCGGGTCAGCGTGTGGTTTTTCTCTCCTCTCTGCTCGACCTGAAGGTAAGAAGACACCTTTGAGTAAGACAGCTTTACAATCCCCCGCCCTCATTCCAGAAAGCCAGGCTTTAAGCTGTCTCATGGATTCCATTCCTGTTTATCCTATCTGTATGTCAGCCTCCACTGATCCAGAACCGGGAGAGAGAGTGTTTGCGCCGCATTCGCGCTTGAATAAAATGCCAACCGCCTCAGATTGTTTATCTTCACACATTGTTGTGCTACTTTGTGTGTTCGTCAATGTCTGGTCTTGCTTGGCAGAGGCCATTACATGCAGTTTGGCTTTCCCACATTAAAGTTTGTGATGTGGAAGGTGTTGAATTTGAACAAACTGAAGGAATATTCTGGGTTCCGTACAATTTAAAGGGGTAGTTCTCCCAAAAATGAAAATTCTATTATTATTTACTCGCCCTCATGTCGTTCCAAACCCGTATGACCTTTGTTCATCTTCAGAACAAAAATTAAGATATTTTTGATGAAATCCGAGAGCTTTCTGACCCTCCATAGACATCAATGCAGCTGACACGTTCAAGGCATAGAAAGGTAGTAAGAACATCGTTAAAGTAGTCCATGTGACTATCAGAAAACTCTTGGATTTCATCAAAAATATCTCAATTTGTGTTCTG
This sequence comes from Spinibarbus caldwelli, assembly GCA_039654775.1. Taxonomy (NCBI): domain Eukaryota; kingdom Metazoa; phylum Chordata; class Actinopteri; order Cypriniformes; family Cyprinidae; genus Spinibarbus; species Spinibarbus caldwelli. The sequence goes on from CM077231.1 coordinate 15,152,208, forward strand.
AAGATGTTTGGAACGACATGAGGGTGAGTAATTAATGACTATCCGTAATTAACTATCCATTTAAGCTCAGTCAACAGCATTTAAGGCATAAGGTTGATTACAACAAAATTAATTTCCACTTTTCCTTCCTTTTCTTTAATAACAATTTGGGTTACAGGGCAAAATTTACAGCGAAAGTCAAGGAGGCAAATCCTGAATTAATTTAACTAAGTGCATTGTGGTTCAGTCTTTAAGTAAAAACAAGTACCCATAATGCAACAATACATTTTTCAAGCAGTAGTGTGCTGTAATAAATTGTTGTCACATTACTTTACTATGTTGTATGTTTAATTTAGTGTGTGTCGTGTCTCAACACACTCGTAACTATTTCAACTGTTTCATAACTATTTTACGTTTTGGTAAATTGGCAGCAAATTAGAAACTATTTTGTTTTAGTAAATTGGTGGGCAATCTGTATGCGTTCATACAATCCAATTCATACATTTTTTTTTTTTTTTTTTAAATAAAAATACATTTCCGTATAAATTGTACAAATTATACAAATTCATATGAAATTGGCAACTTGTAAAATAGTTATGTTTTCCCATGAGATTGGGTTGGGTTTCAATTTATATCTTGGAAATTAAATGTTGCTATTTTGCGTTTTAAGCTATTTTGTGTTTAATGCAGTGTTGTGTAAAAAAAACAAAAAACTGGCAGTCGAATAAATGGTGACTGAAAAAAAAATAATCTTGGCCTGTATTGCAATATTTGTTAAGACAGTATTATTCGCAGTTTGCTCTACTGTATAATGCACATTTTGGCAAATATATATATATTCATTCATTCATATATTAATTCATCCATGTGTTCCAAACATACAAAATTTGCATACTGTGTACAGTTCACATATATACTGCAAAAATTGCATAGTTATATCCAATTTTATAATTGTATACTGCCATGACAACATAAACCTATAAACCCTATAACTCTAAAATGATTTTTAAAATGATGAATTAATGTTAGTGTTTTTATGAACACATAAGCTTCATATTTCTTTTTCTTTCTCAGTGTACTTACACTACAAGTTCTTCAAAGTGCTTTTTATAAACAAAAAAATAAATGAGGTATTAGAAATAATGTTTTGTGAAAAAAAAAAAATCAACATTCTATTCTTGAGATCATTTGTCAACATCAAAAATATTGGGATGCATGGAGCCATGGGGCCTTAGGAGCCCATCCAACATTCTCAATTCCCTTTGCTTTTAGTGTCAAATCTAGCATGAGTGCATGTCTTCAGATGTTTATATTATATAGTTAGACATCCAGCACTTCTGCACACCGCTCTGTTTGTTCAAGTTTTGATTTTAAAAGCTAACGGTGACAGGGAATTTTTCTCATCTCAGGAATGGGAAAACAGGGAGTATGTCATCAGCAGAAGCTTAATGGTGATGTTATCTTGATAATGTGTCCGAAATTGTGCAGGCAGGGAGTATGTCTGTATGTTTTTACCCTCGTTCATCAATCTTTGGGGTCATATTGGAACACTTTTATGCATCAGATATGATTAAAACCGTTATAAGAACCCTTACTTTTTGTTTGACTGTTACTTGACGGTTCACAGAAGAATATACATTCTTCAGGCTAAGTAAATGAGGTTTGTTTAATGTGGTTGGTGACACCATGGTTTCCCTCCCTTTACCCTGTGCAACACAGTAGCTTTAAAACCCAGTCAATGCAATGCATTGTTGGGTGGTCGATTAACAGATGTAAATGAATGTAAATTCTGTCGACAACAGTTTACTCAAAATTGCTATTTGAATACATCTCTGTTCACTTATATTACTTTTGTCAAAAGTAGGTAACAACAAACAATATAAACTGTCAGTTAATACATCAAAGTGTAGATTAGCCATTGAGTAATAAGCTTAGTTCTGGAAATCTCATCCTGTTGGTTTAGGATTTTAGTGCCCAGTTGGGTAAAGAAAGTTAAAGTAGTTCACCCAAAAATTCACCCTCAGGCCATCAAAGATGTGTATGAGTTTGTTTTTTCACCAAAAGAGATTTGTAGAAATTTAGCATTACATTATTTGCTCACTAATGGATCCTCTGCAGTGAATGGGTGCCGTCATTATTGTGATGTTTTTTTGTATTCTGACGGCACCCATTCACTGCAGAGGATCCATTCGTGAGCAAGTGATGTAATGCTACATTTCTCCAAATCAGATTCAGATGAAGAAACAAACTCATCATCTTCGATGACCTGAGGGTGAATAAATTGTCAGCAAATTTTCTTTATTGTGCGAACTATTCCTTTAAGAAGACCCTTAGTAACAATTGTAAGCTACCTGGTCTCATAAAGAAAACGTACCTCTGGGAACTTTTTCGTGAGACACGAAATACGTACCAATAAGTACATATCATTGCAGTTCCCAACAGAAATAAACACTAGAGGCGGTAAAACAGCAAGCACTTGTAATTATTTTCGTACACAGTTATGACTACAGCTCAATATGTTTCACTTTCCGGACATAGCAAGCTTGATCAGTAGCTCATCCGGCACAGAATTGGACTTACAGTAGGATGCAGAATCCTTGGGTACGAATCCCGTCAAAAACATGACTCACGATGAAAGAGCTGAAAGATGAGAGATCGCAAAATAAGCTAAAATGGCATGCTTGTGATTGCGTATTTACGTCACATTCACTTTTGTTCATACTATTGGTTAAGTTTAAGTGTAGTGCAGATGGTACGTTATTTTAAAATATCAAGGAGCATTAGACTTATAGCGCCACTCAATGGACATTTCAAGTCAGAACTGCGGTGACGCATACAAAACCATCGTCACATTAAACGTACGTTCATTTGTTCTGGGGAAAAAAAACAAACACTCTTTTAGCACCACCCAGTGGACATTTCAGGAATATATCAGGAAACGTACATAGCGGTACGTATTTTGCGTATTTTTGGTTGTTGCAACCAGATGAAAAGTTGTTGAAACTACAGCATTTTTGGTTTTGGCCTCTATAAGAACTTTGTTGGCCACTTTATGGGTAACAGCAACACTGAACATTTAAGCAAATTAAAAATAATTCTAATAATAAAAAATCCTTAGCAATGTAATATGATCACCACATTCTTCTGTCATGTAGATTTAACATTTTAGGTTTGAATAGGAATGTTTTGTTTTTAATCTAGTTTCCTCTTCATTGTATTGGAGAGCTGTTTGAGGCTTTTGATTTGTCTACAACCCAGCTGAGACTTTTTACATGTGATGTGTCCTACTCAAGAGGTCAATCTACTGCTGCGACTTAATGGAGGGAGATCCCACGGGCCGTCAGTCAGATCTAATGAGCCTTCCATTAAAACTCATAGTGAGATTTAAAATAGAGCATTGTGGGATACTCCAGACATGATGAGGTCATCAGCGCTCGCCACAGGAGGTTTGCTGGAGAGGTTTCTAGTGAGAGTACAGGTCATCACAAACATGCATTCAATTAATATAATTTAGTGGATCTGTTCTGGTTTTTATTGTTTGTATTTTTAATTTGGTTTTACACACATACTGACAGCTGCAAGACTACAACTGACTGATTGATTGAAATCACTTTAGATTTGACAGGAAACGATAGCTAATTTAATTGGACAACAATGTTATGTATTTTCAAACTAGTAACAAGAAATTTATGACCCTCAGGGAATAATTCCACTTAGTGTACTGTGGGTCAGTCTTAAAGTGAAAAAGTACCTGTAATGCAACAACAAATGTTTCACACAGTAATATATTACAGTTAGTTGCTGTCACATTACTTTATTTTTTACTTTACAAAACACTCTCAGATTGTAACTATTTTATGTTATGGTGAATTCCTAGTATTTCTTATGAACTCGTTTGTACTTTTTTATATAATCTGCTTATAAGAGGTGGATCTTTACACACCTTTACACTTTATTTATTTATTTATTTTTCTTAAAATCATATTTTTTGTACAATCAAATCTAACCCGATCTCATGAATGTGCATTTCAATGGCACAATTTTCTGTTTCTATTTGGTGTACTGTTTATATGCAGAAATGGACTTTTGTATGCATATGATACACAGTTCGTAGGTTTAGGGGTGTGGGGTAGGTGCGTATTATATGTACACCAAAATGCGTATTATATGCACGCCAACAAAGTGCGTGTCGTATGCACGCAAAAACTGCGTATTATATACAAATCAAACACATGCATATCGTATGCACGCCAAAGTCAATTTCTGCATATAAATAGCATGTAAAATACACACACATAAAAAAAAGTGCTACAAATACACATTTTCATGACACGGGCTCATCAAATCGTAAGGCAAACTCGTAAAAAGTTTTCTTTTGCGATAAGCAGTGTTATTTTATTACTACTTATATTATATTATAGTATTTATTTATATTTTTAATAAGTTTTTATTTACAGTACATATTTTCAGTTTATTTTAATTTTATTTTAAGTTTTAGTAACTTTATGTGCTTTTGTCATTTTTATTATTTTTTAAACAGTTTTATATATTTATTTCACTTTTAGTTTTAGTAATTTTAGTACTTAAACTTATCTTTTTTTTTTTTTTTTGGTTGGTTTTCCATTTTAATTTGAGTAAATTTATGTGCCTTTTCCCCAGTTTTATTAGTATTTGTTTTGTAAACATTTTTCTGTTTTCTATTTAGATTTAGTTTTAGTCATTTTAATGCTTCAACTTAAACATTTATTTTAGTTTGTTGCCAATGCAATATTTCTCATTTTCATCAAATATTTAATTTTGTTTTATTTAAATTAATTTAATTTAATTTTATTTCATTTTTAAAGGTTGAGTGTCCAGGTGTCCAAAAAAAAAATTATTATTTTTTTTTTTTGGTCTGTCTGAATAATAACGATTAAACACACTCGCAGACACACACATTGGTTAAAAAAAAAAAAAAAAAAAAAAAAAAAAAAAAAGTAACACTGTATTACTTTACCACATTGCATTGTGGAAGTATTTTTCGTAGTTTGTGCTATTGTATACAGTTGTTATGACTCTCAGGGAATCCTTCAGCTGATTGCATTTTTGATAAAACCAAATGCATTGTGGGTCAGTCTTAAAGTAGAAAACTACCTGTAAGGTAACTTGTTGTTATATTACTTTCTTAAGTTGCATTAATTTAGTGTGTGGTGTCCCAACACACGCTCAAATCATAATTGTTTTACATTTTTGTGAATCCGTATGATTTCGTACCATCTCATTTGTACTTTTTTAATGATAATCATGGCCTATATTACTTTACTGCATTGCATTGTATATTTTCTTTATTGTATATTGTGTGCCTTATGTGCCTTGGCAAATGTATAGTTCTGAACATAAAGAATTTACATATTATGCAAAGTACACATACTACATACTGCAGGAATAGTATAGTATATTAATATATAGGCAGTTTTTGATGGAGTGACAAAACGCCAGCCGCAAACCCTCACAGATGCTGCTCTCCTCTGCTCGTTTCTTCAGCCCACATCATAACTCCTGTACGGAGGCTCTCAGTGTCTGACATCTTGCTTATGTGATGTTGAGTGAGTCTGTTTCTGAATTTCTGTCAGCCGCTTCAAGATTTAGAGCTCGGAGGCGTTCGGCTATGTGATTTACAGGCGGGCAAACTTCACACATCTGTTAGTGTACACTTACTTTAAAAGAATAATGAAGCTGATGAGTCCTCCTCTGTGTGGGAAGGAAGTATTTGTCTTGCGGTTAAAGAGAATATCCTGATAGCCACTAGTTAGAAGTGTTTATCTTCGAGCGAGCACCATGCATCACAAACAAGTGCTCACAGATCAGGATGAAAAGCTGAAGGTTTGGAGTTCAGCCAGAAACATCAAGACGGACCTTCAAAACCTGAGCCTGTGATCATCGGGCTGTAGAGAGAAACTGTCCTCCTTTATGCAGATGTATTTCTGTTAATTATGATCGATTCTCGGATGAGTGTCAGAGTTTCGCTTGAGAAAAATTCAAAAGTCTTCACAAGAGATCTGTAGCATGTCTGGGAAAAGAAATGTAAAGTAAATCATATTGTGCTGTCATTATTTAACATTTTGACTAGAAGTTATGTATTTACTGTACTCTTATCAAAATATTAGTGAAGATGTGTTGATTTCTCAGCGTAAAATTAATAAAAAAATAAAAAAATGCACAAAAATGAATAAATCACAAAATTTATTAATTGTTATTTTTTTGGAGGTTCTGTCTGTGCTGTTACCCAATTTATGTTTTTTTTTGTTTGTTTGTTTTGCTGTGATGTTTTTAAAATTTGGATAAAATGAAAACTAAAAGACTTTTAAATCACATTTTTGTTATGTTCTCTATGTTCTACTGTGAATAAAATATTGGCTATATTTTATTCACAGTAGAACATAGAGAACATAACAAATGTGTAAACGGAGAAATTTTACACTTTTATCCACTAACTGAGCTCATTTCAAATTTGATGCTTGGTACAGGTCTCAAAAAAGTTGGCACGGGGGCAACAAAGGGCTGAAAAAGCAAGAAATTTTGAAAAGATTCAGCTGGGAGAACATCTAGCAACTAATTAAGTTAATTGACATCAGGTCTGTAACATGATTAGCTATAAAAGGGATGTCTTAGACAGGCAGAGTATCTCAGAAGTAAAGATGGGCAGAGGCTCTCCAATCTGTGAAAGAGTGCGTAAAAAGATTGTGGAATACTTTAAAAACAACGTTCCTCAACGTCAAATTTCAAAGGCTTTGCAAATCTCATCATCTACAGTGCATAACATCATCAAAAGATTCAGAAAAACTGGATAATTCTCTGTGCGTAAGGGACAAGGCACAGATCTTTCACCTATAAAGAACATTTGGTGCATCATTAAACGAAAAATACATCAAAGATGACCACAAACTCTTCAGCAGCCGGAAACCTATATCAGGCAAGATTGTAACCAAATTCCAACACCAAAACTCCAGAAACTCATAACCTCAATCCCCAGACGTCTACAAACTGTTTTGAAAAGAAGAGGCGATGCTACAAACATGCCCCCGTCCCAACTATTTTGAGACCTGTTGCAGGCATCAAATTTGAAATGAGCTCATTTTGTGCATAAAATTGTAAAATTTCTCAGTTTAAACATTTATGTTATCTATGTTCTATTGTGAATAAAATATTGGCTCATGTGATTTGAAAGTCTTTTAGTTTTCATTTTATTCAAATTTAAAAAACGTCCAAACATTTTCAGAATTCAGGTTGTAGTAAATGTATTTTTAATCGTTTTTTCAATCATTTTGTATTTATTAATTATTTTATTAAGCTTTTGAACTGTTTGAAGAAGTTTTACAAAATAGTAGAAACCTTGAAAGCACTTCTGTGGTTTTGTTCATTCATTCATTCATTCATTCATAAATGTCAAATGCTATAGGTTATTAAAATCACATATAAAATCTATTTATTATTTCAGTTGTTTTTTAAATGAGACCTTAAATTAAATCTTAGATCCCCAATAAGTCATCGAAACTTTCCTGTTTGGAATTCAAAAAAATGTATATTAAATCATATTACACATATTATATGTGGTGTTTCTCCTCCTTCGATACGTAGTAATTTTTTCCTGAAAGATTAAGTATTAGATAATATTTTATGTTTTCATATGCTCTCTAACAAGTTAGGTCAAGTGAAACTATCATTTTTATATGTCACTGGTGTTTAACACTATCATTCCAAACCTCCTCCTGCCCAAATTAACTTAGCTCTCCATGCCCACCTCCGTCTGTCAGTGGATCAACAGCTTCCTGACAGACAGACAGCAGCTATTGAGGCTGGGAACATACACATCCAACACCCGTACGATCAGCACTGGAGCTCCTCAGGGCTGTGTTCTCTCCCCACTGCTCTTCTCCCTGTACACCAACGATTGCACATCTATAGACACCTCTGCCAAGCTCCTGAAGTTTGCGGACGACACTACACTCATCGGTCTCATCCAGGACGGTGACGAGTCTGCTTACAGACAGGATGTTAAAGAGCTGGCTGTCTGGTGCAGTCTTAACAACCTGGAGCTTAACACACTCAAAACTGTGGAGATGATCGTGGACTTCAGGAGAACCCCCCCTGCACTCCCCCCACTCACCATCATGAACAGCACTGTGACTGCAGTGGAGACATTCAGATTCCTGGGAACCACCATCTCCCAGGACCTGAAGTGGGACATTCACATAGACTCTATTGTGAAAAAGGCCCAGCAGAGGCTGTACTTCCTTCGCCAGCTGAGGAAGTTCAACCTGACACAGGAGCTGCTGAATCAGTTCTACTCCGCCATCATTGAATCCGTCCTCTGCACTTCAATAACTGTCTGGTTCAGCTCAGCTACCAAATCTGACCTCAGAAGACTACAGAGGGTAGTCCGGACTGCTGAGCGAATCATTGGTACAACCCTCCCCACTCTCCAAGAACTGTACTCATCCAGAGTGAGCAAAAGGGCAAAATCACTCTGGACCCCTCACATCCAGCACACTCCCTCTTTGAACTGTTGCCGTCTGGTCGACGCTACAGAGCTCTGAGCACCAGAACGGCAAGTAAACAAAGGTGTAGGTTTGTAGTGTAATTTACAACGACTTCGAACGTGGCTCAACCAATCAGAATCAAGGACCGGAACTATCCATTTTATAAACTTATTTATCTAACACACATACTTAGTCTACATTTCAATTTGCACATAATATACATACAAAACTGTCTATTGTAATATACCTGTACATACAATTGTCAATTTGTATATTGTTATTCCTTATTTACTCGTTCATTTTTTATTCTTCTTTTCATTATCTGTGTTTTTTGTTCTGTCGCTGTCATTCTGTTGCACTGTGGAAGCTTCTGTCACGAAAACAAGGTCCTCGTATGTGTGAACATACCTGGCAATAAAAGCTCATTCTGATTCTGATTCTATCCTGAACTCTATGCATGGTAAATGGTTTTAAAAAATATTAACCTTTAAAATTTATGGAAGAATAATGGTAAAATGTTTCAAATGTTGTAAAAACCAATCGTCAAATGTTTTATAGTCATTTTCTCAGCTGCTTTGTAACCTTTAGAATAGAATCATATGTTTGTGTACTGTTTTGATTGTGTTCTTTCAAGACAAACATTCACAGATGCGTATGTTGCAGAATTTGTCACAATAACAAATGACAAATTACGAAATGTTATTTTGTGTCAAAGCTGTTTGCAATTTCATTGAAAAACTGCCAAAACAGGCAATTTCTTCTCGCTGTCTGTTAAGCGCTGCAGACAGAAACACTGTCCAGTGTCCAGAGCTGCAGTCCTTGACCTGACAGAGTCCACTCACGCTTCAGAACTTCATCACAGGCGTTAACAGGTCCATCAGTAAAGCTCAAGTATCCTGTAGAGTAGATATCAATTAGCATTAGTATTAATGTTATTAAAATAGCCTTTTTTAAACTAAATTATGATGGTTCACTTGTTAATGTTACTTGGTTGTTTTTTTGCTTTGTTTATTTATTTGTGGCATTTTTTGTCTGAGCATTTTAGATAATTAGGTGTAGATTTTTGTTTTCAGTTTTTTTTTTTTTTTTTTTGGCTCTGTTTTGTTTTGCTTTGTTTTATGTTTTGTTTATCTTTTTGTTTTAATTTAGTATTGTTATGTCTGAGAAATTAGGTATAGCCTTTTATTTTCTGTTTTTGTTTTGTATTTGTATTGTTTTAATTTTCTTTATGTTTTGTTTAGATTTTGGATTTAATTTAGCATTTGTATGTCTGAGAATTTTTATTTTCAAGTTTTGTTTTTCTTTGTGTTTTTGTTTTGTGTTGCTTTGTTTTGTTTTTGTATTGTCTTGGCTTGCTTTGTTTTACATTTTGCTTAACTTTTTGTTGTACTTTGGTATTTTATGTCTGAGAATTGGAGTTAATTAGGTGTAGCCTTTTATTTTCAGTTTTTTTTTTTTGCTTTGCATTTTGTTTTCCTTTTTTATTTTTGTTTTGTTTTGTCTTGGCTTACTTTGTTTTAGGTTTTGTTTAGCTTTTTGTTTTACTTTGGTATTTTATGTCTGAGAATTGGAGTTAATTGAGTGTAGGCTTTTATTTTCAGGTTTTGTTTTGTTTTGCTTTGCATTTTGCTTTGTTTTGTCTTGACTTGCTTTATGTTTTGTTTAGCTTTTTGTTTTAATTCAGCATTTCTATGTCTGAGAAAGTTGTCTGAGTTAATTATTTTCAGGTTTGTTTTGTTTTATTTTTTGTTTGTTTTGTTTTGCTTTGCATTTTGTTTGGGTGCTTTTTGTTTTTGTATTGTCTTGGCTCGCTTTGTTTTATGTTTTGTTTAGCTTTTTGTTTTACTTTGGTATTTTATGTCTGAGAATTTGAGTTAATTAGCTGTAGCCTTTAATTTTCTTTCTTTCTTTTTTGCTTTGCATTGTATTCTGCTTTGTTTTATTTGTTTGTTTGTTTATTTGTTTGTTTTTGTTTTTGCTTTGCACTTTGTTTTGCTTTTGTTTTGATTTATGCTTTTTGTTTTGTCTTATGTATGAGCATTGTGAGTTAATTAGGTTCATCTTCTGTTCTTATTTATTTATTTAATATCTAATATAATTTAACTTTGTGTAATTCTACTAATTATCTGAGAAGTCACAAATTTACAAAACAAACCTTATTTTACTTTTTTTCCCCTTAAAATGTAATGGAAAGTCTTATTCTGTTAATTAAAATAATAATGTTTTAAATTATTTTAATCTTTTGACCTATTTTAAAGCCTTAATATTTTATATTATTATATTAAAGTGTTAAACTGTTTTATTTTTAACTAAGCAAAACAACAAAGAAAATTCCACACATTTGTGCGATCACTGTATATTTTATATGTCTGTATTTGAATCTCATATCTCTTTCTCACATCTATTTATAGCAGATGCCTCTGTTTGATCAGAGCGGGTGAGTGTTTGACGCTCGTCTCCTCGTCACTCATTCATGTGGCTGAGATTGTGTTGTGGTTTTGTGCTCTGATTGAGTGATGTGTGTTTTCTCTGACTAGCGGTGAGTGGTTTAAACACTATCTGCCTCCTCGGCTTTGTTTATTGCTTTTGGCTGTCGACATACAGTAAAAGTCACAGTGCTGTACGGAAGGCAAGTTTACTGATAGTTGGGCACTTTTGGCTGTTAAGTAATGGTCAGGTCGTACGCTGTGTAAAATTATACGTTTTATCCCCTCACTCACTGTTTAGATGGTACGATAAGAGGGAAGTGGTTTATTTGAAAAGAGTCTTTCACTGAATTGACCTGAATTTCATGGCCTGCAGTCATTTCCTCCTCATTAGCGCCTCTAAGCAGCCAGAAAATATGTTTTAGTGTCCATTCCCGGCTCGAGACCTGTCATAAAAGGGGGAATATTAATTGGCTTAAAGACTTAGTTGGCAGTTAGTTGAAAATAATGCCATCGTGTTGCACTTTAATATAACCATGCCTGCATGAATGATGTGAATAATTATGACAAAAGCTTTCGAGCACTTTAGAAACAATAAACCGTGAAATTAAAGTCTAAGTCAGTAAGTGTGAGTTATGAGAGAAAACAAGGTTGTGAATTCCTGGTTTGTTACAAGTTTTATCAAGAGGATAGATGTATAACATTTTTATATTCAAGAACTCACATGAGAAATTTAATTTCTCGCTTCATTCATCCCAAAACTGCAGTTTCATAAACATGACTTTACTCCCAAATTCTTTTGAACGTGTTGAAATGTTGCAAGCTACACATAATTTAAACACCCAAGTTCTTTCAGTTAAGAGCATGAAAAGTAACTGGAGAAAGCAGTATTGGCAGCTAATGTTTTTATGGTGTGTCTCTGACCTCTTCTGTTCAGACACTCTGAAGGTCACCGCAGCAGATTAGCTTGCATTGGATTTGTCTCATGGAGGTGAGCAGCATGGGCACTCCTGAACCTTAGCTGTCTCTGGGACCTGCCAAAAGATCTCTGACCATAAAAATTTAATGACAACTTATCACATTTCTGACCCTCATATTTCATGTTTTCAGACAGACACACACACGCGCACACACACATGCGTGCGTTCATATGTGTGAATAAATTAGTTGTAGCTTTTTTATTTTATTTTGCTTTATAAGATGCAATGCAGTGAATGTGCATTTTTATGTTTATGAGTTAAGTGTAGCATCTGTTACTTTTTTTATGTGTGAGCATTTGAATGAATTAGGTGTTGCTTCATTATTTTTATTTTATTTTATTTTATTTTTTATTTTATATAATGTGCATTTTTATGTGATCATTTGAGTTAAGCTACTGTTTTTTTGTTTTTTATTTAATTTCATTAATTTATTTTATGCATGTTTGTTTTTATTTGAGTTTAGTTGTAGATTATTTCATTTTATTTTATTTTGCTTTATTTTATGCATGTTTTTATGCGTGAGCATTTGGGTTATTTAGTTGTAGCTGCTATTTTATTTTATTATTTTAGTTTATGTATTTTTATAGTTTAGTAATTTGATTTATTATGCATGTTTATTTTTATGTGTGAGAATTTGAGTGAATTAGGTATGGGTTCATTATTTTTATTTTTTGTATTTTATATATATACATTATTATTTGAGGATTTGAGTTAATTAGTTGTAGCTTCTGTTATTTTTAATTTCATTATTCATTTTATGCATGTTTATGAGTTTAGTTGTAAATTCTTTATTTTATTTTATTTTATTTTATTTTATTTTATTTTATGAACATTTGTAAATGTGAACAGTGTGATCACTGGAGTTAATTAGTTTGTAAATTCTGTTATTTTTTTAAATAAATTATTTTATTTCATGCATGTGTATTTTTTATGGGTGAGCATTTGAGTTTAGCTATAGCTTTTATTTTATTTTATTTTATTTATGCACATTTTTAAATGTGAGCAATGTGAGAATTGGAGTTTTTTTTTTAAATTATTTTATTTCATGCAGGTGTATTTTTTATGTGTGAGCATTTGAGTTTAGCTGAGTCTTTTTCTTTTCTTTTCTTTTTTCTTTTTTCCTTTTCTTTTAGCAATGTGCATTTTTGTGAGAGCAGTTGAGTTGATTCGTTGTAGTTGCCTATTTTAATATAATTTAATTTAAAATTTAAATGTGTATATATATGTGTGATTTAAGTTGCATCTAACTTTCAAAAGATTTCAATATTGTTAAACTAGCTTGTAGCCTCATTTATCACATTATTAATCTCTGGCATTGATTCCTTATTCCGTCTTTAAAGTTTTCGCAAATCTTCTGACCTGGAATCAGTGATTTCTTGGCCTCCATCATTCACTATTTGTCTGATTTCTCAAATCGCTTTACACAATTAAGCTCGATCAGTCTCTGATTATAATAGCTCTACCATGATGATCTACACCTGATATTGACGTTAACCCCTTTCAGTCTAAAGTGTCTCCTCTTCCTGTTTAGCTTTGAGGGTCGTAAGTTCAAGTAACTTTGCTAAGTGTGAACGCAGCAGAGAGTTCAGATGCTTTCGATTAGCCTGACATCACATCATTGCATTTAAGTAGGAAAACGGCAGAACCGATGTCTAAAACTAATACTCCCAGACTGCATTAGGAGCTGCTTTATAGCCCCACTTGTTTCCTCTTCTCAGCAAAGCTATATATCTTAGCGAAATAGTTGTCAATGTCAACCACTCAAGCCTTGATGATTCAGTTTATTTGGGATTTGGAAATCAACTCTGGACTGATTTGGGCTCCAGTCAGCTCTTGTAGAGCAGATATCTCCCAAAATGTCATGTAGCAAGCTAGTACGTCAACATGTTCCAACTTCGTTAACAATTGGCGTCAAACAGATGTCTAATTCAGAGCATTGTGTTTTTAAAATCTTGCTAACCCTTTATTTTAGGGTGTAGTGAACTCAGTGGAATTGTGGGTGTAGAAGCAGCTGGAACAAAGGAAACAATGTTTCCAAATTACTGATGTTTAATTGACCCTTTGCAAACACCCACCCCCCTTCGATACTGTTGCTATGTCTGACAAGTCATGCCGCTCTCACATCACACATCATGTTCTCATGAAGTAAAAAAAAACATCGCAGAGCAAAAAGGAAACTATCAACTTGCCAACAGACAAGACAGTTCAGGTTACTTCTGGTATGAAACAAGGTCTCAGCTTTCAAATGTTGTCATTTTTAAAGAAATTCAAACAGTAAATACCATTTTGTGGCTCTTTAATGTGTTGTGACAGATCACTGTAGCGCCTCAGTTCAAGCGGCGCATGAACCGATCGTCTTTTCATATTTAAAGCACGAAATAAGCATGAATGAACATTAGAACATATTTTATTTCAACCGTGGAATGACGTTATTACAATTATTTTTCAAGTTCAAGTCCACCAATCCTGCTGAAAAAACCCCCAGCTAAAACCAGTCTAAACTGGTTGGCTGGTCTTAGCTGGTTTAAGATGGAAGTAGCTGGTTTTAGCTGGTCTTCCAGCCTGACCAGCTAAGACTAGCCTGACCAGCTAAGGAAGTGACCAAAACCCCTCTAAAACCAGCCTGCTGACAAGGCTGGATGACCAGCTAAAACCAGCCAACCAGTTTAGGCTGGTTTTAGCTGTTTTTTGTTTTTCAGCAGGGTACATTAATCTACTCTCCTGTCTGGTTTGTTTGTCAGACACAAATGGTAGATTCGGTGTTGTGATCAGTGTTGCTAACTAATTTTTAGGCAAAGTTGCTAAAGGAAGGTTGATTTGTTGCAAAAAGTTGCTAATTGACGTTGTGATGTCATTGTGCGATGATGTAATCACGTAAGCGTGACACAAAATTGTGTCATTACATCAAACCTCAGCAAAAAATCGATTTTATATATGTTTATTTAGATTTGTTCGTAAATAATATAAAAGCATAATAAAATATTGAATAAATAAATGACTGTATTTAAATACAACATTGAATTACTGAACACACAAATTTCTGAACAATTACAATTTAAGTTTTTTTTTATTAGCTAGTAAACTAGTAAAACTACACATTCTGAACAGTTATAGTTTTAAGCAGTGTATTAGTAGTTAGTTAGTATGCTACACTCTAAGAAAAGTTTTCTAAAAATTAGGACACAATCTACTGTGTTAATATGAAGGAATTTTCCGTATTGATTTTTCACAGGTTTTTTACCTGTGTTTTAAATTACGCATTGTATTTTTGGGTTACAATGAATAATGGATAACAGATAATGTCCTGGAAAAATTACTAGCACCTTTTCCATATTTCTAGATATTTTTCTTACAGCTAATCTGATCAACAATCGCAGTTACAAGCTACTAACAAAGTGTATTATACATGAACAATTATTAAATTATCTGATTATTATTATAGTTGTTATTAAATTTAACAATTGCACGTAGCATCTAACTTAATTCATGTGATGTGTGTACTGCTAGGCATCTTTGGTTTCCTCTTTTTGTGTCATTTAAAATGTGTGCCTTTTTATCAAAAGTTGCTAAAAGTAAACAATAAAAATAGCTAAATTTGTTGCTAGGTGCTTTTGGAAGAAAAAAGTTGCGAGGGTAGTCTGAAAAGCAATATCGGTCACATCGGTTGGTCAGATCGCCTGTCAGTCAAACTCCCTGTGAAGGGTCAATTGTGAGACAAAGGTTTTTTTTATGTTGGCTAGCATATTAGCATTGAGAAAGATATTATGTTAGATCAACCCTTATGGAAATTAATCATGGTTTTATTATAGTAAAAGTGTAGTAACGTTTTTTTTTGGCAGATTGATTACCATCTGCGCTGTTTTACAACAAATACCATAGTAAAACTAAGGTTAGTGTAGTAAACCCTGATAGCACACGTACATCTCGGAGACGTCTATTTGACGTCTGCATTTACATCTGCAAGACGTCTTTTTTGAGTGTTTGCTCATCTGCAAGACGTATTTAGAATGTTTCCTTTTAGAAGTCAAATAGACGTCTATTAGATGTCTTTAAGATGTTTATGAATTAGAATGTATGTAAAACTGACATCTGAAAGACATCTGTCAGATGTTTGTAGACAGCAGATGCTTTCCAGATCATGAGATATTTAACAGACATCTTGCAGACATACGTGTGCTATCTGGGAAACTATGGTTATTTTGTGGTTACCATGGTTTAACCGTGTTTTTTGTGCTAAACCCATGGTTAGTTTTCATAAGGGTGCAGTAGCTCTGGCAAACCTGTTTTAGGGCTTTTGAAGTGTGGCTTTTACTGTGGTAAATTTGAGGTAACTGTGCCGCAGAATGTGCTTGCTTGTTCTCTGTTGATTATGACGGAGCAGAGAGGATTATGGGAGTGCTGGCGGTCACTCAGGCGTGTCCGTATGCAGTGATCTGGGTCGTATGAGATGAGGGTGAGTAAGCGGCGATCTGTTTTACGCCACTCCATACTTACCACACACAATACAGCTTCTGTCCACCTCATCTATACATTTTTGAAGGCATTTCCCTGCTAACCGTTAACTGTTAACACTCTTGCTAACATGTAAACCTCTCATAACTGGGGGGAAGTTTATGCAGTTGATGCAATGACATCATAAATGCTCGGACAGATAATATTTTCATAATTTGCTTTGGCTACATAGAAAATTGCAAGCCAGTTACTTAATTTCTTATAATATCTTGCACAGTGTACAAATAGTTTCACATGTTCACATCAAAATGTGCTTTGTGGTTAGCTTTGACAATAAATCACGTTGTAACCAAGCTCGCTCTCTCTCTCTCTCTCTCTCTCTCTCTCACACACACACACACACACAGACAGTTTCCTTATTGTTCACCAGAGACAATGCACACTGACAGTATCTCTAGTGGTTTCCTCTATATAGTCTGGAAAGGTTGTTGTTTATGCCAAAAGATGATCTGTGTAATGCAGACAGGACTCAGGAAGCCACCTATAGATGATCTTACTCAGAATAACCTGATGTTATGTTTCAGTAGACATTTTCAGTGTTGCAGATTTATAAAATAACACAGTAATAAACATGCTGGTAGACATATGTGTTGGATCAGTGCTTGAGAAACACTCCTTCAGAAGTGGATTAAATTAGAAACCTGAGGCCTACAAAGCTTAAAGTCTGTTCGCATTTACACCTTTGAGCTTCGAATATTTCACAGAGGCTGAAGGCTTGGGAATAACTGTCTTATTTCTGGATTTCTTGACATGGTTTTTGTCTTTTAGATCCTGCGACAGCTTTGAGAGTGATCCAGGAGTGGTTGTCAAGGGTCTGGCTCATGGATTCATGGATTCATGGCTCTGACTCAAGTTCAGTGTTCATGCAACCTCTCGACTTTTCTCTTTGTGAGAACATTGACGTTTGGGGTGTGGCAGACTCAACTCTCGACCTTTCTTATTCTTGCAATTCATCAATGACAATTACATGTCTATGGCAGTGAAGGTCTAGTTTAAAATATGTGCCAAGCTTTTCATAATGTACTTAAAACAAAAACTTTTCAGCCAGTTTTAATTACTCTAAATGTCTCTTGTGTAACCATAAAATTAAAAATAAACTTTTTTCTTACACCTCGAAAAAAACTTGGTTGTTCTCGGTGGTTGCTCAGTTTTAAGTTGAAAGAGCCCAAAAAAATAAATTCAAATTGAATTGAAAATGTTTTTCTTTAGGTTTATACATCAATAATAGTGGGTTAAAAAAAGTAATGCAAATTAATTTTTTTCCCTGATGATATTTGAATAATTTGCTTTGGTGGAACGACCATGACATAAAAAGTAATTACATATTTCTCTTATATCTTAATAAAAAATAAAAATAATAATAATAATTAAAATAATAATAAAAAATCAAATATATAACATATATAACAAATTAAAAATATGAAAAAATAACACAAATTAAAAATGTGAAAAATAATATATATATAAAATGTATTTTTTCTTTTTTGAAGATATGCCAAACTACTTTCCTTTTCTGTTATTTTTCTTCATTGTATTATCAGGGGCATTGTATTACCTTTGACTTTATGTCCCACAAAAATATTTTATATGAATTTTAATGTAGTAATTAAAACAGTTATGATAGAATATATGTATTCAAGTCATTGTATGTATTGCTTTTTTGATGTATTTTTAAATAGTTGTTCACAGGTTTTACTGGTAAATAACAGTTCTGATCCTTCAGCACCAAACCAGAACCCAAAAACAGCCTGGAATATTTTGTTTTCATGAACATTTATCAGAAGTTTGCTGAAAAGCAGTTCTCTAGCTGGTCCTCTCAGAGAACATTATAATTATGGCTCAAAACCAACTGAGCATCATCACAAATACATTTCTACTTCTTTGAGAACATACGGTTCTTCCTGCTCGCGACACATTGGAAAAGCAAACATTCAGCACCTGACAATCAGCTAATGATCCGACTCTCATTTACAGTAAATTGCACATATGAGAGTCTAATCATGCTGTATTCCTTATGTTTTACATCCCAGTCGATGTATATGTCAGAACGGTGTTTTAGGTCCCTCTCTGTGTGATGCCAGTTAAAACAGCAGGATCCGACAAACCCGTACAAAGGGATTCAATGTTGACAGCGGAGACCTGAGAAGTTCTTGATCTCCAGAGTGGATGGACAGACCTTTTCTCCGAGCTGCAGCTGGCAGCGGCGGGATCGTTGATTTGAGCTTCCACTAAATCCCTTCTCTTGGGACACAGTCCGGCTCTGTTCCCCTCTCCGGTCCTCCACGCTCGGATGACTGTGTGCACTGTAGCGTAAACTACGCTGGATGTAGTTTCACTGTTTAAGTTGGCAGCATGGAGGAAACCTGCCTGCTGACTCCCTCAGGAAAGCCCACCTAATAGTCGAGGAAAAAAGAGAAGCATCCGCGCAAAACAGTGATTTGAGAAACTCCTGCAATGATGGGAATATTTTACAGAGCACCCTGCTGGAAAGACTAGCTTAGGCCTGCTGGTTTTGAGTTAGTCTAGCTGTCAACACTGTCAATAGTGACACCTGTTTCACACATCTTGCACCTGCCACATGTGAGCATATATTGTATATGTGCTTGATTAGCATTCTAGCAAATATGCTTTCTTCCGTAGTATATTGTAGGCCAAAAAAGGTATGTGAGCCGAGTAGTATGCCTGAATTCGTAGTATTCATAAAACAGTAGGCGAAAAGTTCTCATTAGACCTACTACTTCTAGTAAGATTCTGAAGTACACATCTGATGGACACTTTTTTTATCCCATGAGGCCATGGGAGAGGATTTGAGATTGGCAATAAAGCGATGCAATTGACACCGTAGGTCACATGACAATGATGACATGAGAATGTAGTACTTTCGTAATGTCATCGTTTTCATGTGACAGAACATACATTTTAACGGTCGCAGAGCATGTTTAATTCAAATGCAGTACCTGCTATAAATTATTCAATTTTGCACACAGTAACTGTTTATTTTTATGTCAAAATTTTCAACACAAACACGTGTCATTTAATTCTAATGAGGCTTTTTAGAATGCGTGTTATTGCCGTTATTAAAATTGCGTTATAACAGAAAATGTTTAAGTATTTTCTTAATTCACCCAAAAATGGAAATTACCCCATGATTTACTCACCCTCATGCCATCCAAGGTATATATGACTTTCTTCTTTCAGACGAATAGAATCAGAGTTATATTAAAAGTGCCCTGGCACTTCCAAGCTTTTGAATGGCTGTTGAGATTTTGAAGGCCAAAAAAGTGTCTATCCATCATAAAAATTGCTCTACATGGCTCCAGGGGGTTAATAAAGGCCTTCTGAAGCGAAGTGATGCGTTTGTGTTAAAAAATATCCATATTTAAAACTTTATAAACCATAATCTCTAGCTTCCACTAACAGTCGTATGCACATTCATGAGATAGTGGCGTTCTAGTGGATGACGTAGGACATAGGCTTAGTGTAAGTTTTGTTTACAGGAGCAAAGGAATCAAAGTTTCCTTGGTTTAGCAAAGGAAAACCAGTCTCCTCTTGGCTTATATCGAAATCCTCTGTCATTTTTCTTTTGTACTTCTGATTCGTAACCAGTGTTTTGTTTTGCTCTTTCCTCTGCGCTTCCGTGTTCGGCACTTCTCACCAGAGCTTACTCTATGCCTGCGTCATCCGCTGGAACGCCACTCTCTCGTGAACATGCATACAACAGTTAGCGGAAGCTAGAGATTATGGTTTATAAAGTTTTAAATATTGATTTTTTCTTACACAAATGCATCACTTCACTTCAGAAGGCCTTTATTAACCCCCGGAGCTGTGTGGAGCACTTTTTATGATGGGTGGATGTATTGTTTTGGGCTTCAAAATCTCGACCCCCATTCACTGCCATTATAAAGCTCAGAAGATCCAGGACATTCATTAATATAACATTAATTAATATACCTAGGATGGCTTGAGGGTGATGAAATCATGGGGTAATTTTCATTTTTGGGTGAACTATCCCTTTAAGAACAATTTTTCTTAAGAATAAATTGTGCAAACATTAACAAAATTTCAGTAAAATTAGGTGTGGGCAAAAAATGTGTCTACTTTAATACGACAAATTCAATACTGACAAATGTTAATGATAATTATTTGGTATTAGTAGTTATTTATGATGATTTGTACGAATTTGAAGAAATTTTAGATTTTTTCTTAATAAAAAAAATACATTCTTACAGAGTATTTCTTGTGAATACAAATCATTCCTAACTCATTTCCCCCCTTAAGTTTAAAAGATAAAAACAAAATTGCAGTTAAGAACAATTCTTAAGAATGTAACGGATATAACAGAGCACCTGTGAGGACATGGTGATAGAAAAATATGACATGTAGGGGAAATTATATTTCAAAAATATACACAAAAGTATTGTATTCACCCAAGAAACTTTTTTTTTTGGCTTGCAAAACTCTCCACGTTCTCTTGCCAAAGTATTTCACTTCCCAAGAAACTTTATGTTCACTTGCAAAACCATTAAAATGTGGTTTGTCTTCCCACACCATAATATTTCCATTTCTAAAGGTTTGCCAAATGCAAATTTTTGGGGGGACACAAACATTTTACAAGAGGATGCGAAATCCTTGAAATATTCATATTTAGAAGCTTCATATTATATGACTATTCCTTAGTGAATGCTGGTGGTCTCCCTGCTGTAACCTGTTACCTATACGATGTTAAATCCTGACTCGGCCATGTTGTTCTTGGACTTACAGCTATCCTCAGAAAGCAGAAGTAATTTCTAAAGGACTCTATACATAGTTCTTGGTGTTCTGGAGATGTTCTGACAGCTTGTGGTCCTCTGTCTCCTGTGAAAATGGTTCTTCGGAGGGCACATTTTTCCTATGCGCTCCACGTGAGAGATGTCAGCCTATTTTTGGGCCTCCTCCTGCCTCCCCAGATCCATCTCTCCCCAGAGTGTCTGAGCCTCTTTCCCAGAGAAACCAAGCATGCGTTTGCAAGAATATCTTTCTTTATGAGTTCGTGCCCATGGAAAAGTGGCCATCTTTTGCATATTCCCATAAACCAGACACATATGAACAAGTGCATCCATCAGACTTTACCTCTGCGATGTGTAAGAGTTGAATGTTTAAACAGTGGGTTAATCTTAGCCACTTAAAGGTTTAAAAAGATTTACCATCCCTATAATGTCTGGTCTGCTGAAAATGCTCAAATTAAGTCTTCGGAATAAAGATTTCTGCCAGTTTTATAGCTGTTTGTCGTATCCAATCTCCGTTGACTCGAAGCCAGTGTGAAGGTGGTGAGATGTTTTATATTGCTGTAGAAATGAGAACCGCATCTTGTTGTGTTTAAGATTTCGTCTCCACAACTGCAGCGTAAATATGTCACGATGAATCACTCGGATTTGTGGTAATCAAAAGATTCGGCTCTGTATTTTCTCAAAGGAGGCGAAACATGGACGCACTCCAAGACTACATCTGTTCTGGAGCGACTCCAAGGTGAGTTCGTTCATGTAGGTATGCTAGTCCAAAACAGTGTTTTGTATCAAACTCCTGAATAGATACAGAATATTACACTCCTTGTTAGCAGTGTTTATGAAAGCTAGCATCGTATTTCTGGTGCGATAGGGATTTTAACAAATTTTGGCATGTAATTTGCTGTAAACCATTTGTACTTTGGACATGAGTGATATCTCTAACCATGTGGTTTAGTGTACTGTTTCTTTTCCATCTGATCAGACATAATTTTTATCAGATGTTGAAATGGGAACGGTAACACCCTAGCAACCAATCTGAAGACCCTAGCAATGGCCTAAACCATCAGAATGCCTTAGCAAACACATAAAAACCATTTGTCAATCATCCACAACACCTTAGCCTTAAAGGTGCTGTATGTAATATTAATGACTGTACTAAAGCAGAAAAATACCATAATACATTTGCAGATATTTAGGAAACATGCCAAGTTCACATATGCTACAGCCAATTATTCTACTTTGAATGCGCGATCCGTTTCGGAATGTCTCAGTGTGACTCCGCCCACTGCCAGTTTACCCAATAGTATTTTGACAATCCGGGTTGCCAGTTGGCGGAAAACACAGCGAATTGCAGCCATTGAAGTTAACGCAGATTCTACCAGACCTAAAAAGCCTCGATATCCATCTAAAAAGCTCTGTGACTAGAGAAACAATAAAACGTGGGTAAATCAACTCAACAATTTACAGTTTAAGGCTCGTCACCTTCCACCTTCCTATTGCATAGAAAGCACTACACAAATTTTCATCGTAAAATGTAAAAGTTTGCGTTTTTATTACAAAAACATTGCAAGAAATTACTCCCACTCAAAAAAGTGTCTGAATATACTAACAAACCTTCCATTCATTCCATTTGTAACTCGTGAGTTCAAAACAGTGTTTTTATATCAAACTCATTAGCAGTGTTTACGAAGGCTAGCATCGTATTACTGTTGCGTTATGGATTTTAATGAATTTTGACGTAATTTGTCACAAACCATTTGTGCTTAAGATATGAATGATACCGCAAACCATGCAGATTTCATTTCTAAGTGATCAGACTTACGATTTTTATCTGACAGACGATAAAACTGGAACAGTAACACCCTAGCAACCACTCTAAAGACCCTAGCAACAGCCTAAACAATCAGAACACCTTAGCAACTGTATAACATACCTTTGGTCATCAGAAAATGCAAAAATTTACTTTTTCATATCACAAAAAAACATTGCGAGAAATTCCTCCCACTCCTATAAGTGCATGAATATACTCACAAAACATTCCCTTCATCCCATTAGAAACCTAAGACTGATAAAAGCTGCATTTTGAACCCGTTTTCATTTTTCCGTTTGCCGTTTATCTGACTTTTTGCAGAACATGTACATTTACATCAACAAATGCAGCTTCATTCCTCTCGTTTTTTCAAAAGCATTGTGTTCCTGCTTCAGGAGAGATCTGCTGATAGCATCGGATATGTAATGTAGCAAAACGGCTCCTTTGCATAAACTTCACCTCTGGAATGCGTTCAGTAGAGCTGAGGCCACTGATACGTGCGCTACTCAGTCTGAAGCTGTACAGAAACACATTGTCCTGACTACAGCGCCAGACCCACCTGAAGGATCTGAGCTGGATCTTTCCGACTGCAAAACTTATTGGACAGACCACAGAAATAAAATCTCTCTCATAAAGCTCTAGCAGTAAGATCATGGAGTGTGAGAGAAAATAGCTGTCAGACTCGAAGATTAATGACCTTGTAATGGATGTATATTACAGTGCCGGAAGTGGTTCTTAAATTTGACTGATCTTGAGGTCATTTCTCAGGAGGAATCATGCACCTGGCTCTCCATCAGGCCCCTTAGAACCTAATTTTCAGTGCTTGCAGATGTATTGGACGTGCTCCTAAAACTGAAGCGTTCATTAGAGTGTTGTTTCTTTATCTGCATACACAGCTGTGTTGGCATGCGTTAGAGTTGGGTTGTATAAGCCTCATCTACTTCATCGTTTCCACTTGTCGGTCGGTGCTAAGAAGGAAATTTAACCATTCACTCATGGAAAATATAAACACTTTATAATTTATAAATTCTATTTTTTCATACTTTTCATATTTTAATGTTTTTGAAAGAAGTCCTATATGAATATAAAGTAAAAAAAACAAAACAAAAACAAAACAAAACATTTATTTGAAAATCATTACTGTCAATTATTTGGATGAATTACTGAATTACTGCTCCACACTAGCAGTTTTTCAGAGGCCGTGTTGACATGTAGTGGAGTTCAAAACGCTTTCTGGTTCAGGGATGAGTTTGATTCAATCCACACCTCCTCGAGCGCAGGATCCGGTGAAGTTTGGCAAAACAGACATTTGGCTTTTTTTTTTTTTTCTTTTGAAGTTTCCCCCTGAAATTATATCTTACATAGGTTTTCATTTATTTATTTATTTATTTGTTTGTTTGTTTGTTTGTTTATTTATTTATTTATTTATTTATTTATTTATTTATTAATTATTATTATTATTATTATTATTATTTAAATCTGTGTGTAACAATAACAAATGGGCAAGAATGTTCTCAGTGATTTATTTATTTTTCAAATTTGCAGGGGAAAAATAACATTTTATAAAATTAAAATATACAAGTATATATTGTAATTAAATATAGTTATTATATTATAAATATTAGCTAAATATTTATTATTATATTTATTATATATTGTACAATATACAGTAGTATAAAAATATATATTATATTAAAATTCTAACATTTATAAAATGAAAATATATATTTAAATTGAATGTTGTATTATGAATAAATATATGTGTATTAAATATGTGTATTATTATAGTTATTACATATTGAATATATATATATATATATGAAAATATGTACTATATAAAAATCAATTATAAAGTTGTATGTATATGTGTGTGTGTGTATTATAATATTATAAATAGTATCTTTGTATTTGTTATATTGTGTAGTATTATGATATACTGTTATATTGTGTAGTATTATGATATACTGTATTACTATATATATATATATATATATATATATATATATATATATATATTAAAAACAACAATGTATTATAAATATTTTTGTATATTTGTTATATTTCTCAAATATTGTATGTTTTTTATAATATGCAGTATTATTGAAATATATTATATTAAAAGGTGCATATGTAATATTTTTTTTATAATTTTCTGTATGTTGTTTTCATGTTTGATTTTTTTAAAATTGATAATTCTAAAAAATACAAATAAAAAAATGAAACAAACAAAGTTATGTAATATAATAAAATAATAAAAATAGTAATATAATAAAGTATAATCCAAAATAAAAATAACATTTAAAAAAATGAAACAAAGTAAAAAAAACAAAAAACAAAACTGGATCTTTAAGGATTCTGTCCAGTTCACTCACTAGTTTGCAAAAAATACTGTCAAATATTAATATTGTTAGTGAGGTGGAACAGTTTGGACAGCTTTGTGATCAGATGTTATCGTCTTACTGAAATGGATATTAATCATAACATGCTCTCTTCCCTTTCCTTTCCTTTTTCTCTTTTTTCCATGTCATTCATTCTTTCTACTGCACTGAAGTTCATCACATGGACAGAATCTGTGTTTACACAAGTAAAAGGCTCAGACAGGACTTGCCATCACTAATGAAACGCCGGGACATCCCGACTGGGGTGTTTGTGTGGGCTGTCAGGCTCCCCCATCCACGATCTGACAAAAAACAGACAGAGATTAATCTGTGATACACAATTCAGCCTGAAATATGTCAGACATATAGAGCAACACTCTTTAAAGATTCATGCATTCAAGCACACTTTATAACTGCTTACTATTCATACATGACTTTTAAACACCATCTCTGACACACACTATGTATTAATGGCTGATTTATATTTATGTCTATCTATATTCACACCATTATCCTCCTGTGTGTATTGAGTGGTCTTCTGGTCTGATCTTTTGTCAAAGGTGCTGCAGCTCACTGAACACAATCACCAATGTGCTGATCGTCGTTGGTCCACTTCACTTCATACAAACAATCAAATAATCAAAGCCACCCACAGACGCTCAGACGTGAGGCCCAGCAGCACGTTCATTCATTCAACCTGACGCTTTCCTCTTGAGCTTCAGCTCAGTTTCACTCCACTACAAACAAGTGCTGCGACAAAGATTGTACTGCATGTTATATAGATTACGTAGCAACAAAGTGCAACACAATAAGATTTCAACGAGTAGTTTTCAGTCTGACACCGAAAATGTTGTGATGCAACAAAATCACAGAAAAACAAAAAATTTCTCTTGACAAAATGACTTGCTTATGCATCAGTGAGAATGTATTGAAAATAATACACATTGGTTTGTAGATTTGCACCATTTTTTAGCCAAAGTTTCTTTATGAATTGAGTCACTTTATAGCTTTATAATTTTTAGCTTCTTCTTTTTATAAAGGTAAAAAAAAAAAAAAGTTTAAAGTTGTTAATTTTATAATTGTAGATTTTATTATATGATTAATATTAGCATTAGTATTATTAGTATTACACTACATTGTATATAATTTTATAATATGTATATATATATATATATATATATATATATATATATATACAGGTGCATCTCAATAAATTAGAATGTCGTGGAAAACTTCATTTATTTCAGTAATTCAACTCAAATTGTGAAACTCGTGTATTAAATAAATTCAATGCACACAGACTGAAGTAGTTTAAGTCTTTGGTTCTTTTAATTGTGATGATTTTGGCTCACATTTAACAAAAACTCACCAATTCACTATCTCAACAAATTAGAATACTTCATAAGACCAATTAAAAAAAAAAAAAAAAAAAAACATTTTTAGTGAATTGTTGGCCTTCTGGAAAGTATGTTCATTTACTGTATATGTACTCAATACTTGGTAGGGGCTTCTTTTGCTTTAATTACTGCCTCAATTCGGCGTGGCATGGAGGTGATCAGTTTGTGGCACTGCTGAGGTGGTATGGAAGCCCAGGTTTCTTTGACAGTGGCCTTCAGCTCATCTGCATTTTTTGTTTCTCTTGTTTCTCATTTTCGTCTTGACAATACCCCATAGATTCTCTATGGGGTTCAGGTCTGGTGAGTTTACTGGCCAGTCAAGTACACCAACACCATGGTCATTTAACCAACTTTTGGTGCTTTTGGCAGTGTGGGCAGGTGCCAAATCCTGCTGGAAAATGAAATCAGCATCTTTAAAAAGCTGGTCAGCAGAAGGAAGCATGAAGTGCTCCAAAATTTCTTGGTAAACGGGTGCAGTGACTTTGGTTTTCAAAAAACACAATGGACCAACACCAGCAGATGACATTGCACCCCAAATCATCACAGACTGTGGAAACTTAACACTGGACTTCAAGAAACTTGGGCTATGAGCTTCTCCACCCTTCCTCCAGACTCTAGGACCTTGGTTTCCAAATGAAATACAAAACTTGCTCTCATCTGAAAAGAGGACTTTGGACCACTGGGCAACAGTCCAGTTCTTCTTCTCCTTAGCCCAGGTAAGATGCCTCTGACGTTGTCTGTGGTTCAGGAGTGGCTTAACAAGAGGAATACGACAACTGTAGCCAAATTCCTTGACACGTCTGTGTGTGGTGGCTCTTGATGCCTTGACCCCAGCCTCAGTCCATTCCTTGTGAAGTTCAGCCAAATTCTTGAATGGATTTTGTTTGACAATCCTCATAAGGCTGCGGTTCTCTCAGTTGGTTGTGCATCTTTTTCTTCCACACTTTTTCCTTCCACTCAACTTTCTGTTAACATGCTTGGATACAGCACTCTGTGAACAGCCAGCTTCTTTGGCAATGAATGTTTGTGGCTTACCCTCCTTGTGAAGGGTGTCAATGATTGTCTTCCCCATGATTGTGTAGCCTAGTGAACCAAACTGAGAGACCGTTTTGAAGGCTCAGGAAACCTTTGCAGGTGTTTTGAGCTGATTGGCATGCCACCATATTTTAATTTGTTGAGATAGTGAATTGGTGGGTTTTTGTTAAATGTGAGCCAAAATCATCACAATTAAAAGAACCAAAGACTTAAACTACTTCAGTCTGTGTGCATTGAATTTATTTAATACACGAGTTTCACAATTTGAGTTGAATTACTGAAGTAAATGAACTTTTCCACGACATTCTAATTTATTGAGATGCACCTGTACATTTTGAAAATATTTTATAATATATATATATATATATATATATATATATATACACATATACAGTGGGTACGGAAAGTATTCAGACCCCCTTAAATTTTTCACTCTTTGTTATATTGCAGCCAGTTGCTAAAATCACTTTCATGAATAAATGACATGAATTAAAAAATAATAATAATAATAATAAGTCTGAACTTTGTACACACAAGTAAAAAATCTGTACTGTTGAGCTCTGTATTGTCTGATGTTTCCTTAATATTAATGTTAATATTTCCTTTTCCATAATGTGGAGTGGAATGATTGGATCAGTGGGGTTTGGCGGTGGGCGGAGTTACCAATCAAGATGCTACAGAAAAAAAACACAAAGCAATCAAAGCAATATGGAGTGCCACTTGCTGATGCTGGTTTCAGATAAAAAGGACTTTTGCAGCAAAAAAGACAGTGAGACTTACCGATTGTTTTGAGCGAAAGCAATAAAACTTAATTTGACTTTATGTGAATGAACAGCCACACAATGCTCTTTCTCAAAGCTGAAAATCTTACAAAGGGGCACAATTATTTATTGGGGTCCTATTATGCTCTTTTACAAAGTCTTGATTTCATTTTAGGGATGTACTAGAACATGCTCTCATGCTTGGTGGTATGAAAAACGCATTATTTTTCACATAATTTACATTATTACAATACCTTTCTCCCCAGTCTGGCACAGACGGCTCGATTAGTTCCGGGTTTGATGAAGGCCCGCCTTCTGAAAAACAAAATGTGTTGTGATTGGTTAGCTGTTCCAGTGCGTTGTGATTGGCGAACAGCTAGGCAGAATGACTAAAAGCAAATTAATTCTCTGCCAGCGGGAAGTGCTGTTGTAGTGGTAGAGAGCGAGGTTTCACTGGTAGCGCTGTACACAAAGCAGAGCTCTGCTCACAAACGCTGCTTTATCAGACATTACATGCAAGATGAAATGAAAATGACATCCAAAATTTTCTGAAGACAGTCGGTTTCCATCAGAAATACAGTGATATAAAAACACCCGCACCGGGTTTCGATTTTGAAAGGTGCATTTGAATTTCTGGAGGCGGGATTTATTTTAATGATATTCTAATGGACCAATTTGTGATGTCACAAATACAGGAAAACAACTTTGTAGTCCAAACGAGCCGTTCGTTGTAGTTCTTGAAAAGGGATTTTTAAAAAATGAAATATCTCCCTTTGGAGTGGACTTTGAGATTTGTAACTTTGTAGATCTTTTTTTTTTTTTGCCCAAACATACACACTACACACTGACTAAAATTCAAAAAGTGAAAAAGCATAATAGGACCCCTTTAAGTAACCAAATGAAGTTTAATTAGTCTTGCCACATCACCTTTGGAAACTATTCACAGCACAGCGTCTTTCTCCTGCACATTGTCATGTAAGCTGTTGTTAACCTGCAGTTTGACGTCTCTGTTTGAATAGCTGACAGAGTCTGAGCGCTGGTCTCTGTCTCTGACTCGCTGAATGAGTGAACTCTCCGCCGTTTCCCACATTGTGCTCACGGGTCACTTGCCAAACTGTAAGCAGTCCTGCGAGCAGAAATAGCCGGCCGGTTCGCTCTGGCCCAGCAGGTTTTTGAGAGCGGTCCAGCCGAACACACATCTCATGCTGAGCATCTGGATAAAGGTCAGTTCAGCACTGAAAGGCCCAATAGTGCCAAATATGACTGTCTCGACAAGTGTTACATACAAACACCCCTGAAGGTGATCAAACCCCATCTCTTCATTAACTACATGCATTAGTGCAGCAATAAATAAAAAATGTGTAGGGAATGATTAAGCTTTACTTACTTCGGGCAACTTTTCAGCCAAGCAATTTTGTCAAACATTTCACTGAATGTTGTTTGTATTGTTTAATTCAGTCATTTGTCTTGTATAAGAGTCCAACTATCATTTATGAAAAAAAGAAAAAGTTTTACTTTTTTTTTTTTTTACTTTTAATAGTTGTTTTTGACAGAAGAAGAAACCTCCCTTGGGGTAAGTTTGGCGATTTATAATGTATAATAATATATAACAAAAATCATAATTTAAGTAATGTTTTATAAAATCAGAAATGAAAAATTATGCACAAAGCTCTATCTGAAGGGCTGTTGTAAATAAAAATAATTTAATTATTAATTAAGCAGAAATATAAAATTATATAAATATTAGATGAAAATTGTAAATCTAACAATATTTACAAATGTTGCTTTAAATGTTTAAGCTGAAGCATTAAAATTACAAAATGGAAGTAAATAAAAACTAAAACTAAATTAAAATGAAAACTCAAACAAAACAAACAAACAAAGAAAAACTAAATAGTAATATTTAAAAAACCTAAAGTTAAAACTCAAACAAAACAAAACAAACAAACTAAATAGAAATATTGTAAAGAAAATTAACTAAAACTAAACTAAAATGAAAACTCAAACAAAACAAAACTAACTAACAAACAAACAAACACTAAATAGCAATATTGTAAAAAAAAAAAAAAAAAACTAAAATTAAAACTCAAACAAAACAAAACAATACAAAACAAACAAAGAAAAACTAAATAGTAATATTGTAAAAAAAAAATCTAAAGTGAAAACTCAAACAAAACAAAACAAACAAAGAAAAACTAAACAGTAATATTGTAAAAAATAAAAATAAACTAAGACTTAACTAAAATGAAAACTCAAACAAAACAAAACAAAACAAAACAAACTAACAATCAAAAAACTAAATAGTAATATTTAAAAAAATAAAAAAAATGACAATCACATATAATTGCTAAATAATTAAACTGAAATTATAAAAATCTATAGTAGCATAACTAAATAGCATATAAAATAAAGTACCACTTTACACAAGTTACACAAGTCTGAGTAACACAAAAGTATAGGCCTATATTCTAAATTATAACTAAATAAATTTAACATAAAACAATGATAAAAAGTTTAGAGTTCAGGTTTGATTATATAAAACACAATTAGCATAATTTAACCAAAAAAGTAGCAGAAGAAAACAAAAGCATCTTTGTGAAGAATAGAAATATGATTTACATTTTTACATGATGAAGTCAGACTTTGAGAGTCAGAACCTTGTGTGTTTATATTTCAATGCTGGTTCTGAAGCAATATTTCTCAGATGAATGAACATGTTCTGATGCTGTAGATAAGACATGCGTTGCATAACACTTATGAAAGACAATATCACTATTCACTATTTTCTTCAGGAAACTTCTGCAAATTGCTAAAACATTATAATATGAGTGTTAATACTTTTGCATTATTAAAATTTTAATTTGACTAAATATTTACTTTCATAATGCATTTCATGACTCTGTGTTGCATGTTTATATGTTGCATGTATGTATGTAGATATTGTATGTTTATGTATTATAAATATCCCATGTTTATCATCTGTATGTACGTCGACCAGGGTTGCAAAGCATGTAAAACTACCCTGATATATTATGTATATCATGCACATAATTGTTTCCCATTTTGGATGCAGTTTGTTGTCTATATTTCACAGAGATATGCCATTTCCATCTGTGGAAACATAGAATGACTATTTTTGGTTTGTAAAATAGGCTAGTTGGACTTAATTAGCATGATACTGAACATTTTTATTTTTAAATGCTTCTTTTTCATCAGACTATCTGCCAGTTTGCATTAATAAATGGTTACATAAAATTTAGCTTTTGTTGACATTAAAACATCATGTTTTCACTATGTAGTGACGTTCTTAAGCAATATGTGAATTTTCTGCAAGTATGTGATTTATCTGTTAATGTGCGATCACGTTTACTATTGTTGGGGAAATTTTCGCGGGCGAAATCCAGTCGTTTAAATACGAATTTGCACCAATTGCGACTTTTAATCTCACAATTCTAACATTAATTTTGCATTTCTGAGTCTATATCTCACAATTCAGACTTCTTTTTCTCAGCATTCTCAGAATTACGAGATGTTTTTTTTTTCCTCAAAATCTTTTATTCATTTAGCCTATATCTTTTCTTTCTTCCACGAAATAAAAAGTAAATGTCTTTTCAACTTTTTAACTCACAATTATGTTTCCCCCCTCGAAATTGCAAGTGTATATCTCACCTTTTTTCCCTCAGAATTGTCCGTTTATTTCTTCAAGCAATTTTCCAAACAATTTTTGCCCGCGAAAATTCGTTAGTGTGACAATGAATACGAGTCAAGTCGAGTCGAGTCGAGCTTTATTGTCATTCTGCTACATGTGTGGACATATAGTGGAACGAAATGTCGTGTCTCGCAGGACCACGGTGCTACATACTAGTTAAACATAAGATAAACATACAACAATGCAAGTATAGGAAAAAACAATAGAGCTATACATCAGTTAACTATCTGACTATACATATACTAAAAATACTATAACTGCTATACCTAGTTGTCCACACATACACAAACTGAGACTGTACAAAAACTTTACATAAATACTGTACATGAAATTGTGCGAAAGAGATATATGTACATGAAATTGTGCAGAAAAAATATATATTTTGTACATTATTGTGCAGAAGAGAGATTTTGTGGGAGACAGTGCATAGTGCAAAAGGATTTTGTAGTGCAATGCTCAAGTAAACGTATTATTTTGTAGTGCAATGTTCAAGTAGACATATATTTTCTTAAGAGTCTTTGTGGCAGGGAGTGTTTGTAGAAAGTGTCTAGTGTGCATATAGTGGGATGAGTGCGTTACTACAGGTGGTTTGTATAGCCCACTCACCTGTGTGTAGCACATTCAGAATTGCACTTAGTAAAATTGTCAACAGTTTTTAATGAGTTGGGGGGTGGGAGGGCTGAGGTGTTCATGGTTTCAGAGGGGGACAGGGGGATTGGAGTTAAGAGCTCTCACAGCCTGGGGAAAAAAGCTGTTGAGCAATCTGACAGAGCGAGCCCTGATGCTCCGGTACCTTCTACCTGATGGCAGGAGCTGGAAGAGGTTGTGAGAGGGGTGGGTGGGGTCCTTCACGATGCTGGTGGCCTTGTTGGAGCATCGTGAAAGGAAAATGTCCAGGATGGAGGGGAGAGGGGCACCGATGATCTTTGCGGCAGTGTTCACTGTCCGTTGTAGGGTCTTGCGGTCAGCAGCACTGCAGTTCCCATACCAGACAGTGATGCAGGTGGTCAGCACACTCTCAATGGTGCCCCTGTAAAAAGTGGTGAGGATGGGTGGAGGGAGACTTGCCCTTTTCAGCCGGCGGAGAAAGTGGAGGCGCTGTTGTCCCTTCTTGTTGAGTGACGTGACGTTGGTGGTCCAGGTGAGATCCTCTGTGATGTGCACTCCCAGGAATTTAGTGCTGCCGACTCTCTCCACGGTTGAGCCGTCGATGGTCAGCGGGGGGTGGTCAACAGAGTTTCTCCTGAAGTCCATCACAACCTCTTTTGTCTTACCCATATTGAGGGACAGGTTGTTAGCACCACACCATTCAGCCAGCTGTGCCACTTCCTCTCTGTAGTGCGTTTCATCGTTGTTGCTGATGAGGCCTACCACAGTTGTGTCATCAGCAAACTTGATGATGTGGTTGGAGCTGAACTTGGCAGTGCAGTCGTGGGTCAGCAGCGTGAAGAGCAGCGGGCTGAGCACGCAGCCTTGTGGGGCACCTGTGCTCAGTGTGGTAGTGCTGGAGGTGTTGCGGCCGACACGGACTGACTGAGGTCTTGCAGTTAAAAAGTCCAGGATCCAATTACAGAGGGAGGTGTTAAGGCCCAGCAGGTTTAGTTTGTGGATGAGCTGTTGTGGGATTATTGTGTTGAATGCTGAGCTGAAGTCAATGAACAGCATTCTTACATAAGAGTCTTTCTGTTCCAGATGGGTAAGAGCTAGGTGGAGAGTGGTGGATATTGCATCGTCCGTGGAACGGTTTGGACGGTATGCAAACTGGAGTGGGTCCAGCGTGTTTGGGAGACTGGACTTGATGTGCTGCATGACTAACCTCTCAAAGCACTTCATCATGATTGGGGTCAGTGCTATGGGACGATAGTCATTCAGACAGGACACAGGTGACTTCTTTGGTACTGGAATTATGGAGGTGGATTTGAGACAGGTGGGGACGACTGCCTGGCTCAGCGAGATGTTGAAGATGTCTGTTAGGACATACGTCAGCTGTGCAGCACAGTCTTTCAGTACACGTCCAGGTATGTTGTCAGGGCCCGCAGCCTTTCGTGGGTTAATCCTGGATAGGGTCTTCCTTACGTCGACTGGAGAGAGACAGAGTACCTGGTCGTTTGGAGATGTGTACACGCCTTTATGCCCTGACCGTTCCCTTTAAAATAAACAACGAATGACATTTTTTCACCACATAATTCAAACAAAATTTCTCACACTATCAATATTTCATTATTTTTACACATCGGGCAGGAACGATATTGATTTCTGAAATGAAAAAGTGAAAATCATTGCTGGGAATGACCCACAAGAATTGCTTGGTATTTGTGTGGCAGCCTTTGGCGAATGGTGAGAACGATCTGTCTGTGTTATTATAACTGGCATTTGTCATAAATCAGCATTGAAGCCTCTCATTGACCCATGTCTGAGTCTAGTACCGAGATTTACCCAGCAGGCTGTCCAGCAAACACTGAGGTGTCAGTGATCCCATGAAGGCACGCGGTTCTGCATCAGATCTACTGACTCTGGCACAACATGAAGACCAACACGTTTATACAAATAATTAAACCCAGCACTCTTTTACAACCCATGTTCAGGCTGGAGACCAAACGAGATTTGTTCCACATGTTGGTATCAGGCTTGAAATACAGTGCTACATGATTGTACCTTTCAGCATATGTCTTAAAAGAGAAGAAAATACTTGATTTCCATTTGCCATAAAATTACGAGACACAACAGCCAAACAAATCAAATTTCCTCCAGAAGAAAAAACATGGTACGTTTCCAAAGACATGAGGAGCCAGTAAATCTGCAGCTCATAGGTCAATGATTCATGACTCATTACGAAACGTTTCAGAGCGGTTTATGTGTAGTAATTTGAAATATGAATCGTTTTATTGCTGATATTTACTTGTAACTTTAGCACGTCCTGAGCGAGCTTCATATACAAAGCGGATAGCTATTTGCGGTAAGTCCGATGTTTATTTGCTACCTAATGCAAAACAGATATTTTTAATGACTCCGTTATTGGTTTGTAAAACCCTGCACTTGTTAAACATAATAAGATATAATTAAGTTAAACATCACATCGTCAGTCTCTGAAGCGGTAAAATAGACGGACGGTGCCTCCTTACCAAACTTTTAGGCTAGGCCTACTGTTTATTGACAAATTGTTCATTCACCGAAGAAAGTAGTACAAAAAAAAGTATTTATCGTTTTGAAAATAAAATGAAATTGTAGGCCGATGTGTCTCAGTTTCTTTTTTAAAAGATTATTATTGAAAGGCGCGTAGGCTATATCATGTTTAAACACGTTTTCTATATTTTATATATATCTTCTATATCTATATTTATATATATCTTCTATATCTATCTTCTATATTTTATATATATTTTCTGTATCTTATACTTTGTGTTATATATATTGCTCTGATGTTAATTATAATGCCAAATTTGCATGATTTTAGCGTCAACACGGACATCTAGCGGTTATTCATTTCATGAGCAACACAAAACTGACTCCAACCGATAGCAGACGAGGCATTAAATGTAATTAACTAATATGTTTATAGATGCATACATATGCATCGTGTACAAATATGCTGTTTGAAGTTAAGTCTGATATAATTATCTGTCATTTGTAGGGAAAAGCTTTCATAATATGTTCAAGTATTAGCTACCAAACATAGCTTATAAATATTATTAGTGAACATAGCAGTCATGTATGAAGACGCTGAAAATTTACGATGGATTTGTATTAAGTTTTACTGGGCAGTCTCAGTCTTGATAATACACATTGTGGCCAAATTCACCATGTTTGTGTATATTTGTGTCTGAGGAATGTTCTTTAGGAAACGCGGAACCGAAATCTGTTTATTTTATAAATAGAAAGACCAATGGGATTGTCTAAAAATAGCAAACCAACTATTCCAGAAAATAACTTTGAAGGCAAATCAAGAATAGGCAGCATTTTGTAAACAATGTGGGAAACGTGTGAGCATCATGGGATTATTTCCCAGCATTCTCAGAGTTAATTGTGTAATATTGTTTTTGAAGTCCCTGATGAAATGAAGCATGAATGCTAATGAATGCAGGCTTTGTGTGTTTCTCTGTTCAGACTGCAGCAGGCCCTGCTGAAAGAGATGCATACATGTTATTAAATTTCCCCTTTATTTTGCGCAAACACTTTTAACGAGTTTCCAAATGAATCTTGTCCTCTGGATTCTTTGGATTAGGCACAAAAACTTGCTGTTTTGCTATGTTTCTGGGATGTGGCCTGGATCTTTAAGGACCCCAAACTGTCAAAGTTGAATGAAGTTAGGGGGCCACAGGGGCGATGAGTTAGCGGCGTTTCTGTGGAAACAAATCCAGATAGTCACATGGCTTCATACTAATGAATATTCTCACCAACTCCTTCCAGATCGAGCTGTTTGTTGGTCACATTTGGCCTATATGCCATAGGCAGCATGAGCCTAACGGGGATCGATCTGTCTCTTAACGGGACGGCCTTATTGAAACCAAATTACACAGAAACACAAGCCGCTCTCTATGGTGAGTAAACCGTGTTTTAACTCATGAACGTGATCCACTAGCATTTGACAATCACATGTCATCTTTAACAGTATATTTTACAGTTTTGTCATTTAAAATCAAAAAAATGTGCTTATGCTATCTATTTTTCTCTTTTCTCACACAGAAGTCAAGGTGTTCAACATCACCCTTTCTTCAGTAGCTTTGTGCATCCTGACAGTGGCAGGAATCATCAGCTGTATCTCGTACCTAAGACACAGAAGGTGAGTAAACAGCTGTATAATGGTACAA
The DNA here is from genome assembly GCA_039654775.1 of Spinibarbus caldwelli. NCBI lineage: Eukaryota > Metazoa > Chordata > Actinopteri > Cypriniformes > Cyprinidae > Spinibarbus > Spinibarbus caldwelli. The sequence goes on from CM077231.1 coordinate 15,189,285, forward strand.
AAAAGTGTTGAACACTTAAGCCACAGAAAATGTTTGCATAAATGTCCTTGTTAAAAAAAATTCTGAAAAAATGGAATGAATTGGCAATGAAACGGCAATGAAACAGCAAAAACAAATATAATATTTCACAAAGTTTGCAGCTTTAATGTTAAAACTATAGATATATTGTTCAAAATGAAAACAAAAAGTATTTTTGAAAGAAAAAGAAAGTAAAAGTAAACCCCCCAAGGAGACATGATGATGGAAGTATATGAGATGGGAAGAAAAATTATATTTCAATGATTTTGCGTTCTCTCACAAAAGTATTGTGTTCCTTTGAGAAACTTTGCATTCACTTCTAAAAGCATTGAGATAGTTTTTCCTCCCACCTCACTGTTTCCATCACAAAAGTTTTGCAAGTGAATTCAAAAGCACTGAAATACACTTTTTCAGTGCTTTTGAGTTTCTTGCAAAAGCATTAAAATCTAGTTTTTCCTCCCACCTCATATTATTTCCATCACAAAAGTTTTGTGAGTTTCTCAGGGGATGCAAAATCATTGAAATAAAATTTATTTAAATGCTAAGTTTGCTCCCAAAACTTTTACATTCTCTCGCAAAAGTACTGTGCTCTCCCAAAAACATTTTTCTTTACAAATGGTAGAAAGTTTCTTGAGGCAATGCAAAAGTTTTGTGAGCAAATGCAAAAGCATTGAAATAAAGTTTTTCACAACTTTTGCTTGCAAAACTTGCTTTCTCTCGGAAAAATTGCGAGAAGTTTTTCAGTGAAGTGCAAAACTTTTGTGAGCTAACAAAGTTTCTCAGGAAAACAATACTTTTGCATAAGAATGCAAAGTTTTCCAGAGAAATGCACATTGTTTGCAAGCGTATGGAAAGATTTTCAGAGAAAAACAAAACTTTCGCGTGCAAACAAAGTTTCCTAGGGAAACGCAATACTTTTGTGGGAGAACGCAAAACTTTTGTGCGACAAAGTTGGAAACGCAAAACTTGTACAAGCAAATACAAAGATTTTCTGGGAAACTCAATATTTTTGTGAGAGAATGCAAAGATTTTCAGGGAAACGCAATATTTTTGTGAGAGAATGCAAAGATTTTCAGGGAAACGCAATACTTTTGCTAGAGAATGCAAAGATTTTCTGGGAAACTCAATATTTTTGCGAGAGAATGCAAAGATTTTCAGGGAAACTCAATACTTTTGCGAAAGAATGCAAAGATTTTCTGGGAAACTCAGTACTTTTGCAAGTACATGCAAAAAGTTTCAGGGAAACACAATACTTTTGTGAGCAAATGCAAAGTTTCTTGGAGGAATGCAATACCTTTGCGAGAGAACACAAGGTTTCACAGGGAAACACAATACTTTAGCAAGATAACGCAAAGTTTCCCAGGGAAAAAAAAAAAAAACTCAACTTTTGTAAGTGAACACAAAGTTTTTCCGGGAAACGGAATACTTTTGCAAGAGAACTTTGAGTGAAGTTTTGTGATTGAATGCAAAAGCACTGAAATACAATTTTTCTTCCATCACCATCTCCATCTTTTTTGGTCAAAACCTTCTTATTGGATCATTAATTGTGTCTAGCAGCTGTAACAGTACATACCCTTGTGTCACAGGAAGTATAAGCGGGCACGCGTCTATGAGAGCGCCGTGGCCAGTGAGGTTCCTGAAGAGCCAGTGGGTGTTATGTGTGTGAGGAAAACCCATAGTTTCCGTAACCCACTCGCCCTGTTCAGAAGACAGGAGGGGCCGAAGGACAACTCACGCATCCACTACATCTACACCAACCCTCTGCCTGTGGGACACGAGGAGGACAGGATTCCCCCTCACACAGTGTCCATACACACTCCACTCACACTGCTGGACTACGCCAAAGACCCCAAAAGCGGCATCATCCTGGCCCCGCCCATTTTTTACATGCAGCTGTAGAAAGTTAGCATTTAAAGAACAGTTTGCACACCATATTGTCATCCCAAACATTCTTATGTAGAACACAAAAAGAGATATTTGGCAGAATGTTCACGCTGCTCTTTTTCTTATGATCTAAATGAATGGTTCTGTAAGACAAAGGCTGTGTATCTTTTTCCACAATTTAATTGGCTCATAAAACAGCTGATGAAAGCGTGCTTTACAAAAGAATAAGAAAGTGAATTATATCCACCAGAAAAGCAGATAGAGACCAAGACTGAGAGAGAACGACAGGGAAAAATCACTGGCGATCATTACAACGATGACAAAAAAAAAAAAAAGTCAACAATATTTTTAGACAATCGGCTGAGTTTCTCGGATCAGCCAATCCAGAGCCTCCTTCCTGCCTTGCCGCTCGAGCTCCGCCCCAATCGTTCCCCGGCATTGCTTGTGGTAGTCATTCACCCAGTCACGCTGCAGGATGACAAGCATGTATTATTACAGCAATCCATGCTATAATGAAAGCCATTTCATAGAGGTTAAAAGAATTTATGTACTCAAATGTTGTGAATTATCACACAATAGCGGTCCCAAGCATTACGCACACTTCAGTTTTACCCGTATGCTGATGTCATTTTATGCAAATTACCTAATTGTAATGTAATGATGTAAATATTGTAATTAGCAGAGTACACAATCACATGTAGCCAGATTTTTCTGCTCGCACATGTGTTTTGAACATTTTTTTTGCGTTAACTAGTTTGTTCACAAGGTGGCAACATTGCATGTGGTTAAATTACTTTGAAAGGCTGTGCGTTCTGCTACAAGTGTACGCTAGTATTCGTGTCAAAACTGAAGTATACTTTGGGCTTTAGACAGCTTTAATCATTTGTAGATCAGATTTATATATATTTTTTTAAATAAACACTTTGTAGCAAATAATGTTTGTGAGATTTTTTTTTCATAGTTGCAAATGTCCTACAAACTGCCTAACAGCCAAAAACACAGCACACTGTTAGCATGCTAATTCAGGGCATTTACACAACACCATTTTTTAGCTAAAAAACTATTAAAAAAAAAAATACATATATATAAATAAAATTTTTTAAATGCATTTTGGCTGTTCATTTACACGACAACAATGTTTTGGGGGGGCCTGAAAACAAACTTTTGAAAATGGGTTTCAAAGTGCAAGTTTTTGAAAATGATACCATTGTCGTCTCCATGTAAAGAACAAAAAATACGAATTTGTAAAAATAGTGATGTCATGCGCTTGTGTATTATGTGCTCAATCTATAGGTATGTGTGCAGGCGCATAGTGTTTCTTTACAAAGTGACATCACCAACTACTGGCCTGGCATAAATAATACTGTTTTTTTTTAATAGTTTCGCAAAACATTTTAAAAATGCGAAGGAATTTTTTTTTCCGTTTTTAGTAAATTGTTGTCGTGTAAACCGTACCACCACTACCACTAAAAAGGATAGTTCACCCAAAAATGAAAATTCTGTCATTAAAATAATTTCATAAGTCCTTCGTTCATCTTCGAAATACAAATTAAGATATTTTTGATGAAATCCGAGAGCTTTCTGACCCTCCATAGACAGCAACGCAACTGACGTCATTAAAATAGTCCATGTGACATCAGTGGTTTAACAGTAATTTTATGAAGCTATGAGAATACCGTGTCACAGTCCCACCACCATGAATGAGAGTACTCTCATCATTGTGGGGCTGTCATTAATGGCAGCAGACAGTGACGCGGAAGAGAAGAAATTATTGAATAAAGTCATCATTTTTGTTTTCTTTGCACACAAAAAGTATTCTCGTTGCTTTGTAAAATTACAGTTGAACCACTGATGTCACATGGACTATTTTAACGATGTCCTTACTACTCTTCTGGGTCTTGAGAGTGTCAGTTGCGTTGCTGTCTATGGAGGGTCAGAAAGCTCTCGGATTTCATCAAAAATATCTTAATTTGTGTTTTGAAGATGAATGAAGGTCTTATGGGTTTGGAATGACATGAGTGGGAGTAATGACACAATTTTCATTTTTGGGTAAACTATCCCTATAACTAAACTGATTATATTTATATAAGAAAAATAAAATTCTAGATCATGTAGTCGGCCATCGCAGCCATCCTTACTATCTTTCGGCCTGCTCTTACCTCTTTCTGTGTGAGCAGGTCTGTGTTGATCATCTTCAGCTGGATGGGGACCAAAGTGAGGGGTTCAAATGTCAGACTCCCTCTGTTTCTGTAGTTATACTGAAAGAAAGGAAAGTGAAAGCTAAAATATCATACTTTAGACCTCTCAAAAGTACACTAAATAATTTTTTGGTTTAGTTTGTGCTGTTATGTCTTTGACTCAATACTGACACCTAGTGGTATGGATGAAGCATCACAAACACTTAGACAAAAATAAACCTAGTGCATTTTTGAAATGAACAGTGTCAGATAATTAATCTAATCTCTAGGCATAAATATGAACAGATTATGGTGTGATTTGATGCAGTAGCTACCTTAGTTTTGGCGGGAATGACCAGTACAACATTTTCCAGCCGAATACCAAAAGATCCGTCTTCATAGTATCCAGGCTCTGGAAACAAAAATATGTAAAAGACTCAAATTTACCTCAGATGTATTTTATGATGTACGAGGTACAAATATAAATTAAATGAGAAGAAAAAAAATAGTATTAAAGAATATTACTAAAAAAATAAGGGGAAGAAATTATTAAAGCTCGTATGCATTTCCATACCATCGCTGACAATCATTCCGGCCTCCAGAGGTTCGTCTGCAAATGTTTTGTAGCTGATGCCACACGGACCCTCATGCACATTAAGGAAACATCCAACGCCATGGCCAGTACCATGAAGATAATCCAACCCCGAGTCCCAGAGAGCAGCACGAGCAAACGAGTCCAAAAGGTGACCTGTACACAAGAGAACAGTCCAATGAGACAAAACATTTCTTTCAACCCCACTGGTAAAACTGCTTCAAGTGTCTGATTTTAGGACATACCTTTGGTTCCACTGGGAAAAACGGCAGCACTGACAGCGATGTGTCCCTTTAGGACATATGTGAAGCATTCCTGTGGAGATCAGAGCGTGGAAGGACAGAACTATTAATATTATGGGTTGAGCGATAGTTTTTAGACTGTGAAGTAGGAATAGAGTTTGTTCTCGAAGAAAGACAAAAAAAAAAAAAAAAAAACTTAATGGAAATGGCAAATCCTTACATTCTTAGACATTGTTTACCTTCTCATAATCAGTGGGAGTTCCAAAATGCACTGTACGGGTCACATCTGTAGTTCCATCTCTGGTTACCAAAGATAAAAAAAATTAAATTTCATAGTAGATATTATTTGCATTCATTTTATCCCAGATATTTACATATTTAAATATAGTCATTGCTCTTTCAGAAAATTTAATTAATAAATATTTCTATTAATTACAAGAATTTATTACAATGTATTCATATATACACACTTAATAGAACATTTATACTTTTATTTGCCAAAGATGTATTAATTGCACAATTGATCAAAAATTAGAGTAAAGGCATTTATAAAAAATTATATTTCAAATAAATGCTGTTCTTTTGAACTTTTTCTTTATCAAAAAATCCTGAAAAATTGCATCGATTTATTGCATCAGCAACAAACTGCATTTTAAAATATAAAAGTTATTTTAAATTGTTGTAATGTTTCACAATGTTACTGTTTTACTGTGTTTTTTTTTACTGTATTTTTTCGTTTTCCAATAAATAGCATATATGTATATAAGTAAAAAAAAAAAATCATAATAATTACGTTATTTTGCTTAAATTTCACTCAGGAACAGCTGAATTTACAAATACATATAATCTTGTTGACTGTGATTTTTCTTGAGCAGTGTTCATGTGCTTACAAGTACTGAGCTCCGGAGTCAATAAGATAAACTTCATTTAGAGAAAGAGTTCTGTTGGTTTCTGGGAGAGGCCTAAAATACAAGACAGAAAAATTTATTTAATAATATCATTAAAAATTCAATGAAATGTCAAGTCAAGTCAAGTCACCTTTATTTATATAGCGCTTTTAACAATACAGATTGTGTCAAAGCACTTAACAGTATCAAATTGGAGGATAGAGTGTCAGTAATGTATAATAATAAGATTAAACACTCAATTTTCAGTTAAAGGCATTTCATTATTGAATTCAGAGATGTCATTGTCTAGCTCAGTTTAGTTTAAATAGTATTTAAACTAAACTGTATCCTTAAATGCTAAATTATTATAACAGCTCACCTGTAATGTATTATGGCCCCATTGGGTCCCACACTAGAGATGGTTGGAAAACTCAGCCCAACAAAGTCTTTCTGTTGACTAGACAGAAAGAAAAGATTTTCAATTGAGTAATTTTTTTTGTTGTTGTTGTTGCCTCAGTGTCTGCAGTTCCACAGATCACCAGTAAGTGGAGCCACAATCTCATATAAGTCAAAAACAAGAATGAAGCTTTTTAAATTCTCTGCCAAACAGCAGTTCTTTATAGAAATATAAACACATTTATTAAGCCATTGTGTGTGAATTAATTCATTATTTGATTCTTTTTACAGGTCAAATGCAGCATGTTCAACTCACCTACGCAATTCTTCAGCTTTATCTGCCACTGATATTTCTGTAACCGTACCTTTGGGAATCTGTACAAATGAAAAATACAAGCCTTATATTTTCTCCATTCATTCAATGAACAAGGAAATTTTACTACAAAAAACAGACGCATTGTGAAAAACTGCTAAATATATTTCCAGTGAATAAAACAACAAACTTAATGATACCTCTTTCTCCAGCCAAGCAAAAAGTTCACACAGCGCCACAGCATCTTTGATCTGTGATAAAAATATTGTGATTAATAAAGCAAAAAAGTTTAAGATTTCTGAAATAACTCTAGCTATGTGAACTTACATGTGCCATCTTCATTCCTTGGATCTCTGTGGGGTTCTTGACGGCTTTAGCCAGACATAAAGGTGTGTATGGGATTGCAGATCTGTGGGCCTGAATGGTTACAATTCTTTAATCAATAATATTTATTCATATTCATATAACCAATTTAGATGGAAAAGTTAAACATCAAGGAATATAGTTCACCCAAAAATGAAAATTTACTCTTGCTGAGGCCATCAGAGATGTAAATGTGTTCAGATTTGTAGAAATTTATCATTACATCACTTGCTCACCAGTGGATCCTCTGCAGTGAATGGGTGCCGTCAGAATGAGAGTCCAAACAGCTGATAAAAACATCACAGTAATCCACACCACTCCAGTACATCAATTAACGTCTTGTGATTTGAAAGCTGTGTGTTTGTACAAAACAAATCAATCATCAGACATTTGCAACTTCAAACCATTGCTTCCTCTATCCATAATATTGCTTTCTCCAGTGAATGTCATTTTGTCTGAATCAGGAGAGAAATATACACAGATCAAGCACGGTTTACAAACCAAAACAGTTCAAAACAAATATGAGGGTGGATTTTGAAGTAAAAGAAAAAGAGGAGATGGACTTTTTCACTGGAGGAAGCATTATTATGGATTATGGCCATAAGAGGTTCAAAGTTAACATGCCTTAATGATGGATTTGTTTCTCACAAACATGCAGCTTTTCATTCCACAAGATGTTAACTGATGGACTTGAGTTGTGTGGATTACTTGTGGATTATTGTGATGTTTTTATCAGCTGTTTCGACTCTAATTCTGATGGCACCCATTCACTGCAGAGGATCCATTGGTGAGCAAGTGATGTAATGCTAAATTATATAATTTTTAGGTAAGCTCTTCCTATTAGGTTATTGAACACAGGTTGCACTACAACCATAAAAAGACATACAACAGCGTTAAAAAAAACATTTAACTTAAATAATATGACATTTCTGAACAAAACCAAATATTTAGCAGGAAATAACATCAGTAAAAACTTGCACAATCTTTACAAGCACAAAATCATTACATATCTTGACTCACCTTGGGTACGATTTGTGTAAGAGCGCAGCTGGCCTTGTCACAAATCCACATCTTTTCTTTGGGCGCCAGCGCTGCACAAACCGCCTGCAGCTCTGTGTACACAGACTCATATGGAAAACACTGTATGGTCAGTTCTGGTTTGCTCCGACTGTCCAGTTCCAAATGCTCCTGGACTGCAGGGTCCAACAGACGCTTACTGTCCGCAAACAATCTAAAACAACATATGGACCAAAGGACAGCTATAAGTGTCAGATTTCATTTGAAATTTGGGAAATTTTCAGTATAGAGTGAAGAATCGGGAATGCAGTTTTACTTTATTTCGCTAATGCCGATGATCGCATAAGCGAAGAACACAGGGTTGTACTCGATATCTGACCCACGCAGGTTAAAAAGCCCTGTAGAGAGAAAGTAAGATTTCATATTTTCAATATTAATTCATAAATCTTCTCTCATGCAGTAAAAAGTCCAAAGAATGTGAATAATAAATGGGTGCACATACACAAACTTATAGATACACTAACATTTAAATTCAAAATATTCTTACAATTTAAAATAACTGTTTATTCAAATTATATTTAAATATATCTTCAAATGTAATTTATTAGTGCAATGGCAAAGTTACATTTTCAGCATTACTAAATTTGCTCATATTTCTCCTAAATATGGCAAAACAAGCTTGTCCCTCACGCAATCACGTCCATAATTATCATCATCTGATACAAGAGCTCTTTAACGAGGGTTAATAAGAAAGTGGAGAGGAAACAAGGGCTGGGTCGTGATCTGATCACTAAAAACACACACACACCCACACACACACACCCACACACACACACACACCCACACCCACACCCACACAAAGAATGCTGTATGGTGATACGTACATGCAATCTCATCTAGAGCTGTGACCACAAACCAGGAAATCTTCCTTTCTGCCATTTTTCCTCTTAGAGCTGTAACTTTATCTTGCCAGGTGAGACCTACATGGAAAAAAGCAACCAAAACATTTTCTCTTATTTTATTGTGGCACAAACTTGTGTGGAGGTTTAATGACTGACCTTTAAGATCATATTTCTATATTATTCAGTGAGATGTGCTGACCGGTGTATTTGAGGCCCAGGGTGATGAGTTTGGTGCTGGGTCGAGCCGGCCGATCTTCCCAGATGGCGTCGATGAGATTGTCCTGCACCGCAACCAAAGAGTGTCCCGCACTGCTCAAAGCCTTAGACATGTTCTTCCACTGGTCTGAAAAACACAATCACAGACACATGATGCACCTGCATGACATCTAACAATTAAAATAATCTCCACAATACCATGTGAAAATACTGTAAAAGTTACAAATGAATACTAAATCTTGAATATTAAATATTACAATTCATTTTTCAAACCAAAATACATGGATAACTATTTTCATTATTTTCAGTAGTCTAGATCAATATGCAGAACAGACTAACAATTCATTCTGATTTCACTAATATATATTTTTAAACAAATGTAAATAACATATTCCCTAAAAAAAGTTGCAATTAATTATGAATTCACTAACATATATTTGTACGAATATGTAAATAACAAGTTCCCCTAAAAAAATAAGTTGCATAACGTCGCTATTAATATGAATGAAAATATTTGTATGAATGGAAAACTGCATTCATTATGGTCTTGTTGAATTTCTCACCGGCAGCAATGATCCAAGGATCAACTCCCACTTTAGAGTTTTCTGGGAGAACGCTGATAAGCCAGTCCTCCTGAGATGGTGTTTCTTTCAGTCCTGACAACACAATATACCGACTGCTTATTTGAACAATGTTGCACATACAATAATCAATGTAAAGCTCAAGATTGATCTATGAGAAGTCATGAAGTTCAGTCTTAAATTCAAGAATATATTCTAATAAATGTGTTGCAATGGCTTTTAAAAAGCAGCACCTTGGCCAACATGCTTTAACGATTATGTAATAGCAAACTGATAACAAAAGTAATGACCTAGCAACCGCTTGTCATAAAACTATGCTAACATTCACTGTACCCATTTTCATCAGAGTCCAGTTATTGTCCATCTGTTGGCTGGCCTGCAGGAAGTACCGCCCATCTGTCCATAAAGCAGCATGGTGTTCTGTCACAATAGCAGTACCTGGAACAAGCATGTTTATAAATTACAGCGCCTACATTTATAATTTCTGTACAATCAGATTAACTGTTTAAAAGGCTTAATGTTTATAAATTACAGGCTGCATATTTACAAACCACAGGCTCTATGTTTATAAAGTTATACATGTCTATACATCACAGGCTGTTGATTGTTTATAAAGCAAAAGCTGAATGTTGAATGTTTATGAATCACAGGATATACGTTTACAAATCACAGGCTGAATGTTTATAAATCACAGGTTAAATGCTTATAAATCAAAGGTTGTATGTTTATAAATCACTGGCTGTATATTAATAAATAACATATTGTACATTTATAAAGCACAATTTTTACATGTATAAAATCACAGGCTGTACATTTATAAATTATGGGTTTAATGTTTAAAAGGTTGAATGTTCATAAATTACAGCCAGACCACAGGCTCTATTTTTATTAGGTTACATGTTTATTCCAGGTTTATTAATCACAGGCTGTACATTTCTAAATCCACAAACTGCATATTTATAAATTAAAGGTTTAATGTTTAAAAGGCTATATGTTTATACATTTTTATAACACACAAGCTGTGTTTTTAAAAATCTGTACATTTCTAAAAATCACAGGCAGTGAGTTTATAAATCAGACTCCGTTTATAAGGCTGAATGTTTATAAATCACAGGCTGTATGTTTACAGGACAATATACAGTATAATACAATTTTATATTGCTATTATTCTTATTAAACTATTATTATTATTTTTTTTATTATTTTATTATTAGTTGTATATGAGGGAAGTTGGTTTATGCTTCATCCTGCCTTTGAATGAGCCACACATGGGCCACCAGTCAAAAACATCTGGCAACACCACTGAGCTGTAAATCATGTGTGACAAAGTGGCCTCTCAAAGTCATAAGATATGAACCACAAACCCCAGTTTTACTTCCCCCTTTTTTGAGTGAAATTCTTTGGGGTGGGGTGAACTGCATTGTCTTATAGGGACATTGTCAAAAATTGTCAAGCGTTTTTTTTTTTTTTTATTTGGTATTACACTGTCTGCTTTGATTGATTTCTATTAATATATGTAATCTATGTCTTGTTATGAATGCCATTGTTCCTATGTGTGTGTTCACCTATGTTTCTGTAACTCTATAGATGCTAATCTCCACTGTGACTGAGTAAAAAAAAGGTATTAAATGATACTATTGTTATATTGCAATTATATAAAAGTGAATACTCGCACCTGCAGATCCATTGAATCCGCAGATGAATTCACGTCTGCAGTCACAGGGCGCGATGTATTCACTCTGCAGGATGGACGGATGCAGTGAGAAAAAGAGAGAGATGAAGGGAAAAAGTGAGATCAGCTGTCAGCAATCAGTCCTAATTACTACTAATTTAAGCAGCCAGAAGAATGAAGGAAAACACTCGGCAGGAGGTCACACACACACATGTAATCAGAGGTGATTTCATAATCACAGAGTCAGAGAGGAGGGGGTGAGGGAAGCCCATCACTCACACAATAGAAATTAAAAGGCACGACAGAGACAAACACACACACAATTACACTGCAGCAGCTGAAGAGAAATATGTAATTATTTTGGTTCTAGGGTGTTGACTGTTTATAAGCTTAAATGTTTATCACAGGTTGTACATTTTTAAATCACAGGCTCCATGTTCACAAGGAATGTTTATAAATCACGTTTAGCAATTTTTCTAAATCAAAGTCTGAACGTTTATAAAACAGGTTGAATGTTTATATATACATGCTGTATGTTTATAATATAAACATAATGGTACATAATATGTATAAATCACACTGTGCATGTTTACAAGGTGGAATGTTTATAAATCACAAACAGATTTTTTGTGATTTATAAATGTCTGTACATTTATAAATCAGGCTGAATGCTTTAAGGTTGAATGGTTATAAATAACAGGCCGTATGTTTATAAATTACATGTTGAATGTTTATAAATCACAAGATGTATAAATCACACCATGCATGTTTGTAAGGTGGAATGTTTATAAATGCATGAAGTATTTTCATAAATCACAATCTGTACATTTATAAATCACAGATTGAATGTGTTAGAGTTTGAATGTGTTTAAAAATCACAGATTGAATGTTTATAAATCACAGACCATATATTTGTAAATCATGGCCTGTGCATTTATAAATCACGGGCACTATGTAATGTTTATGAACATATAAAATAGTATTTATACAAAGGACAGTCCATGTTTTTATAAATCACAGGCTATATGTTTGTAAATCACAGGTTGAATTGTCAAAACGTTGAATGTTTATAAATCACAGGCTGTATGTTTATAAGACAAGATGTTTATTAAAACAGTCTGCATATTTATAAATTACACTCTATACATTTCCAAATCACAGGCCATATGTTTATAGCGTGAAATGTTTATAAATAACAGACTGTATGTTTATAAATCACAGGAATATGTGGAGCATATCTCAAGGGTTTTACAGCAGGTTTTAGTGTATTGATATATCACCTGATGTGCATCTCCTGATGGGACGATGTATGCTTGAATGGGCTCTGTGATGTACTTAGTGTTCTTCATGGCCTGGCGGAGCTGCCTGAGCAACTCCACTGTGATCTTTGGAGACATAGCGTCTGTTGAGAGAAAAAAAAAAGAATCAGATGTAAAATTCACAATAGTAACTTGCACACAATGTAATGCGATAAGTAGGCTGCGTGAAAAAACAATCAGCAATTAGCCAATGTAATAATTCAATTGATATCTAATTCTAATCATTCATTTTCAGAATTAACAAACAAACAAAAAACTAATTTGTAAATTTATTCACAGCATTGTGAAAAATGCAACTTTATCAAATTAAAACCGCTGCTAGGCTACTTTTAGCACTTCAGTGACATCAGATGAATTTCAAAGTCATGTAATCACAGTCAACAAGTTACTGAAGCACTGCATGTTTCTGACTGCAAGTGTGTAAAAATGCAAAAAAGGCTTTCGTGAAGATTAAGAATTACCTGTAGCCATTTTCCCTCTGTGAATGTAATACGTGGAGATCAAAGTTGGAAAGATATGAGACTGTGAACCTGTACCTTGCACAGATGGTCTCTCAGGTGGCATAAAGCGACCGTCCCATAGTTAAAGATTTACTGTCTATGTCTTCTTGTCCTGTGATCACGCAACCATTTACCAAATGTAAAATAGAAGAGTTTTGTTGGTTCTTTTTACAAAAGACTAAAACTGATCCTTCTTTTACCAGTTTCTATTATTGTTATCAATAATTAATAGAACAAAATGAGTGAGTAAATTAATAAATAAATACTCTGAGGGACATTATTATAAATTAATATGACTTTACAGTAGTAAAAAAAAAATAATTGTAGTAACCATACTATTTTGGTGGAAAGCATGGTTACTATGATTTTTTGTAAGGATTCCAGGAAACTCAAGTCAGAGATATTATAAATATCTCTTATTACAATTTAATTTATTTATATTTATGAATACATATTTTAACCAATTTAATATTATAAACCGTGGTCTGTGCTTATTCATTCACAAATAATAAGCGCTGTTCTCAAAAACTACAGCATCTAGAGGCAAACATTACCTCATCCAATCAAATCAATGGAATTATCATATCGACAGCTGATTGGATAAACGGATCCACAGTTCGACAACGTAAACAATCTACATTTAAACACTCAATTCTCAAGCATTAATTCTGCAGTGTACCATGGCAAACAACGCACCATTAAACTTATCAAAACCCAAAGAAAACTTATTTTTTATTATGTTTTGTCTGTGGTAGGTGTGGCAGTCTCCCGTACCGTTCATCCAAATTCAACGCTTTCGAAAACATGAATGATACTAATCTACAAACATACTTGTTTTTATTTATTTTTTACTTACTGTTTATTAAATATTTGCTTTTGCTATCAAAGGAAAGAGATTGTGTGATGCGCGCCGACGCGTCTTCTTTTATCAAAACACACGCTTGTTATGCAAGCGACAATAACAATAACACTCGTGCTGGTCTCGCGCTGCACAATCCACTGCTGTTTTCTGAGCACGGAGCACACACAGTGAACGACTGACATCAAACAATTCACCAGTTACCTTAGACAAGCGAGTCTTGAGATGTAAACTATTGGTAAAACTCTGCTGTTCCTTGTGTTAGTGTGCAAAGGAAGCTGCCATTACAGTGGTGACGTCTGCGCTCACGTGACAGACTACTCCTTCTAGTCAATGAGCTCAACTGTTTTGATTGACAGCAGTCTAGTAGACGTTCGTTTTTGTTAATATTTCGAATTAGATTTATTTTTCATATTTTCTGGTTTCACTAAATTTGTTTTGTGTTTTTATTTTTCTTATTGTGTTTATATGTGTATATTAACTATGTATAACTAATGAATATAACTATAGCCTATATAGTATAACTAATGAATACGGTATTTGGTTTGGGTAAGAAGTCTCATATGCTTAGCTTACCAAGGCATATAGTAACAATTTTGTGAAAAACTAATGCAAATTAAAATTAATGTATTTTAGCATTTTCAGCATCATTACTCAAGTCTTCAGTGTCTCCTGATCCTTTGGAAATCATTCTAATATGCTGATTTTGAGACATTTCTTACTATTATCAATGTTTAAAACAATTGTGCTGCTTTTCAGGATTCTTTGATATAAAGTTAATTTGAAATATGTATTTTTAACAGTGTAAAAGTCTGTACATCCTTGCTGAATAATGAATTTATATATGTATATATATATATATATATATATATAAATCTTACCTTTTCCACACTTATAATATTCATATGAGTAATATTCTTAGTAAATCACCTGCTAGACACCCACGAAAAACACAGTCTTAGTAAAACGTAACTTCATTTCACGGGCTCACATAACAAATTATAGAGTCGTGTTGAAAACAAGGGTTGTGTTGTATTCACACTGATTGCATCATACAAAATATACACTGAATAAATCAGGAAAGGAGTATAATACAGTATTAAGTTAGGCTTTTGAGGAATTTACAAAGAATACATGTCCATTAATCCCATTTAGAAGAAAGCAGCAAGATCCAGACGATTGTGAAAAACGATCATTGTGGGTGTCATGTGGGTGTGTAACATGTGGGTGTGTAACATGATGAATTGAGGAATGTTCTTTAAAGTTTTGGTTTTTGGTTGGGGAGAGGGAAAGGGGAAAAGGAGGGAAAGGAAAGAAACTTGAATCCTAAGGCGGGTGAGCTAGGCTTGTGTGTTGGACGTTGGATGGAGGTGTGTTTGCAGATCGGGTCCCTGTCTTCCCACAGGGTCTGTATGTGAGTATCCTTGTCAGTGGACAAATATTTTCATTATTAGGGGCCAAGCACCGAAGGTGCTTAGGCACCTATTGTTTTTGCTGGCATTCTTCTTCTTCTTCTTCTTCCGTTTCTTCTTCCACCATTGCGTCTATGGCAGCCCATAGAACTGATTGTAGGAAAGTTGTCAAATTTGGCACACTGATAGATGATAGTGTCAATACTAACCACAGCAAATTTGGAGTCTTTATCTCAAACTCTCTAGCGCCACCACTTGTCCAAAGTTTCACTCCTGTTTATGCTAATAACTTTTGAACCGTAAGCCACAAATTTCCCATGTCAGCCATTTTGGGCATCGGCCATTTTGAATTTTGTAGTCAAACGCTATATTTTATGAATGCATTTACGTATCGTTAAGAAACTTGGTATGGGTCGTCAGCACGATACCCTGAAGGAACCTGAGAAGTTTCGAGCCTAGTGGTAAAATTAAATATTCACATGCTTATAACTTTGGGTAGGGTCGACTTATTTTCACGGTAGTCAACTTTTTAGACTCCTGAAACGTTGCCGAGTCCAACGATACCAAACATACGAGGTTTTGCCTTACGGTTTGTTCAACGTTGCATTTTAGCGCTTAAAAAACATTTACCAATATCTTAGGAACCATTACTCCGATCGACACGAAACCACCGTAGGAAATTCGAAATCTTAGCGTGCCGGTTATAAGCTAATGCCCAATTGCCAAAATTTTGATAGTAAGTGGCACAAAATGCAAACAAAGTCAGCAGTCAGTCATTTTTCATCTACTCATTTAAAAATATGTCTATGACTCCAAAACATTATGAGATATTTTCACCAAATTTGAAACATATGTATGGGCACACCCTAAGGACACATAAAAAAAAATTGGTGGGATTGTGCCTCTTGGTGGCGCTATAATTGAACAAAACATGAAATTGCCATTGACTACAATAGAGTCAAAAAAGATTATGATATAAAATGCTATACTTTACGAATGCATTGGTGTACCATTACGAAACTTTGTACGTACCATCGAGACCATGACTTGAAAGTACTCAAAAAGTTTTGAGACAGTGCCACCTTGTGGTCAAAAGTTATAATGAAATTTCTAATAAATGCTAATAGGTCTCTGTGAATTTTGTCTATTGTAATGAGACCGGTATTAATAAATTCCTTGGGTCATACTGAGAACAGCGATACCAATGTTGCCATAGTCAGCCAAACTTCCTGTCTGCCATTTTGATTTATGTTGAAAACCTACTTTTTCGAACTCCTCCTCAACCGTTTGTCCGATTTTCACCAAAATTGAGTCAGATCATCTTCAGACTGTGCTGAAAAAAATTTATGGATTTCGTGTCGATAGACAAAACCATTTTCGTACAGCGCCACTACAAATTTTAGGCATGGTGCCAAAATGACTCTGAGGCTTTATCTCTGCAAAGCTTTGACATAATGACAACAAACTTTGTGTGTGCCATTGTCACCTCACACAGAACACACCAAAATGATTTGATTGCAGCGCCACCTGTTAGTCAAAAGTGATAAACCATTTGATCATATTACTATAGGTTGTATTTATGATTTTTCAGCCATTTCAATTGAAATCATCCTAAAATTGCTTTTAGTACTCGTTGCATTGAGTCTGATGCCCCATGCTATGCTTAGCTCCTCATTTTGCCGCTGGAGTGCTTGGCCCCGTAATTGCTGCTTGCAGCTATATTTATTATTATTATTATTACTATTATTGTTATAATCATTATTAATATTATTATTGGGAGGAGGAGGAGGGGGAGGGGGAGGGGAGGAGGAAGAAAATACTTCACAAAGAAATGAATACTCTCAACATCCACAATACTCAACACTCCCAACCTATATATAAATGTTAGAGTTGTTTTTGCTGTTTTATGAACTTAGCTTGTTTTATGTTAGCCTGTATGTATATTTTGTATATTCTTTGTATGTTTATTAATAAAAATAAATAAATAAATAAAATAAAAAAATAAAGTTTTGGTTGCAGTATTGATAGTTTGACATATTCCTGGAGTTAGGCCGAACATGTCCTGGGGTGTATTCCAAAAAGCAGGTTATGTGACATACGTATGGTTAAGGGTAAGTAAGCGGATAAATTCAGCTTTCGGTTCCAAAAACGGAGGTAACTTTCAGGGTATGTAAGTAGCCTTAGCAACTTACTCTCTGAAGATAACCTGCTTCGGAGTAGGTTCGGTTTCAGGGTTAGTTCACTTCAGTGCTATCAGCACATGTGTGACCCATTGATGAGACTCCAGTAGGCGTGACAGATTGTGCACAATATTATGTATTATTACAATATAGCCCTGTAATAAATATATATATATATATATATATATATAGAGAGAGAGAGAGAGAGAGAGAGGGAGAGAGAGAGTTGTATTATATGTTAAAGGGGTCATCGGATGCAAAATTCACTTTTCAAGTTGTTTGAACATAAATGTGTGTTGGAAGTGTGTACACATACATCCTATAATGATAAAAATCCACCCAGTGTTTTTTTTTTTAAATCCCTATTTTAAAATCCCCTTGCTCAGATCAGGCTGTTCTGAGACTCCTGGCAGAATGACGTAGTTATGCACAGGCCCCTCCCACTACAGCTGATTGACAGTAGCGTTTCAGCACAGACTGGGCTGGTGTCTTACCTTAGACCTGCCCTGAGTGAGCTGTCATCAGTCAGTCATTGTGTCGACTCCGGTGCAGGGGAAGACAAGATGTCTCAGATTAAGTGATTGAGGTGTTTTATTGTTGGATGTAATAATGAATATAGCAGTCGTCGTTTACTCCAGACATCTGAGCCGCTGAAGACGCAGAGGATTAACGTTACTTTCGTTTTTAAGGGAATGCGCCGATCCCGATCTGCCTAAATGCCTCTATCTTCACACGAATCATTCGTGACCCAACCTCACCTACAGAAAAAGTGAGTATAAGGGTTTTTATGAATTTTTGCAAATTGCCTTTCCTAATAATGTGCTAATTAGCAAGTTTCATGATGAATGCGGCTAAAGTAAACAGTCTCTCTGAGAGCAGCTCGGAAGAGAGGGGTGGGGCCAGCAGAGCTCATTAACATTTAAAGCAACATGGACTATAATGGCTTGATAAAATCAGAGCTGATTTTGACAGGTTTAAAAAGATGTTTTTTACACTAGCATTGAGAAATTTTAACCAAAGTATGTTATAGACTTTTAATTAAGACCCTAAAGAATCATATCAACTTGTGCAAAATGGGCATCCGATGACCCCTTTAATTATAAAGCACTAATATAAGTAATATATAAGAATTTATTATTCTAATATGATTACTATATTTTATTGGCATATATAATAGTTATCTGTATAAATTATAAAACACTATCATGACAAGGTCATATTTAATTTATTATATATTTAATAATTATATAAATATTTATTTCATTTTATATTATCATCTAACACATCATGGATCGGCATTTTCTATAATGTATTTCTATAATAAAAAAAATACATATCAGATGAAATATTATATAATTAGTATCAAACAAACAATATAATTCTTATTCTCAAGGATTAAATATTAAACAAAAAAAAAAAAAAGAAAAACGATTGCACAACCACCAGTTAGGTGGCGATATGCACCAAGTATGCAAATTTGAATTCAGCCTTTGAATAGAAGAAGAAAAAAGTAGTAGTATGGCGCACTTTTTCTTAGCGTCCGTTTCCATAGTGACTCGTCGATTCATCGCTCTGTTGAGAATGTCTTGCGTGTTAACCATGAACATACTCTGAGTTGAATGAACTTACTCCCGGACGCATTTTTGGAACCAACAAACCTCAAGTAAGGTTTAGGTTAATCAACCGAGAGTTCAGGGTTTAGCAGATGGTAAGTTAACTTTGCTTTCTGGAATACACCCCCAGGTTTATTAAAATATCAAAGTGAAGGCAGTGCTGTGTTATCACTGAAAGGTCCATCTAGTGCCTCAGTAACCTGAGCAGACAGACAGCAGCCGACATGACGGACAGTAACATCCTGCAGGGGACCAGCATCAGTCCTGTGTTTCCAGCTGAGGAAGAAAGAGATTCCAGGTGATAAAGTGAAAAACACTTGTTAATATTAATGTAAATATTGGTAAACACAGATTTCAGGCTTACTTGGAGTGCACATCTTTGATTCTTTGAAAACACCCATCTTGTCACTTGTCTTAACAGAGCTCAGCTTGTCTTTGCTCACCTCACCTGGAAAACAAGTTGTTAGAACAACATTTATGTTTCTATCCATTTAACCTTTCACAATAATTTTGGCAGTTTTGGTAATAGATAATTTTACTAATTTATTTTCTTACTTTTTTTTAAATCTACTTTAAAGGTGCACAATTCAAAGTCATTCATATAAAACACTCAATGTGAAAAATACAAGTAACTATAAAACACTCCATCTTTCTGTTGTTTCCTTAGTTGTCCTTGTTGTCCTGTGGTATAGACCTCTGTCATATGCCACTCTCCTGTTTCACGATGTTGCACAAGATCACAGGGTCTCTATGCTCCAACTGTGCATCATTTTACCGTGCAATTTTCCTTTTTTGTGTCTTTTGAAAGGAAGGGATTGTTCATTGTTTTGACAGACAAAGCATACTAAGTCAGTTCAGAAGAGGAAAGCAACAATCAAACAACTTGAAAAATATATGAAGAGACACACTCAAACCCTCAAAAGATTTAACATAAGTGTGGCTCTATTCTGCCAGCTCTTGTACTGGAATATATATGTATAATACTAATATTATATATTATTATTATTTAAATTTTTAATGTTAATATTAATGTTATTAGTACTATGGTATATACATAATAATATGTATAATGTCAGGATTAGGTTTTGTGTTTCTATAGTACTTTGTTCTGTTCGTGTTTCCTAAGACTGCTGAGTAACCTGTGAGTTCTTTAATTTTGGTTTAGTTACAAAGAAAATTTGTTACACCTAGATCAGGGTTGGCCAGTATTAGTCCTGGAGGGCCACGGTCCTGCAGAGTTCAGCTCCAACCCTAATCAAACACACCTGATTTTACTAATCAAGGTCTAAGGGTTACTAGAAAGCTTAATAGAGTTACTAGAACATTTTTGTCAAGGTTGGAGCAGGACTGTGGCTCTCCAGGACTGACATTGGCCATCCCTGACTTAGATCCTGCCTTTTTCATCCCTGCTGCAACTCGTGTAATTGTCGGACATTGGAATTATGTGCAGACCAACTTGCAGGAGTATTTCAGGACATCTTTAACCTTTCACTGCAGCTCAGCATTGTCCCTGTTTGCCTTAAATCCTCCATTATTGTACCTGTGCCTAAAAAGTCAGCTGTTACCTGCCTCAATGACCAAGTGGCTTTGACCCCTGTCATTATGAAATGCTTTGAGAGGCTTATTCTGCAGCACATTAATAACACTGTATCTCCGGATTTAGACAGCTACCAGTTTGCTTACAGGGAGAGTCGATCTACAGAAGATGCAGTCATCATAGCACTCCACACAGCCCTTTACCATCTGGAGATATCAAATACATATGTCAGGATGCTATTAGTCGATTTTAGCTCTGCTTTTAAAACAATAATCCCCCACAAACTGGTACAGAAAGTCTACAATTTGGGCCTGTCCATCATATTGTGCTTATGGATCAGAGACTTTCTAACCAACAGGCCACAAGTAGTACGAATAGGGGACAACACATCATCTCCCCTCATTCTGAACACAGGAGCTCCGCAAGGATGCGTGGTCAGTCCAGCACTCTTTACTCTCTTCACACACGACTACACCTCTATCCACGCCTCCAACACTATTGTGAAATTTGCCGACAATACTACCGTAGTGGGTCTCATATCGAACAATGATGAGACTTTCTACAGAGAGGAAATCCATCACCTGGCCCTGTGGTGTTCAGCAAACAATCTGGTTTTGAACACCAAAAAGACCAAAGAGGTTATTGTGGACTTCAGAAGATCCAGAAGGACAGCACATGCACCACTGCTCATACAGGGGGCAGAAGTGGAGCGTGTGGAAAACATCAAGTTCCTGGGTATCCACATTTCAGCGGACCTCACTTGGGCCTTGAACACCTCCCACCTGGTTAAGAAAGCTCAGCAAAGACTTTTCTTCCTCAGGAAGTTGAAGCAGGCTGGACTCTTCTCTCGGCTGCTGATAAATTTGTAAAGGACTGCCACAGAAAGCATCCTATGCTACTGTGTAACTGTGTGGTATGCCAGCTGCACAGCACAGGACAGGAAGGATTTGGCCAGGGTGGTTAAGACTGCACAGAAGATTGTTGGGGATGCACTTCCAGATCTGGACTTGGTCTATGCAGAACGCCTCCAGAAGAAGGCCAGGAACATTGCTGCAGATCCCACCCACCCGGGTCATGGACTGTTTGACCCCCTGCCCCCAGGGCAGAGGTACAGGACCATAAAAGCACACACAAACAGACTGAGAAACAGCTTCTTTCAAAGAGCTGTGACCTCTATTACACCCTTTGCACTCACACCCTCAAGCAAGCTTCATTAACTGTAAACCATTCTACTCGCCGCGGGAGTTTCACTCGTTCATTCTCGTGAGTGTTTACATTCATCCGCAAGTGCACGTGAGCTCTGCTTTACAGAAATTCGCTGATCTGATCACAGAGACTGAGCAACATCACCCAAACTCTGTTTTAATCATTCTTGGGGACTTTAATAAGGCAAATCTCTCCCGTGAACTGCCAAAATACAGACAGCACATCACATGTCCCACCAGAGGCAGTAATATACTGGATCACTGTTACACAGCGATAAAGAATGCATATCACTCTGTCCCACGGGCAGCTTTGGGGCTCTCTGATCACTATTTAGTTCATCTTATACCAACCTACAGGCAAAAATTTAAATCTGCAAAACCTGTAGTAAAGACTGTAAAGAGATGGGCCAAAGAAACAGAGCGGGTTTTACAAGCCTGTTTCTATTCGACTGATTGGAGTGTTTTTGAAGCTGCTGCCACTGATCTGGACGAGCTCACAGAGTCTGTAACATCCTATATCAGTTTCTGTGAGGATATATGCATTCCTACCAGGACTTATTTAACATTCAACAATGACAAGCCATGGTTTACAGCAAAACTCAGACATCTTCATCAAGCCAAAGAGGATACCTACCGAAATGGGGATAGGGTCTTGTACAATCAGGTCAGGAACACACTGAATAAGGAGATTAGAGCGGCTAAAAGGACCTACGCAAAAAGGTTAGAAGATCAGTTCACTTCGAATGACCCAGCTTCAGTGTGGAAAGGTCTGAAAGCCATCACCATCTACAAGACACCATCCCCCAGCACTGAGGCGAATCAACAACTTGCTGAAGATCTGAATGAGTTCTACTGTAGATTCGAAACCCCCCACACCCATTCTGACCATCTCTCTACACAACCGTTAACACCTCCAGCAACCCCCCTCTCCCCCCCTCCTCCACTGCAGATCAGTGAAGAAGATGTGCGCCAGGTCTTCAGAAAGAACAAAAGAAGAAAAGCACCAGGCCCAGACGGTGTGACACCAGCCTGTCTGAAAACCTGTGCTGACGAGCTGGCCCCTATCTTTTCACAGATCTTCAATAGATCTCTGGAGTTGTGTGAAGTCCCTGCCTGCTTCAAACGCTCCACCATCATCCCTGTCCCAAAGAACCCCAAGATAACAGGACTTAACGACTACAGACCTCTGGCACTAACGTCTGTCGTCATGAAGTCGTTTGAAAAACTGGTTCTGGCTTATCTGAAGGACATCACAGGACCCCTACTGGACCCCCTGTAGTTTGCTTACCGAGCAAACAGGTCCATGGATGATGCAGTCAACATGGGACTGCGTTACCTCCTGCAACACCTGGACAAATTAGGGACTTATGTGAGGATCCTGTTTGTGGACTTCAGCTCGGCCTTCAACACCATCATTCCAACACTCTTCCAGACCAAACTAACCCAGCTCTCTGTTCCTAGCCCTATCTGTCAATGGATCACCAGTTTTCTGACAGATAGGCAACAGCTAGTGAGAATGGGGAAATTCATGTCAAACAGCCTCATCACAAGCACAGGCGCCCCTCAGGGATGTGTTCTCTCCCCATTGCTCTTCTCCCTCTACACCAACGACTGCACCTCTAGAGATCCCTCTGTCAAGCTCCTGAAGTTTGCAGATGACACCACACTCATCAGCCTCATCCAGGACGGTGACGAGTCTGCTTACAGATAGGAGGTTGAGCAGCTGGCCGTCTGGTGCAGTCTAAACAACCTGGAGCTCAACACGCTCAAAACTGTAGAGATGATAGTGAACTTCAGGAGGAACCCCCCTGCTCTCTCCCCACTCACCATCATGGACAGCACTGTGGCTGCAGTGGTGACATTCAAGTTCCTAGGGTCCATCATCTCCCAGGACCTGAAGTGGGACACTCACATTGATTCAATGTGAGTGTCACATTGACCAGCTGAGGAACTTTAACCTGCCACAGGAGCTGCTGAAACAGTTCTACTCAGCCGTCATTGAGTCTGTTCTGTGCACATCAATAACTGTCTGGTTTGGCTCAGCTGCAAAATCAGACACCAGAAGATTACAGAGAACGATTCGGACTGCCGAGAGGATTATTGGTGCTCCCCTGCCCACCCTTCAAGAACTGTATACATCCAGAGTGAGGAAAAGAGCTCAGAAAATCACTCTGGATCCCTCACATCCAAGCCATCCCCTCTTTGAACTCTTGCCATCTGGTCGGCGCTACAGAGGACAGCCAGGACAGCCAGGCACAAGAACAGTTTCTTCCCCCAGGCAATCTATTTAATGAACAGTTAAATGTTCCCCCCATTACGCAATAACAATGTGCAATAACCTAATATTTGTTTGTTACCACCTCCATCTTAGCACATCCCTGCATCTCATTCTGTTCTGTTCCATTCTATCATCTATAGCACAACTGTACATACCACTTATTTATCTCTCAACTTATTTTTTCAAATTTTTGTCTATTTATATTTATATATGTGTAATTTTTATTCTCATCGTATTTTTATTGTCTGTGTGCTGTTGTTGTCTCTGTGTACTGGAAGTTTATGACACAAAAACAAATTCCTTGTATGCACAAGCGTACTTGGCAATAAAGCTCTTTCTGATTCTGAACTGAATTTAATTGAATTGTGTGTGACAAAATAACAGACCAATAAAATGGATCTAGCAGCAGTGAAAATTCTCCTCCTCTCACAGGGGGAACAATTCCTCAAAAGACACATGCAGGCTTTCCTACATTTGTACAACCTTGTCCGCTATGACGATAGCCTGTGTGTTTTTCCAGACAGGTCTCAACACGAAGACAAGAGATTGATTGGTTTTGAGAATTTTTGCACCAAGCCTGTTTCTTTACCATGAACCAAACTTGTTTTGTCACCAAGCACTGTTTTACTAATGTCTGATTGTCCTGTGTTCCCGCCCGGTCCTGAATCTCCTGTGTTCCCGCTAATTCCACCCAGCCCTGAAACTCCTGTCTTGCTGTAGGGTCTGCCCAGTCCTGTATCTCCTGTGTTTCTGCTTGTTCCACCCAGGCCCAAATCTGTGTCGGTTTTGATGCTACCGTCCTGCCTCCCACTCCCACTCTCACCTCCTCAGCCTGTTATGTGTCACCCTAAGAAGATAATACTGTGTTCGCTGTGGATTCGTGTGTTCATGTTGAGCCTGTTTGTTCACCCCTGCCTGCACTGTCCAGTTCGTTAACCCTGCCTACACTGCCTCTCCTCAGTCCTTCGTCTCCTGCTCTAGTCACCATTAAGTCACATCAGCCTGAGTTGTCTTCAGTCCAGGCCTGGGGTGGCGACCCATTAGTTCCACTATGGATCTCTCTGCCTGTCACTCCTCCTAGGCCTGGCGACCAGTCGGCTCCACTGTGGCTCTTCGCTCCCTCAGCTCCAGCTGGGACCATTGTCCCCTCGGCTCCACAGGGTTTCCTCATTCCTCCATCTCCACCTTGGTTAGTCACCAATCTGCCTGTGCCACGGACTACCGGTCCTTCACCTGCGCCTCATCCACCCACCTCTTCGGCTCTGTTGGCCCCTCCTTCCCTCCAGTTCCACATTGGACCTCAGGTGCTCCGCTTATGCCTCAGTCCTTTGGTCCCCAGGCTTCACCTCAGCTGCTTGTCGCTCCGTGTCCACCCTGGATGTTCAGGACTTTTGTCATCACTGGTCCCTGCAGTCCCTCGGCTCCACCTGGGTTTCCACTGTGGCCAGCTCCATCTCAACCCATCATCCTCCTGGTCTCACATGCCAAGGCTCCCCCATGGATCCTCCCACTCTTTTCTCCGTCATGGGTCTGTGTCCTGGACCTTCTGCTGGTGATTCCAACCTGGCTCCTCCTGTCGTCATCACCACCCTGGTTTCTGCCTCTGTCAACTTCTCCTTGGCTCCTCCGTTCTGGGTTGTCCCATCTATCAGTTCTGCATCCCCCTCCTAAGCCCCCATGTTGGACTCTTTAGGTTATGGGGGTTTGTGGGGGGTGTAATGTCAGGGTTATGTTTTGTGTTTCTATAGTACTTTGAGTTAGTTTGTCCCTTTCTCATTCATTGTTTGACTTATCCTGTTAGTTTGCACTGTTTCTAGATCAGTTTCCTTTGTCTGTATTCATCAGTTACTATGGTTACACATTAGTTCATTTAGTCACACCTTCCCTGTTTTACTTCTCATTACTCCTTAGTTTGTGCTTGAGTTGGTGCATTATTGTCATAGGTAATGTGGATGTTCTGTCCGTGTTACCTAATTCTGCTGAGTAACCTGTGGGTTCTTTATTATATTTGGTTTATTTGCAAATAAAAATGGCTGCACTTAGATCCAGCCTTTCTTCATCCCTTCACAATATTTATGTGTATATTTACACATTATAGAATATATTTGTAAAACAGATATTTATAGAATAGTATATTGTATAATAACATAATATTAATATTATTTCCATACCATTAAAAATTGAGCTGTTTTAATAGTTGGTCTATGCATACATGTGTCAGATGAGCATTTCACTGTTTTTTTTTTTCAGTATCTCACGCCATGGGCGCCATATTTTTTGAAGTCTCCCTGTAGGCAAAAATTTTATCCTTTAAAACTCATCTTTGATCATCAAAATTAAATATTTAAATGTTTTTTCTTGTGAAAAGAATTTTCTCATGGCTTAAAATAGCTTGAATGTAACTCTACACCCTTGCCTCATTTACTATACGCGGATCTATGAATACGCAAATTAGCCCTGCCTCCACTCAGTCACACAAGCCAGGGCCTGCTAATCCACTAACTGAACCATAGTAAATGCGATACAATGGCAATGGCAAGTGGAAATATTGGTTTAATTAAGCCATATATGTTTGAACCAGAAATAAGCTGGTATGCTCAACGTAAGCAAGGAGACTGATGGCTAACTTCGTGAGGTAACAATATCTTTTTGCGCTGGTTTGTACATGGATAATGACTGATAAAACTATGTTTTACTAGCGGACAACTACAGTGGATACTGTAACATTTGTTAAATTTACCTACTTGATGTTGTGTCCTCAAAATGCCTTGAAGACTCAAATGCAGCCAAGTTTGTGATTCTTAATCATGCCTGCAAGCATATGCGTGTGACGTGCGGATGTCAATGCGGGAGAGGTGCATCTGACTCCAGGCTACTTTTACGCTGTTGCCGCGGGTTATTATTCAAGTTAGCGGTTCTAAATACAAATAAATAAGCGCTAACAGCACATGACATCGTGAAAATAGGGGGAAATATTAACAGTTAGCAAAACATCTACAGAAAAATATAACTGTTACAGGATTAACCTGGCTGCCTTCTCACTAGACCCTGTGCTTTGCAGCACAGTTAATGATATGCTAAGGATAGGATCTCTTGACGCGATTGGTTATTGAAATTTGTGACGTAGCAAAAAAAAGGGCTGTTTCAAACCGCGTTTCTGTGACTGCCATTGGGAGACTACAGTTTTAAGGAGAAAATACTCAGCAATGGTGCTGATAAATCGATTGGCACATGGTTTGTTTAAAAACATATTAAAAACACCACACAGACAAATAAACAACATAAAAAAGTTGATTTTCACCACAGGGGGACTTTTAGATGGCGTGTGAAGCTGAAAGCAGTTCCTTGAAAAGCGACAAAAGTTGCACTTCATATTCTGTGCTTTTGTTTACCTGACACCAAATAATTGACCTGCTGGCATATCCCATCAGACCCTTGAGAAGGAGAACCAGGTAAGATGGAAACTCTGGATATGTGGAGGTTTAACACATCTGCCACTCTCTTACGGAAATCATACCTGTACACAACAGTAAATGTGTCATAATAAAACACGTATTGCTTATGCACAATATATATCTCACAATATATTTTATATTTGTGACCATGGACCACAAAATCAGTCATAAGGGTCAATTTTTTGAAAGAGAATAAATAAGTTTTCCATTGATGTATGGTTTGTTAGGATAGGACAATATTTGGCCGAGATACAGCTATTTGAAAATCTAGAATCTGAGGGTGCAAAAAAAAAAAAATCAAAATATTGAGGAAATCGCCTTTAAAGTTGTCCAAATGAAGTCTGTAGCAATGCATATTACTAATATAAAATTAAGTTCTGATATATGCATGGTAGGAAATTTACAAAATATCTTCATGGAACGTGATCTTCACTTAATATCCTAATGATTTTTGGCATAAAAGAAAAATCAATTATTTTGACCCATACAATGTATTTTTGGCTATTGCTACAAATATACCTGTGCTACTTAAGACTGGTTTTGTGGTCCAGGGTCACATATAATGTAATGAGTGACCTGTGATTATTCTTTTATGCTTTAAAGGATAAAAAACACATTATCATCATAGTGTCACGGGTTGCTGAGGCGAGGAATACGAAGGAGCACAAAGGAGGCAGATATCAAACAAACTGAGTCTTTTAATAAATCCACTTTGAGAAAACGCAGGAGAAAACAACCACACAAAACGACGTTCAGACAGGACAAAGAACTCTAGGAACTGAAGGGTTATAAAGACATGGAAACAAAGGTGCAAACGAGATGATTAATTAAACACAGGAGAACTGAATGAACGATGATTAACTAAGAACAGGAACTACCAAATAAGGAAAAACAGGAACTCAACAGAAACATAGACGTGACAGATCGCCCCCCTCCCGGACAGCGCGTCCCACGCCGTAACAGTACTATCGGGGAGGGGGGGCAGGCGCCTCCAGGGTGGATCAAGGAACCATGGCTGAGCAGACAGTTCGGGAAGCCATGGTGGATCAGGAAGTTTGGGAGGCCATGGCGGATCAAGGTACTCAGCCAGCCATGGCGGATCAGGAGACTCGGGAGGCCATGGTGGATCAGGAGACACGGGAGAACATGGTGGATCCACCTCCGTGGCCTTGGCCCTTGGCCCGGCCACTATGGCCATGGATATATGCACTGGAGGGCGCTTGTGAGGAGCGGGCTCTGGAGGGCGCTTGTGAGGAGCGGGCTCTGGAGGGCGCTTGTGAGGAGCGGGCTCTGGAGGGCGCTTGCGAGGAGCGGGCTCTGGAGGGTGCTCTGGAGCTGAAGCCCACGACATCCCCTCATACTCCAACAGCAATCCTAGGGGCACATGTGAGGTGGACGGCGTGCTTGAGTGAGCCGCGGACGGCGGCGTTGATTCCCCCGCAGACGGCGGGCTTGTGGGAGCCGCAGACATTGGCGGGCTTGACTTCCCCGTGAACGGCGGGCTTGACTGGGGTTTGGCGGACGGACTGGACGACAGGCTGGTTCTGGATTGGGGCTGGACACTCTCCAGACATCGGAGGATCTCTTCCCTCCAGCTCAGTCCTGTGGTGTCTGGGAGGTCCACGGGGCGATGGTAATTAGACCCGATCCAGAACAGGGAGTTGATTGTGGCAACATCCAACGCCGTCGCCGCAGCGAGCCTGCAGAATTCCCGGGCGATCTCGACGATCGGGAGATCACAGCGGGCCAGGGCGGATAACAGCTTAGCAATCTCCATTTTTCTGTTTGGTCCTGTCTTCTGTCACAGGTTGCTGAGGCGAGGAATACGAAGGAGCACGAAGGAGGCAGATATCAAACAAACTGAGTCTTTTAATAAATCCATTTGGAGAAAACGCAGGAAAAATCAACCACACAAAACAATGTTCAGACAGGACAAAGAACTCTAGGAACTGAAGGCTTATAAAGACATGGAAACAAAGGAGCAAACGAGATAATTAATTAAACACAGGAGAACTGAATGAACTATGATTAACTAAGAACAGGAACTACCAAATAAGGAAGAGCAGGAACTCAATAGAAACATAGACGTGACACGCAGCATGTAATAAAAAATGTTACAGTAAGGTGAAGTATTGTGTGTTACATGAAACCTGGAGTCATCTGAATTATAACAATCATTTCCCATCCATGATTTTTTCAGTTTTGTTTGTCTTTGTGAAATTCAGCCAACAAGGCTTTAAACATAAAACATTCAGATATTTTATTACATATATTGATATAAACATTAATTTAAGGTATGAAACATCATGACACTGGCAATGGCATAATATGTATATAAGTGGAAATTTCATTCAGTTATTTCATATAGTAAAAACATGCAATTGTCACCTTAAGGATCTACTTCTATTTAATCTAATATTTAAAAAAGGCCTTTTAGTAGTCAGGTCAATACAGATAATATATCTGAATATTTAAACTAGTTAAAAGCATGAACATTTATGGTTTTGAACAACATACCTGCTGAAAGAGGACATTTTGGGGAAGATCTGTGTGGCAGAAGGAGATTCTGGGAGAATATCTGCACACGCGGTTGTGGTGTTATTGAGTCTGAGAACTAATGACCTCTGGACAACTGCGGGTAAAACATTGAGACCATTTCTATGTATAAGATCGATTCCAATGCATGAAAATATATCTGCACAAGTGTTAAAGTTATTCATATTTCCTACCTGTGAAGTCTCCGGCCAGTTGCAAAAGAATGTCATTGTACAGTTGTCTCTTAGTAAGACTTATGGATCCATGTCTGCCCGTCAGATCTCCAACCAAACAGGACAGAGCCCTGACCTGAGAACAGCTGTTTATCTGAGAGAGAATGATATCTGTCTTAATTATTTTGCATAATATTTATACAATTTTATTAGAAATTAGGCCTTACTCACATTTGTCATGTTAAATGGATTAAATATTTCTTCACCAGGACATGTGCCATCTGACCCCACCGGCTTATTTCAATGTACCAGGAAGCCTCTGCAAGCTAGAAACCAATACCAAAATTCAATTCAATATTCAATTAAATGGAATTTCATTCTGATAGCGAACATGACTAATAAAAACTGGAAAAAAAAGCTTAACTTACATTTGATGATTGTGATGCCCGCACATCCACTTCTAACATAACATCACCATAGCTGCCATCCGGAAAGGTTAGCTGGGACTAAAGACATGTACAGTGTATCACTTAGCATTAATTTATTACATTTGGGTCATTCCGTGTCAAATCAACCAAATTTCAGAAACTTCCCCAGCTCAAATTTTTGATTTTGCATTTGTACACCCCCGTATCTCACATGAAAATTGCCATTTTGACCCTCCCCCCTCCTACAAAATGGAGCCATTTTGAAAATTGCAGTATCTCTGGACCTGAACCATACAGGGCCTTAAAAATGAGGATGCCAAAAGTAAAGTTTGTTTTGCTCTTTCCTCATTATTGAATGGTCACAACTGGCACATAGTGCAACAAAGATTGCTAAAGTCAACAGATTTTACTAACAGACCTGCCAATCTCTGTGTAAAAATAAAACAAAGATGCTGCCTTCTTTCTGAAGTCATACAAAATAGTGGATTACTCAGTAAATATTCATCCATGGCATTTAATATTTTGTTTTTCATCATTATACATGTTTATCTTTCTTCAGAAAATATTAGCAAAATCAAAAATTTGAGCTGAAGACCTCTGGTTAAGTTAGCATAGAATGACCCATTTAATATTAGTTCATAAATGTCAGCAATATTTTAGGAATGAGTTAAATGGGTGGAAACAAAAAATAAATAAATAAATAATAATAAAAAAAAATTAAAGACAGATGCTTAAATGTACCAGATGCTCTGGACAAAATGTGTTATAAATATAAAAGTATTAGTCATTGCTGTAAATCATGTGTATCATTCTTTTGCATGCAACCCCAAGACCACAAGACAGCTGCAGGTTTGTTGTGCGGCATGTGACAGATCCATCTGCCTGTATACTGTCCCAGCAGGAGAAGAGCTGTACCCCTCCACAACCACAGCCTCACCCAGTTACCCATCTCCCCTCTCCACCCCATCCTCCTCCATTCAGCATTATTAGCAGCGTCATCTTTTTGTGGCAGATTTAAAGTGATGGTAGATTTAAACCACTTTAGTGTGGGAGAAAGTAGAGATGAGGGAGGTACTTATTTTTCACAGTTCCCACTAATTTAGCTACCACAGGAACAGTGGAAGTGATTCAAAACAGGCAATTCAAGCCATATAGCAACACATTACCAATATGGCAACCAACCAGAAAGCTATAAGAGTTTTGAACAGGCAAGTACCACCTATAAAAATCTGCTTATATGATATAATTTTCTTTTTACCATCGTCACTGTCCCAGTTACAGCTCTACTGAATATGGCCTTGGCGATCACCCAGTTTCCATCTGGGGAGTCTTCTGCTGAGACATCTGCACACCTCATTCTGTAAATAGTGAAAGAAACCATTTTAAGTTGACCATGTTCAAGTAAGTTTCAAAATTTTCTTCCCAAATTCCTGAGTGAGTCAAAGAAATCTGGTGTGTTTCTTGTTTAGATAAACACTGAATGATGTGTGTAGAGGAATGAGCTGTGTGAATCTTCCCACACATGCTTTTCATGGCAGTATGGTTTTTAAGTATTTCAGATATCTGACAACATAATTATTCTAAAAAGCTGTACAGAAAACTGATATGAGGTCTTTCCCAGATTGCTCAATTATGCCTTTGAGGAAGAATTAAAAATGATCTTGTTGGCAGATAAATGTGGCTATGCGGCAGATTGCCAAAGAAGAACTGAGACAAAATGCAGAATTGGAAATGAGTTGTATCACGACCTGCACCTGCAGTTGTTTTCCTGTCTCACCTATTTATGGTTCTGCTTCTAACAAAAGGGAAGCAAACTAATACCTTATATTTATTTTCAAAGGTCAAATTACTGTGCCAGACTGTTTGAGGATGTACGATTCGTAAAGGAACTAACCTTGAGCCGTTGGTATAATGTATGACCAGAGACCGGCCAATTATGCTATTCAGTCCTGAAAGCGGCATATTACCATCCATGTACTGGTTCTGAAAGTTGTTTTGGCCCGAAAGGTCTCCAAACTTCCCACTGATGTCTCCAATCTCATATTGGTCAACTGTGCCATTCCCTGGAGCTGGAGATAAAGCTGCATTCACAGAAAACGGGTTGAAGTGTCCCATAATGTTAGCATCTGAGCAAGGTTCTTGGGTGCTCTTGATGGGAAGAATATGGATGTGGTAGCCACCGGCTCTCGCATTAAGCCCGGTAAAGGAGATATTTAGAATTGTTGGTCCTTGAGGAGAAACTTGCGAGAATCGGACTTGACCTTCAGAGGTTCCAGGTCCGAGCCAAGAATCTGAATGAGCAGAGGGAAAACGGTACAAGGTGAGGTTTGCACAAGCGATCCGTGGACCTGTTTGGTTTGGACCATGTATCACCACAGAACGTCCAACCATTCCAGACACCCAAGAGGTTGTGTCAGTAAAAAAGTTCTTGGTTGCCACTGTTCCAATTTCAGACTGTAGGTCGACAGTCTTGTGCTTGCCAGAGATATCCCCAACTTCACAAGAAAAAGGGCTGTTGGGACCACAGTTTATAGCGTATGTACTCACTGTGATGTCTATGTTGTATGGGTTCCAGTGTCCTCCAGTGGATAGACAACATCCCTTGTCATTGTCAGTCTCTGTGCTGATGGGATAGTTGTGCACATGCCAGTTGTGATTCATTGTAGAAGGTGCAGAAAGTTGTCCATAGGATAGGTCCATGAATACGGACACATCAGAATATGGGTCACTACTGATTTGGGTGAACAAGATCGTCCCCACAACCAAACCACGAAAGGCAGCCTTGGCGACAGTCACTTCACCAGGGTAGCCGATACTTGCACAGGCAAATCTGGTTGAGTTGGGCATGTGTATCACGACAGAACGACCCACAATGCTATTCCGCCCAAACAGAGGTAGGTTCCAGTCCATGTAAGTGGCTTGAAAGTTATTTGTATTCTCAAGAGATCCATGCCTAGCGCTCAGATCTCCGACCTCAAAGAGATCATGAGTGGAGCCTCTTGGTGGTGGATACGCTGGTGCCCGAGTATTCACATTAAACGGGTTCCAGTGACCCCCAAGGTTGTTGTTACTGCAGCTGCTATCTGATGGAGATCTCATTTGGGGAAGGGGAAACTGATGAACATGGTACGGCCCAACTCTTCTGTCCAGGTTTGTCAGGTTAACAGTGATGGTGGTGAGATCAAATGGAGATGATTGACAGAAAGTGAAGTAGCCTTTAATCCCTTGCATGTTCACAACAGCACTAACTATCTTCATTGCAACGCTTCGGATCTCTGCACAAATGTAGCTTGAAGTCAAGTCAAGAATGGCAAAGCGGACATCAGAATTGAGATTGGATATTTCCAATCGAGACTTAACAGCT
Organism: Spinibarbus caldwelli; assembly: GCA_039654775.1. Classification (NCBI taxonomy): domain Eukaryota; kingdom Metazoa; phylum Chordata; class Actinopteri; order Cypriniformes; family Cyprinidae; genus Spinibarbus; species Spinibarbus caldwelli. The sequence goes on from CM077231.1 coordinate 15,223,403, forward strand.
TCTAGAGGTGATCCCACATTGATAACGCCTAGCTTTGTAAGACTCTTAGGATCCAGACTACCGAGAAGCATATTGCAGCTGGTGGCAGAGCTTTGTGACACCAAAATCGTGACGTTTGGAAAAGTCCTGGTCTGATTGACATTTCTTAGATCTGAGAGAACCCTTGCGCCTGCTTCTCCCGTCACTTGCCGGATGTAGATGTTTCCAGCCACAGGACTGAAAAAACGTGCCTGCCATGTTCTTAACTGGGATATGGAAGTAAGTCCGGCACAAATCCTTGCACCATTACATGTGTCCACCAGCACCGAGAGGGCATCCAGACTAAGGTGCTGTTCAAATAAAGTGGACACATTCACAGCAGCCTGAGGTTGATCTACAGAAAATGTGAACACACTGTCTCCTATGTGTGACTTTTGACAGGGTGAAGCAAAATGGCCGTACATAACCGGGAATGTAGTGAGGGAGATATTGAATCGACATGTGCTGGTTCCTGTGAGATTAAAGTAGGACTTATGCTCTGTGGAATCGAAGATGATCCAGCCAGTGACTCCCATCATGTTGAAGTCAGCACGATACCGTACACTTGACGCAGAACCTGAATAGAGTAAATGGAATAAACAAAATGTCATAGGAATTAGTATGAGCTGTAGTACATTCTCATTCTTTTCAGGAAGCTTATAAACTATTTCAAGGATTTAATTTTAGCAGATCACATGCAGAGTCTTCTGTATCATTGAAATATTCATAGGATAATCTAAGACAGGGGTGGGCAACGTCGGTCCTGGAGTGCCGATGTCCTGCAGAGTTTAGCTCCAACCCTGAAAAAAAAAAAAAAAAACTCACCTGCCTGTAGCCCTAGTAATTCTGAAGACCTTGATTAGCTTGTTCAGGTGTGTTTGATTAGGGTTGGAACTAAACTCTACAGGACAGCGGCACTCCAGGACCGACGTTGCCTACCCCTGATCTAAGATGTTGAATCATGTTTCCAGTGTAAGATTAGACATATTACTCATGTCAACACCTCATCTGTTATGTCTACACTTGTTAGACACCAATAATGCTGATTAAAAGACATTATTATCAGCTTTAGATGCGCTCAGATGACGGGTGGTTTCAGGTGTCAATGTATCACCTGCAAACATGACATTTTTAAAAGATTCTCTAAGAAGAATTTTGGCAATTGTCCCGCTGAATTCAGGGAATTGTGAGGTTTGATATATAAATGATGAGGTTTGATATATAAATGAGTCATACTGAGCAAGAGTGCAAAAGAGTCAAAGACATGGAAGCATGATTTTACTTTTCCACCACTTCCCTTGAGTAACAGGTACGAAGGTTAAATTAAATTTTTAAATCTCACAGCTTAACTTTTGGATACAGTTTAACTAAGTTGACTAAGAAAAATTTGGCTTAAAAATAGCAATATTTTAACGCTTTTACTTGCAATAATTTTTTTTTTTCTCCAGATACATCGACCTTGAAGTTTGTTTACAGTGCCTGTTATGCATTAAGCAATGAAACACCAAGTATCACATACAAACATTAGATATCACTAGATCACTGAATAATTTAACCATTGTTAAGCAATTACAGACTGTTACATGCTAATATGATAACTAAGAATGTATAATCCTCAAACAGTATCCAATAGTAGAGTGCAAAATATCTTAAAGTGACACAATATGATGCAAATTCATCAACATTTCTCATAAATTTACTGAGTTTTCCAGAAACTCAGACTTAAGAGTCTTAACATTTTGAACATGTAGTGTTGGGATGCAAATCACAATTTTTCTGAAGAAAAAAATAAAAACAACTTACCCCACAAGATGAATAGGGTCAAAGCTCTTGGCAGCAACATGTTGACAATTGTTGCTTATGTGTGTGTGTTAGCAAGCAAGAGGTAGAAAGTGATATAGACAGAGTGGTTTCACAAGGGAAGCCCCTCTGTGTGTCTATAATCCTCTGTACTGGAGCATGTCTATACTGATGTGTGCTTGTCTGTGCGCATGTGTGTGTATGTGTGAATTTCTTGCTGTCTCAGTGTGTGGCTGGTTTGAATGAGAGTCTGGCTTATCCCTTCTGTAGTCTCAAGGGAGGGCAGCGGAGGGAGTGGCTTCCCAACATCCTGCGTTCACGCTTCTCTTGACATAGACACACAGGAGCTGACATACAATACAACACACCGTTTAAATCCATGGAAACATGGTTTAGCAAGTTTTTCCCTAAACAAGTTTATTTATACTACAAGAAAATAAACACACTTAACATTTTTGGGAGTAGGCATAAATTAAAGGAATAGTTCACCAAAAATGAAACTTACCCTCAGGCCATCCAAGTTTGTTTCTTCATATTTGGAGAAATTTAGCTTGATCACCAATGAATCCTCTGCAGTGAATGGGTGCCGTCAGAATGAGAGTCTAAACGGCTGATAAAAACGTCACAGTAATCCACACCAAGCTAGTCCATCAATTAACATGTGGTGAAAAGCTGTGTTTGTAAGAAACAAATTCATTATTAAGGTGTTTTAATTTTAAATTGTCGCTTCTTACCAAAATACTCATAATCCATAATAACGCTTCCTCCAGTGAAAAACCCATCTCCTCTCACATTAAAATCCACCCACATATTTGTTTAGAATTGTTTTGGACTGTTTTTGCTTGTAAACAGTTCTTGATCTGCTGAATGAGACAAGATGACCTTTTCACTGGAGAAAGCAAAAATATGGATGATGGCTTGTATTTTACACGGTTTGATGGATTTGTTCATTACAAACACAGCTTTTTGCTTCACAATTGGATTATTGTGATGTTTTTAAAGTTTCAACAGTGTTTTTTTTTTTTTTTTTTTTTGGACTATCCCTTTAAGGACCAAATTTAGCAATTACAACCTACTATCTTTGGTATTTTTTTTTATACTTTCATGGTTCTTGCTATTGTTCTTAACTTCTTGTCAATGTTGCCAATGCATAATATTTCCTTGCTAAATTTAGGAGCAGGATATTTTGGTCTGAGCTGTTTCAAGAAGCTCTTGAGGTTCTTCAACTGGTGCTATTTTAGATAATGACTGTAGAGGCCTCAGTGAGGAGATGTGACGTAGACAAGAGTTCACTTAAACACACAGACTCAACAGTCTTGCTTTGGAAAGATGCACAGTATTATTGGTAATTATAGCTGGTGTAGAAGAAATATTGTGTGTGTAATTTTAAACATGAAAATATAAAGTAAAAAAGATGTAAAATGTAATGTAATGGAAAAGTGAAGTGACTAAACATGTAATCCACAAATAAAGAAGGTGCTATACAAATCTTTTGTTCCCCAATGATCAAATCTCCACTTTCACTTCGCTATTTTTTTTCCATCAGATGTCTGTTCTGTTCATTGTTAAACAGTTGGCTGTGCTTTAATTCAGGCTTACCTGTCATTTCATTACATTTCAAATACACAAACAAGCATATAAGCATACTGTTGTGACATAATGGTTTGTGCTACACTGCACAATAATATACTATATTGTGCTTATCCAAAAATAATTAAGTATACATAATTGAACATTTAATTTCTGGATATTCACATTAATAAACTGTTAAGGCCACTAAAATGACCACAAAAGTCATTTGTTTTTTGTCATTGTATTAGTATATGGTTGCAAATCTTTTAACAGTTCAGAGCACCCAAACATTTATGGATAACCTATACATCACTTTATGTGTGTACTGTAAATACAGTATGTAACTGTGTATCGTTTTGTTCAGTGTAGCAGTATTTTGTTGGTTCTATATATACGTGTGTGTTTACATCAGAAACTGTTCACAGCATTCCTTATTCGCCTGAGCATGATCTAAGTCCAGCTCAAGTTTTAACCTGGTGTCAGATGCCATTGTATAAACTTATATTAACTATATTCTTCTCTGGAAGGTGAAGTTGTTAATTTTGAGAAAGATTTAAGTTTTGGGAAACACAGTTGCTCAAATTATGATTCTACAACAATGTCAGAGGATCAGAAAAGCTCTCAATATAGGTCACTGTCACTAATAGCAGTTTTTCACTGGTTAATCACTGATTTACTAATTTACTTATTTTACTAAAGCACTCATTTACAGTTATTGTTGATGTTGTTCCAGACTGTGTATGTTTGATCAGAGAAAAATTATTATACATAAAGCGTTTTGCATTTCTTTAAACTAATTTATAAATAAAATGTTTGGGAATCTTTCTCGTTCTAGTGTAGTATTAATTAAATAAGGGAGAACAGCAAGTTTATATGAAAACAGAAAATAGAAAATATATTTCAAAAACTAGTTTCTTCATTGTAGACATAGCTCGAAAGTTATCATCCAGAAAAGCATATTTTATGTGAACGTTAACACAGTTACATTATTATTATTATTATACAGTCACACTTACACAGTTCAGTATAACAACACAAATTTTATCAGTGAAAAACAGCTGACTTTTGGACATTTGTAAATCATCTCTCTGCAGCTCAACAGTTCCTCTGCTGCCCTCTGTAGGTCTTTAATTAAAGTTTATTGTAGAGAAAACTGTAAAATTTTATGAATAACTGTACAAATGGTTTTAAAAAGTAAGCTATTTAAACTTTGAACGTGTTAACGTATATTTAATGAAGGATTGTGGATGTGTAATATCCTGCTTTTTTTGCTATTTATATTATTTTTGTTGTTATATTATCCTGATTTTAATTATTTGGACTGATGGCAAAGGTTTTCTATAGAAGCATAGAAGACAGACAGAATTGTTATTATTATATTATTATTATATACAGAAATTAAAGTTATTTGCTATTTTGTATCTCCGTGTATATCTTTGATTTTACTATATCTTTGAGCCCTCCTTTTGTTAATCACCATGTCACACCCCCACCACAACACACTACTCCACTCGGGACCCTCTTGGCCCCCGCTGCACCCACTCAAGTTCACGTGTTTCCCTTAGAGTCCCGAGAAATGTGTGGGGTAAACTGGGCACAGACTCGTAAGATACACTCAAAACTCGAGAGAGAATTCCACTGAAGCTACGTCACGAAAATTTCGAACGCTTTAAAAGCGCGTGTCAATGTGACGCCACTGAGACTGACCAGCCTATAAATAGCCAAAGGTGTCTTTAAGCTGCTTCTTGAAGTCTCAGCACTTCTGATGAAGACTGGCAGAGGCAAGAGGTAACACTAGGACATGGAGAACACATGGACAGAAAAACACAAGACACAACAAATGGCTCGTTTCCACTGAGCAGTACGGTTCGGTACAGTACGGTACGGTACGCAATTATGTCTGTTTCCATTGTCAAAAGTTGTGAATGGTAACAAAATAGCGAATCATACCGTACCTCTTTTTTGGTACCCTTTTGTTGGGGTACCTAGCACAGCAAAGGGTACCAAATGGGTGGAGCTAAACTCACTGCAGAAGTTGATTGGTTTACCAGAATCGTCACTTGTGCGTGATACAAGTGGATAAAGCTTCTCCAATCACTCGTTCCGCTCTGCTGTGTTCAGCTTATTACATCAGAGTGCGCAAACACTCAAAAAGAATATCAGTGTATTTAATAGTTTTATATTTTCACACAGATAATAACCGTTTCTCAATATGCGTTCTTGTCTGTTCTTGTGGACTTGTGAAACGTCATTTCCCAAAAACCCTTGTAATTTTCAAAACATTACTGTTATTCTGTCATGAAATGTAGTTTTAAGAGTTTTTCAGGCAAGAATGTAGTTGTTTAAAACTCAAATCTGTGGTTTATTTATAAAAATATAGCGCCTATTTGAAAATTTGCTATGCCTGACACAAGCCTGACATTACTCCCCCCTCCCAGAAAGCGCATCTAGCGCCGTAGCAACATTCAATGGGGAGTGGGAGTGGGCGCTCTGGAGGCCCCTCAGGACAGACATGGACAGGCTTAAACCAGGACGGCCGGCCTCCAGAGCGGGACCCATGGCAGATCAGACAGTTTGTGGGCGCCATGACGGATCAGGAAGTTCAGGAGACCATGACGGATCAGGAAGTTCAGGAGACCATGACGGATCAGGAAGTTCGGGGTGCCATGGCAGTGCAGGGAGTTCAGGAGGCCATGGCTGGACATCTTCCGTGGCCTTGGCCTCACCACTCGGCCCGGCCAGCATGACCAGAGCCCCACTCGGGACTCGGGAACTGGAGCCCTCCGTGGGCTCAACTCAGGAACTGGAGCCCTCCGTGGGCTTAACTTGGGAACAGGAGCCCTCACTGGGCTCAACTCGGGAACTGGAGCCCTCCGTGTGCTAAACTCGGGAATAGGAGCCCTCCGTGGGCTATTCTCAGAAACAGGAGCCCTCCGTGGACTCGAGAACTGGAGCCCTCCGTGGGTTCAACTCAGGAACTGGAGCCCTCCGTGGGCTAAACTCAGGAACAGGAGCCCTCTCAGGACTATCCACAGGAATAGGAGCCCTCACTGGGCTAGGCTCGGAATCTGAGGCCTCCTCTGGGCCAGACATGAGACCCAGAGCCCTCCTTGGGCTGAACGTGGTGAAAGGGGCCCTTTCAGGGGTGCACTCAGGAACCGCTTCCATTGAGGCAGCTGGAAAAGCAAGTGGCTTTGGAATGGCCTCTGTGGTCATGACAAGAGAAGCAGCCAGCTTCTCAGTAACCCCAACAGACAGGACATGACCGACAAGACCGACTAGAATAGTTCCTGTGGACAATAATTCAAGGGACTTGACTTTACTCCAGTCTGGGGCTAGAGCCATCACACGACTCTGGTCAGGGGCTAGAGCAGGCACTGGAGCGCGTGCGAGAAGCAGCTACTGGAGGGCGCCTTGGAAGGCTTGACTTCATAGCGACCGGCTGACTTGACTGACGAGCGGCCAGCGGACATGACTGACGAACAGCTGACAAACTTGACTGACTAGCTGTCGGTGGGACTGGTTCTGGCTCGGGGCCGGACACCGGTAGATCCCATCTCTCTTATTCTTGACATAAGGTATATTAAACACACAATAAACCACATGATATTTAAGACCATGTTATATAATCACAGGACTCATGGTTTCTGATGGTCTCACATAAATTTACCTGATTGTGATGCTAATCAGTTTGTATCTTGAAATTTATATACAACTTGTGTCCACTGCAGATGAGGATTATAAACATATTTTTCCAGCCGTTGTGTTTTTCCAGTTGCAAAAACTAAGAATGAGACAATGAATTTAACAGTTACTAAATGTTATATGATCCATTCTCATATTGTAGAGATGCCAAATAATAGGCAAAAAATAAATAAATAAATAAAAAAATAAAAATATTAAAAAATAAAAAAATAACCTAAATAATGGAAAAATACACATTTTTAACAACATTACCTATCTGTCGAGAGGAGCACTGATATTTTTAAACTATATTTCATTTGCTAATTTTATTTTTCTTAAAGAATAATAACTCACCAATTACCACAATGATCAGAAGCCCATTCATCAGACTGGATATGACGATGATAATCTGCCATTGTGTTTGATGATGATCAAAACTATTCACCACAGTATTATTCCGCTCAATAAACTCCACCACTGTATGATTCTGACACTCAATAATTTGAGTTGGTTCTGTAAAGAAAGGGTCCGCAGTCTGTTACTATAAGGCCACTCCACTATGACACACAATGATTGCAATATCGATCACATTATTATCTCTTTGTGAACTGTGAACAACCGAATGAGAGGCCTAGTTATGTTGTTAGTGTCTAAAAAACAAAGTGGTTAATAACAAATGAAAATAATCAGAGAAAAATGAACTTACCAGTGAAGTATATTCTGGTGCTGTTGCTGAGTTTTGGAGGTGCGTGTGTGTTCATACAGTAATAAACTCCTAATTCATCAACAGTCACATTATTTATAACCAGACGATGTTTAAACTGCACTGAATATTTCTTTCTGAATGTTTTGTTAGGGTAAAAAGGTGTTGTTGAAGTTGACATTGATCGCAGAATCACTGTTGGAGGAGTTGGTGTTTTCAGTAAAATCCAATAAACCTCATTTTCATCAAGATCACAGTTTATGATCACATTTGATCCCAAATCAGTTAGTAGATTGGAAACTGCAGCTTGACTACAGATTAATACATCTATAAGATAAAAAAACAAAAGATAAACATGCATCATATTTAAGTTTACCTGTAAAACACTTCGAGCCTTTAACATAAAACAATTTGTGAATAAGTGCATGTAAATATGTTAATATCATGTAATAGACTCACAGGGCTGAAGCTGAATGATCTTCATGTTGTTGTAAGAAATAAAAAAGTCAGCTATCTGCAATCCTGCTTCTCTCCGCACAACAGTTAAGATGAATCTACTGCAGCTCTGAAGCAAAGACAGGAAGAAAATAACTTCCAAGTTAAGTCAAGTCTACATGGTCATACCTTGGTGAATTGAGTGGGAAAACTGCAATTCGCAGCCTCTTGAGTGCAGCAGAGACCAACTGCAGACTCTCATCTTTGGAATCCGTGGTTCCTGGAGCCAGTGGCGTAGCAAGTCAGCCACGGGCCCATATGCAAAAAAAAAAAAATTGTATGGCCCCCCTACACGTCCAGCTCGGTTAACTTAACCTAGGCCCTATTGTTGATTTTTCTGAAGTAAATACGTGGATCGTGTTTCACAAGCTGTTTTATTTACTGTATAAATGCTTGGAAATAATATTTAACGTTTTCAAGTCCATTAATTATTTGTAGCACGCATGCCACCCAATAATCGCAGCTTTGTGCTTGTTACTAAGTGCTACTTTAAATTTTATGATAAAATACATAGAATAAAAGAGTTTTTTTACGCTCTTTATGTGAGTTGGTCTTAGTGACTTAGGAGTCCTCTTCACTACTCATAATGTTTCACAGATTTAGGAGCTAGTTTTAGCGCTAAAACACTTACTCTTACTCTTAGAGCAAAAATTTAGGAGTACTAAATTTAGGACTGATGCCCATTATTTTTAAGATTTTCTCCTAAATAGGCAAGTTAGGAACTACTTTTAGCCTTAAGATGTTTTGTGAATACGGGCCCAGCTGAATATGTAACAACAGGAAATCACTGCAACAGAAAACAGAGGACAGGAGTATTCAAAGGCTGTCGTTTTGCATTGAACATCATTTGGGTCTTTCCTTGTTTCTTACCATTACACTAAAAATCTATAATAAGTTGTAACATTTTCCAGAATTATAAATGAAAGAAAATGTAATACAAAACATATAATGGCTATTTAAAAAGTATATTGACTGTTGCACATTCACAGAAATATAATCTTCAGTATCAAGTAAGAAAATGCTTTACATGTTGTTAAATATGTATATATACAAACAATAAGCATCATGCCATACAGCAGTGTTTATACTGCAGTGCTGCTGTTTCTATTTGAGGTTCATAAACTAAGATGCATACAAGTAGGTTTTAGAAAACCTCCACTTTAAACAAAGGTGACAGACGCTGTGAAACGATCAAGTGATCAAACCAGGCCTATTTATGGTTTTGGTTTAGCACTTCAGTTGAGTTTATCTGTAACCTCATTTAGTTTTCACATCTGAACAAAACTGAAAAACATAAAGCATTGTTTAATTTGTGTCTTTGTTCTATTTAATTATTTGTGCTATTGCTTGTAATTTGTATATTTGTTCTTAATCTTTACTGACTGTTCACTTGTCTTCATTAATGTTTTAACTTTATATTTTGTTATAGTAGTTTTTGCTGTTGTACCGAAATTGGAATTGAGAATTGTAAAGTTGAACTGGTATCTAAAATTCTGGCGTCATATCCCTATATTAAAAACAAAGAAAACAATGATGTATTTATTTAGTTATTTAGTGCAAGGGCCAGTGAAAATGTTGGCAGGGCAAGTAAAAAAAATAACCATTGGCTCGACTGGGCCAGTAAAAACTCCTTAGCATTGAGCCCTGGATGTTTTTTAAATCTGTAACCTCCTTCTTCTTCTTCTAGTGTTTATTTAATTTGCTAATTTAATAAAGAATAACTCACTGTTCAGCAGAATGAGCAGAAGTCCATTTATCAGAGCAGATATGATGCTAATAATCTCCCATTGTGTTTGATTTTGATCAATAAACTCCACCACTGTATGATTGTGACACTCTGTTAGTTGAATAGCTTCTGTAAAGAAAATGTCTGTTACTGTCAGTCCCTTACTGGAGCATAATGACAATAATAAAGGTTTGTAGAACTGAATTATTGATTACTTCTTTATCTCTATGTGGAGTGACCAGTTAGAGGCCTTATGTTTTTCTATAAATAATCAAAGTCAAAGTCAAAGTCTGCTTTATTGTCAATTCTGCCACATGTACAGCACATACATACAGAGAATTGAAATTGCGTGACTCTCAGACCCATGGTGCATACAGTTAACAATAAAACACTAACAGTAGACGTAGAATGCAAATAAATACAGTTTAAAAATATAAAAACAAACTATACAGATATACAAATAAGGACATTGTAGAAAAGAGTTAGATTAAGTGGCATAAGGCACATGGCAGATGAAATGCAAATCGGTTAAATAAACAAAACAAAACTGTGCAGATATAAAGAGTGTAGTGCAAAAAGAGCTTAACAAAACGAAAACTGTGCAGATATAAAGAGTGTAGTGCAAAAATAGCTTATCAGGCTGTTTAAAGTGACAGAAGAGGTAGTTGAGTGGGGTCAGTTCAATACTGTCTGAGGTAGTGGGCAGTCCAGTGGTGCACTAAGTGACTGGTGCGGGTCACAGTGTGTAAGGGGGGGGGTCAGAGTTCAGTGGTGCGTGGGGCAAAAGAGGGGAGGAGGGGCAAGGTCGGGAGGGAGTTCAGCTTCCTGACAGCCTGATGAATGAAGCTGTCCTTCAGTCTACTGGTCCTGGCCTGGAGACTCCGCAGTCTCCTCCCTGATGGCAGCAGACTGAAGAAGCTGTGTGTCGGGTGGGTGGGATCACCCGCAATGCAGAGGGCTTTGCGGGTGAGACGGGTGTTGTAGATGTCCTGGAGGGAGGGGAGAGAGACACCAACAATCCTCTCAGCTGCTCTCACTATGCGTTGGAGTGTCTTGCGGCAGGACGCATTGCAGGCGCCATACCACACAGTGATGCAGCTCGTTAGAATGCTCTCGATGGTGCCTCTGTAGAAGGTGCACATGATGGGGGCCGGGGCTCTGGCTCTCCTCAGTTTGCGGAGGAAGTAGAGACGCTGTTGTGCTTTCTTGGCCAGTGCTGCGGTGTTGTCAGTCCAGCAGAGGTCCTCAGTGATGTGCACACCCAGGAACTTGGTGCTGCTCACTCTTTCCACGGTCGCACCGTTTATGGTCAGAGGAGCATGCTGAGTGTGCACTCTCCTGAAGTCAACAACAATCTCCTTCGTCTTCTCCACATTCAGAGAGAGATTGTTGTCACTGCACCACCCGGCCAGGTGGCTCACCTCGCACCTGTAGTTTGTCTCATCTCTGTTACTAATGAGACCCACCACAGTTGTGTCGTCCGCAAACTTAATGAAGAGGTTGGAGCTGTGTGACGGTGTGCAGTCATGGGTCAGCAGAGTGAAGAGGAGGGGGCTCAGCACACATCCTTGAGGGGCCCCTGTGTTAAGTGTGATGGTGCTGGATGTGTTACTGCCGACCCGTACTGCCTGAGGTCTCCCAGTCAGGAAGTCCAACAGCCAGTTGCACAGCGAGGTGTTGAGCCCCAGCTGGACCAGTTTGTGAATGAGCTGTTGAGGGATGATTGTGTTGAATGCTGAACTGAAGTCTATGAACAGCATTCTGACGTACGAGTCTTTTTTGTCCATATGTGTGAGTGCTGAGTGGAGGGCAGTGGCGATGGCATCATCGGTCGAGCGGTTGGACCGATATGCAAACTGGAAGGGGTCCAGGGAGGGGGGGAGGGCAGACTTGATATGATGCATGACTAGCCGTTCAAAGCACTTCATGAGGATCGGAGTAAGTGCGACTGGACGGTAGTCATTGAAGCAGGATGGAGATGGCTTCTTCGGGACTGGAATAATGGTGGTAGCCTTGAAGCATGTGGGGACAACAGCCTGACTCAGCGAGATGTTGAAAATGTCTGTGAAGACATAAGTGAGTTCCGCTGCACAGTCTCTCAGTACACGACCAGGAATGTTGTCAGGACCCGGAGCTTTGCGTGCATTGATCCTGCTGAGGGATCTCCTCATGCTGTCCGGGGACAGCGTCATCACCTGGTCGCCGGGAGGAGGTGGGGTCTTCTCTGCAGTGGTGCTGTTTTGTGCCTCAAAGCGAGCGAAGAAGGCATTCAGCTCGTTCAGCAGGGGGATGGTGCTGTCACAGGTGCGCGGTGGGGGCTTATAGTCCGTAATGGTCTGAATCCCCTGCCACAGGCTCCGAGTGTCCCCGCTGTCGCTGAAGCGATGGGCTACCCTCCTGGAGTACTGTCTCTTAGCCTCTCTGATGCCGCGGGATAGATTGGCCCTAGCTGTCCTCAGGCCCACCTCATCTCCAGCTCTGAAGGCAGCGTTCCGAGCCTTCAGGAGTCTGTAGACCTCCCCTGTCATCCACGGCTTCTGGTTGGCCCGGACAGTGATGGTCTTTGTGACCGTTACATCATCAATGCATTTGGTGATGTAGGCAGTGACAGTCTCTGAGTACTCTTGGAGGTCTGTGGTGTTATTGTATGTGGCAGCCTGCTTAAACATATTCCAGTCAGTGGTGTCAAAACAGTCTTGAAGTGCCTCTGACGACCCATCCGGCCACACTTGTATCTGTTTGTGAACTGGTTTGGTGACTTTAACGACCGGTCTGTATGCAGGCATTAGCATGACAGTGATGTGGTCTGAGGTGCCAAGATGGGGGAGGGGAAGGGCCTTGTAAGCTCCTCTCTGGGTGGTGTAAACAAAGTCCAGAGTGTTGTTTCCTCGTGTTGGAAAGTCTACGTGCTGTTGTATTTTTGGGAACACACTCTTTAAGTCTGCGTGGTTGAAATCCCCAGCTGAGATGAGAAAAGCATCTGGGTGGGCTGTCTGCTGCTCACTGATGTGCTGGTACAATTTATTCAGTGCCTCACTCCTGATGTTGTTGTTGGAGCTGGGAGGGATGTATACAGTAACGAGCAGTATGGCTGTATATTCCCTCGGTAGATAAAACGGCCGGCACTTAATAATCATAAACTCCACCAGGGGCGAGCAGTGTTTGCAGACCACAACAGCGTCGCGGCACCACGCGTCATTAATGTAAACACAAAGCCCGCCGCCGCGGGTCTTACCTCCCTCGACGAGAGCTCTGTCCGCTCGATAGCATGTACAAATTCCAGTTATAATAAATAGCAAATGTAAAAAATAATCAGACTGATTATCAGACTGTTTTAATTACTACTGGAGTAAATGAACTCACCAGTGAAGTATATTCTGGTGCTTTTGCTGAGTTTTGGAGATGTTTCTATGTTCATACAGTAATAAACTCCTAATTCATCAACAGTTGCATTATTAATAACTAGACAATGTTTAAACTGCACTGAATATTTCTTTCTGTATATTTTATTATAGTAAAAAGGTGATTTTGGTGTTGAGAATGATCGTAGAATCACTGTTGGAGGATCTGCTGTTTTCAGTAAAATCCAATAAACCTCATTTTCATCAAGATCACAGTTCATGCTCACATTTGACCCCAGATCAGTTAACAGATCTGCCACTGCAGCTTGACAACAGATTAATACCACTGTGTGAAGAATATATATATATATATATATATATATATATATATATATATATATATATATATACACACACACACATATTATGAAAGTTTGAAGTTTGCAAAGAATGTATGGTAAAAATATTAATTGTATGTAAACTCACAGAGCTGAAGCTGAATGATCTTCATGTTGTCTTGATTACTTCAATATAAAGTCTGGTTCCCTCCACATGTGTGATGAAGTTGCTGCAGGAGAAAACAAGAAAGACATACACATGAAGAAGATGAAGTCAAGTTTGACCACACTGTACACACTTTTCAACACACAATGATCCATGACCTCAATAACGAAGGGCCTCATCACTTCATTAAACGTGTACAAATTCCAGTTATGGGGCCCCAACACACTGACTATGTGCTCTTTTACTTTTGTAACCCTTATCATGCTGTCTTTTTCATAGTTTGTAGTTTATTTACCCCTTCACAATCTGTCTATGGGATAGTGTAAATTCAGTAAATAATTATTTAGCCTGTTGTTGTTCTAAAGCTGTGTTATCTTATGCAAACTGCAAATGTAATCTATTATCCAGCAAAAATCTTTATTCATTGCACTCCTGTATACATTCATGTGAGTGTGCAGCAGTTTGTGCCTGAATGCACAGGAAAGCACACAAGCGAATTATTTTGAGAAATCAAGACGAATAATGACCCGAAAGTATTAGTAGTATATGTATACTGTATTCTCTGAGGAGAACATCTTTGTTGTGAGACAGTCAGACAGTGAACAAATAGTGTATAGTAAGCTACAGGCTAACTCGGTGATTCTTTTCTTTGTGTCAGTAATTAAAATAATTTAATTTACCATCAGTTCAATGATTTTGAGCTAATCATGTAATCATTTTGTTATTTATAATAATTTTGTTATTTCATATATTTGGCATTTAGCAGCAGACCCATAAATCTCTGCTGGATCACGGTGACAAAAGTTCAACGGCTCTGAAAACATATTAGCTACTTTTTCTAGAGTAGGTTTCAGAATAGCACTAGATGAACTAGTTTCTCCAACAGTTCCTTTCTTTTAGAACTCCAAGTCTGTGTACATACAATACATTTAAGATTAGACTGATTACATTTGATATGCTGCAGCTCTGCAGACTGTTGTCAGAAGCACACTAACCACAAAATAAGAAGATGGTGTCTTTGTCTTTAACTCTTCATTTCACTGCTTTAAAAACCTGCACTTCCAGTAGCAACCACTTGGGGCCGCTTTTATTACTTTATGATTGTTCACTCAAGATTATAGAAAGTTAAATGGATAGTTCACCCCAAAAAAAGAAAACTCTGTCATTAATTACTCACCCTCATGTTGTTCCAAACCTGTAAGACCTTTGTTCATCTTCAGAACACAAATTAAGATATTTTTGATGAAATCCGAGAGCTTTCTTACCCTCCATAGACAGCAACACAACTGACACTTTCAAGGCACAGAAAGGTAGTAAGGACATCATTAAAATAGTCATGTGACATCAGTGGTTCAACCGTAATGTTATGAAGCTACGAGAATACTTTTTGTGCCCAAAGAAAGCAAAAATAACTTTATTCAACAATTTCTTCTCTTCCGTGTCAGTCCTCGACACGCATTCACAAGATTAGCACGACGCGTGCGTGTGGTGCTGCTGACATAGGAGCCAGCATTAAAGTCCTTATTTTTGTTTTCTTTGCACACAAAAAGTATTCTCGTAGCTTAGAATTACGGTTGAACCACTGATGTCACATGACTATTTTAACGAATGCTAGTCGTCATAATCAATTATGAATGCTATGAATCACGTAAATAACAGACCAAAATGGCGAAATTTGACAAAAGAAATGTCAAATAGTTTGCATCACTGGATATTGTTGGTCGTTTACATCATAGAAGGGGAACGCTACGTTTACAGCCGAGCCGACTGTTGCTATTGTAACGAACGCAACTTTCATCAAGTAATCGCTCTTATTTCAGTGTTGTTTACTTTCAGTTTTTATTATACATTCAGCATTAACATCAAGTCAAAAGGGAGCTTTCAACTGAACTGTATAGCCTACATGCATTTTAGATGCTTATATTATGTTCTTGACCCGTCCATGCAGTGAATGCACGTTATTGAACGAGCGGGTTTTTAGAACATTAATTCAACTGCTCAGGTAATTTCAGTGGTAGTCTATACATATTCATGTATTAAACTCCCTGTAACTCACAAACTCCCCGTGATAGTGCGCAAATATTTCTGCCCGTTTTCACTTGTTGTCAGCCTCTGGTTTTCCGCAACACACTGAACCCAGCAGGCACCAGACGTCTATGTAACGTCAGGTTGACGTTGGACATGACGTCGGACAGACGTTGCATTTTGGTTGAAAATGAAAATCGGGTTGACGTCAAAATTTGACGTCAATTTGACGTTGACTTAACGTTGGATTTTGGTTGCACAACCTAAAAACAACAAAATCTCAACGTCAGCTGACGTCGGTATTGGACATCAATTTAACATTGACATTAGACGTTGAATTTACGTTGAATTTGTCACCCGACGTCGCAACCAAAATTTAACCAAATATCAACGTCTTATGACGCTGTGTGCCTGTTTTGTGCCTGCTGGGAAGCGTCTGAGTGAATTCAGCGCGCCTTGCTTTCAGCTAATAAAAGAAAAATGCTGCAATTTCCCGGTGTTATTTTATGATTGCTGGGGCAGTCTCCAGCTATATCTTAAACTTCTCAAAATACAGTCAGCTTCAGATTGGTTTTGAACACTGCACAAAAATAAATAAATAAATAAATAAATAAATAAATAAATAAATAAATAAATAAATAAATAAAAAATAATAATAATAATAATAAAAAAATAATGCAGTCTTTATCTAATTCTGATTGGGTGTACAAGACAGTCATTTGGGTGGGCTCAGCCCACCCCTACCCATGCCTGGAGCCGGCCCCGAACATGAGTAATTAATAACTTAATTTTCATTTCTGGGTGAACTAACCCTTTAAGGACTAACAATAAACATTGGGTATTTTAACAAGTAATATGTTTTTAACAACAGGTTTATGGATTTAACAATAGGTAACCACTGCAACTGAAAACAGCAGAAAAAAGCATTCACATGCTAAATTGTTCTTTGTGTTTCACTTTTGGATTAAAATGTATATGTGCATAAGTTTTAAAAATGATAAAATTTTAGCAAAATGTTAAAGGCCTAGTTCACCTACAAATGAAAGTTTGCTGTTAATTTACTCATCCTCAGGCCATCCAGGATGCAGGTGGCTTTTTTCTTCAGTAGAACAGTAAAGGAGATTTTTAGCAGACATACTGCAATGCTGCTCTTTTTCCATTGGAGGTTAAGACTGTGAGAACTTTATTAAAATAAAGGTATTAACTCTGCACTCATTTCACAGTTAAACCTCCACTCTAGACAAAGGTGAGAGTTGTTGGTTGTCAAGTGTCAAAGCCAGTGGAACATGTTTCTGGTTTTGGTTTAGCACTTCAGCAGCTGAGTTTAGTTACTGCGTAGTGTTAATAATTTGTATATGATTTTTTTAATTTTTTTTTTTATTTACAATGAATCTGGAAATGGTTCTAAAAGTTTGTCTGCGTTCATACAGTCATAAACTCCAAATTCAACATAAATTGACATTATTTAATATGATGTTGAAATTATTTTGTTTTTTAAATAAAATGCTGTTTATAGTTATAATAGAAGGACTGTAGTGATAACCAGCTAAACAACTTTCTCATAGATTATCGAGAGTGACATACTCAAACACCCACAAAAACATACACATAGAAATGTATGTATTCATAATGAAGCAACCTTATAATAAACATATTTTGAAAATCGCTTCATTATAAATTTCAGGTTATAACAACTAAAATGTGTTATTATAGGGAGTTTTTCATAAATGTCAAGTCGGACAAGTATTTATGCAAGCTTTAAATATTGGTATTTTATATTTATTATGTACTATTTATATATTGAGAAACTAATTGTTAAAGGAAGGTATTAAAGGCAGTCATATTAATATCTTTTCAAGTATGAGTCTGAAATAAGTACATTTAAAATATAATGATAAGTTTTTCCATCTAGAAAATATTTCTGTCATTCTTTTGTTAGCACATTTTTTAAATCTTTATTCCTGATTCCTATTTGAATGCTTAAGTATACATAATGTTTTCATAAAATAAAACATATTTTAAAACCCCCAGCAGACAAACTTTACACATTTAAAAAAAAAAAAAAAAAAAAAAAAAAAAGGGCTGAGTTAGAGAAAAGTACAAGCCACAACATTTCACTCTGAAAGACTTTATCATCTTATGATCATTTAACTCTTAAAAAAAAAATGTGTATATATATATATATATATATATATATATACAGTGGGTACGGAAAGTATTCAGACCCCCTTCACTTTTTTCAATTTTGTTATGTTGCAGTCTGATACTACAATTGTTAAAATTTTTTATTTTTCTCATTACTCTACACTCTGTCCTTTATAATGACAAAGTGAAAACAGAATTTTAGAAATGTTTGTAAATTTATTAAAAAGAAAAAACTGAAATATCACATTTACATAAGTATTCAGACCCTTTACTCAGTACTTAGTTGAAGCACCTTTGGCAGCAATTACAGCCTCGAGTCTTTTTGGGTATGACGCAACAAGCTTTGGACAACTGGATTGGGGGAATTTCTGCCATTCTTCTTTGCAAATCCTCTCAAGCTCGGTCAGGTTGGATGGGGACCGTCTGTTGACAGCCTTTTTCAGGTCTCTCCAGAGATGTTCGATAGGGTTCAAGTCAGGGCTCTGGCTGGGTCACTCTAGGACATTCACAGAGTTGTCCCTAAGCCACTCCTGTGTTGCCTTGGCTGTGTGCTTAGGGTCATTGTCATGTAAGAAGGTGAACCTTCGGCCCAGTCTGAGGTTTTGAATGCCCTGGACTGGGTTTTCATTAAGGCTATCTCAATATTTTGGTGCATTGAGCTTTTCTTCTACTCTGATGAGTTCCTCAGTCCCTGCCACTGAAAAACAGCCCAACAGCATGAGGCTGCTACCACCACACTTTACTTTTGGGATGGTACTCTGCAGGTGATGAGAAGAGCCGGTTTCCTTCAAACATGATGCTTAGAATTGAGGTTCATCAGACCAGGTAATCTTGTTTCTCAGAGTCTGAGGGTCCTTTAGGTGCTTTATTGCAAATTCCAAGTGTGTTTTCATGTGTCTTCACTGAGGAGAGGGTTGAGTTTGGCCACACTGCCATAAAGCCCAGATCGGTGGAGTGTTGCAGTGATGTTTGTCCTTCTGTAGGTTTCTCCCATCTGCATATATGATCATGGAGCTCAACTAGAGTGACCATCAGGTTCTTGGTCACCAGTCTAGACAAGCCCCTTCTCCATCAATTGCTCAGTTTGGCTGGGGACCAGCTCTTGGAAGAGTCCTGGTTGTGCCAAACTTCTTCCATTTGAGAATTGTGGAAGCCACTGTGCTCTTGGGAACCTTCAGTGCAGCAGAATTTTTTTTGTAGCCTTCCTCAGATCTGTGCCTCAATACAATCCTGTCTCTGAGCTCTGCAGGCAGTTCCTTTGACCTCATGGCTTGGTTTTCGCTCTGATATGCATTATCAGCTGTGAGGCCTTTTACAGAGAGGTGTGTGACTTTCCAAATCATGTCCAATCAATTTAATTTACCACAGGCGGACTCCAATCAAGGTGTAGAAACATCTCTGCAATGATCAAGAGACATGGGAGGCACCTGAGCGAAATTTCAAGTGTTGTTGCAAAGGGTCTGAATACTTATGTAAATGTGATATTTCAGTTTTTTCTTTTTAATAAATTTACAGACATTTCTAAAATTCTGTTTTCACTTCATCATTATGAGGTACAGAGTGTAGATTAATGAGAAAAAAAATGAATTTAAACAATTGTAGTATCAGGTTGCAATATAACAAAATTGAAAAAAGTGAAGGGGGTCTGAATACTTTCCGTACCCACTGTATATATATATATATATATATATATATATATATATATATATATATACAGATTTAATTTATAGGCATCAATGAAACCATCTTGTCCAAATAAACAGTCATCTGTATCGTATCAAATGTAACATCATCTTGTTCCAATTGCATGAAAAACACAACCAATCAGGCTTCACAAAAATAATGAATAATGTGCACACTCTCCATTCTAAAGTCAAAGTGGTAGAAAAAGAAATAACCATGTCGACAACCACTCACAGATAAACAGATTTCATCAGATACAGATTAAGACAGCGATTCCAAAACAAAACTGTTCCAAATAACAAAGAAACCAACTAGAAAAAAAGTTCCTAAAAACACATTTCATATGAAGCAGGAGTTATGAAATGTTTTGATGCCACCGACACCAAAATATGATGATTCTCTCCAGGACCCACTAAAATACCAAGGCAGGGACATATTTTCATGTAAAACATTAATACAATATTTATACAGTGAACAACAAGTGTCCGCTTAGAAAGTAAATATTTGCAATATAATATTTTCTTCACATTATTATAGTACTATTATATGTTAATCCTAAAGAGAAATATAAAAGCCGTCGGTTCAACAAAACAATTATGATAATTTTTTCATGACTTCCAACCAGTCTTTAGAAAGCAGAATGAAATACGAACAATATCAAATATAGTAAATTTTTAACTTATTTGTATATTTATTTATTTTTATTTTTTAAAGTTTTTTTTAGGTGGGCTTTCCCATAAATGCCAGTTTGAAAACCCCTGATGCAAGTTAAACATGAAGAAAAAGTAAACAAAATAAATATAAAAACAGCAGGTTTAGAGGTTCTGCTGTATTGGTTGGACTGAATATTTTTACATAGTTTGGAAAAGTCTACCATTGTATTCTGAAAGATCATTATTAGCAATTTCATTAATTATCAAGACAGAAATTAATTTTAGTAATAAGAATGGATTCACAGTTTTTTTAAGTGTAAACGGTCCTGATGCTGTTCTGTAACTTGTGTCTGCTGTAGAGTCTGATTGTTCTGCTGACCTTCTGTTTCCAACAAAAACATTAAATTGTCCTAGAAATGGAACAGTATTTCAGATTCAGTTTTTACAAAAGGTTGTACAATAATAATGATGTAGTCAAAAGCGAAAAAGAAATTCATGATACAAATATTTTTACAGATGGCTGAAAATTATCTCACCGATCAGCACAATGAGCAGAAGTCCATTCATCAGAGCAGATATGATGATGATAATCTGATATTGTGACTGATTGTGCTCGATATAATCAAACACTGTATGATTGTAACACTCAGTTAACACAGTTAGTTGAGCTGATTCTGTAATAAAAATGTCCATTACTGTACGAAATGTTACTGGCTACAGATGTGTAGTATTTAAAATAATTATAATATATTATGGAATTTATAAATATAATTGTTTTTCATGGATATTTTAAAAACTGTAAGTAGTTAATGACTAGTATGTATGTAAGCAGTGATCAGAAATATCTCTTGACCATTGAAAGAGTAAATGAACTCACCATTGAAGTATATTCCGGTGCTGTTGCTGAGTTTTGGAGGTGTGCGTGTGTTCATACAGTAATAAACTCCTAATTCATCAGCAGTCACGTTATTAATAACCAGACGATGTTTTGATTTATTAGGGTAAAAAGATGAAGTTGAGAATGATCGTAAAATCACTGTTGGAGGATCTGGTGTTGTAACAATGTAATGAATGTTATTCACTTCACCTGTCAGTGGATTCAGTGCTGTGGCTAATCAGTGTAACTTCCCCTCCGTCTTACAACAACATCTCTATTCAAAAATTTTTATTCTCTAAATGACATGTTTACTGGTGTGAGGGCGGACAACCTGTCACTCACATCAAACAGCAAGCCACAATGTTTCAGTTAATGATAACTGACAAAATCAAGTCCCACTCTAAATTTTTACTTGTTCCCTTATTTCACTATACATCACATTAAGGAAGAAAAGACTGCCACAAGCCATTTCATGACAAATTTAAAGGGATTTCACATTACTGGTGTCAGCGACTTACTGACACTCACTCACTCACTCATAAAGACAACCCTTTGCTGCCACCTACTGGTGTAATAATGTAACCTGCACTGAAATCTTGGAAAAATCCACACCACTAAAATACAGACTGACAACCTATCTGTTATATTTGTAATATCTAATAAATTCATTTCCAGCATTTAAACACAAGTCATTTAAAAGAAGAATAGTAGTTTGTCTCTCTTTCTTATATAACATTACCTGGACTAAAAGTATGTGTGTGTATATATATATATATATATATATATATATATATACAGAAAAATGCATTATAAGTCTGTTCTTAAGCCTGCTTTTATTTAATGGTATATATCTGCAGATAATCATCATATATTGTATATGGCACGAAGCGGAGTATTCACAATAAAGCACTTCTTGGATTTTTTTGGAAGAAAATTTAACTAAATGCTATCCTTCCGCTAAAAAATAATTCCTGACCATGACAATAAACAGCAAGAGAATGTTCCAGTGGTTCTTAATTCTGGTCCTGGGGACCCACCGCTCTGCACATTTTGTATGAGTCCCTTATCTGACAGACTCAGTTCAGTTTATGGAGCCAGAGACTGTCTTACTATTGAGAGATGACAGGGTCTGTAGTAATACCATTGGAAAAAGTGGCTACTGTAACTTGGATCACATGAGGCACCTCAGCCAATCATACAATGGCAGTGGCCAGCACTCATAACAGTCAGTTACAGTTTATGTTATACAGTTTCTTGTAGATTAGTTTGTTCATCTTGTGAATACATATTGCACAAGAAAAGCGATTTTGGTGCTTCTGATATCGAGATTAGCATTTAAAATAGATATGTTTGTAGTTACCTTGCTACTACAGTAATGCTTGCAGAATGTGCTTTACTGTGGGGGCTTCATTGGTTCATCTTTCATATTTCATAGACCAAATAAAAAATCTACAAATATTTTTACGCAGCAAACCCACATTTATAAATGTGAACTGGTAGATCAACAGTAAGCTCATGCTAATGCTTTATAAAATTCTAAATTAATTGATATAAATAAATAATAAAAAGAAATAAATTGATATTTTATGTTATTATATTAATATAAATGATTGATAATAATTGTTTAAATGTATTTGATACTTTTGACTGGTCTCTTTTCTTAAAGTTTATCATTTTATAAAACTGTATTTGTGAAGACTTGTATCTGAACTGTAATTCATGCTTTTTACATTAAAACATGCTTTTTTCATTCACTCATGGTATTCATTTTATTTGTGTAGGTCTTAAAAAGCTCTTTAAAAGTGTTACATTTGACTTTAAAAAACCTGCAGATACTGGATAGTATGTAACAGAAAAATTAATAATATTTATAATTTTACTTTATGTTGCATGTTATTACAGTTGACAAATAACAAATTCCTTGTTCTGCTGGTGCTTTTCAAGTGAACTTAAGCACATGGTCCAGTGTTATTAAATGCAGCCTTATGGCTTGTTTTACCAACATGCATACTCATGATGTGGTGTATTTTCAATGGAAATTGTTGTGAACGGCAAAAAATAAAGTATTTCTAAAGATTTATGTTTTCAATTCATTCCCAGCAATATCGTCGACTTGACTGCACAGATACTATTTGAACTGAACTGAGCTGGATGATGACATCACTGAATCAATGATGAACTGCCTTTAATTGAAAATTGAGTGTTTACTATTGTCCTTTTGCATTATTGACACACTATTTTTCCTATTTAATACTGTAAAGCTGCTTTAACATAATCTGTATTGTTAAAAGTGCTATATAATTAAAGGTGACTTGACTTTTCCATACATTGTTTAAAAATAAAATGTGATTTCATGGTTGATGCAAGGTAATAGCTGGAGGAAGGAAAGAGATATAAATTAAGCACATTTGTATGTGGAATCTTGCATTATGGCATGTCTTTTTACTTATCTTCAAACAACCTGATCTTGCTCGTAATTAAACTTGAGATACAGAAGTCGTGTATAGAAAGGTGTATATGCATGTTAAGAGACAGCAAAGTCCCTCATTTCCCTTGTCTACATCTCAAAATACAAAAGAGATAACATTAAGGACAAACTACATATTAAGACTGCTTCATGAGGCCAAAGAACTTCAATGGAGTAAAAAGATTTCACTCATTCAAATCTATATACCAGGATGGCTGGCTTTTTTTTATGTGTATCATTGTCATACTACCTGGCTACCTTCTGTATAAACTCTGATGGCTCACTGAGGCGACTTTATGCAGCGAGGCCCAAAGCAGCAGAAAAGCATTTTGGATAGCAGCCAATGTCTAATAGCTAACATCTTTCTTCACTACAGTTGTGCTTGTGTTACACTTTGTGTAGCATTCAAGAAGTTACATCAAGAAAAAGGTGTGTTTGATGATGCTGACCAGCTAGATTTTCTATGTTGACTGGAGGAGATAATAATAAGCTTAATCTTGATGTTATGCTAACTTCGTGTAACACACCAGGACACAAATTCTAATGTTCAAAACGATTTTGTTAATTTCAGCTTTCATGTAACAGCCACAGTACAACAAATCTCTCAAGCAAATGACACACTTTAAAGCTTTACTGACTTGTTACCATAGTGAACAACTATAGTCCCCATTTTATTAAGTGCAAGCCAAATGACCATGGCAAACAGAGCAATAACTGTTCTACTCCATCCAAGTTCTGTGACTGAGACTGAAAAGGTTTTTTTTATTGATTTATTTATTTATTTATTTTATTCATTTTTAAATGGACAGGGTTTTTATTCAACTTACCCTCCTCAGCTATCTTGTTCTTCAGAACCAGTCAGGCTCTGCAGCCATGTGCAGTGTTGTGCCATCTCCAACATCAAAATGCTTTTTTCCTCTTGCAGTCGCATTGTCAACATCACTTGGTCATGCAGTTATTTCTTGATTGAAATGTTTGCTAAGAATCAACAACAGTTATATGAATACATGAGACAATCTATACATGCGCATAATAGCACTGCAATGTTTTGTAACTACAGACATGCACTTTTTTAATCAAATTGATACATAAGAAAACTGAAAATGTGCCCATAAACTAAATGAACATTACAACACTCAATATGTTACATGCTTGTCTTAGTTTAGTGTACTTTATATAGCAGAACTGAAAATAAATTCTTGTGAAGCATCTGAAAACTGACATACCACTTCCATGAACCTCCCACGGCCATATTTGAGACACAGTGCTCTCTCCAGTCAGGGAACACTCCACCACAGCTACATCAATGTTAGTGGCAGAGTCTAGTACAAGACCATTGTATTTCTCTATCCCCTGAAGAAGGAGCTTTTTGTCTACTGCCAGCTTCCTTCGAAGGCGTTGGCGAAGCTTGCTGCTGTCTAGAAAGACAGGAGGTACAGGTGTAGAGTAACAGCACTGTTCAATAAGGAACGATATATTGCACCCAAAAATAATTAAAGCAAAGCTCCAGTAATTGAAGTATGTGAAAATTGTAATTTTGATTTACAAACAGATAACTCAAAGGCCCAGTGTGTAACATTTAGGGCATACACACATTCCTGAAAATAGGAATTGCTGTGCTTTAATTACTTTAGAATAGGAAGTTTTTATCTAAATATGGTCCCCTTCCACAGAGGCCACCATATTCTTACGGTAGCCCACAATGGACAAAGAAACACTGGCTCTAGATAGGACCACTCACTTTTTCTCATCTGCCACAGTAGTTCTACTACAGCTTGGAAAGGGAGAGGCGAGGGGAGCTGGTTGCAATCTACAACCTCACTGCTACTTACCACTAATTCCTACGGACTGGACATTTAAAGCACAGAATTCAATGATTAAGCTTAACTGCTACTAAATTACGTGCTAAGTACATGTATTTTTTTGGTAGAGTAGGCTGCATAAGGTAGCTTGAATATATCAACCTATTATATTTTATAGTTTTACCATTCTGAAGGTAAAGGGTTTGCTTCCACTGCCTCACACTGACGTTAAGCCCCTCAATTGACTGATGAAGTCCTCTGTGTGTGGTGCCTTGACTGGCATGAGATGTATCTGGTGTCTCTGTAGAAGTAATAGTGAAAGCAAATTCACTGCTAAAACAACACAGAACCGTTTCAGTGTTTGAATTTGTATTTGTATATAAAACTCCTTTTAATCCAACTTCATTGAACTTGGTATGTGCACTTCCAGCAGGGAAACTGAAATACCCAACATAAATGTGGCAAAACATCTGATGGTGACGTAGTTTGCTGTAATCCATGGAAGATCAGCCTATTACCTTTAGCTGCTCTTTAATATCAAACTTAAAATTCCAGATAGTAGTGGACAAGGATATTTGCTGTTTCTTTATCTGGTCATGCTTACTGCCAGCCGCCCATTCCTTCACATCAGAAAGCCACTGTGACACCACTTCATCTGTGCAAAGTAACTCTGTTTTTAGTTCAGTTAGCCTTGCCGTTTCATCCCGGAGTCTCTGACAAGTCTGATGAACAGTGTTATACAATAATCAGGACTTAGTACGGTTAAAACTGTACACAACAAAAGGATACACAAAACAATTAATAGGAGACTTACCTTCACATATCATAAAAGTGACTGATGTAGAGAGAGACTTTTTTGTGGTTTCACCCCATTGCATGCAATGTAAGCATGTCCACCTGTGCTGTTTAAAGGTGCCACAGAATGGAAAACTGTATTTACCTTGGCATAGTTGAATAATAAGAGTTCTGTACATGGAAGTGACATACCGTGAGCCTCAAACACCATTGTTTCCTCCTTCTTATGTAAATCTCATGAATAAAAAAGACCACTGAAAAATAGGCGAATCAGAACATAACACCGACTGTGACGTAACAGTCAAGATCACTAATAGTTACGCCCCCAATATTTGCATATACCCGCCCATGTTCTAGACCAGCCGCCAGCCGGACCATCAGAAGTTCTGCAGGTATTGTGAAGAAACAAGCGAGGACAACAGCGAAAATGGCAATCATGGAAATAAATGTCATGTTCCAGGCTGTGCAGGGGATGTGAAGTGCAGGGATGGGTTGGTGTCTGTATTCAGAAAGGCACGGAAAGCAAATAATGCGTTCTAATAAAATAACGCGAGCCACTAAAGGTACATGGTTAGCTCCTTGCTAGCGGTAGCCTGTTACATTACAGTACATAAGATTTCACTTACCACATAAACAGAGTAAGGAGAGATGACTGAGGATGATGGCGAATGATTTACAGATCCTGAGCACCACTGACAAGCATCTGATCTTGTAAAATGTGTGGTAAGTACTGCCGCTCCATAGTATAAACAGAGTTTGTGCGATCACGAATCTCGAAAGTGAAAGTAAAAAGCGATCATGCATTTGAAAGCAGTTTCAATGCCCCACATATTAATAGCGGCTCCCTGATATCCGCATTTTATATACAGTATAATTACCCAACGATATAACTGCGAGAGAAAGTATTGAAATATATATTTTCCTCCCTGTTTCCTTCCTGCTGTGAGCTACTGAAATGAGCCGCACTGTGAAACAGCCAATCAGAGCAGAGCTCAATATTATTATTCATGACCCTTCCAAATAAGCCAATAACAGACCATTTCATTCTAGGGAGAAATCCTAGGGTTGTAAATGCATATGTAAAACCGTTTCTGGAGAATTTTTGCCCTTACCTAAGCCACATACCTTCTATGTAGATATCAGAGAACAATTTAAAATATTGTATCAATACATTCTATGGCACCTTTAAAGCAAATAATGAGGGTATGGTGTTTAATCTAAAAAAAAATATATGCAAGAATATTGCAAACAATCTGATTACCTGCTTTGGACATATATTTTGTAAGGACTTAGCTCTGATTTAAGCTTTATTTTGAATTTTGGCTTTAGGAAATTGAATCGTAAAGATAGATATTGATTTGATTAATTTCTATTAATCAAAACGTATAATTTATACCTTTTAACGGCTCGTCCAGCGAGACATTAAAGTCAGTATATGTTAACAATTTTGTTTATCTTGCTTTGTGGCCAACAATAAAACAAAAAAAAATAGTAATTTATCAATTTTTGAGCAAGGTAGCAAAGGGTCGACAGCGCAAGGCAATAGCTGATCAAATACAAAACACAGACAATGCTCTATACAATGAGACAAGTTTATTGAACTACTTCTAAGATTACATGAGACTAAATCATCTAAACACACACACACACACACACACACACACACACACACAAATCACGGAGTTATGCATAATTATGAGTTACGAAGGAAGTCTCAACTTCGGTGGTTATCAGAAAATCAACAAAGCAGAGCTTAGTTCTATCTTTCCCATTAATAACAACTTTGCGCCATTTTCAGCCAATAGATAAGAGGTTTTGTTTTACTTGTTTAGAAGGTTTGCTGCCGAGTCTCGTCCTCGTCTCTTTGATAGGGATGGGCATATCGATCCTAAGTATTGATATATCGATACTGACGCGAGTATCGAAAGTATCGATACTCAAAAAATATCGATACTAAGGTGTTTTATTTATCAGTGATTTTGTTTATTTAACAAAACAAAACAAAAAATAATAATACTAATTATAATGCATACAATATGCATTGAATTGGACGAATAACCTATGTTATCGAATAATTGCATAGGATAGAACTATTTTCCTGCTCATCTGAACACACGCAAATGTTGCAAGACAGAACCAATCCATCACAGAGAGCGTTCACGCACTTCTGACAGTGCATTCCAACAGGGCTGCATTTCCCAAAAGTATCATAAGAAAGCATTAAAGCTTTTGGGAATGGCAGCCCTGAACAATTATCAGAGACAGGAAAAAAAGCATATATGTTCGAATTATTTCGCAATAAACAAATTGAAAGTGTAGCCTACATAGTTTGTGCAATTACATTTATTTAAATTGAACACTGAAAGATAATATTGATCATGTTCTATTTTGTAATGTTAATAGAAATCATACACTGTCAGAATAAAAAGGTTGCATTTTATGCATGCAACAGCCTGTCACTGGCAGTCCCTTAGGAAAATGAACCATAAAGTGACCATAGTTCAACTGTAGTATTTGTAGACGTTGAATCATGTGTAAACAAAAAACATATTTGAACCATGTGTAAACAAATATATAACCTAATAAGTTACATTTAAGGTGTACTGTAATGTTAAAATGCATTTTAAATAAAGTTAAGTGGTTATCATTACCCATTTTACTCTTAGTAATTTAATAATTTCATAAATTTCATAATTTAAAAGTTTAGTTCAGAAGTATAGTATTGGTATCGATATAGACGATACTGCCTTGAAAAATATCGGTATCGTATCGAAAACAAAATTAGTGGTATCGCCCATCCCTACTCTTTGAGGGAATTCCCGGGTTTAGCTGATTGGCTGGCGAACCGTTGTTTGTCTGACATCCCTTTAGGGAACCCCGGGCGTGATTGGTGGGTTGTCTGGCTGGATGAGACGCGCTAGAAGTTCTTCTTTCCATTCTCGGTTGCAGAAGTTTTCTTGAATAGCTTGAAGTTTGGAATGAGGTGATGGTTTGATGCGGCGTATGAGCGCACAAGTTGAAGCAGTTTTCAAACCATGGCAAATTGCGTTGAGTTTAGTTGAACATTAGAATTTAAGCAGGCCACCTTAGGCCCGCCCCGGAGCTGGGGTACCAATCCGCTTGTTGCAAGGTGGAGCTCAGCTTCCTAGGCTCCATTTCTCTGCATAAATTAACGAGCTGCCCATGTAATCATGTGACCGAAGATCCTTGCAGGGTTTTGTTAATAATCTTGATAAACGTTATAACGTTACGGGATTTACCTAATTTCTACATTTCATCCACACAGAGTTGTTGCAAATAAAATATACTTTCGTTTAACACCAAACATGACACACACACATATTCATACCCTCATAATACATAGGTTAAAATGGTACTGACCTTATAATGGATTAACATAGCGTATGTTTTACTAACATATCAAGCATATCTAAGGCATAACACACATAATTTGGGAATACATTTTCATTACTTAAAAGTCCTGAATATTGTCTTTTGGAGTTTTGGCGCACTTTTGAGTGTTTTCTTTGTCTGTCCGAAAAAGCAAATTTTCAGGAATGCATCCGATGAGGGGCCGCAAGTACTCCTGAGGTCAGAAGGTGTCTGGGAGAGGAGTTCTGGCATATGTTTAAGTCAGGCCTACGACTGTAAATCCATCGCGCGTTTGTTGATAAGTTTGTCAATTTATACGTTGACTGGTCAAGGGTTCAGATACCATCTGGATCTGGTATCTTTTCCACCAGAAGTTTCCTTTGTTCTGCGTTGGTGAAGTTGATTCTCTAGCTTGTTCTGATCTCTGGAGGGATAAGGATTAACAAGACAGGATCTTGGTCCAGACACTTAGGCATCGTCTTGGATACTTAGTTATTTTTACGACTCTCAGAGGTGAAACCAGAGATTTACTCATTCCTCTGGAATGAGTCTGCTTGCTGTATGTGTGTGTCCATTCAAGGATCTCCTACAATTTGGTTGTCAAGGCACAACGTGAGAGGTAGCTGTTCACTTGCTCGACCTCCTCACCGGCAGTTGTCCCTGCTTCTTCCTGGTTCCTACCACTCCATTTAATCTATTAGTAAATGGTGAAATAAATTCAATTTAATTAAATGGGCACAATTTGCCTCAAAGTGCTTTACAGTCTGTACAAGAAACCATTATGCAAAAAGGCTAAATAGTGTAGCCCTTCACTTCAATTTCACATTATTAATGTGCTTGAAAACATTACAATTGTACATATTGTGGCGGGAGGAGCAAACGACAGGCACAGTGGGTGGGGCGTCAGGCCTCGGAGAGGCTTTTATTTAACAGAAATAATAAAATAAGTGTCCAAAGGGGAAAACAGTGTCCAAATCAAACAGGGGATCTGGTGTCCTCTTCGTGCTGCGGGGTTCGTGCAGGAGGGGCAGTGTTCTAGAAGGAAGGGTCCAGGTAAGGGGCGGGGGCCGGCGGCCGCATGCGCTCCCCACTTTGGTCCGGGGCGCGAGGGGCGGCGGCTTGATTCAGCTCCTCTTCGTCCTCCATGGCCCACGGCACTTGAGGGGATTGAACGGCCCGGCATCCTGGCCCATCAGCCGTGTAGCAGGTGCAGTTCTCGTCCGGACCGCGGGTGCAGCAGCTCACGTCTCTGGTGGCGTGGGAATCCCTCTACGCTCCCTTCCTGGACCCACAAGGACACCAGCGTGCATGCACGGGGAAGAGACCGGTCTCCCGAGGAGAGGCGCACTCGGCATTTAACAGCGGCGGGGATGAGGCTTCATTCCCTTCAGGTGTGCCTCATCACACGCCGCCAGACCTGGTTGTTTCAGCGCCCCTCCTCTCACACACCCACTCCCGTCGGGAGCCTGGTGAAGGGCGGCGATTAAGGCACGGGGTGCTGCTGATAATAAGGGGGAGGCAGCCGACTCGTCACAATATGATGCAAAAATATTATACATACTTCACACTTGTGAAGCAAGACTTATGGGCTCGAGCATGAATCACACTGAGGAAAGGTTTCATTGTGGTCAGATCCTGAAGAGCAGGAAGGACACTAGCAGCTTTCTCCAAGTATGGCCAATATTTGCAAGCCACATCCATTGCAAAGAATTGCGCCTTGGCTGGCATGAGTTCCTTCTGAAGATACAGAGGGTAGGCAAATATCTCCCCCCTGTACATATTAAGAGCTTTCAGAAGGAATCTGTGGCGACACACTGGAACCTCCATCCCCTCTTCAACCAATTTGGAAGCCCTCCTTGATGTCTCCCTCGCTGCTGTCCACTGGGAGTCCCCACATGTGCCTTTTCCCTTTGTCTGTGACACACATAACAAACACAACAAATCAAACAAAAGCAATGCTGTCATACTGCTGCTGTTACTCCTATTCTCAAAAAACCGAATCTGGATCCTGTAAATCTATCCAACTACCATCCAATCTCTAACCTGCCATTTGTATCTAAAATTATGGAAAAGACTGTTGCCTCTCAGCTGCAGTCATTTCTAGCTCACAATAATCTCTTTGATATTTTTCAGTCTGGTTTTCGCTCACAGCACAGTACGGAAACTGCTCTAGTAAAGGTCGTCAATGATCTTTTGCTTTCTGGTGATTCAGGCAGTTTATCAATTCTTTTATTACTTGACCTCAGCTCAGCTTTAGATACTGTCTATCATAAGATATTACTTTCTCGCCTTGCAGAGGTTGGCATCTCAGGTTCTGCATTATCCTGGTTCTCCTCATATCTCACAGATAGGCAATACTTCATCTCACTGCACAATTCCAAATCTCCCACTGTCTTGCTCAAACAGGGTGTTCCCCAGGGCTCAGTTCTAGAACCATTATTATTCATCCTCTACATGCAGCCTCTTAGCCAAATAATTCGTCGCCATGGTTTTAACTACCACCGTTATGCTGACGACATCCAGATATACACTGCTTGTCAACCAGATTCTACCCATACAATAGCCTCCTTATCTTCATGTGTCAGTGAGTTAAAGGACTGGTTACATTCTAATTTTCTCAGTTTGAACTTGAGTAAAACAGAAATTTTAATAATTGGTCCCCCATCTCTAGTAAAACATAAAATTGATGTTTCTAGCTTTGACCTTGACACTATTTCTATTTTTCCATCAGCTACTGTTAGAAACTTAGGTATCATTCTAGACCCATCACTGACCTTGGATGACCACATCAGCAAACTCTCCAAAGCTGCTTTTTTTTCAGCTACGTCGAATTGCGCAACTTCATCCTTTCCTCAGTAAAAAAGATGCGGAATCATTAGTGCATGCATTTATTACCACTCGCCTTGACTATTGTAACGCTCTTTTCTCTGGCTTACCAGCTCACTCCATCTTTCGTCTGCAGTACATTCAAAATTCTGCTGCCAGATTATTAACTTCCACAAAAAAATCTGCTCACATCACCCCTATTCTATTTAATCTTCAATGGTTGCCTGTATCTATTTGTGTGCAATACAAAATTCTTTTGCTCACCTTTAAGGCACTCAAAGGTCTTGCTCCCTCCTATCTTTCCGACCTACTCTCTTCTTATATTCCTCCTCGCTCACTCTGGTCTTCTAATTCTGAACTTCTTTGTGTGCCTAGGTTCCACCTATCTTCAATGGGCGGCAGGTCTTTTGCGGTCACGGCACCCAAACTTTGGAATTCGTTTCCCCTGGCACTCAGAACAGTTTCCTCTTTCAGTGAATTCAAATCAATGCTTAAAAAACATATTTGTTTAATCAACACTATCACTAAATTGCATTGTGTATTTGTCGCTTTTGTTTTCTATTTCTATGCCTTTACTACATAATCTGTGTTATATGCAACTGCATACTGAATTGGGCAAATGTCCAATGTCCACTGAAATTGTTTCTATGTAATGAGTATTTGTTGCTTTGGTGTACCTTGTACAGTGCCCTTGAGCTTGGGAAAGGCGTGTAACGAATCCGGCCTCTGTGGTTCTCCCTGATCGTCACCAGAGGTCGCCGTCACCTAAGTATTGACTTTTCTCCCTGAACTCCAAAAAAAATAAATAAATAAATAAATACATTTTAAAAATAATAAATACACATTTACCACATAATTAATTTTACAACAGTTATGTAATTCTGCACATTGTGAATGGTTGAGAGACAATGCACAAGTTCCTATAATCCCAGTAGAGCACTCGTACCTAACTTCTTGAGTAGTATCACATTGTTTACATTTGTCTAACTTGCTAAATACCAAACAGCTGTTTTAATTGGACTTCATGCTGGAAGGATGCAAAGGATGTTACTGCTTTGCAACAGCTAACTATTTTTTTGTTTGCGAAGGACAAAAAAGATGTCTGTCTTGGTTTCAGCTAATGACAATACCATATGCTATACCATAGGTGTTGACACAACTGCAATTGTAAGCACAATGCCACAGCACACTTGTGTGAAAAACAACAAATCTACAAAATATATCTGAATAATGATTTTTTTTACCATTGATTTCTCTTACCATTGTTATGCTGATGACACACAGTTCTATCTTTCATTTCATCAAAATGATCCAACCATAGCTGCATGGATGTCAGGCTGCCTGGCGGACATCTCGGCATGGATGAAGGAACATCACCGGCAGCTCAACCTAGCAAAGACTGAGCTTCTCGTCTTCCCTGCCACTCCAAATCTACAGCATGATTCCAGTTAGGTTAATCAAAACTTACAACATCAAGTTCAGTCAGAAATCTTGGTGTAATCTTTGATGACCAGCTAACTTTCAAAGACCACACCAGCTTCGCATTGTACAACTGCAGAAGATCAGGCCCTTCCTAACAGAGCATGCTGCACAACTTCTTGTCCAGGATCTTGTTATTTCTAAGCTGGACTACTGCAATGCTCTTCTGGCTGGACTTTCATCATGTGCAATCAAACCTCTGCAAATGATTCAGAACGCAGCACCCAGTGTTGCCATCTTAGCAATTTTGTTGCTAAATTTAGCAACTTTTCACACTACCCTAGCAACCTTTTCTTCCAAAAGCACCTAGCAACAAATTTAGCTATTTTAAAAAATTATTTGGCAACTTTTAGCAAGTTTTGATAAGTGACTCAAACAATAAAAAGGCATACATTTTCCATCTAAATAAAACAAAGTGAGGAAACCAAAGATGCCTAGCAGTACACACATCCCCTGAATTAAGTTAGCTGCTATTTTTAATTGTTCAATTTAATAATAATAATTGAATAATTGTTCATTTATGATACACCTTGTTAGTAGCTTGTCCCTGCAATTGTTGATCAGTTAGTACACTGAAAGACAAATATCTAGAAAAATGGAAAAGGTACTAGCTATTTTCCAGAACATTATCCGTTATCCATTATTCATTAACCATTGTAACCCTTTAACCTGAAAACACAAAACGCAAGGCGTAATTTAAAATGCAGGTAAAAAACCTGTGAAAAATCAATACAGAAAATTTCTTCATATTAACATAATAACATTTTGCCCTATTTTTTACAGACTTTTCTTAGAGCGTAGCATACTAACTGACTGCTAATACACTGCTTAAAAGTATAATTGTTCAGAATATGTAGATACTAGCTAAAAAAACAAAAAAACAAAAAAAAACTTAAATTGTAATTGTTCAAAAATGTGTGTGTTCAATAATTCAATGTTGTATTTAAAAATACAGTTATTTATATTTGATGTAATTTTGCGTTATAATTATGTAATAATGTCATCGTGCAATGAAATCACAACGTCATTTAGCAACTTTTAGCAACAAATCGACCTTCCTTTAGCAACTTCCCCTGAAAATTAGTTGGCAACACTGGCAGCAGGCTGACTGGTCAACAAGCCCAAATGGCCCAACATCCATTTGGATGAAAAAAAAAAAAAGTTTGCTTTCTCTTTCTTTAATCCCTCCTTGTCTAGCTTTTACTGAACAATGTCTGCAACTTTGTATTACGAAAACATCCTGTGTTTATTCGCCTCTTTATGATGATGAATCCCTTGTTGTATTCCACAATTGTAAGTCGCTTTGGATAAAAGCATCTGCTAAATGAATAAATGTAAATGTAAATAAATGTAAATGAATAAATAAATGTTAAATATTATTTTAGTAAGAAGTGTAACCGAAAAACACTAACAGATTCGCTTTCATTTAAACATTTTATTGGGTCTTAAACATAATGAGATCATCAGTATACAATGAAACACAATGCTATTTAAATACCTGAGAATACTGTAGTAGATTTTCACAAAAAAAAATATTTTCAGTATGTTCACTAACATGTGGTCCAATGCAAAGTATGTCTAGTTAATATTTACAAACACAGTACAGAACTGTTATGGCAGTAACAAAGTGATAGACTAATTTTCCTTTAACTTCAGTTAAAAAGTTAAGTTCTAATTTCTATATTTTAAGATCTCATTCTGTTATACATTCAAAAGCACTTTACATAAAAAGTAATACAATGTAATAAAACAACTTGGAACCTTTTTCTAAAATATAATAAAATCAGGAACCTGTGATTTGTTAATTTTTTAACTTATTTAATTGACAAAAGTACAAAGAAAAGATTTCCAAAATTTTCAGTGACCAACTTAAATGTGTTTTGTAACTATAAACAAAGTTTGATTTGTTATAAAACACTCCAAAAAAGTTGGGACAGAGGCAAAATAAAAGTGAAAACGTTAAGGAATATCCAAATTAAACTGCAAGCAGGTGAATTGGTAATAGGTGAGGGGATCATATTTGGGTCTTTGTAAGCAAAGCATTTAGCATTTACCAACATGTGTGGTACTGTCATGAATGTGCATCGAAGACTGACAGGGGAAGAGAAGAAATTATTGAAAAAAGTTGTTATTTTTGTTTTCTTTGTGCACAAAATATATTCTCATATATTCATAAAATTATGGTTGAGCCACTGATTTCAAGTGGACTATTCTGTCCCTACTTTCTGGGCCTTGAATGTGGTAGTTACTGCTAATGCTGTCTATGCAGGGTCAGAAATATTTTGGATTTCATCAAAAATATCTTAATTTGTGTTCTGAAGATGAACAAAGATCTTACAGGTTTGGAACGACATGAGAGTGAGTAATTAATGACAATTTTTTTTTTTTCTTTTGGGTGAACTATCCGTTTAAATATACCCACATGTGCTCAGAATTACTTTGGAAAACTGTTGTCATTTACCAGTCTAACACTGCTTTGAAAAATACGAGCATCTTAAGCATCTGAAGTCATGTATCAAGCAAGATTGGAAAAAAAATTTGCTTGCAAAATTAGTATCCTCAATTCCCAAACAATTAAACATTGTAATTAAAAGAAGAGTTGATGTAACACAGTGTTAAACATGTTTTTTTTCCCCCCAACTTTTTTGGAGTGTGTTGCAGCCATCAAAGTCAAAATTTCTTTATATTTACAAAATAAATTTCAGTTGGCCAGTGAAAACATTGGAATTTTTGTTACATGAGCAGCTAAGTTCCTTATATGCCACTGTTTTTTTGACTTAACAGTAGGCTATTTAAAGGCAAGCAGATCAGCATAGACTGTTACCAACATAAACATTGATTTATGAACCTTGTCAGTGAACAGCAAATGTAATGCTATGCAAATGAAGCATATTTCTAAAAGGCCAAACGATATATATAGAGCTCCGGAGGTTGACGTCACACAGTCTAAACTCTCCCATTTTGGCAGGCAATCAGGAGAGTGCTAGAGCGGCTGTAGCCCTGG
Organism: Spinibarbus caldwelli; assembly: GCA_039654775.1. Classification (NCBI taxonomy): domain Eukaryota; kingdom Metazoa; phylum Chordata; class Actinopteri; order Cypriniformes; family Cyprinidae; genus Spinibarbus; species Spinibarbus caldwelli. The sequence goes on from CM077231.1 coordinate 15,260,374, forward strand.
TATTGACAGTGGTCGAACAATACTTTAAAAACCAGACTGTTTAGACCTTACAAACCTTACTATTTCAACAGCTGCTGTGCACTAGAATGCCAGAACAGGCGGGTGAAAGCAAAGAGGAAATCATTTTATCGTATTTCTAAGGATCCCGATAGACAATGAAAATGGTTCACTGCAATAAAACGCTAACAAATAAATGCTAAAATGCTAACCAACACAACTAATGGGCAACAAATGACACCTCTTTTGGATATTTTGGATATGTCTGGGAAAAAAATTGGGATTAAACGGGTTAAGATTTGACATTTATGATGTCTACTGTAGCTATGCTGGCTACCTACAAGGACAACTAGAGTCGATTACGTTAGCTAACAACACAGTTGACTTACCCTTCCAATGAGGACAAAGCAGGTTTTAGCCAACAACAATATTTAATGTATCTGCATTACTGTAAGGGTAGGTTTAGGGTTGGGGTAGGTGTAGACATTAATAAACCATAATTTTACAGGTAGCATTTTCCGTTGTCGAATTGTACTACCTACTGTTTTAATAAGAGGTATCACAATCTTACAGGGTAAGTTAGCACAAATCGACAGAACACCGGTAGACTCCAAAGTTGAATATTCGTCACAAAATTAGATTGCGTCCATTTGTACCCCTCCTGGCTTTTAAAGAGTTTCCGGAGTAGGACGAGAGAAAGTTGATGAGGTAGTTGTTGATATCATACTGCACGTCAGGAAAGCTATCCGTTCCTTTATTGATACATGTTAAAAGCACCCCGGGGGCATTATAGGGATCTGTTATGTTTAATCTATTAAGTTTTGCTATGTACAGGTCTATGTCTTTTGAATTAAAGTGTGCAATGTATTCCGTTGCCTTGAAACTCATGCTGGCGCCATCGTTTCATATTCACTCCCAGCTGTTCTTGCCTGCCAGCATGGTAGTGTAAACAGAATGGGTCCCGTGACGTCCGGAGCTCTCATCTGACCCCTTGTTTAAAGCAAAAGCTTATGCAGTTGCTGCCAGCTCACCAAGCTGCACATCTGTGTCATTTCCGTGCTTTAGCTGCTTCAAGACCATCAGCAATTACTGATTTATAATGTGGGCCAGGGCTCACATTATCATGAGCATCTGAACCCACTCACCTGACATAAGGCAGCTTGAGATCTTTTTTCTAAAGATAATTACAATGAAAAGTATAATCAGTATTAACAGAATAAAAACCAGGATCCAAAGCCATGATTTCTTGACACTGTCTGGTCTGGTTTCTTCTTGGTTTTCTTGATCAGTTGTTTTGTTTCTTTTTTCTGTTGTTGGTTCTGTAACCAAAAGAGAAAAAGAAAGAAAGAAAGAAAGAAAGAAAGAAAGAAAGAAAGAAAAACAGCATTACTGCACTGTGATGAACACAATAGATCAGACTGAAACATCACTAGAAATCACACAACTTCATTTAGATTACAACATCATGCACTACTAGCTTCACACACCTTTGATGATCAGCAGTACAGTCTTCTGTTCATCTGAGGGTGTGATGAAGCAGGTGTATATTCCTGCATCAGCATGAGTGAGGCCAGAGAGTTTGATGGAGAAGTTTTTTTGATCATACTCCTCAGGGAAAGTTTTAGTTCTGTTCTTGTACTCTGGGTCTTGACATTCTTTACATTCAGCTATATCATACACAATCTTGCTGCCACTGTGTCTCCAAAACACATTAATGTCTTGAAGTTTAAGATCATGTTGATTTGAAGAACATGGCAGGACAACAGAACCACCAATAACAGCCTCTACTGTGACCTGCAGGCACACTGAAATCACACAAACTGTAAGTGCAAACACAGTCTGTGGCATGAATTTATTTTTTAAAGGTGCAGTAAGCGATTTCCCATCCACTTGATTGGCCCTATGACTCTCTCTCCTCGCACCTGTAGCTGGTAAGTTAGCACAAATCCAAGTGGATGCTGCACACTGGTGGTGGTTGAGGAGAGACCCCCCACATGATTGTAAGGTGCTTTGGGTGTACAGCAGTACACAATAAAGCACTATATAAATGCATTATTCATTCATTCATTCATTTAATATTTTTCAATTGAATCGCTCAACATTTTACAACAGGCATGTGGTCAAAACAAGAAAAAAGAAACTAAATTGCGACTTGCTTTTTCCGCTACCTGCGACATCTCTTGCAGTCGACACAAATGGTGTGTGTTGCCAATGGAGACAAGACGCTGTGATGGTTAAACAATTAAAACTAATTAGTACCATAACATACAGGGTCCTGCAACTCATCTGTAGGAGAAAAAGACAAGACCCGCATGTCTGTGACCACAGTCTCGTTAAGTCTCTCGTTAAGCGTTTTCCTCCCGTAGAAAACCATAAACTCTTAATATGGCTTAATGTATTAATATAGATCAAATTTGATATACAGTTTATTAATATAATGTATATTTACAGTGCCTTGCGAAAGTATTCATACCCCTTCAGTTTTTTCACATTTTTTTTTTTTATGTTGCTGCCTTATGTTAAACTGCTTTAAATTACTTTTTTTCCCACATCAATCTACACTCCATACACCATAATGGTAAAGCAAAAAACTGTTTTTTTAACATCTTTGCAAATTTATTAAAAATAATAAAAAAAAAAGATTCCATTGCATAAGTATTCATACCCTTATCTGGGACAGTTGAAATTTAGCTCAGGAGCATTCATATTGATTGTAGATGTTACTACACTTCGAGTGAAGTTAATCTGTGGCAAATTAAATTGAATGGGTATGATTTGGAAAGGTACACACATCTTAATAAAAGGTCTAACAGCTGATAATGTATATCAGAGCAAAAACCAAGCCCTGAGGTCAAAAGAACTGCCTGTAAAGCTCAGAAACAGGGTTGTGTCAAGCCACACATCTAGGGAAGAGTTGAGAAAAAAATTCTGCTTCATTGAAGGGTCACAGAAGCATGTAGTCTCTGTTACCCTTAATGGAAAACGTGTGAAACAACCAGGACTCTTCCTAGAGCTGGCCTCCTGGCCAAACTGAGCAATTGATGGAGAAGGGTCTTGGTTAGACTGGTGACCAAGAACATGATGGTCACTCTAGTTGAGCTCCATGATCATATATGCAGATGAGAGAAATCTACAGAAGGAAAAACGTCACTGCAACAGTCCATTAATCTGGGTTTATAGCCACGTGGCAAGACTTAATCCTCTCTTCAGTGTAGACACATGAAAACGCACTTAGAATTTGCAAAACAGCACCAAAAGGACCCTCAGACTGTGAGAAACAAGATTCTCTGGTCTGATGAACCTCAATTCTAAGCATCATGTTTGAAGGAAACCAGCTCTGCTCTTCACCTGCAGAGTACCATCCTAAAAGTAAAGTGTGCTGGTAGCAGCCTCATGCTGTGGGGCTGTTTTTCAGCGGCAGGGACTGAGGAACTCATCAGAGTAGAAGAAAAGATCAGTGCACCAAAATATTGAGATAGCCTTAATGAAAACCCAGTCCAGAGCATTCAGAACCTCAGACTGGGCAGAAGGTTCACCTTCCAACAGGACAATGAACCTAAGCACACAGCAAGAGTAGCTTATAGACAACTCTTTGAATGTCCTTGAGTGGCCCAGCCAGAGCCTGAGCTTGAACCCAATCAAATAATTCTGGAGAAACTTGAAAATGTGCATTTGCTCCCATCCAACCTGACAGAGATTGAGAGGTGAAGAGGTGAGGAGAAGAATGGCAGATAATTGCCAAATGCTGATGAGCAAAGCTTGTCACATCAAACAAAAAAGTCTTGAGACTGTAAAGGTGTTTAAGCTAAATATTTAGTTAAGGGTATGAATACTTATGTAATGTACTTATTTCAGTTTTTTTTTTATTTTTAATAAATTTACGAAGTTGTGACAATTCTGTTTTTGCTTTGTCAGTATGGTGTACGGAGTGTAGATTGGTGTGGAAAAAAGTAATTTAAAGCAGCTTAACATAAGGCAGCAACATAAAACTAGATAGTAAAGTCCGTAGACAAACTTTAAGTTGGCTTGAAAAAGCCTAGCCAGAAAGTTTGAAGTAGTTTTCAAAGCTTAAAGTTTGAAGGTTTTCAGTTTTAACTATTTTGAAGTTTAGAGTAGTTTTAAAGTTTGAAGTTTTAAATTTTTGAAAACCATACAATTTACCAGAAAAACAGATCACAGACAGACAGACAGATAAACAGATTTTTGCGGTTTCTAGCAAGTGACTAGCATGTTGCTAGCATGACTAGCAAGTGACTAGCATGTTGTTAGCATGATTAGCAAGTTGGTAGCATGTTGTCAGCATGATTAGCAAGTTGGTAGCATGTTGTCAGCATGATTAGCAAGTTGCTAGTATGTTGTTAGCATGTTTCTAGCATTTTGCTAGCATGACTAGCAAGTGACTAGCATGTTTTTAGCATGATTAGCAAGTGACTAGCATGTTGCTAGCATGACTAGCAAGTGACTAGCATGTTGCTAGCATGACTAGCATGTTGTTAGCATGATTAGCAAGTTGTTAGCATATCGTTAGCAAGTTACTAACATGTAACAAGCATGATTAGCAAGTTGTTAGCATGTCTTAACAAGTTACTAGCATGTTGCTAACATGACTAGCAAGTGACTAGCATGTTGTTAGCATGATTAGCAAGTTGGTAGCATGTTGCTAGCATGATTAGCAAGTTGTTAGTATGTTGTTAGCATGTTTCTAACACTTTGCTAGCATGACTAGCAAGTGACTAGCATGTTGTTAGCATGACTAGCCAATGACTAGAATGTTGCTAGCATGACTAGCAAGTGACTAGCATGTTTACTAGCATGACTAGCAAGTGACTAGCATGTTACTAGCATGATTAACAAGTGACTAGCATGTTGTTAGCATGATTAGCAAGTGACTAGCATGTTTGCTAGCATGACTAGCAAGTGACTAGCATGTTGTTAGCATGATTAGCAAGGGACTAACATGTTGCTAGCATGTCTTTAGCATGATTAGCAAGTTGCAAGCATGTCGTTAGCAAGTTACTAGCATGTAACAAGCATGATTAGCAAATGACTAGTATGTCATTAGCATGATTAGCATGTTACTAGCATGTTGTTAGCATGTTTCTAGCATGATTAGAAAGTTACTAGCATGTTGTTAACATGATTAATAAGTTACTAGCATGTTGTTAATATGATTCTAGTATGATTAGCAAGTTACTAGCATGTTGTTAGCATGATTAGCAAGGGACTACCATGTTGCTAGCATGATTATCACATCTTTTCCTTCCCTTCGCCTCTCTATTAATGTGCTTGGACACAGAGCTCCTTGAACAGCCAGCCTCTTTTGCAATAACTTTTGTGTCTTGCCCTCCTTGTGAAGGGTGTCAATGGTCGTCTTTTGGACAACTGTCAAGTCAGCAGTCTTCCCCATGATTGTGTAGCCTACAGAACTAGACTGAGAGTCCATTTAAAGGCCTTTGCAGGTGTTTTGTGTTAATTAGCTGATTAGAGTGTGGTGTCTTCAATATTGAACCTTTTCACAATTTTCAAATTTTCTGAGATTCTGAATTTGGGATTTTCCTTAGTTGTCAGTTATAATCATCCAAATTAAAAGAAATAAACATTTGAAATATATCAGTCTGTGTGTAATGAATGAATATAATATACAAGTTTCACTTTTTGAATGGAATTAGTGAAATAAATCAACTTTTTGATGATATTCTAATTATATGACCAGCACCTGTAATGTAGCTTAATGGACAAAGATCATGATATAGAAAAAAGGCTGTAGTTTACTCTATGGAAAAATGCTTAACATGCAAAACTAAAAATAAATTCAATCCACACAGACTGAAGTAGTTTAAGTGTTTGGTTCTTTTAATTGTGATGATTTTGGCTCACATTTAACAAAAACCCACCAATTCACTATCTCAACAAATTAGAATACTTCATAAGACCAATAATAAAAAAAAAAAAAAAACATTTTTAGTGAATTGTTGGCCTTCTGGAAAGTATGTTCATTTACTGTATATGTACTCAATACTTGGTAGGGGCTGCTTTTGCTTTAATTACTGCCTCAATTCGGCGTGGCATGGAGGTGATCAGTTTGTGGCACTGCTGAGGTGGTATGGAAACCCAGGTTTCTTTGACAGTGGCCTTCAGCTCATCTGCATTTTTTGGTCTCTTGTTTCTCATTTTCCTCTTGACAATACCCCACAGATTCTCTATGGGGTTCAGGTCTGGTGAGTTTGCTGGCCAGTCAAGCACACCAACACCATGGTCATTTAACCACTTTTGGTGTTTTTGGCAGTGTGGGCAGGTGCCAAGTCCTGCTGGAAAATGAAATCAGCATCTCCATAAAGCTTGTCAGCAGAAGGAAGCATGAAGTGCTCTAAAATGTCCTGGTAGATGGCTGCGTTGACTGTGGACTTCAGAAAACACAATGGACCAACACCAGCAGATGAAATGGCAGTCCAATTCATCACTGACTGTGGAAACTTCACACTGGGCTTCAAGCAGCTTGGATTGTGCCTCTCCAGTCTTCCTCCAGACTCTGGGACCTTGATTTCCAAATGAAATGCAAAATTTACTTTTATCTGAAAAGAGAACTTTGGACCACTGAGCAACAGTCCAGTTTTTTTCTCCTTAGCCCAGGTAAGATGCTTCTGACATTGTTTCTGTTTCAGAAGTGGCTTGGTAGCCCTTTTCCTGAAGACGTTTGAGCGTGGTGACTCTTGATCACTGACTCCAGCTTCAGTCCACTCCTTGTGAAGCTCTCCCAAGTGTTTGATTCAGCTTTGTTTGACAGTATTCTCAAGCTTGTGGTCATCCCTGTTGCTCGTGCACCTTTTCCTACCCCATTTCTTCCTTCCAGTCAATGTTTCACTTAATATGCTTTGATACAGCACTCTGTGAACAGCCAACCATTCAGTAATGACCTTCTGTGACTTACCCTCTTTGTGAAGGGTGTCAATGATTGTCTTCTGGACAACTGTCAGATCAGCAGTCTTCCCCATGATTGTATAGGCTATTGTGTAACCATTTTAAAGGCTCAGGAAACCTTTGCAGGTGTTTTGAGTTGATTAGCTGATTGGCATGTCACCATATTCTAATTTGTTGAGATAGTGAATTGGTGGGTTTTGTTAAATGTGAGCCAAAATCATCACAATTAAAAGAACCAAAGACTTAAACTACTTCAGTCTGTGTGCATTGAATTTATTTAATACACAAGTTTCACAACTTGAGTTGAGTTAGTGAAATGAACTTTTCCACGACACTCTAATTCATTGAGATGCACCTGTACATTATATTAATAAACTGTATATCGAATTTGATCTTTTAATAGCACTATCTTAGTACATTAAGCCATATTAATGTCAACGTATCTGGAGTGGTCAAATGTGGCATCTATACATATCCATGGTTTAACCACCACAGCGTCTTGTCTCTGGTTGTGGCTAAAAGGGATACAGAAAAAACCGGAAGCTGACAATAAATTTAATTTTCTACCTATTAGATTCTTTTTTATTAACATGTACACCTACCCCAACCCTAAACCTATCCCTTACAATAATGCAAAAATAGTAATTGTTATACAGTGTGAGAAAAATTATGCTATATTGATGTGTGCATGCCCAGTAGTTTTTGCTGTATGCCTTCTAGCCTTAACCCTTGTCCCCATTGGCAACATAAAATGATTTGTGTCTATTGCAAGTGACGTCGCAGATAGCGGAAAGTGCAAGTCGCAATTGCAAGTGACATAGTAATTTAGTTTCTTTTTTCTTGTCTTGACCACCTGGCTACTGTTGTAAAATGTTGATCGATTCAATTAAAAAATAATAAAAAATAAAAAAGATTGCATGTAACATCACTAGCGTAAGCGCAGGTGTCTGAGAGTGCAAGTATACTGAGAGCGCAATTGCAAGACTGCAGCCAGACCTTATTGAAAATGACAATAGGAGAGAAACGTGTGAGAAACATGGCAGATCTTTTTATTGGCTTGCTGTAATCTGAGGTTCCTTTATCAACATCACACATTGTGCTCAGATTTATCAGCAGCAGTAATGAACATTTACATTCATGATGGGGAGAAGAAAGGTTGAGCAAGCGTTAGATTTGTAGAAAGAGAGATGGCTGAAACATTACCAAAGAGAAAACGGTCAGACAAATATCACCGGAAAAAGAGAGGTAACGATCAGGCAAAAGATGAACACGTTAATATTTGAAAAGCTTTCCAGTGTTGGAGAGGCGTTGATTGGTAAGGCGGATGCGTAGGTTGCTTTGTTTCTGCTCGACACAAAAGTAACACTGGTCTTGCTTTGTTTTGTAGAATCACAATATGCTGTTGTTGTAAGTTTTGAGTTTTGTCGTCTGTCTGGAGCTGAATTGCTGTCGACTAGCAACGACTAACTCTTGCTTATATATTCTCGTGTCATCTTCTCTTTATCTTTCAGCTTCTCTTTTTGTGATTGCTGTAATTATGAAAACTATGTGTTGCATATCATGTTCATGAATTTAGAGGCAGCACAGTGAAAGGAGGGTTGTGTTTGTTTAGGTGATTAGGAGTATCAGCAGTTTTTTCTCAGAAATCACTTACTGCACCTTTAGGTGTGTTGTTCAGATCCTTACCTTTATTTATCAGCACTGCGAATACACAGATGAAGCTACAACTGTAGGAACAGAAAAAAAAAACAAAAAAAAAAACCCACAAGATCCTGTTAAATACCGTAACTCAACTGGGTTTTATTTCCACATAACGTAAATTTGCGACAAGATCATACAAAGATAACACACCAGATGACAGATGAATACAAAATGCTAATGCTAATGGCAAATTACTAAATAAAAATAAGTTATAACTATTTCCCCACATATAAACCTGTTAATCATTAATCAACCACTTCATGTTTAATGTATTATGATGTTAAAATTTTCTTAACTAAAAGGTTTCCCTTTTAATTCTAGTTTCAATAAAGCAAGTGCAAACCGCAACACAACAGAAACAAACCAAAACACGAAGATGTGTTTGTCCAAATAGCGTTTCATTCTGAACTCATCAAACATACCTGATCATCCTGGTGCCTCAATATTATCAATATATGTTTTATTTTAATATATTGCATTTAAATATGTCTTAAATTAAGATTTTCCCAAATAATAGAGTATCACACATGCTTCTGCATCCGTAAGCCATGCATGCTACGGATGACATCAGACGTAAGTGACGTCAACAGAAAACATGTGAACGATATTAAATGCGCACCAGAAATTTGTTTGAATATTGATCATGTCTCTGCCATCAGTCACTGTGTCTTCATTCATCTTTCTGTTGTCTGGACTTCAGTTCATCAAAAAGCTTAGTTTTGTTTCTCATCTTCATCTGTTAGACTACAAAATATTGTGCCAGTTTCACCGGAAAATCATGGGCCCTTTTCACAGACTGTCATGGTGTGTTTCCACATGTGGCGGGGGGTTATGAGGCAGGTGGGATTTCTATTTCAATTACAATGGGAACTGAACAAGATACCAGTTTCACCCCGACTACGCCACTATGGGAATTTCACCCAAAGCATTAGAATGAACCACCTTCAAAAGGCAGACACAGATTCGTATCACCAATTAGAGTCAGAGACAAGGGTAACAATACAAATTCCTCTCTTTATTGACAATTCTTTAATAAAACAGTATTAAAATAAATGAAGCATCCATTTCAGAACTTTGGCCACTCAAAGTTTTGGGACAAATCAAAGGCCAGAGACTAGAGCTCACCGGCAAAGGTGGATAATCAGGCCACACTACCCGCAGGTGAATCACTGCACTTCACTGTGTACACACACACACACACACACACACACACACACACAAAAACAAATCACTACACACGGTAAGATGGTCACTGCACCCCGTGAGGAAGATACCACCACCTAAAATAGAATCAGTCCTCGCCCCTGGTGCTCAGGCCCTGCCACGACAAAGAGGATGCACATCAGATAAACAATTAAATTTAAGGACTAGGTTAGTTTATGAGCTCAATCAATCAGTCAAAAACAACCAAAAAAATAAATAAATATAGATCACAAGTATCTTCAAAAGAAAAACAAACAATTCAAACTCCAGAAACAAGGCGAAAACTTAGAGAAACTGGGGAAAAATAAAGCTTAAAGAAAAACAATTAAAATGGATTCAAACTTCAAAAACAAAATTACTACAAAAAAAACAAACAAAACAGAAGTCAACAAAAAATAAAGTTTAGAAACAGGACAGCACTGCAGTCGTAAATGTATGCAGAGCATGCCGACTAGAATGCAATTACAGGCAGTCACCAAACCTATAAACAAAAAGAGACTGTTACTCTGTTAGATTTCTCTACCATCCCAATGTATACGTGCATAAACAAATACATACCAATCGTCAAGGAAATTAAGGTTTTATCAAAAGCCAACAAAACCGTAACCTTTCCGACAAAGGCCAGTGCAGAAAACGATCCAGCAGCTGCATCAGGTTCTCACAGCTGAGAAAAGGAGCGAGTTAGTGTTCCCGAGTCAACCAAACTTTTCAAAAATGCGTAGATCACATAATTAAAGCAGTTAGTGAGAATTTAACAAAACACCCTCCCTACCTTCTCCAGCGTCTATACCCGCTTTGTATAGACGTCAACGAGTGGCACGGCAATAAAACTTGTAGAATCAAGACAGAAGCACTCTCCAAACAAATCGGCGTTTCTAAAACACACGTTAAGACAGAGATTGTAACTAAACACATGGCATAACCTACAAAACCAGCAGCGCATTCTCCTTACCGTCTCGAATACTCTCATCTGGTTCCGGGAAGTGACAAAAGCGCGTTAACGACGCAGTGGTTCACCAAGTGACGCATCCCAGGTAGCGCCTATGTTCCCGTCTTTATAGCCCAGGGGCGCTGGCCATAGGCTAAATCCGCAATCAACAACGATGATGCAAGAAAACTTGCCCCTCCTGCCACATCTACCCCTACATTTTGCATCGGCGCCCCGACGATGGACTAAGAGTCAATTACAAAATAGCACCCCTTTAAATTCACTAACTCCAAGGCCTAAACAAAGCTGAGATGGTGTTGGACACAATTTCGGAATTACCGGTAGCGCCATTCCTTACCTCTCCTACAGCCCTCGGAAGATGATGTAAATTAGAATGCTGACCTGCCCCAGCTCGGCCTGACCGCCGAGGGGAAACCACCCTCTCATTATGGGAACCGAGAGGTGCTTCACTTTCCCTTACTATAAGTTCTACACCCCGTTCTTCTGATTCCACCAAAACCGTACCCACAGGAGAGAGACCCGCTGGCAACAATTCTTGAACCTCAGGCTGTACGGAGCGCCCAACATCTCGAAATCCCATTCCCTGAATAGCCCAAGGAGTCTCCGGTACCAGTACCACCAAATCAACATCATCTGCCTCTTCATAATCCTGTGGGTGCTCCTGATCCTCTACAACACCAGCAGGGGGGTCCATAAGCAAAACCTCCTTCTGGACACAAGCCTTCAACAGAGAACGATGCACTCTCCGTACCTTACCCAAATCTGTAACCGGCGCAATGGTGTACACCACACCTCCCTCTTCGGGGGAGTGGACAACCTGATATATCACTGAACTCCACAAGTCCTGGATCTTGTGGCGACCCCGCACTACACGATCTCTTAAGTAGACCAACTGCCCTTCAGACAAGGGTAAATCTCGAACAGATTGATCATGCTGCCTCTTTCGACGGGCTGCCGCAGCCTTCAGCCGTTCACGTGCCCCCTCAAAGGCAACCTGCAATCGCCTACGATGTTCTATGACCCAGCTGTGTATGCTTCCTGCGGCCGGCTCAGGCACCCTACCAAGCAAAAAGTCTATCGGCAATTGGGGTTCTTGACCGAACATTAGGTAATGGGGGGATTCTCCAGTCACTTGATGAGGAGTGGTGTTATAACAAAATATCACCTGTGACAAACAAGACACCCAGTCCCTCTTCCTTGAGCCCGGCAATGTTCGCAATAAGTTATGCAAAGTGCGATTAAATCGCTCACATTGCCCATTACCGGCCGGATGGTAGGGGGTGGTACGAGATTTTCTTACCTGATAAAGTTCACAAAGCTGCCGAATAAGAGCGGATTCAAAGTTCCGGCCCTGGTCCGAATGAATACGGCCCGGGACCCCAAACTTATAAAACCACTCCTCAACCAAAACTTGGGCCACGGTCTCAGCTCTTTGATCGTGTGTGGGCACTGCCATAGAAAATTTACTAAACACATCAGTCATCACTAATATGTTTTCCTGTCCAGAATATGAAGGTTCAAGTACCGTAAAGTCAATGGCAAGAACCTCATTAGGCCTTGAAGCCAGTAAATGGCCCATAAAAGCACGTGCTACTGGCTGATTATCTTTGGCAAGTTGGCAGCGTTCACATTCCTGACACCAACGGGTAATATCAGCCAACATATTTGGCCAATAGCACCGCTGCCGAATCAACTCGCTGGTGCGCTCAACACCTTGATGCCCATGCTGTTGGTGCAGCTGCATCAAAACCTCTTCCTTCAAAACATCAGGCAGCACTAATTGATAACGCTCTTCACCTCCGTCAGGACGGAATACCCTCCGGTACAAAACTCCTTCCCTTTCCTCTAATCTGTTCCATTGTTGGAGAAGAGTCAAAACTGGTTTATTCAGCTGCCGCCGTTCCTCCAACCCTGGACGTTGGCCCTGGCTCCAGAACTTTATTATCTGTCCAATAACGGGATCAGCCTCCTGCATGGAACGCAGATCAAAGGCAGAATAACCCGGCAACACACTCACTGTCCTCACATCTGCCTGAACTGCACATCCTATGCCAATAGCCTTCTGCAACAACTCAGGGACTGCAACACCAGCAGCTAACTCCTTAGCTTCGCCCTGGAAGACTGGGTTCTGGCGGGAAAGAGCATCTGCATTACCGTTACTCCTTCCTGACCTATATCTTACCTCAAAATCAAATGCAGCCAACTCTGCGGCCCAACGTTGTTCTGTGGCTCCGAGCTTTGCCGTGGCTAAATGACTCAGGGGGTTATTATCAGTGAACACAATACACTTGTGGCCTAGAAGATACTCCCTGAATTTTTCAACCATGGCCCACTTGAGCGCCAAAAACTCTAGCTTCATTGAGCTGTAATTAGTCATATTACGCTCTGTGGGCCTTAGGCTACGACTGGCATACGCTATAGGTCGAATCTTTCCTTCAGATTCTTGAGAAAGGACTGCCCCCAAACCCCCATGGCTAGCATCTACTTCCAGAACAAAGGTTTTGGAAAAATCTGCATAAGCCAGTACCGGGGTGGATGTCAACTTCCCTTTTAGGGCCTCAAATGCTGTCAGACACTGCTCAGTCCATGCATGGGTCAAACTCTGCCCCCTTCGTTTGCCTGACTTACCTCCCATCACTTCAGCAACCAGCCTATGCAGAGGTGCTGCCAATTTGGCAAACCCCTCCACAAAGCGTCTATAGTAACTCGCAAAACCAAGGAATGTTCGTAACTCAGACACAGTCTCAGGGCAACGCCACTGTGCAACAGCCTCGATTTTACCTGAGTCAGTTGCTACTCCTTGCGCAGATATAACATGCCCCAAGTACTTCACTTCAGGCCTGAAGAAAGCACATTTCTCCAGCTTCGCCTTGAGTCCTTCCTTCTCCAAACGACCCAAGACCATCTCCAGTCTCTCCAGATGCTGAGCTATGGAAGAGGAAAACACCACAACATCGTCAAGATACAGAAGCAGGGACTGACACCGCTGATCACCGAATAATCGCTCCATTAACCTCTGGAACGTACTTGGAGCATTACAGAGGCCAAAAGGCATGCGGTTCCATTCAAATAATCCAAACGGTGTACAGAACGCCGTCTTCGGCTTATCCTGCTCAGAAACAGGAACTTGCAAGTACCCGCTGGCCAAATCCAATGTAGAGAACCAGCGAGCCCCGGCTAGTGAGTCCAAAGACTCCTCAATACGAGGCAGGGGAAATGCATCCCTCCTAGTCTTGGCATTCAGGTGACGGTAGTCTACGCACATGCGCAGACCACCGTCCTTCTTTTTAACCAACACTATTGGTGACGCGTAAGGGCTACAACTCTCTCGGACTATTCCAGCCTCTAACAACTGATTGATATGAGTTTTTACCACCTCATATTCAGAAGGAGGAATCCGTCGATATCGTTGACGCACTGGGACATTATCCAATAAAGGTATGTCATGGGAGATTAGGCGAGTGCAACCTAAATCGCTCTCGTGGGCCGAAAACACTGCTTGATATTTCTGCAGCAGAGCCCTAACCTGGTTCTGCTCTGAACTGGACAAAACTGATAAATCAAGAGACTCAATCAGTGGGGACAAGGAAGAACCCCCCACCACACTATGGGACTGGACTGCGGCAGCCAATGGCTTTTCCTCACTGACTCCTGACGGCAAACTGACTATATAAACCTCCTTTAAATTACCCACCACCGTTGTAGGGCGAAGCATTACCTCCACTGTGCCAACGTTCACTAAGGGCACATAGACTGTCCCTCGGTTTACCCTCACCAAAGCAGGTGATGCTAAAAGCCCAGCTGGGAGGCCTGACTCAGGGGGCTCAAACAAAACGATACCCCCAAAATACTGGGCCGAACAGGTTGCAGCCACCAGCTTCATTGTACCACCTGGGATGCGACACACTCTACGTCCGCGCACCCGCACACACCCCACATGAGAGAGCTTCCTAGCACTTACTTGACGACAATATTGCAATGCACTTAATACATCGGGTAATTGTGTAATCGCAGGTAGGTCAAAGAGAGCACTACCATGCTGCCCAAAAAGCTCCTGATAACACCGGCCAAGGACATTCATCCCCAGCACCCCAGGGACCTCCAAACTCATACTGTCAGGAGGATCCCGAACCACCAGGACACCACACCCAATGACCAACCTGCCACAAAGTTCCACATCTAATTCCAAATATCCAACATATGGAATGGCCAGCCCATTGGCAGCTCGAAGTTGTAACCACTGACAATTTTGAAGGCGATCCTGACCCCACGGTTCAAAATATTGTCGAAAACAACTTTCAGTAATTGTTGATACCATCGAACCTGTATCCACCAAGCAGGGCACTGAAACACCCCCCATAAGAGCAATCACATGTGGACAAGAGGAGATCAAATTGGAAACCGATTGGTGTGCACCTATCTTACTTGAGTCAATTCCTTCCCCACCCAGGCTGTGACTCCGCGACCTGGTGGGAACTAGTTTTCCGACGGTCGGGGGGAACGTAGCCGTCCATTCTCAGCTGTAGAGAAACCAGCCGCAGGCTGGGGAGGGCGTGGGAAACTTCGTTCCCCATCACACTCACGAGCGAAATGGCCCGGTCGCTGACATCGTCTACATATAATCGGACCAGAACGGGGGGAACGACTATGTACATGTGACGTTTGGAACCGGGTGAAAGTTTGTGTGAGCTGATTCAACTGCTGTTGTTGCTGTCGCAACATTTCTCTCAATTCGCCCAACTCTGACTGTTGTGACGACCTAGCAATTTCAACCGGCATCCCACCACGTACCCCATATTGAATGCCATACGCTAGTGGGACCGACTGACTACGCCCTCTCGCCCCCCCAGGCATCCCCTCTTGTTCCCACCTAATTGCTTCGCCACGAACCTCTAATAAGTTAGCAGTAGGCTGGCGACAAACCAACTGCTTCAACTCTCGCCTCAGGGCACTATCCGCGACGTGCTCAACAAATTGGTCCCGCAACAAGGTTTCTGTATTAGGAATATCATGCGGCGCACGGTTCTTAACCCTTTCCAACAGGCCCATAAGCGCAAGAGAAAACTCTAACAGAGTCTCACCCTCCTGTTGCTTTCTAGAAAAGAAGGCCTCTTGTAACGCTACGTAAGACTGAGAACAGCCGTAAAGATCACGTAACGCCTTAATAATTTTATCAGGGTCTCCCCGTTCTAGGTCAGGACGATACCTAATCTCTTCCCGGGCCTCCCCCTCCAAATGGTCAAACAGGAAGAAAGCTTGATCTACATTTGACATATAACGTACCCTCATGCACGCCTGTGCCTCCTCAACCCATTCATCAATACTCAAACCCGTTTTACCATTAAACTTTGGGCACCGTCGATCCCGCGGCACAAAAACAAATCGTTCGGGTGCGACGGCACCAGATGGTTGGGGTGTAACTGGCGGAACTGAGGAAGTACCAGGCAAGGCGGCATCAGGACCAAGCAAACCCATAGTTGTCTGCGCCTGCTGCAACCGTACATTGTCAGCTCTCAACTGGGCTACCAAGTCCCTCAATTCTTGTAATTCAGCTTCCATCTTTATAAAATTTACCCCTTTTTTCTTTTAACGAGAAAACACTTACCACAGGAGGGAGGAAATCCTCGAAGGGAACAACTCTGACACAATGCACTGCTGCCCTGTTTCCAAAGAAAAACAACCCAGAATATACAAAATACAAAAACAACCCAATGTCTCTGACGCAAAATTATAGTGGACCCTGCCGACTACGCCACAATGTGGCGGGGGGTTATGAGGCAGGTGGGATTTCTATTTCAATTACAATGGGAACTGAACAAGATACCAGTTTCACCCCGACTACGCCACTATGGGAATTTCACCCAAAGCATTAGAATGAACCACCTTCAAAAGGCAGACACAGATTCGTATCACCAATTAGAGTCAGAGACAAGGGTAACAATACAAATTCCTCTCTTTATTGACAATTCTTTAATAAAACAGTATTAAAATAAATGAAGCATCCATTTCAGAACTTTGGCCACTCAAAGTTTTGGGACAAATCAAAGGCCAGAGACTAGAGCTCACCGGCAAAGGTGGATAATCAGGCCACACTACCCGCAGGTGAATCACTGCACTTCACTGTGTACACACACACACACACACACACACAAAAACAAATCACTACACACGGTAAGATGGTCACTGCACCCCGTGAGGAAGATACCACCACCTAAAATAGAATCAGTCCTCGCCCCTGGTGCTCAGGCCCTGCCACGACAAAGAGGATGCACATCAGATAAACAATTAAATTTAAGGACTAGGTTAGTTTATGAGCTCAATCAATCAGTCAAAAACAACCAAAAAAATAAATAAATATAGATCACAAGTATCTTCAAAAGAAAAACAAACAATTCAAACTCCAGAAACAAGGCGAAAACTTAGAGAAACTGGGGAAAAATAAAGCTTAAAGAAAAACAATTAAAATGGATTCAAACTTCAAAAACAAAATTACTACAAAAAAAACAAACAAAACAGAAGTCAACAAAAAATAAAGTTTAGAAACAGGACAGCACTGCAGTCGTAAATGTATGCAGAGCATGCCGACTAGAATGCAATTACAGGCAGTCACCAAACCTATAAACAAAAAGAGACTGTTACTCTGTTAGATTTCTCTACCATCCCAATGTATACGTGCATAAACAAATACATACCAATCGTCAAGGAAATTAAGGTTTTATCAAAAGCCAACAAAACCGTAACCTTTCCGACAAAGGCCAGTGCAGAAAACGATCCAGCAGCTGCATCAGGTTCTCACAGCTGAGAAAAGGAGCGAGTTAGTGTTCCCGAGTCAACCAAACTTTTCAAAAATGCGTAGATCACATAATTAAAGCAGTTAGTGAGAATTTAACAAAACACCCTCCCTACCTTCTCCAGCGTCTATACCCGCTTTGTATAGACGTCAACGAGTGGCACGGCAATAAAACTTGTAGAATCAAGACAGAAGCACTCTCCAAACAAATCGGCGTTTCTAAAACACACGTTAAGACAGAGATTGTAACTAAACACATGGCATAACCTACAAAACCAGCAGCGCATTCTCCTTACCGTCTCGAATACTCTCATCTGGTTCCGGGAAGTGACAAAAGCGCGTTAACGACGCAGTGGTTCACCAAGTGACGCATCCCAGGTAGCGCCTATGTTCCCGTCTTTATAGCCCAGGGGCGCTGGCCATAGGCTAAATCCGCAATCAACAACGATGATGCAAGAAAACTTGCCCCTCCTGCCACACACAGTTATTAACATTGTAACATCTAGTGAAGTTTTTTAGATTCTCTTTTTTTTTTTTTTTTTTTAATTAATGTACATTTATATCACTATACTTTGTGTTATATTACTTTGGAATTGAATTTCAGAAAAATATTTAACACTGCTGTGTGGGGGTTTCTAATACAACAGCTGAGGAAATAATATCAAATTTGACATTTTTCTCTATTCTGACCAACATCATCAATCTCTGGCTCTGTTAGTTATAGCTAGATCTTTTCAGCAGGTAGCTGTAGGCATCCTTACATGTTTTCATATTAGTAAAATGAAAATGATTATACGAAATGAGTAAATTTAATCAGTAACTTACATGAGTGTGAAAGTGAAGCTTCGTTTCGTAAAACTCCTCTGGGAAATTTTGTATTTTTGATCCTCAAGTGAATCGTTTCTCTTGTTTTATATATTCCTGCCGTCATTGAGTCTTAATACATTATTGTGTTTTGACTTAAGTTTTTTGTCACTGTACAGGCAGCACAGATCTTCCAGGTACATCCTCATTCATGAGCTGCAGAGAAACCAAAAGAGAGAAGAATGAAAACCTGGATTTTACATGAAATGCCTTTCAAATTTTGTTTATTATCAACTCCAACATAGTTGAACAAAGAGAAAAACAGTTACTCTTTATTGAAATGAATACAGAGATAGATACCTGCATTGAGGTTTTTTTTTTTTTTTTTTTGGCTTCTGTATCTGGGCACAGTCGAGAAAGATCTTCCTCATAGTTCCTCTCTCTCGTCTTCATCCTGACAGACTGAAGAAGTGCTGTGAAGAGACTGTAATATTCTCTGTCAGTCTGATGGGAGGAGAGACTTCAGTGGTCAGACCAGATGGGCGGGTGAGAGAGAGATCATGTGTTTAGTGAGAAACAAATGACAGCAGCTTCCTTTAAGTTTGAGTGCATCTGAACTCCCTCTAAGAATTAACAAAATATTAATAATAGTATTACACACAGACAGACAAACATAGATCTCTCTGTACATTATGGCTGTTTACACATTGAAGAAGGGGTGATTCTGGGATTTTCATTTTAGGGGGGCTCAGCCCCCAGTGAGGGTATAATAATAATAATAATAATAATAATAATAAATATATAAATAAAATAAAAAAATATTTGACTAATAGGGGCGGTGTACTGACCTTATTGTAGTATCCCACTGTATTGCATAGATAGGTATAACATTTGAGTACCGAATAGGCCAAACGTCTTCCTGATCACACACACACACACACACACACACACACCTGTTTACTGTACAAACACAACATTTTACTGTTTGCATTTATAGTACAACCCTCTTTCCTTAGCTAAAGTACGAAAACCTCTTACAATATAAGTTTTATATTGAAAGTTAAATTTTCAAATGAAAGTGGCAACTTATAAAGTATGCGTTCATATTTGCTTCATTTTCGCTGTAGGAAACAGCAGTGGTGTGATGAGGGGTAAACGCAGCGAAAACTTACAGTAGATGGGAACCGACTGCTCTCCCATGATATTTTGTAAACAGGATTAATGACAAAGAACTGCACAGATGCAGATATTATAAATCTATCGATAAACACACACCTCTGTTTCTCGCTCTGCACCGCCTCAGTGTGCGGATTGAAAGGACGTGCTGAAAGACAGGGAGAAGCCGATCGAAGTCTGCCGCCGTTTTCATATGAAATTTTTAGGGGGGTTGAGTATAGCCCCCCTAAAAATGTCCGACAAGAATGCAGATCTTCCAGTTATACCTTATTTGTGACTAAAAAAGAAAAAAGAGCCACACATAGAGCCTTGTCATGAATTTGACTTTTACATTTTACTTGTTTATATGGATATCAGCATATATTTGGCTGTGTATGTTGGATATTAGCTTTTCTATTTTAATTTGTCTTTGTTTAATTTGTTTAAGCTGTCACACATAACGTTTGTTTAGCTTTACATGCAGTCCTTCTCATTGTTATTTTCTTCACATTTGTCTTCGGTTTGACATATTTTTATTATTCCAAGATACTTTGCATGCAAAAGCAGAGCATCTTGTATTGTATGTATTACAGCATTGTTCTATATTTTGTGGGAACATATATGGTTTTAATATTTTCAGTCTTTAATCTTCTCATACTGTGTAATCATAGATTTATAAGGCTGAACTACCTCTTATGTTTCTGTTAAGAACTTATAAATAAGCGCATGGTGCACCCGGGAACTGGGACATATGCCAATGCTTGAGCAGGCAGAGAGAGAGATATTATATAGTTGTGATTTCTGTGTTCTTGGCCACTTCTCTTCTCATCTAACACTGGACTAGTAAGCAACATTAATAAAAGACTCTTCATCTCCACCCTAGACTCCCTGTCTCTTCATTCATGATCCAACACTTTTGGCGTCATGAACAGGATGAAACCTGTGTGAGCATCTTCTGCATGGAGTTGCGGTATTCAAGGCAGAGAAAGAATGGAACTGACCCTTTGCAAAAAGCTTGATTGACAGGCAATCTGAACAATCATAACGCCAAATCTGCCATCTTGTCTGACAAACAAATCAGACAGGAGAGTAGATTAACTTCGGTGGACTTAAAATTGAAAAATTGTTTGCATTGATGTATTTACACTGTTGAAATAAATATGTTCTGATGTTCATTCATGTTTATTACATGCTTTAAGTAAATCTGAAAAGATGATCGGTTCACCTGCCGCTTGAACTGAGGTGCTAAAGTGATCTGTCATGACACATTAAGGAACCACAAAATCAATATTTATTGTTTAAATTTATTTTAAAAAAATTACAAAATTTGACCACATCAGCATCTACACCACAAAATCAATCTGGTCGAATGCGTTTTCGACTACCTCTGGAAGTGGTCGAAAGTGAACGAGCTCAAAACGTTTCACACCTCGTTTACACCTGTATGTAGCGTTGTTCGATCGACCAAAACACATCTTAATACCAAAATGTAAACAGGGCCTTTGTTGTATGAATATATGAACATGCAATACATCAAAATAATGAACAGACCCTCTACTTTCCAAAAAAAAAAATAAAAAATCTGTTTTATTCTTGCTTCAAGCATTCTTTTTTATCAACACTTGAATATAGGTAGGTTTCATAAAAAAGCAACATTCTGAGCAAAAAGCTCAAAAGCTCTACATCTGGAACATAGTCAGTAGCCTACTATTATCGAAGCAAAGATGCAGTAGATCACTTCCATTAGCACTCCTAAAGCTTGCATAGTCCTTTACCACTTCCACTTTATTGTTGATGATCTCATTATTTTTCATATGCGTATGCTTACATCGCTCGTTTCTGCATCTTCCTCATTTGTGTTTTTGATCTGCACATTCTAGACTCATTTAGGGGATGTGTAATAGCAGAGTGGATGACAACGTAAATGGGGAAACATGGAAAATTCCGTGTTTGGTGGGAAGCATCTCACAAAACCCGGAAAATTCCATGTTTGGCGGGGAAGGAGTTAAGGATGTGTTGATGCTAAAACAGAAGCAAATTGCTTGCTGAGAAGATAAGTTCCACAGGAGGAAAGAAGGGTGGGCCACGTACAGTGTCCCCCACTCTGATGGAAAAAGCCAATCACAGCACTGAAATGCTGAAGCAACAAATTGCAATCTCTTCCTTTTTGGAAAAGAGATAAAAGTACCCTTACAACGGAAATTCCTTGTTCTGAGCAGTGGTGTAGTGGTAATCCACAACTGAGCTTACGGCATCTGACACTGCATTAATGGCACATATTCTCTCAGAGACTAATCTACTTCAGCGTATGCTGATAATGGTATATAACTGTTTTAATTTATTCCCTTAATATTTCTTTTGTGGCCTGTATATTGTGAAAACAAAAAAATGAGAAGAAACATATTTTGTGTTAAACAGGTTGTTTTTGAAAGTCGGTGCTTGAAATAAAGCAGCTCTTACTTTTCATTGATGACTGCAGTGTTAATAATTTTAATTATAATTCATTGTATAGAGCTTTTTTAAAAGACCTTTTTCACTGAGGAGTAAATAGCCTAATCTTTTGTTATACTCGTAGCGCATCACGTGGTAATGTGCTATGAAATTATTGAGGGGCAAATTAATTGTAATAATAATTTAATAAGTAACTTAATCATAATAATAGGCCTAATAAAAATAAGAATGTAACAGGCCTACATTAATTGGAAATGCCAAATCCTCCTAATATTGCCAATAATTGATGTTTTTGACAATATCTGTGGCTATCGCCGATACATGATCATCGTCTTTCGATGCAACCCAGCACGGGGAAGTTATCGCGGGCCCCCCCACAGTGCGTGCCCTGCATGCCTGTCCGCTACGCCACTGGTTCTGAGTCTCTGGCCTGCAAGGGTGAGACAATAGCAGAAACACTGTTCTGAAGGGACACTAACAGATCAGCAAGTTCTGAATCTTGGTCCTGCAAGGGTGAGACGCTAGCAGTTCTACACTTGTTCTGAGTCTCCGCCACGTCCAGGTGACACTAACAGATCAACAAGTTCTGAGTCTCCCCCTCCAGAGAGACAATAGCAGATACACCGTTCTGAGTCTCCCATCCAGAGAGACTAACAGATCACTAACATTCTGAGCCTCTAGCCCATGAAGGAGAGGCAATGACGGATACAAAGTCCTGAGTCTCCATCGTTTGAGGCAGCAACAGATATGACCACGTTCTAAGCCTCCAGTCTGCGAGGAAAGAGATAGCCTATTCTAGGTTCAGAGCCTTCGTCCAGCGAGACAACAACAGATGCAGCACATCCTGAGATACTTCAAAGGTATAATTTTGCTTGTGTGTTCCAGGCTAAGGACCTTCTGCACCTACTCCAAGGCCACATCTGCATTTTCCAGATTTTAGGACACTTTGGTGCTCCAATAGATCAGCATCCTACAGCGCTTCCTGTTCAAGGCTGTTCTGCTAATCACCCCGACAACAGGTAAGACCCATTGGATACATGACTCACATAGAAATGCTGTGTCAAGTGTTGGTGCAGACCCGATGGAGGTAGAGTTCAGGGACAGAACTTCTTCCTATAGGGAGGAAGGGGTCAACCCCTCAATTTTTTTTTATTGCGGTATTAATATTACTAGAATTCAGGAATGAATTAACAGTGTTTATTCATTTAGACCAGCTTCAAAAAAATTGCACTTCCAAATATGCTCTTGTTTTGTAATTGATTAAATTGATCATTAAGGCTTTAAGGGGCAGTTTTACTAAACAGGGCAAATTAGCACGAGAGTACAATTCCAAAACAGTGCCGATGGGTGTGGGAATTTTTGTGGGTCGTTTACTAACAACGCGCAAATTAAAGAACACAGACACAACATCATATCGACCAACACAATACACCAAGCGCAGCACAAATTAGCGTAGTCGCAAATAAAGAAATAAAGAAGCCACAGTTCACTGAAAAGAATTGGAGGACAAAAAATTAAGGGTTGTGAGAAGTTTTGATAGACCTGGTATTGGTACTCCTAGTTGAGGGTTCCAAGTCGTCTTTTATTTCTTGAAGCAAATTAAAAGTAACAAGACTTTTAACTATATGTTCGGATAATGTGTTCTTATGGCATTCCGAAAAATTAATACATGAGGAAAAAATCCTCTCCCTTCTATCACACGCTCTCTGTTCTCTGTGGTGCCTCATCCTAGCAACAATAATTGCAGCCATTTCAAACGCAAAATAGTTTAATACCTGCTTTTTTTGGGCATTAAAGCTGCAGTCCGTAACTTTTTTTGGTTAAAAATGATCCGAAATCAATATTTGAGCAAGTACATAACCAGCCTGTGTTCAAAACTATCGCCTTACTTTAGCCTGATTCACAACGGTTAGCTTATAATAATGTTTTCTAATTTGAGTGGCACGGGTAGGTTTCCGCAGGAAATTTGAGCATGGCACTGCGTCATTACGTCACATCTGTAAACATGAAGAAGTTTTCCCGGCTACTAGGTTATGGCACGTGAGGATCCTGCAGGTGGTGGATCATTTATAGCCTTTTCTCACAGCAGCTCGAATAATTAAACTTATCATATTGATGGCGGATTGTAATCCAAAAAGGATTATGTGTTTATGAAACACGTGAATGAAATTAAATTATATTCCAGTTTTAAATGTGCTTCTGATTACAGATAGCCAACGTGGGATTACACAAGATTTTGTATTTTAAATAGAACCAGTTTGAAGGAAGATTAATTTGCTTTTTGGATTTCTTAATATGAAATTTGAATGGTATGACAATTAGATATTAGACTGTACAGAAATTGAAATCTACACGCTAATACTATACTCATAGTCACGCAATGCTGATGTTGTTAACATTAATAATTTGAGAACAAAGTATAACAATGATAATACGTTGCAAAGTTAGATGTGATATGAGCTAACTAATCTTTATATTTAATCACTGTTGGTAGCGTGATTTATTGTAATGCTTTTTTCCTCAGTTGGGCAGAACAAATGTGGCAGACTTGTTACTTGTTAAGATGGCAAATTACGGTGAAAATTCTGATTTGGGTCATATATTCCAAGACACAGGCAGTAAATATCCACACCGGTGCAGTGACTGACAACTACACATTCACCTCAAAACAGAGGTAAAAAAAAACAGAGGTAAAAGTTACGGACTGCAGCTTTAAATAATGGTGCAAATACCAGTAATTTAATGAGCACAAACTCACATTGTGTGATTCATTTGAATACTTCCTCCCATAAATTTTGCATCTGAAAGGGAAACTTCTACAAATGCATATTTAACCTTTAACTGTCACCCCCATTTTTGAACATAGACGTGAAACTGCATTATCCAATCTTAAATTGTTATAATTCATGAATGAAAACATTTTGTAATATGATTTTGATGTACCATTTCCATGGTAATGCAATGTCTGATTTTAAAATGGCTTTCACAGGATGAATTTTGATGTTTTAATTTTTCAATTGATATATAATTTATGATGATTTCTGAAGTTTGATAAAGAAAAAGGCAACAAAGAAAGACTTTTTGTGACAAAGGTCGGAACTACTGTGTGAACTAGCCACACACAACAATTGACAACTGAAGAGTGAACTAGAGCAACTTAAAACCAGGGCAAATGAGGGAACTAAAGATAAACACATTTAAAAGAATAACCATGACAACTACCACATAGCAGGAAACTACAACAAAGGACAGTGAACTAACAAATACAACCTATAAGTCCATGAAAAAAAAAAAAAAAAACTAAACCAAAATAACTGAAAGTCTGTGACACATGGGTTACGGTTAATTAATGAATCTATATTTTTGAAGCACTAAGTAAAATGACACAGTATACACTTGTCTCTCCCATATTCAACCTAAATGCAGGGCTAGGAAAACATCCAAATATGCGTTTTAAAGTAACATACACACAGATCATTACAGTATGAGGATGAGCTTTATGTTCACAACCTAATAAATTGATAAGATGAAGTCTTAATGTCTGTTGTGTTAAAATGTTCATCTTTCTAAAATAAACCCATTTGAAAATTTCAATATCTCAACATGACAAACATCTTCCTTACAGATGCCAAATATGCTGTTTAAAAGTTCATTTTGAATAACAGTTGAGATGCTTTTGAAGTCAGACTGAATCGTTAAGTGCATCTTAATGCCTTTAACTAAAGTCTTACTATTATCTCTTCTACAAAGTTATGTTGCAGTTGTGTGCTACTTTCCACAAGTCACAGTTCCTCTTTTGAGTATGCTAGTTGTGAAATTTGTGAGATAGACATGCATGTGTAATCTGTCCCTGTTTGGAAAAACATTAATGATGCCATTCATCTGATCATGCAGTCATCTTAAACTCAACACATTTCCAAGAATGGATGGATGATTTGTCTTCTGAATTCTATGGATTGTTTGCTAAAAAATAAATCTTTTCATAGAAAGTAATATGAAAGGTTCACTTCCCCTACACTTACTCAAGGTATTAAGTAACAAAGGCAACATGTCTTAATAACAATTACAATATTTAAGCTAGTACAAGATGCTATAATAGATGCCAGTATGGTTTCTTAAAGGTAGACACATTTATAATGATCTAGTTGCATATGGAGGCCATGTTAGATTTCCAGTTTAACAAGTGTGTGCATAGACACTTCCAGTTTCGCCAGAGAAAGCCAAAAATGTTGCAACATAAGTATCAGTAGGCCTGATTCACTGATCTTATCTGAAGCCTGATCATAAGTGTGTTGTTCCACCAGCCCTGTGATACTGCAGCATGAAAGCCAGCAGTACTGCAGCAATCCAGTATTAGTAAGGATTTTTAAAAACATGTTGTGCACAATAAAGTTTTGAACTACTATATTATTCATACACACACAGACATCAACAAGCAGCAAATGAATCTCAACAATGGTGACATCAAAGAAAAACTAAATGTCCAGTTGAAAAATCTTACACAGAAATGCTGTAGAATCAATGAGAGATTATTTTTTTGTTAACATGGTTTTGTTTGTTTTGTTTGCTTTTTAAAGCATAAGAAAGCACAAAGTTATTTATGCATCGCTAATGGAACATTATTCTCTGAAAAATTTAGTTGGACATTTTTAAATTGTTACGTTTTTTTCAGAATGTTCAGAGAACATTCAAATGTAATGTTCCTGTTATGTTTGCAAAATGGAAATAAAATAAAATAAAATATTCTTTTAATGTTCATATAAAAAAAAAACCCTGGACATTTTTAACATTCAGAGAACATTAAGGAATGTTTTCACAACTTAATGGGAACTTTTAGCAAAATATTTTTCGAACATATTTTTGTTAGTTGGGATACTGATACCTTCAGTGTTTCCTGACTTCATGAGACCGTTACAGATCCAGACATCTCGGATCCCCTATCTCTGGTTTTGCTATCTAGTAGAACTTGAGGAATCTTTATGATAACGGCATTCCTGTGCAGTTACAGAAAATGTCCTAAGGGTTTCAGAAACACACAGATGTGAAACAGTTTTTTAGCATGAACATGGCCCACATCTCATCTGATAACTTCATTCTGTAGCTGCATGAACAGTGAGATGTTAATCATAAAAACAGACACAAGAGCAGTGTGTTTTCATGATTCAGCGACTTCATGTTTTTAGCTTCTGTAAGTTCTGTTACATGTTTCCTGTCTGCTGTGTGCCTCATTGGACCACATCCACTCCTTGTCAGTTCCCATACTGTAGCTAATCATTGGTTCCTTTTTTTTTATCCTGTGTATTAATTGCCCTTGTGTTTGCCTTGTGCTTTGTTAGTTGTTGAATATTATGGTGCTGGTTTTACTTGTTTCTATTCCTAGTTTTCCTAGTGTCTGTCTTATTGTTTGTTCTTGTTTTCTCATTATTAAAACCTGCACATAGATCTACACCTCAGTCTGCTTTCTCCTGGACTCACATAACAGATTCATTGTTCTCATTTAGTGAAGTTATTAACATAATTTTGGGAGGAGTATGCCAATCTAATCTTCCAATTAATATCCGAGTATAAAAACAGCCTCTTACCACTTCCGTTGTTAGTTCTTTCGGCATCCCTCCACCTCCCCATCTCCTCCTTTATGCATATTTATTTAATTTATCCTTCTGTCTATAGAGGGGCTATAGGAGGAGCCCTCCATCGCAGATCAGGCCAAATGCTAAGATTATATGGGCACACGAACTCGTGAAATGATATTTATTGTGCAACATCTGATCTTTGGATTACCGTTATGTTCAGAACTGTTAATAAAAAGCATTGAAATGAGAGTAAATCAACACAGAAAGTGTGTCAGATTGATTCAAATCGACTGATACTCAGAATAAAAACAAATGTGGTTTATTTACTTGAACATGATGAGAATCTATGAATGTACTAGCAGCACTGTGTGTGCGTGTGTGTTTACATGTTTGCTTTGCTCGTGTTAAGGCAGATGACATCAAGACAGTGGGTTTGTTTAGTCTCATAAAACCTAACAGAAAGAAAGAGAAGAGATGTTCAGATACTAGTACTAGATGTTCTGCATTGAATTAGCTGTAAATACAGAGCGAAACAACAACCCAGCTAACAGGAAACATTCTAACAACTTTAGTTAACGTTTTGACAAGGTTCTCTGAAAGTAATGAACATTTGTAACATTTGTTCAAAGATATCTGGTCTTTAAGAAGTTTCTGTTTCTCAAGATGTTCATGGAGCAATTATACCTGAAGCATTTAGTTGGATGTTTAAATGTTGCTACTTGTTTCAGAAGTAAAATTCTAATTATGTTTGAAGAATGTTGAAATTCAATGTTCCC
This sequence comes from Spinibarbus caldwelli, assembly GCA_039654775.1. Classification (NCBI taxonomy): domain Eukaryota; kingdom Metazoa; phylum Chordata; class Actinopteri; order Cypriniformes; family Cyprinidae; genus Spinibarbus; species Spinibarbus caldwelli. Next base: position 15,288,691 of record CM077231.1, read on the forward strand.
TTAATGTTCAAATAACCAAGAAAAATGTTTTTAAACCGGACATTAGAATTCAAATTCAAATATAGTTTAATTGAAAACTAGCAATCAAAGCTATATGCTGATACCTATAAACAAGCAAAGTTTGAAAGGCGATTTCATGACAAGTCTGTGAATGTGAGGCTTTTGCGTTCTCTCTCGTTTAATTTCTCTATAGGTCAGAATGAGGATGTTTTGGCAATTTGAAACAAAACCACGAAACTCTGTACTTGCCCAGTTGCCTGCTCATCTAGTCTGACAGCTACCCTTTTCTCCTCCCTTCAGACCGTGAGTAAATATTACCTTTGAGTCTCACATCAACTAAACAATCTGTCAGGATCGAAACAAGAGAGAGGAACTATGAGGCAGATCTTTTGAGTGCAGATATGAAAAAGAAAACAGGTAATTTCTTGCTGTAGAAAAATAAACTGTTTGTTCATTAATTTTTTTAAAACCATTTGACAGGCCAGTTTGTATTTCCAGGCTGTATTTCCTAATTCTGTCTCTTTCATTTTTCTCTGTAGGTCAGAATGAGGACAGCAGGAACATATAAGATCATGAAATGAAGCTTCAATTGCATGTAAGTCTGTGTATATTTACTCACGTAATTCAATGCTGTACATTTCATTAATTGGATCAAATGTCACATCAGATGCAAAGATGTCTATAGCAACCTGCTGAAAAGACAAACTTATATTTATTACTACATATCAAATTTCATTTTTAATGAAACTAGCTCAGTACTTTGTGGGTCTAACCAATGAAATGAAAAATAAAACTAAGTTTTTGTCAGGTCTTTTATTTTTACATGACAGACAGATTATTTGGAGATAGTAAGTTCAGAGTAAGATCAGTATTATGTTCAATATTAATAATGGTGAAAATTCAGTGTATGGTGATGCCAGTGTTGACATGATATGTGCTTGATTTATGGGTCCTACATGGATTTGTCCATGGGTTTCATGTTGGCTTTATCTGAATTAGCCCCATTGGGTTGTGACCATGATGTTCAGGTAAGTTTGATGAATTCTGAATGAAATGATATTTGGACAGACAAATAGCAATGAAGATATAATGTAGTTTGCTGCCCTTATTTGTGTTTGGCCTGCTGTGTTTTGGTCGTCAAATGCTTTATTTAACTACAATTAAAAAGGAAGCCTTTAATACATCAAACATTAATAAGTTAATTAATAATTATAAGGTTTATCTGCTGTAAACATTACTTTTATTTAGTCATTACCAATTAGCATTCTGTGTTACTGTCTTTTGTGTTTCTGTACAGGCCCAGTTATAGTTCTCTGTTTCTACAGATTGTGTTTTTGCCTTTATGAAGAAATTTATTATGTTGTGCTCAACATCAATGCAATTTCTGGCCCGCATAGACATGAAGAATCAGCACATGAATCCCAACAATGGTGGCAATCAACAAACTATTCAGACAAACAGATCTTTGAACATCACAAAACAAGCTACTAAAAAGTCACAACAAAAATAGCAAAAGATTAAAGCAAACAGTAAGAATAAAAGAAAATACTAAGACAATTCAGGTGCATAATTTATTCACGTTGCAATGCATTCTGGGAGCCATGGATGAGTTTTGATTGGTGCACCCAGTATGCACCGCAGCATGAAGCTTTTTGTTTATTGTCGCCATTGTTGAGATTCATATGCTGATTCTTAATGAATATGTGTGTTTAAATAGAGCAGATGTTCAAAATGTTTTGTGTGAAAAGTGTTTTTAAAATCCATCAAATTATCAGATTGAGACATTACTTTCATCAACAATGTAAAACTAACTTTATAATCACAGATTTAGATTCCGGATGAGATCAGTGAATCAAACCATTACACTACAACTAAGTCATTATTATTAACCAGCCAACACCACCTGATTATGTTTTCTTTCGGCTTTCTGCCATAACAAATGTGTTTTGTTAACGCAGAGCAGCCAGAGAAAATCTAATGTTATAATTTGTAATATTATTTCTTAAATGAGAATTTTTGTTTTGATTAAATCTATATCTTTTTGTTTAGATTAAAAATAGAATTTAAATTAATTGACTATCTTCATCAAGAAAAATATACTTTGTGCCAGGTTTTATAAAATAATTTTCATAGACATTGAAAATATTGTTTAGTGCAAGTTATTTCTCATTGGCTCAAGTTATAAAATACAGATGTGAACCATTACCAATTTTTTTTCTTTAATTGGATGAATGAAAACATTTTTTTCAGTGTACATTTTTTTTAATTGGATGAATGAAATCACTTTTTCAGTGTAAGCAATCAATGCAATACACAATGCTTTAGACAAGTTTATACATATACGTAGCTCATTTCATAGAGGTAACTCAAAATTTATTTTGTGTATTTCATTATTAAGTTTCTCACTGTACAGAACACATCTGTTTTGCAAGTGTCTTTGTGGCTCTGTCTGCAAGTCGGACAGCCTCTGTATGTCTGATTCCTTTACTCTCAGCCTCCTTTATGGTGCTCTCTTTCTCCTCAAGCGTCACCACCTTCTCCAGTGCTTTGCGTAGGTCTGATCCACTTACATGAGAATACATAAGAAGATCTGCCATGAACGTGCTGAAACAAGATTTCTTAGCTTCATGTCGTGACTCTTCTGCTAAACGCCAGTATGTTTTCTGCCATTCTGTTTGACGGACTCGTTTGTGCTTCTGTTTGTACCGCTTCACTTTCTCATTGAATTTCTTCTTCTGAATCTCCTGAATGTGCTTTTCTGTTTCATTAAGCATGTCGTTGGTGAAGTGCGTTCCTCCATTTTCTGCCACCATCTTCTCTACTTTACTGATCAGATCTTTGAACTGTGGGAAATTGTCAGACTTGTTGTCCAGACAGAAGAATCTGTTTCCACAACTCTCTACAAGTTCTTTAAGAGCTGGATCACCATGCTGTAGAAACTCTTCAATGGTTTTATTTTCCTCGTTTAACAGTTGTTTGTGAGTGAAGAGGATCATGGAATATTTTTCCATATGTTCACCAAACACTTCTTTAAGTTTCTCTATTGTGTTTTTCTCCTCCTCAGTGAATCGACCCACTTTAATCACAATAATGAAAGCGTGTGGTCCAGGAGAAGTGTATGTTACACATTTCACTAATTCAGTTTGAATCTCATCTTCCCTGAGTTTAGTATCGTAAAGCCCAGGCGTGTCGATGACTGAGATCTCTTTACTGATCCTCACTGTAGTTTCTGACTGACACTGTTTGGTCTGAGAACTTGAACTGGCTGAAGATTCAAACACATTTCTGCCGATGATGGTGTTTCCAGTGGCATTTTTCCCAGCTCCAGTTTTTCCAAGCAGAACCAGTCTGATTTGGTCTTTCCTCTCAGGAATCACATCAATCTCATCTTGATCTTCAGCTGGAGACTCTCCTGAAACTAAAACAGAAAGATCACTGTGTCAACATATAAGTGACTTAAACTTTGTGAACAAATTGCCATGTATGTTTGCATTATTGAAGTCATTTATAATGGCAACATTATATAACGGATAACACTTACAAATGACATCAGGTCCATCCTTGCTTGATCTCCTCATTTGTTTCCCTCCGTTCTCCATCATCATTCTTTCAATCTTTTGCAGTAGTTCTTGTCTCTGATCATCTGATTTACTCTTGTTATTGAAACAGTGAAACTTTCCTCCACATTCAGTCACCAGTCGCTGGAGATCCTGATGATCTTCACTTTGCAGATATTCCTCAATGGTCTGTGGTTTATCCAGTTCCTCCAGTTCATCTCTATGTGTGAACAGAATCATAATGTACTTCTCAACTTCAGGACCAAATAAACACTTAATATAATCCAGGATCTCTTCCTCATTTTGCACAGGCTCGTTTAGAGGAATGGTGAGCAGAACTGAACTGAGACCTGCTGAACATCGAGAGGCCAACTGCTCTTTTAGTTTCCCCAGCTGCTCTTTTTTCAGATCTGGATCCAGTAGATCTGGACAATCAATCACATGCACCTGCTTTTCACTGATCTGTGTTTTACCCTCACAAACTTTAGCTTCATTTTGTGATCAGGTGATGTTGGCTGATTGATACTAACAAAATCATCATATAGTGGCTTGGTTCACTGATTGTTACATTTTACATTATTGATTATAGTAGTCATTTTTGACAACATTGTGTTTTTGACAACGTGAATGCTTTTATAAATATATTGTGAACAAAAGGTTTTTGTTTTTGGCACATATAGACATGAAGAATTAGCATATAATCTCAACAATGGTGGCAATCAACATAATATTCAGTTAAACAGGTGTTTGAACATCACAAAACAAGCTACTAAAAAGTCACAGCAGAAATAGCAAAAATTAAATCAAATAGTAAGAATAAAAGAAAATACTTAAGGCAGTTCAGGTGAATAATTTATTCATGTTGCAATGCATTCTGGGAGCCATGGATGAGTTTTGATTGGTGCACCCAGAATGCACTGCAGCATGAATCTTTTTGTTTATTGTCACCATTGTTGAGATTCATATGCTGATTCTTGATGAATGTTTGCATCTAAATCATACAGACATTCAAAATGTAATTTGTGTAAAGTGTTTTTACACTCTATAGCCTTATCTGGCTAACACTTTTCTTTTATCAACAGTGTTAAGGGGAAGCCGTGGCCTAATGGTTAGACAGTTGGGTTTGTAACCTAAAGGTTGCCGGTTCAATTCTCACACAATTGAAGGTGGGGATTGTGAATGAACAGCACTCTCTCTGCCTTCGATACCATGTTTGAGCAAGGCACCAAACCCCCAATTGCTCCCTGGGCGCTGGAGCAATGGCTGCCCACTGCTCCGGGTGTGTGTTCACGGTGTTTGTTCACTATTCACTGCTGTGTGTGTGCGCACTTGGATGGGTTAAATGCAGAGCACCAATTTCGAGTATGGGTCACCATACTTGACAATACGTCACGACTTTCACTTTCACTTTAATTCTCAAATTGTGTTCAAACCCCTGCAACACTTGTGGTGTTCCTGGTTAAAAATAACAGATCTACAAAAAATAGTTTATAAAGCCCTTATGTTGCTATATTATCACCTAATATTAGTATGAATCTTTTTGTCAGCTTGTTTTCTTTCAATTAGGATTGGTTTTGTGTTGATTTTTGGAACTGATTTATTGTAGGTTGATACTGATATTGTATTGTATCAGTTTTTGAGTGAAAAAAGCGTTATTTGTGGATCATTTTATCAATATTAAAATATGATTTTCTTTTCACTGTTTATCATACTAGCATGCTCTAATGTTTAACCAAGAAATTTGTTTTTAAAAGCTGTTATTTTGTACAAAATTTAAAAAAAATGGAAAAAAAATCACTCAAAAATGACCGGCCTACAAAAAATAGCTTATAAATCTCTTATGCTGCTATATTATCACCAAATATTGGTATCAATCTTTTTGTCAGCTTGTTTTCCTTCAATTAGGACTGGTTTTGTATTATTTTTGAGATTGATTTTTCTCACAGGTAGTCCAGCTCCTCCAGGATGACACATCCATACGTGCCATCACAAGGAATTTTTCTGTGTCTCCCAGCACAGTTTCAAGAGCATGTAGGAGATGCCAGGAGACAGGCCGTTACACGAGGAGAGCTGGACAGGGAAGTAGAAGGGCAACAACCCAGTAGCAAGACTGGTTTCTGCTACTTTGTACAGTGAGGAATAGGAGAAGCACTGCAAAATCTCTACAAAATGACCTCCAGCATGCTATAGATGTGCATGTTTTGGACCAAACTGTCAGAATCAGACTTTATTAAGGTGGCATAAGGGCCCGATGTCTTGTAGTGGGACCTGTGCTCACAACTCCGCACCATGCATCTCGATTGGCATTTGCCAAAGAACACCAGAAATGGTCCGCTGTTGGTGTCCTGTTCTCTTCACAGATGAGAGCAGGATCACATTGAGCATGTGACAGACGTAAAAGAGTCTGAAGATGTCAGTGGAACATTATATTGCATGCAGCATCGTCCAGCACGACTGGTTTGGCAGTGGGCCAGTAATGGACTGGGGAGAAATATCTGTGGAGGATTGCACAGACCTCCACATGTTAGCCAATGGTTCGCTTACTGCTCTTAGGTACCAGGATGAAATCCTCAGAGCCGCTGTCAGTCCTTACGCTGGTGCAGTGGGCCCTGGGTTCCTCCTGGTGCATGATAATGCCCAGCCTCAGTGACTAGAGTGTGCAGTTTTTAGATGACAATGGCATTGATGCCATTGACTGGCCCCTTACGTTCCCCAGACTTGAATCCAATTGAGAACCAATCGAGGGACAGTTTTTTAAGTCCCACTCCCATGAGATAATAATCCGCACCCACCCGCTTCTGCGATATATTCACTCTTTGTTCAAACAAATTTAGAATAATTTTCTTCCCGACCCGACCGTTCACGCTAAATTTAGATCTCGTTTCCAGAATTTCACATTTAAATTTCCACTACTGAAAGAGAGAGACAGGCTAACAAATAAAAGTGTAGTCTGCACAAAATTGTATTTGTTATTTTATTCATCTTGTCAAGTCACAAAATTTGTTTAACATTTTGCTGTCAACACAGTAGGAAAACAAGTGCAGAGAAAATAAAATATGTTGTACAAAAATTGTAGCCTATTTGTTATTTTTATTCGTCTTGTCAAAATACAAAATTCGTTTAACATTTTGCTGTTAAAACAGTAGGAAAAGTGTCACAGAGAAAAATAAATAACCTATGACATCTGTCATTTAAAATAATAGGCTAAGTAAAATATGAACAAAACCGAGTTGAACGTGAGGGCCGTATATTTACCACCGGTACCCCTGCTCTGAGGACCGTTATGCACATGCTGCGCGCACATACCCGGCAAATAAAATGCATGAAGTAGAAAGCAGTGGTCCATGTGTGCAGCGCGTGCATAACAGTCCTGAGTGCATTCTGTACCGGTGGTCGATAAGAAAAGCGCAGAATCTATGCTGTTCTGAAAGAAACTCGGGAATGGGATATTGTTAGACCGCCCGCTCCCGTTCAAATTACACCAGAGTTACAGACCGCTGCCGCATTTTATTTGGAAATTTAATCCCGCGTCGCAAGAAATCTGGTCAGGTCCCGCGGTTCCCGCATGCAGACCTCTACTGTGAACACTAAACCACAGAGGAATTTTTGTTGGGATTGGGAATCAAATTAATTTCTAACTGATTGATTATTTATATCTGAACCGTTTCCCAGAAATCATTATGATTCTCTGATTTCTCTGAACCTCCTTCATCTGTTTTTGACTGTGGAAGAGAGAAGCTTCACAAGGTCTGTCAGGAGATGCTTCAACAAAACTGTTTCAGCAAACTAAAAAGGAAATGATAAGAAATTGAAATTAATGAACTATAATTGCCCTGTACTGTATGTTGATGTTTTTGAAATTTCAAGTAAAGAAACAGATGGAACTAAATCCTATACTGCCCTATGCAGGTCATTTTTGTTCATATTTAGTTCAGAAATAAGTTACAAACCCTCTTACATGCACATGATTACACATTACATAGCTGTTTGAGACCTAGATATCCTTTCACAATGTTATTAATGTCATTTCATTTGTACTATGAAGTCCAGATTCCATGAATAAATCATGTTTTTAAATAAACTGGAAGTTCTGGTGGAAGCTACATGGTGTTGCTGTTTTTTTTTTTCTCCACTCACCAAGAACAAATACATAGAAGTCAATACAGATTGATAAACCTTTACATACACAGATCAGGTGTTAACAAGAGCTTTGACAGTTGCAGTTTATTAACTGCTGGACATTCATAGCAATACAAACTTGTGTAAAGGGGCTTTACATGTATTTAAACACTCGTCAAGCACTTTGACACTAAATGTGTAGAGATACGATAGACAAAACAAACAAACTGCAATGCTGCTGTTTCTATTTGAGTTTCAGACAACTGTGATAACTGAGATACACACACACATAAAGGTACTGGAAAAACACTGCACTTGGTTCAAGGTTAAACCTCTACTGCAGACAAAGGTGACAGACTCTAATTGTAATTGGCTGTTAATTAACCAAGTGACCAACCAATGGAACAAATTTATGGTTTTGGTTAGAACTTCAGTTGAGTTTAACCACAGCCACAGTTACACTGTGTAGATGTCTGCTGAATATAATAACTATTTAACAAATATATATATAACAAATATAGGTGCATCTCAATAAATTAGAATGTCGTGGAAAGGGTCATTTATTTCAGTAATTCAACTCAAACTGAGAAACTCGTGTATTAAATAAATTCAATGCACACAGACTGAAGTAGTTTAAGTCACTGGTTCTTTTAATTGTGATGATTTTGGCTCACATTTAACAAAAACCCACCAATTCACTATCTCAACAAATTAGAATACTTCATAAGACCATTAATAAAAATAAAAAAAACATTTTTAGTGAATTGTTGGCCTTCTGGAAAGTATGTTCATTTACTGTATATGTATTCGATACTTGGTAGGGGCTCCTTTTGCTTTATTTACTGCCTCAATTCGGCGTGGCATGGAGGTGATCAGTTTGTGGCACTGCTGAGGTGGTATGGAAGCCCAGGTTTCTTTGACAGTGGCCTTCAGCTCATCTGCATTTTTTGGTCTCTTGTTTCTCATTTTCCTCTTTACAATACCCCATAGATTCTCTATGGGGTTCAGGTCTGGTGAGTTTGCTGGCCAGTCAAGCACACCAACACCATGGTCATTTAACCAACTTTTGGTGCTTTTGGCAGTGTGGGCAGGTGCCAAATCCTGCTGGAAAATGAAATCAGCATCTTTAAAAAGCTGGTCAGCAGAAGGAAGCATGAAGTGCTCCAAAATTTCTTGGTAAACGGGTGCAGTGACTTTGGTTTTCAAAAAACACAATGGACCAACACCAGCAGATGACATTGCACCCCAAATCATCCACAGACTGTGGAAACTTAACACTGGACTTCAAACAACTTGGGCTATGAGCTTCTCCACCCTTCCTCCAGACTCTAGGACCTTGGTTTCCAAATGAAATACAAAACTTGCTCTCATCTGAAAAGAGGACTTTGGACCACTGGGCAACAGTCCAGTTCTTCTTCTCCTTAGCCCAGGTAAGACGCCTCTGACGTTGTCTGTGGTTCAGGAGTGGCTTAACAAGAGGAATACGACAACTGTAGCCAAATTCCTTGACATGTCTGTGTGTGGTGGCTCTTGATGCCTTGACCCCAGCCTCAGTCCATTCCTTGTGAAGTTCACCCAAATTCTTGAATCGATTTTGCTTGACAATCCTCATAAGGCTGTGGTTCTATCGGTTGGTTGTGCATCTTTTTCTTCCACACTTTTTCCTTCCACTCAACTTTCTGTTAACATGCTTGGATACAGCACTCTGTGAACAGCCAGCTTCTTTGGCAATGAATGTTTGTGGCTTACCCTCCTTGTGAAGGGTGTCAATGATTGTCTTCTGGACAACTGTCAGATCAGCAGTCTTCCCCATGATTGTGTAGCCCAGTGAACCAAACTGAGATACCATTTTGAAGGCTCAGGAAACCTTTCCAGGTGTTTTGAGTTGATTAGCTGATTGGCATGTCACCATATTCTAATTTGTTGAGATAGTGAATTGGTGGGTTTTTGTTAAATGTGAGCCAAAACCATCACAATTAAAAGAACCAAAGACTTAAACTGCTTCAGTCTGTGTGCATTGAATTTATTTAATACACAAGTTTCACAATTTGAGTTGAATTACTGAAATAAATGAACTTTTCCACGTCATTCTAATTTATTAAGATGCACCTGTACGTACATGAAGGTACTGGCACTCGGTTCAAGGTTAAACCTCCACTCTAGACAAATGTGAAATCATTGGCTGTCAAGTGACCAACCAACATGATCTCATGATAATTTGTATGTATTTTACGTAAAATGTGGTTTTAAATTGCATCATTAAATTGTTTACTCGTTTACTTAATATGAAATGATAACATTTCGTTTTGCTGTGTGATTTCTGCTGCCAGCTCGTTTCCAAGAATAGGCCTACACTGAAAAAAAAATGACTTTACTGAATTTACTATTTTTTTTTTTTTAATGTACTGTAAGTGGTTGCAATTTTAGCTACATTTAAATAAATTTAGTTCACTAACTTTCAACTAAATTTGTTTATTTCAATGTAGCTAAAATAAATTGATTGCAACCACTTAACTTAAAAAAATTTAGTAAATTGAATGAGTCATTTTTTTCAGTGTACATTATAATGTTAAGTTAGTTAAGTTAAGTTAGTTTTCCAGCAGCAAAAACTATGAATGAAACAGAGAATTCAGATTTAATATTTACTAATGGTTATATTACTTTTTCTTAAATGGTACAAATATATATCAAGCAATTAAAAACTTTCACCTGTCTATGGAGAAGAGCATTGTGATATTTTTTTACACTGTTGTGTATTAAAATTTTATAATTTTTAGAACAATAAGAAAATTAAATCACCGATCACCACAATGATCAGAACCCCATTTGTCAGAGCAGATATTATAATAATAATCGTCTGCCATTGTGTTTGATTCTGATCAATGAACTCCACTTCTGTATGATTGTGACGCTCAGTTAGCTGAGCTGATTCTGTAAAGAAAATGTCCACAGTTACAGTAACAATTGTTAGTCTTTACTGGAGTACAATGACTGCAATTTAATATCTACAACACAGGCCTATTCCTCTCTGTCTGGAACAACCAGAAAGAGGGATATCTATGATAAAGTGTATAAAAACTGAAGTAATGAATAACAAATAATAAAAAGGTAAATAAACACATTGATCATCAATGTCTTAATCACTACATGAGCAAATGAAGTATATTCTGGTGCTGTTGCTGAGTTTTGGAGTTGTTTCTGTGTTCATACAGTAATAAACTCCTAATTCATCAGCAGTCACATTATTTATAACCAGACGATGTTTAAATTGCACTGAATATTTCTTTCTGAATGTTTTATTGAAGTAAAAAGGTTATGTTGTTGTTGACAAAGATTGTAGAATCACTGTTGGAGGATCTGCTGTTTTCAGTAAAATCCAATAAAACTCATTTTCATAAATATCACAGTTTATGCTCACATTTGATCCCAAATCAGTTCGTAGATCTACCACTGTATACTGACAACAGATTAATACATCTAAAAGATTAAAACATAATAATAATAAAAAGATGTCAGAAGTCAGAAGTCAGAAAGAGCTTTATTGGCAAGTATGTTTGCACATACAAAGAATTTGTTTTAGTGTCACAAGCTTCCAGTACACAGAGACAACAACAACACACAGATAATAAAAATAAGATGTGAATAAAATACACATATAAACATAAATAAACCAAAAAAAAAAAAACAATAAATTGTATGTATAGGTGTGCTAAGCATTATAGATAAACGTGTCATATTAGCTGTGAAACATAACAAATACTGCTCCAAGTTTATAAAGCATGTCACTATGTTGATATCATGTAATAAACTAACAGAACTGAAGCTGAATGATCCTTATGTTGTTGCCGTGATTAAAACACACTTTCCTATCCACACAGCAGTTAAAATGACATCACGTCAGCTCTGACGCAAAGACAGGAAGAAAGAAAAATATATATAACAGAGGAAGTCAAGTTTGTTCTGACCACATATTTTTCTACACCCCCATCTATTTTTTTCTACTGAAACATCACCATTATTACATTAACTTTTTAACTTACTTTAATCTTTGATATGACTGACTGACAGATGTGAACACAAAGCTTTAGGGTTAATTCTGTGAAGAAGAGTCTCAGTAAGCATGCCAAACAAAGTCTTCAGTCTCACTAGAAACTTCTAGGCAAGTGTGTTGAAGCTGGTTGGAGCTAAACTCTGCAGGATGTTGGCCCTCTAGGAGCAGGATTGGACACTCCTGCTGTAGAGTTTGGACCTGTTCAAATACCCACACTTTGCAGTCCCTGTCTCACATTAGTGCTGGATATGATGTGCACAAAGCAAGAAAGTCCAAAACAATCTTTAAATGACAATACATTCACAGGGAACATACACAGGAGACTGTAGGAATAAGCATAGCACAAACATAAATGAAATCAGACAAAGAACTAAGGAAACACAGGACTTAAATATACAGGAAGTGTAATCATGGATAACAGAAACAGGTGTGGGCTAATCAGAAACCATAGAAACAAACTAGAGGTGAAAAATCAAGGAAAACAAAACCATGAACCTGACAGTACACTCCCCCATCCCCATCCTCGCGCTGCAAAAAAAAAAAAAAAAATCCAACTTAGGAAGGAGGGTGAGGGTTCTGCAAGGGGATGAGGAATCAAAAGGAAAACAAAAATAGTCCAGAGTAAATAATCTAGTCAGTCTATGGAGGAGTGGATGGTGGGAGGAGCCAAGGGGAAGATGGTGGTCCAAAGACCAGCCAGGATGAAGGCCCACGATGGGGTCACAGAAGGGAGGAACCATGGTGGAGGTCTGGGTGGAGGAACCAGGTAGACAAACTCCTGTAACGGAGCTGACACAGGTGGAGCGGAGCAGATGGAGAGCCAGGGTGACACCGGATGTCCAGAGGGCTGAGGCAGAGTTGAAGAAGGAAGGAGGAGTCTGATGGAGCCAGAGAGATGGAGGGACGAGGTGTCAGAGTCAGAGGAGTGATATCCCATTGTGGAGGTAGGTCGACGACTTACCAAGGTGGCGCCAGAGGGATGACCATCCATCGATGAGACGAGGGAGCATAGAGCCAAGGCGGAACTGATGGGTCGGAGGGTTGAGGTGGAGTCTCAGGGCTCGGAGGCTAGAGGAGGAATCAGGGGATCTGCATGCCTAGGTGGAGCTGGCGACTGAAAGGTCCAAGACGGATCCACACAACAGGGTGGAGCAGACTGAGGATGAGCCAAGGGATTGACAGGAGACAGAAGAGGTGAGACCGAGGAACATTCGGTCTGGAAGAGGAGGTGAGAGAGCGAGGCTGGGTCGGAACTCAGGAGACACAAGGCTGGGCGGGGTGTCAGTGGAGACGGGAGAAACAAGGGATCAAACTCTTCCAAAACATTACACTGGAAAAAGTGCAGATGCCTTGTCGTTACTCTAAAGAACATTTTATACTTGATCCGACTTAAATAATTTACTTTTCTGTCTTGTCATTGAGCTCAAGTAAATTATTTAGTAAACTAGAAGTAAAACTAATTTTTGTTGGTGTAATTTAAACTATTTGCTTCACATCAAATAAAAAAAAATTTACATCCTGTGAAAACCACGTAACCACTGACGTCATCAAGGCTCGGTTTGAGAATTTTCTGATCGACAGCCATCTTGTTTCCCCGCATCTAGATCACGGCTGACACATTGTGTGTGTGTGTGTGTGTGTGTGTGTGTGTGTGTGAAAAAGATCATGGCTGACACATTGTGTGTGTGTGTGTGTGTGTCTGAAAAAGATCATGGCTGACACACTGTGTGTGTGTGTGTGTGTGTGTGTGTGTCTGAAAATATGCACAGTAGGCTACTAATGAAGTATGACAGAAGCCAATAATCTTTTTCAGTGTTCAGCTGAACTGTTAAATGTTAAGTGGTATAAAAAGTGTTAAATGTCTTGATGAAGTGTTTATAGTCTTAAATGTCTCTTCAGTTTGGTGATTGATCTGTGAGCAGTAAGGAGGTTGTGGGTCTAGAGAGCCTCTAGTGGTGTAATGTAAGTTTAGGTTGTGACAGTGATTGAAGGAGGGAGAGTTGGTTGTGCTCTCTAAACAAATGACCTCTATTAAATTTTAGTTGTTAATCCCTGTTAACATCTACTATAAAGCTCACTGTATGAATAGATAACAAATCAAACACAAAGTAATGAAGAGCAAATGTTCTTACAATTATTTCATAATGCTGTTTAAAAAAGTGTCTTAAGTTAATTAAATCATATTAGATATCATGCAACAAACTCATACAGAACTGAAGCTGTGTGAGCCTGGTGTTGCAGTTTTGGCTTAAATACTTAAGTATTAAGTAGCTAATCTGATTTCCTCATTACAAAGCCTTCCAAGATCAAAACATACCGATAACTTCCTCTTACTTCACTTTAACAAGATGAAGTTTTAACATCAGTGCACTAAAACAGACAGTTATTCTGAACTATCATGAATGCCATGCAGAGGGAAGCAGAGAATTTACTTCTGGTAGGTTTTTTAAATTAATTCATCTTTGCTATTCCATTATTTGTAATACATAAAATGTATCGCAGTATGCAGAAATATTTTAAATGTGGTTATATTATATAGTGGTCATATGTCTGTCTCTTCTTATTTCTTTCAGTTTGCAATTGTTTTGTTGAAGCGTCTCAGTGGAAGCAGCTCTGGTCAGACTGTACATTTCTGACAGTTCAAATATAAATAAACAATGTTATTAAATGTATTTCATTTTTGCTTTGAAAGCCAGATGTCATGGTCATTTTCTTTTCTTTTCTTTTTTTTTTTTTTTTTAAATAAACAGGAACTTACTTCCGGTGTTAGCCACTTGGGTTCTCTGTTTTTTCCACTGTTTTATCCCCCCACACTTTTCCAATGAAGTTCAAGCGTAAATATTTAACAGCACCTTTAAAAGCTTATTAACTATATTCAAAGCAATATAAAACATGTGCGAAGAGTATTTTCATGAATTAAATGTGTAGATATACTGCAGGCTACAGTAGATAAAGCAGACATACTGCAAGGCTGCTTTTTCCATTTGAGTTTATGTGAGAACTAGTAGACACTTGTACTCGGTTAAACCTCCAGTCTAGATAAAGGTGACAGACCCTGTTTGTCATTGGCTGTCAAGTGACCAACCAAACATATTTATGGTTTTGGTTAGAGGTTCAGTTGAGTTTAACCACAGTGTGTAGCCTAGTTACACTGTGTAGATATTTGCTAAATATAAAACTACATAACAAATAAATATTTATATATTTATCCAAAAACAACTATTAATGAGTGCAACAGCAGCATAAGGGTCTGTTCATATCACAGGGGTCGAGGACCTGACCTGCTTTCACGCCGTTCTTAACACTGTCAAAAATACAAGGACAAACCCTATAGAAATGATAAAAAAATAACAAAAAAAGAATAAATAGTCATGCATGTGTCACTGTACTTATATCTCTATTTATCAATTTACCAATTATATTTTCAATCATTTTTGTAGCAATAACTTAAAAATTTGTACCCATAGAAACTGACTTTACTGGAGTAAGAAGTGTGATATCTCAAATACCCATGAAAGTACACCACACTGTAAAAAAAATTCCGTAAAATTTACGGTAAAAAACTGGCAGCTGTGGTTGCCGGAATTCTACCGTAAAATATACGGTAGCAACGTTTTAGGTTTTACGGTTTTAACTTAAATTTACACTTAAATACCGTAATTTCATTAACTGATATAATGTTAATATACCAACCTATTGAAGTACTGAAATCTGTTTTGTACATTTGTATTACACTGATAACCACCAAATGCAGGTGGTGATGAGAAAGTCACATGATGAACCAAAGCCCATCACAAGCAGATTTTAAATAATAACATATATAGAAAGTGCACAGTGTCATTCACACAAACACTAAACACTATCATGGTGAGACTCATTAAACTGAAATATGCAATAAACATTAATTTAACAACATTAGATGTAACATACAACCCTAATTAACATAACTGATAAGAAAAAACTAAGAAGAAACGTAATTATTTCAAAGAAAAAACATCAAATTCAAACAAAATTTGAAATGCAATGCAGGGAATTCTGGGAACGTCAATTTACGGTTTTTCCCTGTAAATTTTACATTCTTTTTCACTTCCAAAAGCGGTATTTCACGGTAAAATTGTCTGAAATGTCTATTACAGTTTTTCACCATATATATTAGGGGAACTTACCGTTAACCATTTAACAGGTTTTTACCGTAGCTTTTTCACAGTTTTTTACCGTTAAAATCACGGTCATTTTTTACAGTGCATAGAAGAATATGTTCTTGACTTAAACACAATACTTTAATAACATTTTATGTAGTCACACAGTTGCTGTTTACTTGCTGAATATTTTCCACCTTAACGAACTGACAGAGAAACAATGAAAACAATATTAACATTCAGCTGCAGTTGATTTAAATTAATCCAGACAAAAAGCTACAATATTTTGTTGGGATGACAGGTTGTATCCTCAATAATGAAAACTTACAGTAATGACATTTAGCAATAAATACATAAATAAAGTACACTTTTACCTCATTGTGCCTACAATTGGTTTGGATCTTGAGGCTGATATGTAACTTTTGTCTGCAGATCAGTGTAAATGTGTTTTTCCAACCGCTTTGTTTTTCCAACAGCAAAAACTAAGAATGAAACAGCACATTATTTAATAATAATTATTTAATATACATGAAGACACACAAAAAGCCAAAATTAAAAACTTCACCTATAGAGAACAGCATTATATTGTTACATTATATTGATTGAAAGCATTATTAACAGCATTATTTTACACTAATGTGTATTTAATTTGATAATTTTAGAACAATAAGAAAAATAACTCACAGATCACCACAATGAGCAGAAGTCCATTCATCAGAGCAGATATGATGATGATCTGATATTGTGTTTGCTTCTGATCAACACAGTCGACCGCGGTATGATTGTGACACTCAGGTAGTTGAGTAGATTCTGTAAAGAAAGTGTGATATGAAATGAATACCTATAACATATTCATCTCTGTGGAGTAGCCACTGAGAGGGTTAATTTGTGATTTTCCGAAGTGTTTAAACAACCGAAGTAGTAAATAACAAATAATGAATAGTAAATAAACAGTGATCATCAATATGTCTTGATGACTGAATCAACAAATGAACTCACCATTGAAGTATATTCTGGTGCTGTTGCTGAGTTTTGGAGGTGTTTCTGTGTTCATACAGTAATAAACTCCTAATTCATCAGCAGTCACATTATTTATAACCAGACGATGTTTAAACTGCACTGAATATTTCTTTCTGAATGTTTTATTGAAGTAAAAAGGTGATGTTGTGATTGACATTGATCGTAGAATCACTGTTGGAGGATCTGGTGTTTTTTGTAAAATCCAATAAATCTCATCTTCATCAAGATCACAGTTTATGCTCACATTTGATCCCAAATCAGTCAGTAGATCTGACACTGCAGCTTGACAACAGATTAATACATCTACAAAATAAATAATAATAAAAAAATGATAATAGCTGCTTAAAATTATTGTGAAGCATGAAACAATTTATGACTGTTTCAAGTTTCTGAAATGCATGTAAATGTATTAATATAATGTGATAAACTCACAGAACAGAAGCAGAATGTTCTTCATGTTGTTCTCACTATTAAAACACTCCAGTATGAAATCTGCTTCCTTCCACACAGCAGTTATATCAATTTACTGCAGCTCTGAAGCAAAGACAGAGGAAGAAGAAAAAAAAAAAAAACTTTCCACATCAAACAGATGAAGTCAAAGACAAACTCATTCTGACCACATCATTTTTTCAAAATCTAATGCCCACCATCATAATCATTGCATTGATTAGGTTAAACATGATTACCAGATATTTTCAGTAACACTAACAATGACAACTCATAATAATTTGTACAGGATGCTAAATCGTATGATATTATATAACCATCCAAACAATCTTTGGTTTTTGCTGTTACAATTATGGTAAAGATTTCACCTCATGATCTTGTACAAATTATTATGAATTCTTATGAGACTGGGTTGCTGTGTCTAGTCACACTGTGAAACACAAAGAAGAGCTAACTGTTTCTGCCAAGTGACTTAGCCTTTGGTAGACGTCGTAGCGCTACCATTTTGGTACTGCATGAGGTGAACTAAGGCGAAAACTCACCAACATGACCTAGTACATCAAACAATGATATACAAAGAAAAAATAATGGCTGTAAATATAAACAAGCACAATACAACAGTTTAAAACATTTAGAATATGAGATGAGGTATGTGAGATTATTTGAAAGCATTGCAAACTGAATGGTTAAGAAACATGTTGAAGTTGCAGCTTGGTCTATAAGGTTTAGACTCTCTCTCTCTCTCTCTCTCGCTCTCTCTCTCTCTCTCTCTCTCTCTCTCTCTCTCTCTCTCGCTCTCATTCAATGCCTTTATCTGTGTACCACCAAGAGTTTGTCAACAGCGCTTTGGTTACATCTGTCCCCTTGCCAGCTAGAGTTAGGATTATGGTAATTTAATGCTCATCAATCCTCTTGAGGGCAGCAGAAGACAACTAGCCTAAAAACGTAAAGAACATGACATGGCATCTGCAGTCTAATTAAGAAGAAGCGAAGTTAACTTGTCTGTATATCTCTGTCCACTATCAGAATGGACTTCAGTAATTTGGTCCATATAATGCATTAATATAATACAACAACGCTTATACAAAACGCTCTGCTTTTGTACACCTTTTTGCAACACATGTATTTCTGTAAGACATAAAAACACAGATCGGGAGAACTCTCCATAACGTGTAGATAATAATATAACACATTATATTATTATGTAAACTCACTTATCACGTACTGAAATGCGTTCCAAACAGGAGTGAAAACAATCATGGCCGCCATATTGAAGTGTCATTCCAAACTGAAGTGCTCAAAACTAGCCACTTCAAAGGGCCCTTCGGAATGAAGGATTTCGAAGGGTACAGCTGATGGACACTTCGGCTGTCATGATCATTTGCACAGAAATCGCGTTTGGTCTCGTACTGTATGGCGTACCTTGTTAGTGTCTGCGCATGCGTGGCCATTTATTGTGATTAACAGGAAAGAGTGTCCAGCTGAATTCAATTAGTGATTTGTTAGACGGGTATAAAAAA
Organism: Spinibarbus caldwelli; assembly: GCA_039654775.1. Lineage (NCBI taxonomy): Eukaryota > Metazoa > Chordata > Actinopteri > Cypriniformes > Cyprinidae > Spinibarbus > Spinibarbus caldwelli. The sequence goes on from CM077231.1 coordinate 15,307,544, forward strand.
GTTTATTATACCGCGGCAGCGCTTGCGGCAGCCCTCATCGTGTGAAGATCGAAGTGTGTAAAGACCATCGACTCTACCGTGCGACTCCACCGGACAGGGACACCGGCAAGGGATAAGTATCGCTTTTTATTTATTCTCTTTCCTATTACTTGTTTCACTTCTCTTTCAGTTTTTAGAACCATTTCTTACTTGTATGTTTGGCACAGTTATTTTTTTAGGATTACTGTTAAACTAATGTAGTTTGATTTGTATATGTTATCTATTTAAATTTCAGTTACAGTTGTAGTAATGTTTGTCATTTTATTAGTTTTTTTCCATTTTGTCTGTATAAGTTATTTATTAAGTTTTAGTTTGATTTAATTTGAGTTATTTTAGTACTTCAACAAACTACATGGAAATGAAATAATATTGAATTTATGGATATGCGTGTGTGTGTGTGCATATATGTCTGTGTGTGTGTGTACATACACGTAGTTGTTTTTGGTGTTTGGCTTAGTTTTATGTTAGAATCATTATTACACTCTTATACCTTTTGTTCTCTTAATATTTTGAATTGTTTGTAGCTTTATTTTGTTTTCATTTAAATGTTAAGTTTAGACATTTTGTCATATGCATTTCTCATTTTTATTGCATTAATTTTTTAATGTGTGTGTATATATACTATTTATAAAGTTTTAGGTTTTAGTTTTGGATCAGTTTTAGTTGTTTTAATACTACAATTGATTGTTTCTGTTGTCCTCATTTGTAAGTCGCTTTGGATAAAAGCGTCTGCTAAATGACTAAAAGTAAAAGTAAAAGTAAAGATTCTTTGTGTGATGATGGCGCCTCCGTATGGGCACGGGATGATGACGCAGAAGGGCACTTCAAGAAACAGTTGTTTGGTCCCCTACACCCTTCAACCCTATGAAGCTCCCACTCCGCAGGGTAACCTCTTTGAAGGGATTAGGGCACAGGGATGAGCCCTTCCGAATGGAACGCAGGGACACTCTTCTAGCGTCAGCGGCCAATCCTTGGCCTAGTGTAAAGCTTAGGGTGCTCTCTACTGGTGAAGTTGACGTTGAAAAGAATAACACTCTCAGTGTTGCCAACTTAGCAATTTTGTTGCTAAGTTTAGCAACTTTTCAGACTACCCTAGCAACATTTTCTTCCAAAAGCACCTAGCAACAAATTTATTTGGCAACTTTTAGCAACCTTTGATAAGTGATTCAAACGATAAAAAGGCATACATTTTCTATCTAAATTACACAAAAAGAGGAAACCAAAGATGCCTAGCGGTACACACCACATGATTTAAGTTAGCTGCTATTTGCAATTGTTCAATTTAATAATAATAACACAAAATACAATGCATAATTTGAAATGAAGGTAAAAAAAAAAAAAAAAAAAAAAAAAAAACCCTGTGAAAAATCAATACAGAAAATTAATTCATATTAACATAGTAGATTGTGCCCTATTACAGGCTTAGAGTGTATCATACTAAGTAACTACTAATACACTGCTTAAAACTATAATTGTTCAGAATGTGTAGTTTTACTAGTTTACTAATAAAAAAAATACAACTTAAATTGTAATCATTCAAAAATGTGTGACTGTTCAATAATTCAATGTTGTATTTAAAATTTATATTTTAATATTATATTATACACATATTATTTTAAGAACAAATATAAATTAACAAATATAAAATTTTGATGTAGTAACACAATTTTGCATTGTGATTACATATTGACGTCATCGTCATACTTATTAACCTTTTACCCGTCCACCCAGTGGGATGCCTAATTTTACTTCACTATATTACAAATAAATCCTAATCTACTCATAACAAACTATATATCATTGGAAAGGTCTAAGACTCCTAAATTGATATTTTACCACTGTTTTTTGTTACAAATTATGTAGGAACAGTAATTGATGAATTTATGACAAGAGTGAACCTCAAAAATCAACATCATAACAGTAGTTCTTACCTTTGTCTCAAAAAGTCTTTCTTCATTGCCTTTTTCTTTATCACATTTTAGAAATCATCATAAGTGAAGTTACTAGCATAATTTCGGGAGGAGTACACCCATCTAATCTTCCAATTAATATTAATAAAACAGCCTCTTACCACTTCCGTTGTTAGTTCTTTCGGCATCCCTCCACCTCCCCATCTCCTCCTTTATGCATATTTATTTCATTTATCCTTCTGTCTATAGGGGGGCTATCGGAGCTCGAGTAGAATAGTCTCTCTGAGCCCTCCATCGCAGACATCAAGCCAAATCCGTTTACCACTAATGCTAAGATTATATGGGCACACGAACTTGTAAAATTATGTATCAATTGACAACTTAAAACATCAAAATTCATCCTGTAAAAGCCATTTTAAAATCAGACATTGCATTACCATGGAAATGGTACATCAAAATCATATTAAAAAATGTTTTCATTCATGAATTATAACAATTTATGTTTGGATAGTGCATTTTCATGTCTGTGTTCAAAAATGGGGGTGACAGTTAAAGGGTTAAGATCATTTTAACCATCAGTAAATCATCCGTCTCACCCCAGTCCAGTTTGGTTTATGTTTTTTGTCACACAATGACAGTGGGAATATATAAGACATTATTCAGAGCAATATTTTATTTGATCCAGAATAAAACATTTCAAAAAAGGAAGGAAGGAAGGAAGCTTCAATCTCATACTCACGTAAGTCTGAGTTAATTTCTCCTTTTAATTTACTGCTGTTCATTTCACTTATAGGATCAAATGGCGTATAGGGACATAGGCGTAGGGAAAAAACCAGCTCATTTTTTATTATTATATATCAAAATTAATTACTTTTCAGTGAACTTAGCACAATATTAAACTTTTATGTCTTTAATTGATGAACTAAAACCCAGACAGAAGACACAACAACTGAGATCAGAAACATGTTAATTATTACTAATGGTGGAAATTCAGTAGAAGATCAAAGTCAGAGTACATGTGAAAATCATGTGAAAGTCAAATTGTATCTCAAGTCTTGAATATACTGAAGCAAATATGAACAAAAATATTTATTTATTTTTAAATTAATTAATTAAATTATTAATTGAACAAACTCTTACAACATGTTTCTACAGACATACAGGAATGGATTATTTTAAAAGAGACATATTAGCATATAGAGAAGTAGATCAGTCAATCAATCAATCTATATATATATATATATATATATGTATATATATATTGATTGATTGTCATTAAGGATTTTCTGAATGATTCAATTTCTATTAAGGATAATTTACAACTATGTGTTTTGCGAATTTTTGTTTGGGGATGTGATATTTACCATGTAAAATACAGAAATTCATGACATACTCAAACATTTTGCTTCTGTGTGTGGAAGAACATATAACATATTTTAGAGACAGCTTATAATTATTTCTTTGGGTGAAATAAAAAAGATCATCAGACCAAAATTACAGTTAAAAATCAAATGAGCCAACTCTTCCTCCAGTACAAAAAGTGCAGTTGTTAAAAAGTTCAGTTGTTATCTATGTTCATGAATTTTGATAATGCATAATTACATGGATAAATTTCATGAAGTAATTTAGAAGGTACAGTGCATTTCGGATCATTTCACCTGGTCAGTGTTGACGTCACCTAACGTTACATCTGACATCATCTGTAGGATGACATATGGCACATTATACCGGAAGAGTTGAAAAAGTAGAATGTCACTCTTTTTTTTGAAATATTTATGTACAATATAGTCAAATAAAATATATATTGATAGTACTGGGCCACCGCGATGAACTGGTACGTTTGATGAGTTCAGAATGAAACGCTGTTTGGACAAACACGTAGCATTGTGAATACGTTAAACATAAATACTATAAACTTAATTGTCAGGCCGTATCTGCCGTAACTATTATTTTGGTTTAGTTGTTAGCAATTAGAATTTTGTATCAGCTTTTGTGTCTCATGTCTTTGTTTCATTTGTAGTTAGTTTTAGTTGATAGTAGTTTGATTTGCCCAGTTTTATAGTGAAATCAAGGTTTTACCAGAAGGGTAAGATTAGTGAAGACTTTCTCTTTCAAGAACATTTACTGCCAAATTATATTATATTAATATATCATGTATTGACATAGGAGAGACACTCTACACTATCTTACCTTTATTATGTGTGTTATGTGGGAATCAAACCCATTACGTTGGTGTTGTTTGAAGCATGCTTTTCAAGTTGAGCTGAAAGTAGTCGAAAGATCTTCATGAAGGTCTGATCTTTTTTTTTGAAGGAACTTTTTCTGTTTGTGCAATTGCTGCTTTATCTGTGTGTTTGCAGTGCTGATGAAAAAAGGTAAGAATAAAAACTACATTTGTACATTTATTTCTATATTGTACATACATTTCTACTTTTAAGTTCATACCATTTCATACCGTTTGTGTGATTTCAGTGTGGCTGATATCGGTGGTTCTGTTGTCCTGCCGTGTTCTTCAGCTGAACATGATCTTAAACTTCAAGATATTGATGTGAGCTGGAGACACAACGGCAGCAAGATTGTGTATGATATAATTCCACACAATAATTCACCAGTGACACAGGATCCAGAGTACAAGAACAGAATTAAAACTTTCCCTGATGAGTATCTGAAAGGAAACTTCTCCATCAAACTCAACAATCTTCAACACACTGATGCAGGAAAATACATCTTCTACATCACACACTCAGATGACTGTACAGCTGATCATCAACGGTATGTGAAACTAGTTGATTAGTGCTTGAACTTTTTAATTTAAAGTTGTTTGCTTTAAAGTGTAAATACTGAAGTGATTTATCCACCAGTAATGTTCCAGTCTGAATGCTGCAGAATGTAAATTATGGATCGATCTGTTTTTTTTTTTTTTTACAGTGAGGTAATGTTTTCTGTCAAACTTTTTTTTTTTTTCCCTTTCAGAATCAATATCCACTGAACAAGGAAACCAAGGAGAAACAGAACAGGAGAGAATGGGGTCTTTGTTCTTGATTTGTATTATATTACCTGTGCTGTTATTTATAGTGCTTATTATTTTCATTTTAGTTTTCTGGAGAAAAAAGTGCTCAATCAGCCACAGGGCAGCTGAAAACGGCGTAGGTTCGGCCACTCATGAGTTCACAATATGATCCAGTAGAGACTGATAATCGTGACGAAGCAGTTGGTAAATGACACAACTGTACAGCTTTGCTTTCCTGCAGCAACTGCATGAGCTTTTGCATTAAACATGGAGTCAGAGGAGGAGGTTGGTGCTTTTATTGCTGCTGCAGCAGATTCGGATAGAAAAATAAATAAAAAGAGGAGTAAACAAAGCATTTGTTTGAAGTACAGAAAACAGCTAGAATTGGTGTGTTTCTATGTCTTCCTTATGTACACACTATAAGGCTACCTAGTGGTCTAAAATGGCATGTGACGTGGTCGTTCATGGTTTTGGAATTCAAGTCAATTCCCCAAAAATTTTCAAGCGCTCGTAAGGTTCTCTACTCATTCATAAATCACTATTGTTAGCCTATAATAATTATATTGTACAGCTGTTTTTGCAGAAAACGGCAAATACTTCCGCCATTCTTTCATGCGTGTCATATCTGTAAATAAAGGAGAGAAGGTTAAGGTCTTGTAGCTTGAAGCCGCAATAAATGACATTGAACTTAGAATTTCCAAGCACAAAGGGAAAACAGCAGTAACAATAGTAAAACATGAATCCTTATTGGCTTGGCTTTTCAAAAATATGTTTAGTTTGAATAGCATCACATTTGCTGTGCATTGAGGTTCACAAAACAATGTTATTGTTAGTAATGTTTCCTAAATTGCCTCAAAACAATAGCGCTATATAAACTATTACTATTACCTGGTCATAAGACATTTCATGAATATCCATCTTTATTTAGTTATGTATTATTTAATTTATTTTTAGAAGTGTTAGATGTTTTGATGTTGTTAGCAACATTTGCACCGATAAGACAATCACATGTAACCATGAGTTTCTGCCTTATAAGAAAATATTTTTATATTTTCCTTTTATATTGTACCATTTGTTATTTTTATTACTTTTATCAAGTGCTTTTAATTACTAGTGTGTATGAAGTGTGCTATTTAAATAACTTTGCCTTGTCTGATGACTTTGTAAGTTAAAAAGTTACTTTTTTTTAGCTGAATGTTCACAGCTTTCTGATGTTTTGTACTGCCTTATGCACTGCATTTTTAAAATTTTAAAAATAAAATTGAGAGAAAAATTATTTACTGTACTTATTACATTACATCACGCGTAAGAATGCCTGTAGCTACCTGCTGAAAAGATATATGTGACACTGGACCACAAAAACAGTCATAAGTGTCAGTTTTTCAAAATTTATACATCATCTGAAAGCTGAATAAATAAGCTTTCCATTGATGTATGGTTTGTTAGGATTGGACAATATTTGGCTGAGATACAACTATTTGAAAATCTGGAATCTGAGGGTGCAAAAAAACTCAAAATATTGAGAAAATCACCTTTAAAGTTGTCCAAATTAAGTTTTTAGCAATGCATATTATTAATCAAAAATTACGTTTTGATATATTTACTGTAGGAAATTTACAAAATATCTTCATGGAACATGATCTTTACTTAATATCCCAATGATTTTTGTCATAAAAGAAAAATCAATAATTTTGACCCATACAATGTATTTTTGGCTATTGCTACAAATATACCCCAGCGACTTAAGACTGGTTTTGTGGTCTAGGGTCACATATCTAACTTAATTGACCCCCTTTTCGCATATCTAGGGTTCTCAGAAATGGAAGTTATCATGACTTGTCATAGTTAACTTTTATAGTGGTGGAAGGAAACCACAACAAATACAATTTTACCGTTCTCATTTTCTCCAATAGCAAAAAGAAAATTAAACTATGATAGCGCTTTCTATACCATACTATATACTATTCTTTACTGATTGGTTATAGTGGTTAGAAAAGAGCAAGATGTCAAATTTGCAATCACTTCCTCACAATCTGTTAGAAACACTCATGTGCAGAATAAGTTGAAAAAATGTAATGTGAGCTTTCCTTAACCTAACACTAACATTAGCCTGAAACCCAAACTTGAAATCTGATTGGTTGATAGGGACAACCAATGTTTATTCAACAAGGATGTTTATCCAGTAATAACATCCTACTTGGCAAAATCATGTTTACTTCTAAGAAAATATTCTTCAGAGAAAGTCCCAAATGTGGTCTTTGCCCTTGTATTTCAAACATACTGTCCCCCGGTTTCACAGACAAGGCTTAAACCTAGTCCTAGACTAAAATGTAAGTCTGAGCTGTTTCAACTGAAAGAAACTTGCATTGACTGATCTTTAAATATACCAGTGCATTTGTTTTGTCTCAAGATGCACACCAGTAATGTTTTTTTTAATAAGACATGTTTATAAAAATTACTCTAATGTCCTAATTGAACTATGGCCTAATCCCGGCTTAGTCTAAGCTGTTTCTGTGAAACCGGGCCTGTATGTTTTGCCATGTTTTTTTGTTTGTTTCTGGTAAAAGTGTCCAAATATCCCTAAAACAAGATAAATTTATTTAAGAAGCACAGTTAAGATGTCAAGTCTTGTTTTCAGAGAGTATACTACTTGAATTAAGTCATTAGTCATTCAAATTGTTCTTAAGCATAAATAACAAAATATAGTGGTTTATGCTGAAAGCTGAAAACATTTATGGTAATAACTGCTCTAATATAGTAAGTCTCTTTCTGAGTTGTTTGTATAGGCCTTTAACTCTCTGTTGTGTGGCGCCATCTACTGGATAAAAACCTGAACCAACTCTCTGAGATTTACAGTGACACATGAGACACTTAAAATTTCAAACCAAATGACATTTATATTAAAGAGATATAGCATGAGAAGTGGTACTGTAGATTCACCTTCCCAGTAACAGTATCATTCAGTCTAACCTATATAAAATGTATCAAGAAAAATGACAAGACCCAAAAACAAGCCTAATAAGACTGTGTCCCCTTCCCATTTCTCTAATGTTCAAACCTGCATTAGAGCTTGTGGTGAAATCAGACTCTGTCTCTTAGATGGTCGACCTCTTCTTTCTTCTCTTGATTTTTCCGATTCTGCTGGATCTTTCATGTGGACTCGTGTGGAAACTCCCAGCAATCTGTGCAGGGAAGTCATAATCAAGATATGATGATCCCTTTTTAAGGGATCTATAATAAATATATTCATGCATGCAGTCACATACTATAACATAAATACGTGTATGTGGTTCCCACTAGTTTTCTATTTAACTACATTAAAAACAGTTCCACAAGAGCTGATTCAGTGAAATAAACCACCCTTCTCAATAGGTATGTTTACATGCACTAATTTTCGTCTGCATTAATCCAATCTGATTTCAGATTCTAAAAGTTCTGTTTATATGAACCCTAAACAATAATATGATTCTCAATCAGCACGTACAGGGACTGCGTTAATGTCATCAGACCTACCATGAGTGTAATTGCTATTTTTGCCTTGATTGTATGAGCCAACGGAAGTTCTGCTAAAGCACAAGTCACACAAAATTTTAATGATGGTTATGGGAGGAATGTGTCACAACACACAGTTCATCACACTTTCATTGCACAGCCGCAGACCAATCAGAATCCTGATGATGACCCCTGTCCACTGTCGAAAGCGCCTACAGTGTGTGTCAGAACTGGAGCAGAGGAAGAAGGTCATCTAGTCTGATGAGTCCCTTTTTCTGTTACATTATGTGGACAGCTGTGTACATGTGCACATTTTACCTGTGGAACTGATGATGGAACCGAGTCCAGGGTGTGGCTGTGACATTACCTCTACATCTAGAAGAAGATTCCAGATGCTCCAAAATATTTCCTATAATCCATGGGGGAGTGGAGGGAGGAAACAACCAGGGAATAACCCCCAGCAGGATAATCAGGATGCAGGCCCACGGTGCAGTAGATAGAGAGAGGAGCCAGGGCAGAGACTTTGGGCCATATTTACTAACAGCTGACGCTATGTGCAAACCGTCTTTTGGCATTAAAATAGTACTTGTCAGGATTTACGAATTAAAAAAGGTCATTTTGAGTTCATATCTTAAAATTCTGACTTTTTTCTCACAATTCCGAGATTATATCTCACAATTCTAATAAGAAAAATCAACTCGTCATTCTCTCTTTTCCCCTCAGCTCAGAATCAAGAGTTTATATCCCACACTTCTGGCTTTTTCTCTCAAAATTGACAAACTCGCAATTGTTGATTCTTACCTCCAAAGGCACAACAATACATTTTTTTTTCTTGTTCCATGGATTTTACCTGTTTCCCTCCACTTGTTACCAGTGTTTTTCTGCCACCACAATGAGTGCGCAGCTGCAAGTGACATAACTGTGACGTCTACTCCAAATTTGTCTATAGGGTCAACCATGCCGCTCTGGGCAGGGCAGACCAAGGCAGATCAACATGGGCTGGAGGACTAGGCAATGCAGGTGGGGATGAACCAACAGGCTTAATGGGGCAACATAAGTCAGACATACAATTCAAGTATGGTACTTTTTGCTGACATGGAACAGGCTGAGGAGGTGGGAGTAGGAGGCAGTGGGAGCATCAATATAGGAGACTTGGAGCTAGTTGATAGAGGAGAATTGAGACTGACCAGGATAAGCAGAGGAGGAAGGGACTGGGCACAGAAGAAAACCAAGACATCCAGAATTTCAGGCTGGGGATCACTGGAACTCTCTGATTCAGAGAAACTGCTTTGATTATGATTATTACGTCCTCATCCAGCTCCACCAAGACAGAAGTACACAGTTACAGAAGTACAACCCAACACAGACATGGTCAGACAGCTTCCGCTTTGGAATGGACATGACAGCAGGCATTTGCTCAGGGTCCATGGCGAGCATCAGCTCTGGCTCTGAGTCTGCAGTGCGCTCAGGTTCTGAGTCCGTGGTGGATATGGGCTCAATATTTGTTATATCAGATTACACAACTTATTAGACTGATGTATAAAAAACAATGGACAGTAAGCTGTGCTGACTTTATTATGTGCTGTTTCCATTTTACCACAGAAACTGAGCTCGGCACACTTCTCTCTCCGTCTGTCTGTCTTCATTAAAAACTAGCCTTGATGAAACTTGCCTTACCCACAAAGTAGCAGAAGTCTACTAAACACTGTTTTTTGGGATCTGGTTTTCACTTCTTCACTTCTTCACTCACTTCTTCTTTTTCTTCTTCTTCTTCTTCTTCTTCTTCTTCTTCTTTTTTTTTTTTTTTTTTTTTTTGTCATCTCATAATTTCAATAATTAAGGTAGTTTGGTAGTTTGATCTGCATTTTGGTTTCCAGTTTTCAGTTAATTTGAGCCATCCTGTTCAGGGCATATGAGTTTCTCTTACTGAAGTCTTAAGAGTAGTTTTCCTAGGCCTATTACAAAAAACCGATTTAAAACTTATTCTTAAAATAATAGCCAGGGATCATATTCTTCCTGGCATTTCAGCCAGAACTGTTCTTATTTGGATATTTGTAAAAATAGAACTATTCCCTTCCAATAAATTGGTATTTTCAAAACAAGAAACTCTGTTTCTGTATAAGTGGCAATGGCTTGAAATTCCCGTAATAGTTTTCATTAGCTGTCTTCATGTGGATTCTGCTCCTCCCATCCCAACTATGCTCTGCTTTTTTTCCTCACCTGCACAGTCTCTCAGACATCTGGCAGGAGTAAACATCTATTTAACACAGAGATGAGATAGAAAGAGACAGGTGAGGCAAAAACAAACCAAAAAAAAAAAAAAAACTTAAAGTACGTCGCAACCCTCTGTTTATTTATTTTATTTATAAAAACATTATTTTTTCTTTTTTTTTTAATTTCTCTTCACTATTTTAAATCTTTGCAGGTCACTACGAGAAACTTGAAGAACAAGACGCTCCCAAAATAGAAGCTTCAAAATGGAATTTCTGTGGTGCTTTGTATATTGTGGTATTTCACCTGAGGAAAAGGACTATGTGAAGATTACAAATTCAACCTAAACTTACCATAAAACAAACAATATTTCCTCTTCAAAATCAAGTGAACAATCAAAAAGGATGTGTTCCATCTTCACCAGTCAAGCACAGTTCTTCATCAAAGGTGTGTAAAACATTCAAACTCTTAGCTGTATTCCATATGTTCAGTAATACAGTGCTTGTCACAAATGTCATTATGTCAGCAGTGATACTGATAAGTTATTCTGCCTTGTTTAGAACAATATTTTACAGTTAAATAAACAAACAAATCATTTTTAATAATAATAAAAAAAAAATCTCACATGTGAATAGCATCATTAATGTGGAAGACAACATGGACCATTCTTTTTAAATTACCTTGTCGTTTCCATTTTTACATTGTTAAATTGTTACATTTTAATTTGAGTGGTCGCTTTGAAAAACCAAAATAAAATGGTGTTAAGGTAGCAAGTAAGCTAACTGCTATATTGTCACGGGTTACTGACACGGTGTCATGGAAAGGTGAAGATGAAGATGATGAAAGCTGATTAAAAATACAAATGAGGTTCACTTAACGAGGAACAAACAGGTGAAACAGTGTGAACTAGCCACAAACAACAATTGACAACTGAAGAGTGAACTAGAGCAACTTAAAAACAGGGCAAATGAGGGAACTAAAGATAAACAACTTTAAAAGAATAACCATGACAACTACCACATAGCGGGAAACTACAACAAAGGACAGGGAACTAATGAAAACAAATAAGTCCATGAAAACAGAAACTAAGACAAAATAACAGTCTGTGACACATGGGTTACTGTTAATTAATGAATTTATATTTTTAAAGCACTAAGTAAAATGGCACAGTATACACTTGTCTCTCCCATATTCAGTCTAAATGCAGGGCTTGGAAAACCTGGAAATATGGGTCTTAAAGTAACATACACACAGATCATTACAGTATGAGGATGAGCTTTATGTTCACGACCCAATAAATTGTTAAGATGAAATCTTAATGTCTGTTGTGTTAAAATGTTCATTTTCTAAAATAAACCCATTTGAAAATTTCAATATCTCAACATGACAAACGTCTTCTTTACAGATGCCAAATATGCAGTTTAAAGTTCATTTTGAATAACAGTTGAGATGCTTTTGAAGTCAGACGACTTAATTGAATTTTGAAGTCAGGCATCTTAATGCCTTTAACTAAAGTCTTAAAGTTACTATTATCTCTTCTACAAAGTTATGATGTTGCAGTTGTGTGCTACTTTCCACAAGTCATAGTTCCTCTTTTGAGTATGCTGCCTAGTTGTGAAATTATTGAGATAGTCGTGCATGCGTAATCCGTCCCTGTTTGGAAAAACATTTCTGATGCCATTCATCTGTTCATGCAATCATCTTAAACTCAACACATTTCCAAGAAAAGATGGAGGGTTTGTCTTCTGAATTCTATGGATTGTTTGCTAAAAAATCAATATTTTCATAGAAAGTAATATGAAAGGTTCACTTCCCCTACAATTACTCAAAGGAGTAACAAAGGCAACATGTCTTAATAATAATTACATCACTTAAGCATTGTACAAGATGCTATAATAGATACCAGTATGTTTTATAAAGGGAGACACATTTATAATGGGCCAGTTGCATATGGAGGCCATGTTAGATTTCCAGTTTAACAAGTGTGTGCTTAGATACTTCCAGTTTTGTCTGATGCCAGTGTAGAGAGCCAGAGAAAGCCAAAAATGTTCTACATAATATCATATATTTGAAACTTAGGCATATGGTGAATGAATGAAACAAAATTTACTGCTGTGACAGAACAACTGCCTTCTCTTAATGAATCCTAATTAAATATACATGAACAAGCCAATCAATGTCTTCTGGACTACTTGAAGGCTACAGGCAGGTGAGTTTTATCAGGGTTGGAGCTAAACTCTGCAGGACAGTGGCCCTCCAGGACCGGATTTGGCCATTTCTGATATATAAAATCATCTCAGCCTTATTACATTTATTTCACACCATATGTATATAAAAGTTCTTACTGAAAAGAATAGTTTCATTTGAATAGTCACCATTATGAAGATTAATGTTCAATGGTCAGCATTCACTTCACATTTGCAGTATCAAAAAATGCCAAAAAATGGTAATATAAGTATCATGAAGTGGCCTGATTCACTGATCTTATCTGAAGCCTGATCGTAAGTGTGTTGTTCCACCAGCCCTGTGATACTGCAGCATGAAAGCCAGCAGTGCTGCAGCAATCCAGTATTAGTAAGGATTTTTAAAAACATGTTGTGCACAATAAAGTTTTGAACTACTATATTATTCATACACACACAGACATCAACAAGCAGCAAATGAATCTCAACATTGGTGATATCATGAAAAACTAAAAACTAAATGTCCAGTTGCAAAACACAAAAGTTACACAAAAATGCTGTAGAATCATTGATAGATGATTTTTTTGTTAACATGATTTTGTTTGCTTTTTAAAGCACAAGAAAGCACAAAGAAGTTATTTATGCATCATAAATGGAACATTTTTGCCTGAAAAATTTAGTTGGACATTTTTCAATTGTTACTTTTTTTCAGAATGTTCAGAGAACCTTCAAATGTTTGCAAAATGGAAATAAAATAAAATAAAATAAAATATTCTTTTAATGTTCATATGACCAAAAAAAAAAAAAAAAAAACTGGACATTTTTAACATTGAGAGAACAGTAAGGAATGTTTTCACAACTTAATGGGAACTTTTAGCAAAATATTTTTCGAACATATTTTTGTTAGTTGGGATACTGATACCTTCAGTGTTTCCTGACTTCATGAGACCGTTACAGATCCAGACATCTCGGATCCCCTATCTCTGGTTTTGCTATCTAGTAGAACTTGAGGAATCTTTATGATAACGGCATTCCTGTGCAGTTACAGAAAATGTCCTAAGGGTTTCAGAAACACACAGATGTGAAACAGTTTTTTAGCATGAACATGGCCCATATCTCATCTGATAACTTCATTCTGTAGCTGCATGAACAGTTAATCATAAAAACAGACACAAGAGCAGTGTGTTTTCATGATTCAGCGACTTCATGTTTTTAGCTTTTGTAAGTTCTGTTACATGTTTCCTGTCTGCTGTGTGCCTCATTGGACCACATCCACTCCTTGTCAGTTCCCATACTGTAGCTAATCATTGGTTCCTTTTTTTTTATCCTGTGTATTAATTGCCCTTGTGTTTGCCTTGTGCTTTGTTAGTTGTTGAATATTATGGTGCTGGTTTTACTTGTGTTTCTATTCCTAGTTTTCCTAGTGTCTGTCTTATTGTTTGTTCTTGTTTTCTCATTATTAAAACCCGCACATAGATCTACACCTCAGTCTGCTTTCTCCTGGACTCACATAACAGATTCATTGTTCTCATTTAGTGAAGTTATTAACATAATTTTGGGAGGAGTACGCCCATCTAATCTTCTAATTAATATCCGAGTATAAAAACAGCCTCTTACCACTTCCATTGTTAGTTCTTTCGGCATCCCTCCACCTCCCCATCTCCTCCTTTATGCATATTTATTTAATTTATCCTTCTGTCTATAGAGGGGCTATAGGAGGAGCCCTCCATCGCAGATCAGGCCAAATGCTAAGATTATATGGGCACACAAACTCATGAAATGATATTTATTGTGCAACATCTGATCTTTGGATTACCGTTATGTTCAGAACTGTTAATAAAAAGCATTGAAATGAGAGTAAATCAACACAGAAAGTGTGTCAGATTGATTCAAATCGACTGATACTCAGAATAAAAACAAATGTGGTTTATTTACTTGAACATGATGAGAATCTATGAATGTACTAGTAGCACTGTGTGTGTGTGTGTTTACATGTTTGCTTTGCTCGTGTTAAGGCAGATGACATCAAGACAGTGGGTTTGTTTAGTCTCATAGAAAGAAAGAGAAGAGATGTTCAGATACTAGTACTAGATGTTCTGCATTGAATTAGCTGTAAATACAGAGCGAAACAACAACCCAGCTAACAGGAAACATTCTAACAACTTTAGTTAACGTTTTGACAAGGTTCTCTGAAAGTAATGAACAGACATTCCTCCAGAAACATTTGTTCAAAGATATCTGGTCTTTAAGAAGTTTCTGTTTCTCAAGATGTTCATGGAGCAATTATACCTGAAGCATTTAGTTGGATGTTTAAATGTTGCTACTTGTTTCAGAAGTAAAATTCTAATTATGTTTGAAGAATGTTGAAATTCAATGTTCCCTTAATGTTCAAATAACCAAGAAAAATGTTTTTAAACCGGACAGAATTCAAATTCAAATATAGTTTAATTGAAAACTAGCAATCAAAGCTATATGCTGATACCTATAAACAAGCAAAGTTTGAAAGGCGATTTCATGACAAGTCTGTGAATGTGAGGCTTTTGCTTTCTCTCTCGTTTAATTTCTCTATAGGTCAGAATGAGGATGTTTTGGCAATTTGAAACAAAACCACGAAACTCTGTACTTGCCCAGTTGCCTGCTCATCTAGTCTGACAGCTACCCTTTTCTCCTCCCTTCAGACCGTGAGTAAATATTACCTTTGAGTCTCACATCAACTAAACAATCTGTCAGGATCGAAACAAGAGAGAGGAACTATGAGGCAGATCTTTTGAGTGCAGATATGAAAAAGAAAACAGGTAATTTCTTGTTGTAGAAAAAAAACTTTTTTAAATTTTTTTTTAAAACCATTTGACATGCCAGTTTGTATTTCCAGGCTGTATTTCCTAATTCTGTCTCTTTCATTTTTCTCTGTAGGTCAGAATGAGGACAGCAGGAACATAAAAGATCATGAAATGAAGCTTCAGTTGCATGTAAGTCTGTGTATATTTACTCATGTAATTCACTGCTGTACATTTCATTAATTGGATCAAATGTCACATCAGATGCAAAGATGTCTATAGCAACCAGCTGAAAAGACAAACTTATATTTATTACAACATATCAAATTTCATTTTTAATGAAACTAGCTCAGTACTTTGTGATCTAACCAATGAAATGAAAAATAAAACTAAGCTCTGTGATGTCCAAAATGTCCTCACTATTCAAAAATGTCCTCACTAATATAGTGAAACGCAGAATAAGGAACATGTTTTTGCTGTTGCTAAAGGAAATGAGTTTGTCAATATGTTGTCTCGACCACAAACGTTCTTTCTCATGTTATGTTGCCAGTATTAAATTGATTTTGTATTATTTATGTTTATGTTAAAATTTGTACTGATAACACATCAGTTAAAACAATGTCTGTGTGCACAGTGTGAAAAAACTTAAAACAGATACAAATGTGTACAAATCATTGTGGTCAGGGTTCAGATCTGCTATACAGCTCTGAATACTAACGTTGGAAGAGCACAAACTGTTAGTTACACACTAACCCAGGGCTGGCCCAAGCCTTTATGGGGGTCTAAGCAGACTTTTATTTCAGTGCCGCCAATACGATTAATTATTGTTAATTCTTGATTATTTGGACACTATAAATCTAACACAGCTATTATTAAATAGGTTATCCATATAAATATATCTGGGATTGTTGAAAACTCTTAATTGACCTAGTTTATTTTACATTAATTTTCTTAACATAACGTTTCCTTTAACTTGCTGTTTTTTTTTTTTCTCTCTCTTCTTTGGGTTTCTTCTTTTTTCTTTTCTCTGCACCAGAAGGATATGTCCTTTTTTGTGACATTTATGACAGTTTTGGTGTAATGCTGCTGCCTCTTCAATCAGCTTCAATACAGTCACAGTCTGACTAGTCTGTGCTTGCATCCTGAAGCCCGTTAACATATAGCATTTTTTGTTTTTTTTTTGCATTTTTTTTATAATTACATTGTCCATTGCAATAACATATCTCACACACACGGAAAACAAGCAAACAAACAAACAAAAAACAATCAAGCTATCATTTCGTGTGTTCTTGGGGTGCCCTAAGTAGCCGCTTGCTTTGCACTATCCACACCACAAAAATGCATCCTTAAACAAAGCATTATCTGTATTACTCAGATAATGCCATACATACCTTCACATTTCACATCGAAATTGTAACTTACTGTAGAACAAAACATGAAAGTGTTAAAAAGACTTCAAATCTTGTACTTTATTCTACTCACAAATTGTAAACTTCCATTCTAAAATCCCACAGGAAAGAGGGAGTGGCTCAGAAATGCAAGCCTGTAACTCTAACCCAAGCCTAACCTAATATTAGTAACCCCAAGCTTGAAATCTGATTGGTCGATAGAAATGTTGATCCAGGACCAACAAGGATGTTGACTGAGGAAATTATGTCAATATACATATGTCAGATATAAAGTATTTTTGCCATGTTTTCCAGTAAAAGTCCCTAAAAGAATAAGACATTACTATATTTTTTTAGAGAATATACTACTTGTAGGCCTGTTAAGTCATTAGCAAATAAACTTGTTATGTTTTAAGCATAAACAACAAAATATAGTGAGGCTATGCTCTAAACTACAAAATTATAAAGAAATACAGTGAATTTTCTCATTTACTGTCATTGCAATTGCACATCTTTCTACTGCTTTATTATAAAGAGCATGTTTTTGAATGTTTGTATTTTGTCTCACTGTTGTGTGGCGCCATCTACTGGATAAAAAAACTAAATCTAATCTTTGGAATACTGTATACAGTGACAGTGCACACTGTAAGCGGTACTTTAGATTCACTTTGTCCTTAGTTTCCCAGTAACAGCATAATTCAGTCTAACTTACACTATATTCATAATATTTCAGTCTAACTTAAATGTATAAAGCACAATGAAAATACAAAGATCTAAAAAAAAAAAAAAACGGCCCTACAAAACCAGGGTTTATGCAGCTGCTGATGAAAGTGACAGTGGTGGTAAAGATCTGTAAAGATGACCACTTTTGATCTAGTCTGTGAGGAAGAGGATGTAGTTAGGCAACTAAACTTTTTTTTTTTTCCCGAGCTATGGCGAATGACCTGCAGATGGCAGCAGAGAAGCTCTAAAGCATTAGGCTAATCAGAAAGAGTCTTTCTTTACAGAGACCATACCAGTGAAATAAAAGTAAGGGGTAACAGAGGAGATTGGTTTATAATGAAATTACCAGATCCACCAGTGTTAACTGTACCCTCTTACAGCAAATAACTTACAACAGCATTCACTTTCAGACAGTGGCGTATGGGACACAACAAACAAACAAACAAACAAACAACAAAAAAAAAAAAAAAAAAAAAATGCAGGATCTCTTTTTTTAAAAGTTTAAACTTTTTTTTTTTTTTAACTTTAGCGCCGCGTTTTTAGAACACTGCAAAAGACGCGAGCGCAAAGGTAGTGCAGTGGAGTGGAAAAGCGCATAAATACTCTTTTAACGCGGTCGAGTGTTCTAAAACAACAACCAGGTAAACTCAGTTTTCTCTCACATTTCACTTGTCATAAACACTACTTCTAAACGGCACCATAATCGAAGAGGATATGCCTATTTTTAGGTTTAACGTTTGTTATGGATTAAGATTATTAATCTGCCCAGAATATGAATGCAACGCGCAAATATTTACATTAAGCGTTCTCCCACTGTAAAAAGTTTATTATTATTATTAGGTTACTTTTATTATTAAATTAATAGCCTATTACAATTAAATTGCTCCGCAATAATTTCATAGCGCATCTCCGCATAAATGACGCGCTGTTGGGGATAATAAAAGAGTAGACTATTAGCTTACTCATTTAAAGTGTTTAAAAAAAGGTCTTTTAAAATAAATATATTTTATAGCCTAAAATGAATCATAGGCCTATAATTAAAATGAACACTGCATGTAGTCATCGATGAAAATTAAAAGCAGTTTATTTCAAACTCCTACTTTCAAAAACAGCCTGAAATAGGCTACGTTTATTCTCATTGTTTTCACTAGGCCTATATTCGGGCCACAAGAGAAACATTAGGGTAATAAATGAAGACAGTTATACACCATTATCAGCATATGAGGAGAATATGCGCCGTTAATGCGGCGTCAGTTTTTACTTTTGCTTTCTGGTTAAAGACGTTCACCGGCATAAGTCTTGCGCAAAGTTTACACGTTGCTTGTATGATATCCATGGGCTCGCCTTCATAGTTTAAAACCGAAATATTTCCAATATTGTCTAGTGTTTATGACAAGAGAAATGCAAGAGAAAATTGCTTTTCACCGCTTGTTATTTTAGAGAATTAAGCATGTTCACGCACATTACAGCCTAGCCTAATGTTATTCAATAATAGCATGCATCAATGCAATGATAATTCACCACATTCATTACTTTTAAATTACTTATGTAAATGAGGGAGATCTCGTTATTTGCGGGTGTCCTCACAGATGCTTACAGCAGAAACTATATCACACACACACACACACACACACACACACACACACACGGAGATCAAAATTAGAGAACAATCTGGAAATACTTGATTTTATTTCTGAATAATAATAATAATAATAATAATAATAATAATAATAATAATAATAATATATTTTTTTCTTAATAACCTTCATCACTCAAAATTTGAAGGAATATTACCTGTGTTCTAGGCTACTATCATATTTGACAAAACACAAAGGTCTTTCAACAAAAAACCCTTATATTGTGGAAAACACTGTGATCAAAATTAGAGAACAGTAACCATGTGGCACAAAGAAGATTATACAACTGAAATTTTGGAGGGTTGCAGCTATCAGAAATTAGGAATTGCAGAGACCCTTGCTTTGAATGACTTCAGCACATCTGTGGCTGCAGGACATTCTCAGACTGTGCTGGTGTGATCTTGGTCCACTCTTCTTCCACTCTCTTCCACAGTTCACTGTAGTGAACTGTAGTGGGTTTCTTAGCCGTAACTTTGTCACCAAGGATTTTCCAGAGATTTTCATTCGGGTTTAGGTCAGGACTTTGGGCTGGCAATTTCATTATTTCACTCTCCCATGTAGCTGTATAAAAGGCCCAACTCCTGCTGGAGAAAACATCCCCCAAACCATGACACGTCCCCCTCCACCTTTCACTGACTTCTTTATGCACTTTGGCTTCAGTCTTTCCTCAGTTTGAAGCCGAAAAAAAAAATGTTTCCAATCAGACCCAAATAAATGAAACTTGCTTTCATCACTGAAGTGAACTTTGGACCAGTTCTCCTCTCTCCACACAACATACTCCTCAGCAAAGGTGAACTTAGCCTTTTGATTCTTTCTGCTGATGAGAGGCTTCATCACTGCAGAGTACACTTTCAGGCCAACTTCTCATAAACATGCTGAGACAGATCCTTACCCTGTACAACACTAAACTAGCAAGCAATTCCAGCTGCAGTGTTGAACCGATTCCCTATTGAGAGTCTCTGCATTATCCTGTCTTCTAATGCATTTGTCTTACGTGGACGACCAGCCTTTTTTGGGTGACTTAAATGAAATAGTGTCATTGTAAACCTGCAGTATTTGAGAAATCACTGATTTGGAATGACAAACTTCTCTTGCAGTGGCTGAAAGTCTCATCCCTTTGGCTTTCATCTGGACAACCTCCTGTCGCAGGGTCTCAGTTACTTTAGATAATACATAATTATTGCATGATTATGTAAAAAAACTGGTAAATCAGTTATTTTAAACAGAAGCTAATTGTCCAAAAGAACCAGTTTGCAGAAAAGAATCAGATTTCCCCATTGTCTTCGGTTATGGATTACAGGTAAAACTGTTCTAAATAATGTTCAGTTTCTTGCACAGACTGATTGTTTCGCTTCATAAGACCTCAATATATTGTCAGGAGCCATGCGTATTAATTTTGCTTTCCTTTTATATGCTTTTATTTCTGACAAACCAGTAGCCACTTGCGTTTTATTAATCACCAATCCACTCAACATAAATGTAGAAAGTTAAATGTGAGATGTAAGAAACTAATAATAATCATAGGGGTATTTGTACAAAAAGAACAGGTGTGGATTGAGCAACAATGAACCATTGCAACAAAATTTTAAAATTTACCCAAATTATAAGCTTGTTAAAGAAAATGTTATACTGAAATATTGCATAAATATTAAACAACTGTTAGTTTTGATCCCCAGATTAGCATTTGATTGGTCAGAAGCACTGGGACATTTCCAACTTGGTCTCATGACGAAAATGTGCCTCCGGGAACTTTTTCACAAGACGCAAAATACGTACCGCCATGTATGTTTCATGACATATTCGATGTGAAATGGTTCTAAAAGAGGGTTCTTTTTTTCTTTCCTGGAACAGATAAACGTACATATGGTATGTTTTATGTTATGTTGGTTTTATACGAGTCACTGCAGTTCTGACTGGAAATGTCTGTGGAGTGGCGCTAAAACTCTAATGCTCCGTGACATTAAAAATAACGTATCATCTGCACTACACCTAAACCTACCTGACAGTATGAACAAAAGCGAATGTGACGTAAAAACACAATTGCAAGCATGCCGTTTTAGCTTGTTTTTCGATCTCTCATCTTTAAGCTCTTTCATCGTGAGTCATGTTTTTTACGGGATTTGTACCCATGGATTCTGCATCCTAAGTCCAATTCCGTGTGGCTGAGCAGAAACCGAAACATATGGAGCTATAATCATAACTGTGTATGAAAACGATTACAAGTACTTTTTGCCGCCTCTAGTGTTCATTTCTGTTGGAAACTGCAGTAATATGTACTTATGTACATTCTGGTATGTATTTCGCGTCTTGCGAAAAAGTTCCCAGAGGTACGCTTTCCTCATGAGACCAGGTAGGAGATTTCACTGTTTGTATCACCCTACTTGTCTGTGTTTTCAGCAATAGGCCTTCAATAATTCATATTATGTTCACTTGCTTTTTCCCAAAAGGCTTTGATTCAGCACTTCTATTAGCCTATGACATTGTGTAAAATCGTTAATTTCATTTCAATCGTTTATTTCATTTCATGATTAAGATTCGTGTGAAATGACTCTGCCAGCTTCAGTTTGTTGAACAATCACAGCAATAAAAGCTTCAACATAAGAGTTGTGAATGTGGCAAGTGCTAATTTGGCATTGTGTGGGTCTAGTAAACAAAGTCGACATACTTTCCATTTGAGGTTTAGACAACTGTGAGAACTTCATAAACTTAAAGGTGTTGGAAAAACATTGCACTCGTTTCACAGTTAAACCTCCACTCTAGACAAAGGTGAGAGTTATTGGTTGTCAAGTGCCAAAGCCAGTGGAACACTGGTTTTGGTTTAGCATTTCACATGAGTTTAGTTATAAAACATAACACTGCATAGTGTTATATTTTTTACTTAACAAATTGCATAGTTTGTATAACCAGCTAAACAACTTTGTTGTAGAATATTATGACACACTCAAAAACAGACAAAAACATACACAAAGATATATATTTAGCATAATGAAGCAACTATTATAACTATAAATATTACATACCAATGAATCAACTTCATAATAAAGGTAGATTTTAACTACAAGGCTGAACCGTGTTCTCAAGGGTGATTTTTTTTTTTTTTGTTTGTTTTTTTGTTTGTTTGTTTTTTTTTATAAATGTCAGCTTGGGCCACGTTGTAGCGCATTTTAAATATGGTTATTTTATAATTGTATACTATTTATTTATTGTGAAACTAACTGTAAAATTAATGTAGATATAATAATATAAGGTATTAAAGGCAGCCGTGTCAATATAAAGGTACAAAATATGTACATTTAAAGTAAAAAGATCATATTCTTCCATCTAGAAAATATTTCTACCATTCATTTGCAAACACATTTTTTATTTATCATTTGAATACAAAATATACTCACAGATGTTTTCTCAGAATAAAACACATTTAAAAAAAAAACCAAGCAGACAGACTCGTCACACTTACATTTTGTTAAAACAAAGAAAACAAAACAAAACAAAACAACAACAACAAAAAAAAAAAGCTCTGAGAGCTGAGTTTGAGAAAGTAGGTTGACAAGCCACAACATTTCACGCTAACAGACTTTACCATCTTATGATCATTTAACTGACTCCGTTTACTTTTTCAAATACAGATTAATTTATGCAGGTATCAGTTAAACTATTCTGACAAAAGCAGTCCTATGTATCTTATAAAAATGAACCTCTTCTCAGTCCAACAGCATTGAAAACTCAACCAGTCAGTCTTCACAAAAATAATGAATATTGTGCATACTCTCCATCCACTCTCATACATATATTTGCATCTACAGCCACTCAGAAAAGTTTCCACCAGATACGGCTTAAGACAGCTATTTCAAAGAGAACTAGACCAACTAGTAAATAAAAGTTCACACTCATTTCATTTGAAGCAGGGGTTTTCAAAGTTTGATGCCACCGACCTCTTGCAAGACCCACTTAAATGCAAAGGCAGGTACATATTTTCATGCATAAAACATTCATACAATAATTATACAATTAAAAAATAAGTATCTGCTTAATAGAAAGTAAATATTTTTCAGGTGATATTTTTTTTCACATTATTAGAGTACTTTTAGATATACACAAAGACAAATATAAAACTGGCTGTCGGTTCAATAAAATAACTGTGATTAATCTCATGACTTCCAACCAGTCTTTAGAAAGCAGAATGAAATATGAATCATAACAAATGTAGTCGATTTTTTTACTTATTTATTTTACATTTTTTACAGCATTTTTTCTGAACTTTTCTCAGAGTTTCAGAGTTGAACATCAAGAAAAAGTACACAAAATAAGTATAAAATCAGTCATACTTATGTGTTCATGACTTTGGCAGCTGTAGTGCAGCATAGGTGCTGTTGATTTGGCTCGACCGAATATTTCTACGCAGCTTGGAAAAATTCACCTCAGCATACTGAAAGAGCAATATTATCAGTATCAGCTACAGTTAAACAAACATAAACCAAAATGAAGTGTTATAGAGTGATACTGTACAGATCAGCAAGAATCCTCAATAATTATCAAGACAGAAATTAATTTTAGTTATAATGATGGTTTCACATATTCTTACATGTAATTGGTCCTGATGCTGTTCTGTAACTTGTATCTGCTGTAGATCAGCGCTAAGTTGTTGTGATTGTTCTGTAGACCTTCTGTTTCCAACAACAAAAACCTTTACCAGTCCTAAAAATGGTGTTTCAGATTGAATATTTATACTTATATCGCATATAATGGCACAAAAATACTTAAATTGTGAAAAGCCTATACAAAGAATATTTACACATTCAATTATCATCAGCTGCTTATGGAGAAAATCATGATGTAAATAGATGAAAAAATCTCTCACCGACCACCACAATAAGCAGAAGCCCATTCATCAGTCCAAAGATGATGGTAATAATCTGCCAATGTCTCTGATCAGTATATTCAGTCACTGTATGATTGTGACACGCAGTTAGTTGAGTTGATTCTGTAATAAAAGTGTCCACAGTCTGTTACTGTAAAAAATGCTATTGTTAGTGCAATGGCTGAAAATGTTGATAATTTACACTGCCTGAAGGAAAAAAAAAAAAAAAATGCCAGTTTCACTGTGCTTTCACCATTTCGTAATAAGCAAATGTTTTAAATTTTATGATTGGATCATTATTGCAGTGATAAATATGTTTCTGGCATGTTATATGTTTCGCAACAATTCTTTTAACACTAACTGATGCAGTGCGTAGCTTTTTATTTCTTAAACAGCCATGTTGGAAGACGTACACATGTACATATTCCAGGATGACAATACAAAAATTCAGTGGACCCAACCGTGAAACAGTGGTTCAGTGAGCATGAGGAATCATTTTCTTGTATGAATTGGCCACCACAGATTCCTGATATTAACTCTATTGAAAATCTTTAGGATGTGCTGGAGCTGACTTTTTGAGAGTGGTTTGACTCTGCCATTGTCAATACAAGATCTCAACCAAAAATTAATTCAAATCTTGATGGAAATAAATGTTGTGCTGGTGCATAACTTTGTAGAAACAATGCCACTTCAAAAGCACAATCTAATCAAAGCTAAAGGTGATCCAATGAAGTATTAGAGCATTTTTTTTTTTTTTTAACAGGACTCAGTTTTCAAAGTGATCAAAGTGTAAAGTCGACTCCAAAACATTCCAAAGACTTTCAGTGGGGTTTAGGTCAGGACTCTGTGGTGGCCAATCTTTCCCAATTTAAGACTGATGAATCTTGACATTGTCGTTCTGGAATATGTACAATGGTATATCGTCAGAAATGGGTGTTTGAGAAAATAAAAAGCTACAGACAGCATCAGTTAGGTTTAAAATAATTGTTGCTAAACATACAACATGCCAGAAACATATTAATCACTCCAAAAAATGTTTCAGTCCTAAAAGCTTAAGTAATTGAATTTTTTTTTTTTTTTTTTTTTTGTCCAGGCAGTGTATGATGTTACTTATGAATATAAAAGTTTTTAATAATTTAAGTAGGTGATCATCAAAATATTTTGATTACTGAAGCAGCAAATGAACTCACCATTGAAGTATATTCTGGTGCTGTTGCTGAGTTTTGGAGGTGCGTGTGTGTTCATACAGTAATAAACTCCTAATTCATCAGCAGTCACATTATTTATAACCAGACGATGTTTAAACTGCACTGAATATTTCTTTCTGAATGTATCATTTGTGTAAAAAGGTGGTATTGGTTTTGAGAATGACCGTAGAATCACTGTTGGAGGATCTGCTGTTTTCAGTAAAATCCAATAAACCTCATGTTCATCAAGATCACAGTTCATGCTCACATTTGATCCCAAATCAGTTAGTAGATCTGCAACTGCAGCTTGACAGCAGATTAATACATCTACAAGATAAAAAAAAAAAAAAATACAATAATAAAATCAACAACACTGTAACGCACGACATGCCTATAATTTTAATAAGTTTACAAAACGTAAAAATATTCAAATCAGGTTATAAACTCACAGAGCTGAAGCTGAATGATCCTCATGTTGTTGTTGTGAATAAAACAGTTCACTATAAAACCTGGTTCCTTCCACACAACATTTAAGATGAATCTACAGCAACTCTGAAGCAAAGACAGGAAGAAAAAAAAAAATCTTCCCACATCAAGCAGAGGAAGTCAAAGTCAAATTTGCTCTGACCACAAAACGCAATTCCTCATCACAATCATCACTTCATTAAGTTAAGCATGTTTGATATTTTATCATGTTATAGTTTTTCTTGTCAATATTTGGGATATTTCTCATATCACAACTGAAATTCACTAAAATTATTGTTCCACCTCCACATTATCTATTCAGGATGCTCATATAGTGTGTTGTGTGTGTTTGAAGGCTGGTATCTGGATACTGATGCTTATGCCTGTCTTTGTTTTGGTTCTTAGTCGGAATCCAGATGCTCATACTCCATGTTTTTTGTCTTTTGTTGTGAGCACATGGTAGGGGGTTTTCGACCCTGTTTCATGTGCTTGTGTTTGTGCTTTGTATTGATGGTTTTTGGTCTTCTTCATTGGCTGTGTACTCTTGTATAGTCTTGTGTGTCTTTGTTCAGCACAAGGCTTATGATTGTGTTTCCTTTGGGAAATTGTATCGTCAATCTGGCAACTCTATTCAATATTGTGAATTTGGATTGCAGTGCCCTATTCGACCACCAGCTGTCAATATTACATACTGCACCTTTAATTTTTTTTTTTTTTTTTTGTATCACAATGGCATTGTATTGTAATTTGCCGGCATATCAGCAAAGAGTAAATATAAATGAGTTCTGTACAGTCTCTTGAAATCAATATCCCACAAATGTTTTGACAGAGGAGAAAAGTTAAGAGTTTCTTACTGATCAACTGATCAAGTTTTGGCTGGTTAACATGGATTAGCCACTTTAACTACCGCAAGAGGCAGAAACTACCCAACAGTAACCTAGATCAAACTACATCAACCAGCGATGTATACAAAGAAAACATTAGTGCTGTCAAGGTTACCAGTTCTGTCAACTACTCTGAATTACATTTCCCATCATCCCTCCTTCTGCTCACCTGCTCATTGTCACCAATCATCCAGTCACGATCATCAGCTGTCACTCATTCTACCTGCACTCTTTAAAAGGACTCACCACACACACAAAGTTGTCTAGTCTTGTCTAGTACCTACCCGAGTTTGTCTTTGGAATGTTATTCACCTGAAGTCTACTTACCTGTTGCTCGTGTCCTTACCCAAGTCTCCTGTCTCCAGTTCCTTGCCTCCAGCTCCATGTCTCCTTCTCCAAGTGTTATGCGTTCGCCCTGCATGAAAAGGAAGGAAAGTGTTTCTCTATTCATCAGTGACTGTAAACGTGTTTGTGTGTGTGGCATCTCACCTGTTTGATCATCCTCGTGCTGCATCTTTCATGCATACCTGTTCATTCATCGTTTAATCCAATCTGCTGTTAAAGCAATAAAGCCTACTTGAATTTTACTTACGAACTCTCTGCTCTGTGTACCCCTGACAAGTACTATGAATATAAACAAATTTCCTTTTGTTGTATAATGTAACTTTGACTAAATATTGAAACACAGCCAATACAGCAATACAGAGGTGACTAATAAAACATTTGTGAAATTATTAATACTTGTCAATACTTTCCATTTTAAAAACAAACTTGTAATTGTTGGTTTAGTAGTCACTATGTGTAAGTCCCAGTTTAGTAATCGTGGTGCTTCTAATGAAGTGATTAAACAGCATTTGCAAACATTTTATTAAATATATATACTCACCCTTGCACCAATAAAAAATTACAACACTTTTGTTTGTAATGTGCATGCTATATAAAGCGCATAATGACAGAGAATATTCCACAAAAGTCCTTTAATGATATCCACAAGAAATAAACACTCCCAGAAATAATCCCAGGAGCAGGCATAGCACAACACAAATATAACAAAAATGCCCGGCAAAGGAACTGAACAGAACAGGGAGTATAAATACAAAAGCAAACGAGGGACTAATGACTAAATTAATGGAACACTAGATCAAAGGAAAACTAACAAACATGTAAGAGTTTGCCCTCCCTCCTGGGAAGGTGCGCCCTCGTGCTGCATAGAATCCAACTGAGGAGGGAGGGGGTTCTGGAGGGGGGTGTGGAACAGGAGAGGGGCAGAAACGAAACAAGTCCAAATAATACGTCCAGGAGTTGGTCCAAAGACCAGCCAGGACGAGGCGCCTGGGTGGAGTCAAGGGAGGGAGGAGCCATGGTGGAAACTTGGCAGATGACACCCTGGGGACGAGCGATGGAGACAGAGCTGCTGGAGGTGGAGACTCAGGTGGAGCCGAGCAGACGGAGAGCCAGGGTGTCACCCTAGGTCCAGCGGGCCAAGGCGGAGCTGATGGCTCAGGAAGACCAGGAAGACCACGGCGGAGCAGGAATGACTGAAGCCGAAGGTGGAGCCGGAGGGATGGAGGGACGAGGCGAAGCCGGAGGAGTGGAATCCCGTAGCGGAGCAAGCTCGACAGCTGACCAAGGTGGAGTCGGAGGGGCAAGGGAGCCTGGTGGAGCCAGTGGGATGACGGGCCATGGTGGAGATGAAGGAGCAAGTAGTCAAGGCGGAGCTGATGGGTCGAAGGGCCAAGGTGGAGTCTAGGACTCGAAGGCTGGAGATGGAGACAGGGGATCCTCATGCCTAGCTGGAGCTGGAGCTGGAGACTGGAAGGGCCGAGGTGGATCAGAGGGTGACTGAGGGTGAGCTGAGGGACTGACAGGAACCAACGGAGACTGGGCTGAGGAACTGGCTTGTCTTAATAACAGAATTTTCATTTTTGGGTGAACTATCCCTTTAACACTGGAGAGGGTGAGAGACTGGAAAGAGCAAACCACAGATGCAGAGGAAAAAAACATCAAACTGAATGCAGAAAAGTTTAATCTGAGAAGAAGCGAGGTTCCTTACATTGGAAATTTACTTACTGCAGACAGGCTCAGAAACGACCCTGAATAGACACATGCAGTCAGAGACATGCTATGTCCAGTAGATGTTAAGGGTGTCCAAAGATTTCTGGGCATGGTAAACTGTCTCTCAGAATTTTGTGATCACCTGTTAGATGGCTGTGAGATTCTGAGGCAGCCAACCAGGGACGTCGCTGGGAATTCTGGGCCCTGTGCATTGACTTTGCTATGCCCCCCCCCCCCCCCCCCCCCCCCCCCCGCGATGGGCCCCCCTCGCCAAGGGACCCTGTTACTCTGTTCCACTATTACCCCCCTGTCCGACGCCCCAGCAGCCAACTCATACAGTGGGTACGGAAAGTATTCAGACCCCCTTAAATTTTTTCACTCTTTGTTATATTGCAGCCATTTGCTAAAATCATTTAAGTTCATTTTTTTCCTGATTAATGTACACACAGCACCCCATATTGACAGAAAAACACAGAATTGTTGACATTTTTGCAGATTTATTAAAAAAGAAAAACTGAAATATCACATGGTCCTAAGTATTCAGACCCTTTGCTGTGACACTCATATATTTAACTCATGAAAGCCCGCATGAAGGACTCCAAGATGGGGAGAAATAAGATTTTCTGGTCTGATGAGACCAAGATAGAACTTTTTGGCCTTAATTCTAAGCGGTATGTGTGGAGAAAACCAGGCACTGCTCATCACCTGTCCAATACAGTCCCAACAGTGAAGCATGGTGGTGGCAGCATCATGCTGTGGGGGTGTTTTTCAGCTGCAGGGACAGGACGACTGGTTGCAATCGAGGGGAAGATGAATGCGGCCAAGTACAGGGATATCCTGGACGAAAACCTTCTCCAGAGTGCTCAGGACCTCAGACTGGGCTGAAGGTTTACCTTCCAACAAGACAATGACCCTAAGCACACAGCTAAAATAACGAAGGAGTGGCTTCACAACAACTCTGTGACTGTTCTTGAATGGCCCAGCCAGAGCCCTGACTTAAACCCAATTGAGCATCTCTGGAGAGGCCTAAAAATGGCTGTCCACCAACGTTTACCATCCAACCTGACAGAACTGGAGAGGATCTGGCAGAGGATCCCCAAATCCAGGTGTGAAAAACTTGTTGCATCTTTCCCAAAAAGACTCATGGCTGTATTCGATCAAAAGGGTGCTTCTACTAAATACTGAGCAAAGGGTCTGAATACTTAGGACCATGTGATATTTCAGTTTTTCTTTTTTAATAAATCTGCAAAAATGTCAACAATTCTGTGTTTTTCTGTCAATATGGGGTGCTGTGTGTACATTAATTAGGAAAAAAAATGAACGTAAATGATTTTAGCAAATGGCTGCAATATAACAAAGAGTGAAAAATTTAAGGGGGTCTGAATACTTTCCGTAGCCACTGTAAAGACAGTATCTGGGAATGGTCAGATGTGCATGAACAAGCATTCACAAAGCTCAAGGATGCCATCACCAAAGACCCGAATCTGGAGACTGCCCCAACAATCATAAAATAACACCAGAAAATTGCAGCAATTTTCTTTTATTAGCTGAATGCAAAGCGCGCTGAATTCACACGGAGCTTCAGTCTGTTACAGAAAAGCAGAGGCTGACAATGAGTGAAAACAGGAAGAAATATTTGCGCGCTATCACTGTCACGATTTGCCTACTGTGATGGAGACGGGGAGACAAAGGAGCACGGAGACGTCGGAGATCAACATAAACAGTCTTTTATTTTTCCAACACAGGCAGGAACACACACGTAGACAGAGGACTTATGAACAATACCGGATGCTGGAAACTAAACTGAACACTCTTTAAATACAGAAACATAACAAGGGGAAGACAAGACACACCTGGAACCAAATTAACACAATGAAGACAGGAACAGGAAAAGAACCAAATATGGGCATAAGGGGAACAAAACACAAGACACATGGAACACAGGTCTGACATTTACTCCCCCCTCCCGGAAGTTATATAACTTCTACCGAGGACGGGGGGTGGGCGCTCTGGAGGCCTCTAAGGATGGACTTCTATGGGACAGGAGGCCTCCAGGGCGATACCGGCTCCAGGACCCATGGCGGAGCAGGCAGCTCAGGGAGCCATGGCGGTGCAGGGAGCTCGGGAGGCCATGGCAGTGCAGGGAGCTCGGGAAACCTTAGCGGATCAGGAGACTCGGGAGACCATGACGGATCAGGAGACTCGGAAGGCCATGGCGGATCAGGAGACTCGGGAGGCCATGGCGGATCAGGGGACTCAGGAGGCCATGGCGGATCAGCCTCCGTGGCCTTAGCCTCGTCACTCGGCCCGGCCACTACAGCAGAAACCCCATAGCCCCCCCCCCAAAAAAATTTCTTGGGGAAAATCACAGTCTCAGAGGCCCTCCGTGGGCCAAATGTGGGACCTGGAGTCAGGGGGCTGGACGCGGGAACAGGATGGCACGCTGGAGGAACGGATACTGGAGCTCTCCCTGGGCTTGACTGGGGATCAAGAGCCCTCCCTGGGCTTAACGGGGAATCAGGAGCCCTCCCTGGGCTTAACTGGGGATCTGGAGCACTTCCTGGGCTCGACGGGGGATTAGGAGCCCTCCCTGGGCTCAACGGGGGATCAGGAGCCCTCCCTGGGCTCAGCGGGGGATCAGGAGCCCTTCCTGTGCTTAACGGAGGATCAGGAGACCTCCCTGGGCTTATCAGGGAATCAGGAGCCCTCCCTGGGCTTAACAGGGGATCAGGAGCCCTTCCTGGGCTTAACAGGGGATCAGGAGCCCTCACTGGACTTAACTGGGGATCAGGAGCCCATCCTGGGCTTAACTTGGGAACAGGAGTCCTCCGTGGGCTTAACTCGGGAACAGGACCCCCCCCCCCCTTGGGCTAAACTCGGGAACAGGAGCCCTCCGTGGGCTAAACTCGGGAACTGGAGCCCTCCGTGGGCTAAATTGGGAATCTGCAGCTCTAACATGACTCTGGTGATGGGCTGGAGCCTGCACTGAACTCTGGTCAGGGGCTGGAGCCTGCACTGGACTCTGGTCAGGGGCTAGAGCTGATACTGGAGCGAGCTCTGGATGAGTGGGCACTGGAGGGTGATTTCGACGAGCGGCCACTGGAGGGCGCTCTAGAGATGCGGGCTCTGGGAAATGCTTTCGAGGAGCTGGCACTGGAGGGCGCTCTGGAGGAGCAGGCACAGCAATGCATTTTCGAGGAGCCGGCACTGGACTCGGTGCGGCCGGTAGGCGTGATCTCGGAACCGCCGACGGGCTTAATTTCGGGCTTGCCACAGGAACTGCCAGTGGGCTTGCCAAAGGAACAGCCGGCAGGCTTGCCACAGGAACTGCCGGCGGGCTTGCCTGGGGAATGGCAGGCGGACTTGACTGGGGATCGGTGGGCGGACTGGACGGCGGGTTTGAGCGAGCAGCAGCCCACGAACTTGACTTCGGAGCGGCCGGCGGGCTGGAGAGAGCCGCTGCCGGCAGGCTTGACTGGGGTTTGGCAGGTGGACTCGACGGCGAAATGGCCGGCGGACTGGACGGCGGGCTGGTTCTGGCTCGTGCCCAGACACTTCCCAGGTCCACGGGGCGATGGTAGTTGGCCCCGAGCCAGAACAGATGATTGATGGCCGCCGTCGCCGCAGTGAGCCCGCAGAATTCCCCCGGTTTCCTCGTAGAAGGGAAGATCTCTACGGGCTAGGGCAAAGAAGTGAGCTGCAGCTTCCATGGTGCGGAGAGGAAAAAAACAGGAAAACTAAAAACTTTTCAAAAACGGAAAACAAAACACGGGGAGAAGGCGTGCCACTTACTTTTTGGTAGGGTCCGACAGAAGTAAATGACAGACTGACTCTCCATTCAAAACTGCGGAATTTGACAAAAAAAGTCGAATAGTTTGCATCACTGAATATTGTTGGTCATTTATGTCATAGAAGGGGAACACTATACCTTTCATAAAAGGGATAGTTCACCAAAATCAAGAACTTCATAACCAAGTAATCACTGAGTAATGATTTACTCATCTTCATGTCGTTCCAAAACCTGTATGATTTTCTTTCTTCTGAGACTTTTTCTATTATGCAAGACTTTTTCATGTCCCTCAAAGATATGATTTTTGGCTTTCTTGTGATAAGCACAATGGCTAATTTCACTGAAATTTACAAAAACTATCAACTCTAGTAATATTTATAATACATATCACATATTTATCCATTTTTCAACAACCACTCTGTCTGTTTTTGTTGTTTATCTGTTTATTTTCTTGTATTTTTTTTTCCATTTTATGTTGACTCAGTATATTGCTGTTTTCAAATGTCATCACTTGAAGGCACTGCTTCAAATGCCTTCAAGTTGTTAATAATTAATAAGTGCCTTCAAGTTGTTAATAGTTGTTAATAATTACATGGGATGATTTTATGTTATGAAGCAAACACACACAATCAATTAAACCAGTGGTTCTCAAACTTTTTGTTAATCCGAGAAATTAAATTAGAGAAAATCACTCACTGCTCTTTACTGAATTACTTTGTAGTATTAACAATAATTCATTTATATTTAATTATCCTCAAATGTCATAAGCCAGATGGACCACTGACACTTCAGTGTGATGCATCAGAGACAGGGTTAGGAGCTGCTTTACTCCAGAAGGGGGCACCAGTTGCTTATGGAAGCAGGGCATTGACAGTGCACTTTTTTTTTATGCTGCACAGTACACACACACACACACACACACACACAAAAACACACACATACACACACACACACACACATATATATATATATATATATATATATATATATATATACACAGTCATGGCCAAAAATATCGGCACCCTTGGTAAATATGATCAAAGAAGACTGTGAAAATTAACCTGCATTGTTATTTTGATGTTTTATTAAAAAATTCACAAAAATCTAACCTCTCATTGGATAATAAGAATTTAAAATGGGGGGAAATATCATCATGAAATAAATGTTTTTCTCTAATACACATTGGCCACAATTAACGGCACCCTTTTATTCAATACTTTTTGAAACCTCCATTTGCCAGTTTAACAGCTCTAAATTTTCTCCTATAATGCCTGATGAGGTTAGAGAACACCTGACAAGAGATCAGAGACCATTCCTTCATCCAGAATCACTTCAGACTCTTTAGATTCCCAGCTCCATGTTGGTGCTTCTTCTCTTCAGTTCACCCCACTCATTTTCTATAGGGTTCAGGTCAGAGGACTGGAATGGCCATAGCAGAAACTTGGTTTTGTGCTCAGTGACACATTTTTGTGTTGTTTTTGAGGTTTGTGTTTGGATTATTGTCTGTTTGGAAGATCCAAACATGGCCCATTATAAGATTTCTAACAGAGTCAGTCACTTATTGATTTTTTATTTGTTGGTATTTGATAGAATCCATGATGCCATGTGTCTAAACAAGATGTCCAGGACCTCCAGCAGAAATATAGGCCCACAACATCAAAAATACAGCAGTATATTTCATTGTACACATGGGGTACTTTTTATCCCTGTGTTCGCCAAACCCATCTTGAGTGTTTGCTGCTAAAAAGCTCATTTTTTAGTTTCATCTGACCATAGAAGCCAGTCCCATTTGAAGTTCCAGTCGTGAATGATAACTGAATATGCTGGAGTTTGTTTTTGGATGAGCTAGGAGAATTTTTCTTGAAACCCTCCCAAACAACATGTGGTGATGTAGGTGCTGTTTGACAATTTTTTTAAAGGTTTTCTGACCCCGAGACTCTATTTTCAACTATTTTCAGCAATTCTCCAGCTGTGGTCCTTGGAGAGTCTTTAGTCACTCAAACTCTCCTTCTCACCGTGCATTCGGACGATATAGACACACGTCCTCTTCCAGGCAGTTTCCTAACATTTTATGTTGATTGGAAATTCTTAATTATTGCCCTGATGGTGGAAATGGGAATTTTCACTGCTCTAGCTCTTTTCTTAAAGCCACTTCACTAATTTGTGAAGCTCAATTATCTTTTGCTGCACATCAGAAATACATTCTTTGGTTTTTCTCTTTGTGATGGATGATTAAGGGAATTTGGGGTTTGTTTTCCCTCCTATTTACATTTCTGTGAAACAAGAAGCCATGGGTGGATAATTTCATGTTCATAATCACCCTGGAGTGCTCAAAATTGTGAATATGAATGGGAATATACTTCAGAGATATTTTACTCACAAGAATTTCTAGGGGTACCAATAATTGTGTCCAACGTGTATTTGAGAAAGACATTTATTTCATAATGATATTTACCCCCATTTTAAATTCTTATTATCCAATGAAAGGTTACATTTTTGTGAATTTTTTAAATAAAAGATGAAAAGGATTAACAATGCAGATTAATTTTCACAGCCGCCTTTGATCATATTTACCAAGGGTGCCAATATTTTTGGCCATGACTGTATTAAAAAAAAAAATATCAAAAGCATGTTTCAAAAAATAAATTGCTGGGTATGTAGCCTTCTTAAGACTTATATCCAGATCATCCTGCATCAGTTAACTGTGCTGCATCTTACTAAAAGTAGCCAAATTCTATTAGGCCATATTTACAATTTCAAACTTCCATTTCAATTAGCCAGTGTCAAGTGCTACATCCAAACCAGAAGTGATCCTCATCTGGGCTGCTTTCAGCCCAGACAAAAAGATGCGAAACGTTTTTTAAATGGAAACGGTGGTGCATTGAACACCCTGTTCTGATGACGCAAGAGTTGGAACTATGGCAGCTGAGAAGGCCATTCTTTGTGTTCTTTTTGAAGAATGTCATTTGCCAAATGTCAAATGCGGGACAAGTTAGGCTTACACACTGATTAGCCAATGCTGACTGAGCCATATATTTACCAAAAGTGGCCCACATTGTTATTAATTATTTGGGCAATATTTGTCATTTTTTTGTGGGCCACTTTAGGCTCACAGTCACATTAGCCAGTGCTTACTATGCCATATTTTTGCCAAAACTGGCCCAGATACGTTTTAGGATAACTGGGCCACATTTGTGGCATCATATGCGGGCCACTTTAGGCTCATAGCCACATTAGCCAGTGCTTACTGTGCCACATCTTTGCCAAAACTGGCCCAAATATGTTTTAATATACCTGGGCCACATTTGCTGAAACATATGTGGATCACATTTGGTTTATACCCTGATTAGCCTTTGTCGATTGTGCCACATTTTTGCCAAAGGTGGATCACATTTGGTTGGCACATGGGCCACTTTAAGGTCACATTCAGATTACACATTGCCGTGAACACCGCATCTTTGCCTACAGAGGCTCACATGTGATTTGATACATTTAGGCCATTTTTGCTATTTTACATGTGGGCCACTTCAGGCTTACATCCATTTTGTCTGGGCCATAAGAAGGCCAACAGTGCCGTATCATTGCCTTAAGTGGCCCACGTCCGCATGCAATCTAAGAAGGATGTTGGGATGGCTGTTGTTGCAGCACGGACTAAACTGTCACGAGTTGTTTACCGTTGTTCAAGTCTGATAGTGCAAACCGGAATTTGCTGTGTATAGTAAAAACTGTAACAACTGTAGCAGCGTTAACCATGCATCCATTCTATTAAAAGAATAGGACAAAATGAAACAGTAGGTTTGTTTGCGATGAGCAAAATCTGTGCAGAATCGTTCACCGGTGATCACCGCAAGATGCATGCCGGTTAGAAATGTGTCCAAGGGCGGTCCGCCTGGCTCTGATGTCATGCTGACGTATACCAAAAAAACTCTTGCGAGTCACGACAATGAGTCGGCCGTGCAGTTGAGCGCAGTTGCTGACCAAAAGCACGATGGGAAACGACTTGCTGACGACACAGCTTAATGCTCATTGGTTCAAACAACCATGATGTTGCATTCTCTAAAATGTTGTATTTTGTGTTATGTTTAAATTATCCATGAATATTCCCAAACACTATGCCAATGCGATTTTTGTGTGAGATACGCGATTGTTGTCATATTTGCAGAAAAAATTCTAAAAGGCCCCTACATGTTTGTATTAAAGTCAAATGGATGATAATACGTCTCTCAAATAGGATTAAATAGCAAGTACTTTGGTGGTCTTGTTCATGTATTTTTATATAAAAGCAACATAACTGAAAGAAATTATATCATGTTTATCAGCAGCACAGCACAAGAGTGTGAATAATGTGATATCCGCCTTTGATCTCGAAGGTATCTGCTCCACTTCGAGAGGTCAGAACTGTCTGTCTTGACTGCACTCACTCACTCCTCTCACTGCAGCCGTCTGTAGGCGAGGCTATCCACTTTACCTCAGTGGTTACAACATCTGGAGCTGTCTGCTCTGTAATCCCTATGGTGGTACTTTGATGTCACACACCGATCACGTGTTTACTGCTGTCAGTCACATGACATTGCCCTCACCTACTGGCGTAGCACTATAACACAGATGACAGTTTAGTAACAAGTTTTATTTTTAATATCTAATTTACTAGTTACCAGCATATATCTCTGTTTTTAATGGTACATTGGTGCAGAAGACCATCAAATAAACATATTGCATATTTTGCAGTATTTTTAAGGAGAGTTTTTCCTGTTCCACTGCTTTTCTACTCTATCTGCTGGTGTAGTTAATAAACAAAACTTGAAAGGCAAATGCAAAAACAGACTATATCCCTTTTGTTTTCAGTTTCTATCACTCTATTCCTTCGGCTTGAGGCTGTAACTGGTATCTCTGCATTCCTGCTCATATGCAGTGATGACAAACTTAAGTTATGACAGTGTAGTGACAGCAACAATACATAAAATATCGCTCAAAGAAAAGTTGCATTTGAGGATCAGGATCCAGAATACATTTTCCCAGAAGAGCAACGAAAGGAAGTAAGTGTATTCATGTAAGTTTGAGTTCATTATTCATTATTGAGTCAGTGCTGCTCTTTTCAACAGAGTGAGATTAAGTAACATCAGCTTCTTTTATAAAATATCAGGAAGCATATTACAAATGTCCAAACTGTTTTTCCAGAGACTCTTAGATCACTCACAAAACTAAACCAAGTGAAACAAATGTTCAGTTTGGAGATCACAGGAGTCACCATCAGAAATGAACATATGTAAGAACTTTATTGTAGGGGAGCACTAAAGTATATATTACAATTATACCATTACATAACACATTGACTAACCAAAACAATATATACTTACCGCAATTGTCATGATAAACTTAATTTTACACAGCATGTTTCTGTTGTGTTTTTGATAACCACAGATTTTGTAATTTAACGTGTCTTGTCTTTCAATAAAACATAACATAAAACACTGGTCAATAGACTTTTTGAAAGTCTGAACATCAAGATGAAAAGAAATAGGAAAGAGTCTCTCAGATATAGAAAGCAGTTCTTTTCAACAAGCAAAGTTGTCAAAACATTTACTCCTCATTCTTAGAAATGACAGTATCCAGATAAGTGACTTTCTTTCACTGGAATTTTAAATAAACAAACAAACATTCTCAAAAGAATCGAATACTTTATAAATGTCTAAAAACTAAAGAAAAGTCTCACCTGAAATCCAATCTGACAAAGTAACAATGTCTAACAGTAATAATATTTTAAATGTTCCCAGCAAAAAACAGACTGGGAACTATTACAGCATATTGTATATTCTTAAGGCACTAAAAACAAAGGTACAAATGTTATAATTATTATTAAGACATATCGGGGTTGGAGGCAGCATAATAAGGCTTTGAGTAACTGTAGGGGAGAGAGGCATGAATAATACTTCCTATTATAACCTTCAAAAGAAAAGATTAAATTATCCTTAAAATTAACAAAATAAATGGTCCACTTCTAGAAATGTGTTGAGTTTAAGATTCAGTAACTTCTTCCAAATAAAGAGGCTTCCTCTCTGCATCTGTAGTACAGCAGATCACGAAGTTTCTTATAACAGTCTGCAGAGCCGTGTAACAATCTCATCCCTGAGTCCCATGTTTTATCTTTGAGCACACTGTACATAACTAGGAATTAATGACTCAGATTTGAAAATGATATGCAGTAATAATATTAACAATCAAGAAATACATAATACAAAATGCATTTACTCTGCATACACACTTGTGGTACAAAAATGTTAAGGCAGCAACATATTGACAGGACTGACATTGTTCAAATGTTTCAAGATCTCATTCTGTTATGCAATACGTAGTGCACATTGTTTTATGTCAGCAAGTATATAACAAGAGAGAGAATCTGCAGAAGATAATGTGATTGTGCATGACATGTCGCTCACGCTTCTAATTTGTTAACTTGGGTGCCGGAAAATACAGGCTGTTCAGATGCTGCTGACGCTTACAGTGTGAAACAGGACCTTCAGTTTGACACTTTTTCTTCTATAAGGCAGCTTGAGGTTTTTTTCTCCAGTAAAATATGAAATAGATTATAAGCATGAGAATTATTAAAGGTAAAAGAGTGCAAACACAGATTAATAATGTTGTCATCCAGTCTGTCTGTGTTTCTGGTACTTGGTTTTCTTCTTCAGTAGATTGGTTTCCAGTTTCTAAGTTCAAAAAAAGACAACAACATTACCACACTGCGATAAAGACAACAGATCCATCGTTTATAATCTATACAGCAGGATTCCGTCTATCCCAGGTGAAAAACAAGTACACTTCAATAATGTACTTAAAGTGCTCTATTTTCACACACTAATTTGTACTTACTATACTAAAAATTATTCTTCAGTACTTCTTAAGAACATCTAAGTGTACTCAAATGGGCTATTTTGGGACACCATGAATATGAACTAAAATGTATTTTTCACATACTATCTCTGTATTAAAAAAATGTATTTAGTAACATCACTTGTAGTACACTTGAACTCATCTTTCATAAATTAGTAGGTTCAAGTGTACTACAAGTGGTAACCTAACTAAATTAGCGTGTGAAAATAGAGAACTTTAAGTACATTATGAAAGTGCACTTTTTTTTCGCCTGGGGCATTTTATTTAAAACTTAAGTCAACTATTTTTACACACCGTTAATGAACAGCTGTACAGGCTCCTGTTCAGAATAAGATGAGTGTGTGATGAAGCAGATGAACGTTCCTGCATCAGCGTGAGTGAGATTGTTGAGTTTGATGGAGAAGTTTCCTCTTTTATACCCCTCTGGGAACATTTCTGCTCTGTTCTTATACCGTGGGTTCTGTGACTCTAGTGAATCTTTACCTCCAATTAAATCATAAACATTCCCACTGTCTTTGTCTCTCCAAAGCACATTAAGGTCTTGAAGCGTAAGATCACGTTGAGCTGAACACGGCAGGACAACAGAGCCACCAATAAAACCTGTGACCTGCAGACACACTGAAATGACAAAAACTGTAATTGTAAACACACAATCTGACATTTATACATGTGGCATGAATTTACCATTCAAATTTACTTAATATGCTCACCTTTGTTTATCAGCACTGCAAATATACAGATGAAGCACCATCTGCAGAAGCAGAAAAAACAAGTTCCTTTAACTTCCTTGATCTCAACCAGTAGATCCTGACATTGAGATGAGCAGAACTGATCACAAGTGATCATGCCAGTTAGAGCTCTCTGACATGCATAATGTCAATACTCTTGCAACAATAAAACCATGATGGGAAGTGACAGACAATAATAATGCACATCACTGCTGAAAAAATAATAGAAAACATCACAGAATTTGTAATGGTTTTACTGGCTACAATGGGAATTGTATTGGTTTTAATGGACACTGTAATGGATCCTGTTGGTCTCTACGGGTAATTGGTCGCCTTCTATTCTATTCTATTCTTAAACCATTAAATCCTGTCCTAGTTCATGGCTAGTAATGTTTGCATGATTTCTATCTTTTTTATTTATTTATTTAATTTTTATTTATTTATTTTTTTCCAGCAGGGATCAGCTTAGAACAATAATGAGTTTTAATATAAAATCTTTGTTATTAATCATAACCAAAACCAACTGAGTGGAATCATTCAATCTGAATGAATAGTCCTTTGTTATCATGACAGTCTTCCTTTCAGTTAAAAATATTTATAGCATTATACTGTATAATATGAATTAAATGGGATTCGGGTTAACTGGATTTTATTTGCCAGGTGTAAACTGTCACTAAATTGTCAAAACGCAACAATTCAAAACGAAATGATTCAGCAGTAAAATGAATTGACAGCATAAAAATAACAGCACGTGCACCACAACACAAAGAAAATACAACATGCTAATGCTAATAGCTAAATCAAAATAATAGTTAGAGCTAATTCTCTGGGTATTAACCTGTAACTCGGTAATTAACCAACCATAATTAATGCATTAATTATGCTGACAGGGGTTGTCTATTAATTCTGGTTTAAGTAAGGAACAAAACAAATCAGGTCAAACACAAATGCGAGCGCAAACTTGATAATTTTTTTACGTATCGCGGCAGATCAGAACTGAAAGTACGGCTGTGTTGGAAGTACGGCTCGTTTTGTAAAAACAGAATGTTGTTAAGAAATCACAAACGTACCCGATTATCATGGTGCTCCGATAAAATTAATATATATTTTCCGTAATATTACGAAATAATACTTTGTCAAAAAAGAGCATACATTAGACTCTAAATTTAAACAAGTTTCCGGTAATCCGGGTACTCTGTAGCGGAAGTCGTCAAATCCATTGGATTAAAAAAATCTATAGCATGAACAGGATCTACAGCAAATATTATTTGTTGTATCCATTTGCTTCAACAACAAAATAAAATAAATAAATACATTCAAAAAAAAAAAAAAAAAAAAAAACGATTGCATTTTTTACGAGTTTACAAAAGAGCGGAAAAAAGCCAAAAACAAAAGGATAAGCAGTCAGAAGAAAGAAAGTTGGTCCCTGCTGGTAGATGCTGGAACTACACACCCGTGCGCAAAAGCCTTTCTCCGTAGACACCCTTTCAAAAGCAAACGTGTTTTCTGATGAAAGTCTCGCAATTTTATGCCAAGGTAATGTAACACTAACTATAATGTTAGGCTATAACTTAAAAAAAAAGAAAGAAAAGCTTTAAGCTAAAAATTTACACGTCACTTTCACTTTTTTCACTTTCACTAAATTTTTCTAGACATTTTTTAATTAGCTGTTTTTTTCCTTTTTATTTTATTATTTATAAAGATCCCCTTCATTTCGTTAACTTCGGATGTGAAAACATGACGTTTAAAGTAAAAATACAAGGTTCCCACACCGTCGGCGCCTTAGGGGGCCCGGCCACCTCAGTCACTGTGCCCCTAGTCTCGCGTAGCCAGACTGACGGTTTAAGGTCTGGAATCTATGGTAGCTTTCATAGGCCTTTATCACACTTCCGCGTTTGAAAAGTGGAAGTTTCGTATAGTAGCGTAAAAGAACTTCCGCTGCAGCCTCTATCAGTGGCTGTGGCCATAGCGCGGGATTGTTGTGATTTATTTATGTAAAATTCCGCACAGATACGTCTTCGAAACACATCAAACTCAGTTTACAATCATTAAGTGAGTATTGTGAAACCAAGGAAGATGGATTCATGATATTCCGATGTATATTTGGTGACTTAAAAGGGTGCGCGCGAGCCATACTGTATGTGTGCGCAATACGTCAGAGTCTGACCACCTTATTTTATTACAGAGCTGAAAGAAAACATTACAAACAGCATATCACATTAAAGAGCATTTTAATTAGCCAAAGCTGAAAATATTAATTACGACAAAAGACTGTTTTAGATTATTAAATTAAAGGTTATGGGGAAACATATTGTATTAAAAAATAATGCTCACATTTTTCATGCTTGAGATGCAATCCTCAATAATTACATCAAATTAAAGTTGTTCAAATAAACGAATATTTCCAGTCCATAGACGATTATAACTAGACTGATCATCTTAATAACGAGTCGTGATTGAGTGCAATGATTGAACAGCATTATACTGTACAAAAATGGGAGGTTAATCATAGTAAATACAATGCAAGAATAAACAAAATAATAGTAAATCAGTCCGTTTATTCTTCTGGGAGTAATATGAGCAGCGTGTGCTATTCATTAATCTCATGAGAGTGCTGATAATCGCGTCGATCAGATAATGTTACACATTAAAATGAAGGATGACATATATGGAAGAGCATCAGTATAAATAAACAGTTTTAAATATTGACATTTATTGCGAAGTCCAGCTAAATTAGTTTAATTTTCTTCACAAAACTGGCGTCTGTCCATTGACAATAATGGAGGTGGAAATTCTTTTACGCTACTAATCGGAGCCGGATGTGACGACACGCAGACTGTGATAAAGGCCTATTGGCCAAGGCCCGCCCATGGGGCCGTTTGATCGACATGTCAAACAACCA
This sequence comes from Spinibarbus caldwelli, assembly GCA_039654775.1. Classification (NCBI taxonomy): domain Eukaryota; kingdom Metazoa; phylum Chordata; class Actinopteri; order Cypriniformes; family Cyprinidae; genus Spinibarbus; species Spinibarbus caldwelli. The sequence continues at coordinate 15,350,671 of CM077231.1, forward strand.
ATCATAGTTCATTTCGTTCAGAGTCACGTTTCGGGCGTGAAATGTTGCCACAATAACAGACCGGTGTGTAAAACTCTCGGACGTATTTTAAAGATTCTATGCCGCAAAATTTAAATATTTCACATACTTTTGAAAATCAAGCATTTGTTTGATCCTGATAAGCACTTGGCGTCACAGTTGTAAACACGACGGCTTTCTTCTTTAGTGAGAGGGTTTGGTGTCACGGCAAATTTGTTTCTAGGCGGAACGTTAAAGAACGCGACACACATGTCTCCTGGAAATCCTGTATAATCTAACCAATCTGATGACGACTTCGAAACTCCTGAAGTGTTTCCACTTTTGTGTGCCATATGCATAATACGTTTAGCCCACATTTCGTGGGCGTGACGTCTGAGGCTGAGACTACTGCCCCCTCACCTCTGGTACCGTCTCCATAGCGGGCGCCCTGATTTTAGTCTGTGAGTCAGGCTACTGCCCTGGGAAGATCTCCCACTCAGAAATAGCCTACGAGATGGGGTGGGTGGGTGTAGGCTGTTAAATACATAGATTAAAAGCGAAATGTTTTCATTTCGGTTCATTCTTAGCAATAATATTTTTTTCGTTCAGGTTCCAGAGCGAAATAAGAATGGAAGAAAGAAATTCTAATTAACTTTGCTAATATTCAATTGAAGATACTTAATACGTTTATCTAATAAAGTTTTGCTTCAAATACATTGCGAATAATATTTGGATTTGTGCCAAATGAGAGAAGTAGGATATGAGCCCAACTTTACTTTAAAATTTACGAAGCCTACGTGACTTATCTGTTTTATTTTTACTCCCAAAAATGTAAGATTTATGTTTAGCGTGTTTTTAAACATGCAGCAAACGAAAGTAGGCATAAGTTAAAAATTCTTACTGTTGGTTAACAAATTTTTACATTAATATATGCTTGGTTTCCCAAAGAGCAACAGAGTCTGGGCCAAATCTGGCTTTACATTCGGCATTTCTAGCTTCATTCTGGCGTTGTTTTTTTCACTGTCGTGATTGCAAATGTTTGTAATTTTTGTATTTATTAATTTGTATTTATTTAATTTTGTATTTATTTTGTATTTATTAATTTTATTAATATGTGCTTATGTAGGCCTATGATAGATTCTGACAATTAAAACAAAAATCAGGCTTGTGTATTTATTACATCAGTTAGGCTTTCTTTGTCTAATTTAGATCAGACAATATTCAGAAACAGGTGCAGTTAATATTTTCAAAGTAATACCCCCCCTCGTCAGTGGCAATCCGACACACAGCAGTTCATTCACAGTCCGCCCCACTGATTACTTTCATGTACAGATAATTCTCATCACAGGCACTTTCTGAGATTTACTTTCAAAGGCAAAGCATTCCAGTTCTTTGTCCTGCCTTTCGGCTTGTTATTGGCTTCACACACATGCACGAAATGGCTCTCTCCTCTAAAACTGCGTGTACTGAATTATTTGGACTATCTGATCTTGGCCAGATTATCCTCATTCGGAGTAGTCTCAGCCTCAGATGTCACACCTACGGGCTGTTGGCTAAACGTCTGATGCATATGGCACACAAAATTGGAAACACTTCATGAGGTTCGAAGTACTGAAGCACTCTCTACCAGGCACCTATATCCATAATTCAAAACTGTTGGACTGGTGTAGAACACAGGCTGGTGAATTGGTGAACCTGGTGAACTGTCCCATGTCAATCATACTGTTGTTCTTACAGTTTCTTACGGCACTTGTGCGCCCTCTACACTTACAGTGTATGTGGCCACTATTATGATATTTCATTCCCAAATCAATGACCTGTTGATAAGCTTTCTAAGGGTAGCAAGGCAGTTAAACCCCCTTGCCTCTCTACATTGCTCACTTGGGACTTTGCTTTGGACCTACAGTATCTCACAAAAGTGAGTACACCCCTCACATTTCAGCAACAATTTTAGTATATCTTCTCAAGGGACAATACCACACAAATGAAACTGGGATATATTTTAGAGTAGTCAATGTGCAGCTTGTATAGAAGTACAAATTTACTGTCCTCTAAAAATAGTCCTAATAACTGGCAACAAAAATGAGTACACCCTAAGTGAACATGTCAAAACTGTGTCCAAAGTGTCAATATTTTGTAGGGGCACCATTGTTATCTAGTATTGCCTTAATCCTCCTGGGCTTGGAATTGTCCAGAGCTGCACAGGTTGTTGCTGGGATCCTCTTCCACTCCTCCATAATGACATCACAGAGCTGCTGGATGTTAGACACACGACGCTTCTCCACCTTCAGCTTGAGGATGCCCCACATGTGCTCAATAGGGTTCTGGTCTGGAGACATACTTGACAACTCCATCTCCTTCACCTTCAGCTTCATCATCACATCTTGGCGGTGTGTTTGGGGTCGTTATTATGTTGGAAACCTGCCGTTTGGCCCAGTTTTTGAAGGGAGGGCATCATTTTCTGCTTTAGAATGTCACAGTACATGTTGGCATCCGTGTTTCTCTCAATGAACCGCAGCTCCCCAGTACCAGCAGCACTCATGCAGCCCCAGACCATGATGCTACCACCACCATGCTTGACTGTAGGCAAGACACAATTTTCTTGGTACTCTTCACCAGGGCGTCACCACACATGCTGGACACCATCTGAGCCAAACAAGTTTATCTTAGTCTCATCAGACCACAGGACATGGTTCCAGTAATTCATGCTCTTGGACAGGTTTTGTTCAGCAAACTGTTTGCAGGCTTTCTTGTGAGCCAGCTTCAGAAGAGGCTTCCTTCTGGGACGAAAGCCATGCAAACCAACTTGTTGCAGTGTGTGGCGTATGTTCTGAGCACTGACAAACTGACCTTTCACTTCTGCAACCTCTAAAGCAATGCTGGCAGCACACGTGCGTCTGTTTTTTGAAGTCATCTTCTGCACCTGACGCACACCACGAGGACTCAACTTCTTTGATCGACCCTTGAGAGGCCTGTTCCGAGTGAAACCCGTCTTGGAAAACCTCTGTGTGACACTGGCCACTGTACTGTAACTCAGTTTCAGGGTGTTACTGATCTTCTTATAGTCTAGGCCATCTTTGTGGAGAGCAACAATTCTAATTCACAAATCCTCAGAGAATTCTTTGCCATGAGGTGCCATGTTGAACATCCAGTGGTCAGTATGAGAGAATTGTACTCAAAGCACCAAATTTTAACTGCTCTAATACAAGATACACAAATTTGTATAGTCCTGTTAAGCAGACAAAAACATGTACATGATGAATAGGACATGTGGCTTTGCATGGTTAAACAACGTATGGCTGTTATCACTTAGGGTGTACTCACTTTTGTTTCCAGCTATTTTGACAATAATGGCTGTATGTTGAGTTATTTTCAGAGCACAGTAAATCTACACTGCTATACATGTTGCACATTGACTACTCTAAAATATATCCAAGTTTCATTTCTATAGTATTGTCCCTTGAGAAGATATACTAAAATGGTTGCTGAAATGTGAGGGGTGTACTCACTTTTGTGAGATACTGTAAAAGCTCTGTCAGTGCCTCTGTTCGAGTCACTGCTGACACCTGAATTACGAGCACTCTCGCTGAAGATAGTGTACTACTTCTCTAAAGCGAGTGTTGGATTTTCAAGTGCTGTCTACTTTTGGCACTTGCATGGAACTCATGCCAAATGATTGTAAGGTTATTCCTAAACCAAAGAAGGGTTATGTGCTAAAGGTGCTCTCAACACTGTTTACAGCTCAGGTCATAACCTTGTTGGCGTCTATGAAAAATTGCCAGCACTATTTCCATTTGTTTTGTCAGCTTGTTCATTCACAAAAGTACCATCAGTGCTGATTTTTCTGCTGGTTCTTCTGGCTGTCCTCTGTTTCCCATGACTGGATTCTTTCTCTAGAAGGAAACACATTTCAGACAAATATCTCCATGCTTCTATTTGAATCTATCCGTCCATTCTTAATACCAATTATCCTCTGTTATAAAAAGTAAAAGGTTTTCATCTCACATAGACAGTTCAAACAGAAGAACCCTCATTATTCCCTAATCATTCGTGTTGTGTTTAAATGTGTTTAGTTTTATTTATATATTATTTATTCTTGTTAGTATTAAAACTGTACATCCTTTACCAAATCTGATTCATTAATTCCCTATAACATCAGTTGATCAGCAGCAGAATATAGTAGAGAAATGTGTGTGGGCTCTTTTCACTTGTGACAGTGTTTATATCACCAGCATCCTGGTGCTAAGAGTCACCACAGTAACTCCACGCCTAGTGAATCTAAAACATTAAAGATCAGCTGACACGCAAACTAAATGACATGTATCTATGTATTGAGAACCAGTTTGCTCACTATCAGAACAAACTTCAATGTCATTTTAACCATAAACACTATACAACAATGATATAGAATACAAAATGCTCTACTTTTGCAAGCTAGGTATTTGTTAGATGAATAATATGTCAAACTGAAGACAAATATTAACAACGAAAAGGAAACAAATGTGGGCCAAAGAGTTCAATTTGATTAATGTAACAATAAAGCAAACACAAACCAAATGCCCATAAGCCAGTAAGCCAATATTAATGAAATTTGAATGGAAAATTTATGAAAAGACTATATATATATATATATATATATATATATATATATATATATATATATATATATGTGTGTGTAACCTTTGCTTCTCTCTTTCAGGTCAGAATGAGGACGTCACTGGAAGATCTGCATTCATGACATACTTGACAGTGAAGATAAAATGTATCGATACAATGACTGCAGAAATGTGTGAGGGTTCAGAAAATGTTAAATATGTGACTATAAGACCTGTGGCAAGGTGCATGGAGAGATTTACAGAATATAATATAAAATGTTTTAGACACTTGTGAAAAAAAATGCTGTAAAGAAAAAAACAGTGGCATAACAGATTTATTTGTTTAAATAAACAAATAAATCTGTTATGCCACTGTTTTTTCTTTACAGCATTTTAAAGTGTCTTTTATTTTTTATTTTACAATGAACCTCTGTTAACTAAATTAAACCAACACTGATTACCCTTTTTTAAACAGCTTTTGTCATAGTTTTTCTTATTTTGTGAGAATACTCACATGCACAGTACTGTATATTTACATGAACAGAATAAGATAGAAGCCAAGAAACTTACTGAATAAATATGACTGTAACAATTACATTTGTCTTCATTGTTCACTGCTATAACCGAAGTGTTACTGAAATGTCTTGGTAAAGTGTTTAGTGCCATAAATATCCCTTCAGTTTGATAATTATTTAAGTCTGTATTATTTTGTTTAATAAAACAAACAAACAAAGCAAATACAAAAGAACTAGGAATAAAAGTGCACAGAGAAGCAAGATTTTTTTTCCACTTTTCTGTGCGGTTGTGACATGAAACTCAGAACTATCATAAAAGACCCGCTCAAGAATCTTATTTGAGTTTTAAACCTGTGTGAAATTAAAGTATTCGTTTATTATTCATTAATTTTTATATATTGCTACTTATTTAATCTTATGATTGTGTAGTCTTCATAAGTTAGAGACCAGAGGGAATGTCTTCATTATTAGGTTTCACAAGATGATAAAAGCACACAGAAAAGATGTTACCAGAAAGTGTCTAAAATATCACATCTATATGTGTAATGAAAATTAGCAGCATAATTGTACTTAGTATATAATTTTATTGTATAATGTTAATTTAATACAAGACCATGAATAAACCTGTGTGTAAAAGTGCTGTGTAAGGTCAGCTCTATTATTATCCACTAAACACTCTAACAGTGTCCTTATCTTTAACCTTTAACACATTTGCATCATACATGTCTTAATTTACATTTTATGTGATCAGTGGAAACAAATGCAAATTCTCTTCTAGGTTTTATGAAAATAATCTAAACTATTGCCAGTAAAGTCACAATATGTGCTCCTGTATGCAGCGTTCTGAACTCTTCCTTACACAGTATTTTTATGTTCTAATAGTCAATATCTCCCACAATGAGAGTTGTTGCTGACAGTGCACTCAACCCAGACTGCTACTTCTTCCTTGTGTGCTGAAAACTGCTGAATTTTGATAACTTGTAACACACGGTGACTGCCACTTAATTAAAAGAGGAACAGACTGAATAGAGCTTTAAAAATGATCAGAATGTCTTACAGACATGGTGTTGGGCTCTTTACATGCACTGGGGCTCTTTGAGGACCCAGTGAGGCTCTTGATGACTCATGGGGCCCCAACTGTTTCTCAGAAGCAGAAATCTGTAGAGAAATGGGACTGGGCTCTTATTACTTGTGGTAGTATTTGTATCTCCAGCATCCTGGTGCCACAGCAACACTATTCTGTTAGTAAATATAAAAAATCACACAATGCCATCAGGTGATCCACCGCTGCAAAAAGACACAAAACTGAATCTATGCATTTATGAACCAGTCTGACCAGGCTTCAATAGCAAGCATTGTGTCCAAAAATATAAAAACACAATATAACAATGATATAATACATGCAATACAAATTTAGGATGTGTGTTTATAGTCATTTCAGTGTCTCTGCAGGTTACAGTAGAGATGGCCTGTAAACATAATATAAGTGGTGTGCACATTTGGAATAGAGTTATTAAAAAGAATCCATGTTTGAACTCCAAATACTGTAAATGTCCCCTCATCATAACCAACTTTAATGGCCTTTTTGGCACCTGAATATCATGAAAACATGAGGGTGGGCTCTTCTCACATCCTGGTGGTGAGAGTTTTCCTATCAATCACCACTCAATACTAGTAAATGAAACACATCAGATAATGGCATCTGTATTATTTTTGATGAAAGACGACCAAGTCGTATCTGCTTGACCGTGGACAACACTTCTTTTTACCACACTTCTATAGTCATATATCAACTTGGCTTACTTTTTCACTCACTGCCTCCTAGAGCCTATATGCAAGACCTGCATAACATATTTAACACTAATGATAAATCTATATTCAAACAGCTTGAATATTACAGCATCAAGTCACAAAACAACAACAAAATCGTACAGTACATTTCAGAAACAGTATTATGAGAATAAGCATCAAAAGTGTTTTGTCCATATGCTACAAGAACACAGTACAAAATGCTATTATAGCCTACAATACATAAGAATATGACAAAAAATAAAATTAAAAAAACAAAAAAACAATGCAGGTTTCTGAGATCCTTCCCTGACAAAAGGGTAAAAACCACAATAATGTTTAAAGTAATTTCTGAAAACCTTTTGAAAAACAAATCTGTGAAAAAGTCAGGTTGTATTTCCCTGTTATATTCACACAGGACAGTGTGGTGCTTTTTAGTGGGACTGGGGAAGTAGAGAGTCAGACTTTTAACCTGAAGATTGTGGGTTCGATTCTCAGTACAAAAGTACAAGTAAGTTGGGGAAGTGAATGAACTACGCTCTCTTCCACTTTCAGCATCCTGGAGATGAGCTTCACCACAGCAACACTCCTTATAGTTAATATAAAAAATCACATAATGGCATTAAGTTACACCTCTGCAAACTGAATCTATGTGGTTAAGAACCAGCCTGAAGACAAGTACAAGAAGCTATAATAAATACAATACAAAAGGTTCAGCTTGTGCACAAAAGGCATTTCTTGGGTGAATAATATGTGAAATATTATCATTATCATAATTTGAAAGAATAGATGTCTATAGGTACCAGACCAACAAGCTGGCCCAGCCTTTTTAGTGCTTATGTCGGTATATTGTGCTGGTTTAGTTGGTGGACTTTGTCGACTAGCTTGGCCTTTCACTTGATACTGACTGATCAAGGAAATGTTGATTAAATCGTAGTTAACCTAGTTGCCTATCATGAATGACCTGCAGAGAGCAGCAGAGGAGTTCTGATACAAACAGAAAAGACTTTCAAGTGTCCAAAATATCATGTTAACTGTCTTCACTGAAGCCGTTTGATCTGTCAGTGTAATGAAATTGAGCGGCATCCATATGCAGTTTAATAATCAATACCACATGAGCTGTTGTGCTAAATATTGCCATCTTGTGTCAGTAATACATTTTATACAAAGCATCTAAGAACAACATTGATATTAACAAAAGTGAAAGGGGATTGAAGCTCTGACATAATTGTATTAAAGGCTACTGTACTGCTACTGCTACTGTTTTCCAGAATTATAAATGAAAGAAAATGTAATATAGAACATGTAAAAGTTATTTAAACAGTCCATTAACTGTTGCACTTTCACAGAAATATTGAAATATTTTAGATCTCCTCGTGAAGCCCCCCCCCAGAATTCATAATCATAACCCTTTCATGTTTGGTGTCGTTCTGAAGGTCTCTGTGCAATTGGTAAATTGGTCTCAGTTTTACAGTAGTCACTTATATTATGAGAAATACTGTAAACTTAAATGAATTCTGTACTTCTGTTGTGGGCGGTCTCCTTTCAAAATCTGCTAAACATTGCTTCACACCAGATGTGACAATTTGGGGCACGAGAACAGCTTCTACAGAGATTTCTCATCCCCATAAACAGATGGAATCTTTTTGGGGCCGAGAATAAATATTTATGGCCCTTTTGTTCTGGTAGTATTTAAGGGAAAGTTGCAAATCAGCCATTGCGATTCTGTAGCCAGAACAAGCCCGTAGTGTGGCGTGTGCTTTTACACTCCGCACTATGTATTTTCTAAAAGTCAGGTATGCATTTCTTAAATTAAATCTTTGAGCAATCTATGTTATGTGTTTATTTTGAATTGGAACTGAATTTAATTCTGAATTGGCTTCTAATTGTTTTGTTATGTAATTGGCGTGATATAACTGTACCTGATTAATAATAAATTGTTATATTTGATTTATTCTGATCTCTTCTGAAATATATTTTTTTTTTATTAATTTTTTTTTTTCTAGTAGATAGAGCTTAGTGTTTCCACAAATCTGCGTCCAGGACACTTCCGCTGGATTCTGCTTTTTGGGCTGGCGGGTGGAGCCTTACAGTATTAAGTTTGAAGTTGCTTTACATATTGTCTAATCTAATGGCCTGAAATATGTATATTTATATACACAATCAAAAGCATCATGCCATGAAGTACAGCAGTGTTTATACAGCAATGCTGTTTCAATTTGAGCTGAGAACTGAGTAACATAAATGTATAAAGGTTTTAGAAATCCTCCACTCTAGACAAAGGTGACAGATGCTGTTTGTGAGTAAAGTGAACAAACCAGTGGAACATATTTACGGTTTTGGTTTAACATTCAGTTTAATTTATCTGTAACTTTTTTTCCGAAACAGAGTGAAGTAATATGAACGAAAAGTAAATTGGTTGTTCAGAATAACTTTTTATTATGTAATCATAGAAAATAGTTTATATGATATTATACAGATATTATAAAAGATCTGATATTATATGATATTAAGATTATTCAGTTTCAGCATCTAAACACCTACAAACGTGAAAAATTAAAACGTTTAATTTGTATCTTTGTTGTATTTGTTTAGTTTGTGCTATTGCTTGTAATTTGTATATTTGTTGTAAAATATATAATTTTATTTTTTTATTTTATTTATTTTATTTTATTTTTTTACTTCACTTCACTTGTCTTTAATAATGTTTGAACTTTATATTTGTTAGGCTAGGTGTTTTTGCTATGAATTGGAATCTAGAACTGGAGTTTAATTGGTGTCTGTTTATTAGAACACAAGATACCATGGGCCGAAACAATGAAAACAATAACATTTTTGTGCAAGGGCTGAATACAATACAATTTTTGTTGAATACAAAATTAAATAGGTTTTCATTTCTGAAACAGTTAACAAATTAAGGAGAAGTACTTTGGTAAATTTTCATGCATGAGAACATTCTTGGTTACAAATAAAATTGCCTCATATGAATATTTTTCCCTTTTAACAAACAGCATGATTTAAAGCCAGTAAATTAGCCAGTACTCTTAATATTTACTATTGTAAGGTCTAGCCTTTGACTTCTTTTTAGTTAATTTATTGTTACATGCAAAAAACATTTTAATGGCTAAATGCAAATGAACCAGATCAAAAGCTTAATGCATATCTAACTCCTAAACTGTATCTTTTTCACTGACCAGTAATGGTGGAAATATTACTTTTTTTTTTTTCTTCAAATATTCAATATTCAGTTGAATAGTTCTTCTCCACTTCGGCATACTGAAAGAGCAATGAGGAAAACAGTGAGCATTTCAGCTACACTTAACCCAAAATTAATCTGAACAAAGGTCTACTCTAGTTTGTTGTAGTTATAGAGGTAAAAACCTTCAGTATAAATAATTATTAAAAAAATAATAATAATAGTAATGAATTTTAGTAACGATTTTAAGATTTTAAATTGTTTCACATATTTACCTTATTGCATCATATTGTTAGCACCACCACTAGTGTTTATTTAATTTGCTAATTTAATTTAAGAACAACTCACCGATTAGCACAATGATCAGGAGCCTGTTCATCAGACCAAATATGATGATAATAACCTGCCATTGTGTTTGATTGTTACACTCAGTTAGTTGAGCTGATTCTGTAAAGAAAATGTTCACAGTCTGTTATTGTCAGTCTTTTACTGGAGCAATGATATAAGTTTGTAAAACTGAATTAAATATCACTGATTAATCTCTGGTTTTTCTAATAAAACTGTAACTGTTTTAATAATAAATATTTCTTTCTGAATGTATCATTTGTGTAAAAAGGTGGTATTGTTTTTGAGAATGATCGTAGAATCACTGATGGAGGATCTGCTGTTTTCAGTAAAATCCAATAAACCACATTTTCATTAAGATCACAGTTTATGCTCACATTTGATCCCAAATCAGTCAGTAGATCTGCAACTCCATACTGACAACAGATTAATACCACTGTGTGAAGAATAAAAACATTATTATGAAAGTTTCAAGTTTGCCAAGTTTGTGAATGTATGTTAAAAATTAATACATAAACTTACAGAGCTGAAGCTGTATGATCTTCATGTTGTTGTCTTGATCAAGTCAATATAAAATCTGGTTCCCTCCACACTGCATGTGTGAAGACGATAAGAAAGAAATGAAGAAGAGGAAGTCAAGTTTTTGACTGCATTGTACACACTTAAAAAAAAAGAAAAAGAAAAAGAAAAAACAATGATCCGTGACCTCAATAACAAAGGGCCTCATCACTTTATTGACCCTTAAATGCATGAATGTTTCGCCAATCATTATTACATATTCGGGTCTTTAGCAACCCGGACCTATATATCCAGCACTGATGGATCTCTAACTGCTGCAATAGCAAAAAACTCTCTTGATATTTTAAGAACAATTACAGAAGAATAAAATAAAGCATATTTCGTTACCTTTTGAAACTTAAAAAAGTAGCAGATTTCAGCAGATGATTTCACCATCGCTGTCAGAGCGCACTTCCACAGTACATTCAGCATTAGCCTCATATTCGTGATCTCAGCCATATTCTCAAAATGATCGTTTTCAATGACTTCATAATCAATATTTTGATCACTGGCAGCTTATTCACCACTTCCAGCATCAAATGGCAGTGATATTTACATTTCATTGCATATAGTAATTGCTCTGCAGTAAAACCATTCAAACCAGTTAAATTTTTGCTGATGATATTCATTTGTTTTATGCCTGCAGTAATTATGAGTGAAACTGGGAAAAAGATGCATGGCACCTATTGAGTCATCAGATATGTAAATATAGTTGCGCAGGAAAAAAATACTTACACATTTACATACCTCGGGTCTCCAGCGGCCTTATACACTTTTTTATTTATTTTTTTTACAAAAAATTAATCAGAAAACAGGCATTCTTTTATATTTTGCTATTTTTTGTTATATTGTTTATAATGAATAGATTGAGGAATACTAAGAAAGTTGATGTCTAACTTTAAAAAATGAAGGAGGGAGAGGGTAGAGAATGATGTACCGGCTCACTAAAGACCCGAGGTATGCATTTAAGGGTTAAACAACCGCAACAAAAGATTTCTGGTTAAAAATGAACAAAAATCAGTTATTGAGTACATAAAAATTTATCAGTGCATAAAACATTCAAAACAGTCTCATTGCCTTATTGTGATTCACAATAGTAAGCTTATAATAATACAGGGTCAGATTTCACAGGATATATCAGTTTGGCATCATTCGTGACATTTGCTTTGATAAAATCATCTCATCTAATCAGGGGCAGGACTTGGGTCCCTGAGCAAATTTCAGGTACGGGGCCCCAACCCAACACACCTTTTTCTCTCTCATACCTCGCTTATTGGTAACAGTTTGATAACAGTTTGAGGTACACCTCAAACTGTTCATCTGCGCTGCCTAACTCTCATAATTTCCAAAACAATGTTCTTTTACCAAAACCAAACAAATCCAACCAAGATTGAGTTCAATGGTTCTTTCATTGCAGATGTTCTCTGACATCTCAGGGTTTGATCCTGAGTATACTGTAAAACACAGAGAGAAAAGTAACCACTGCCATCTAGTGGTGAAACTAGAAATCTCTGCTGGATCATGATGATATTAAATGGAGAACTACCACTTGCAGTCTCCTGAAGGAAGCAGAGGCCCCATAGACGTCTAGGTTAAACATTCTGTTCTGAAAAATTATATGGTCATTTTTATTAACCAAAAATATGACCTATGACATAAAAGTTCAACAGCTCTGAATTCTCATAAGCTACCTTTTCAAGGGTAGGTTTCAGAATAACACTAGATGAACTAGTTCCCCCAACAGTTCCTTTCATTTAGAACTTCAGTTCTGTTTACATACAATACATATAAGATTAGGCTGATGAAATTTGTACATAGAAATGTATTCAGAGTTGAGATAAGCACAGACCACAACAACAATAGCTGTTGGACAGAAGTATATAGCTGATCTTAAATAATAGCTGGTCTTGTTAAAGGTCCCATGAAACCAAAATTGAAGTTTTTTTGGGTGTTAGTATCAATATGTTACTCTTAAGGTTATCTGTATGCCAGTGTGCTCCAAAACAGTGACAAAATTCACATTTAGAAGATACAAGCATTCAAAGCTTGCAGTTCGTCACTTCCGCCAAAACAACTCAACGACATTTTTTTTTGACGTCACATCGTACTTCATCTTCTCATCAAACTTTCTGTCCAATCGAAGGGTAAAAATAATGACGTAGGTGGTTGTGTGTTTGCTCTTCAGGGAAATAAAGGTGAAGTGGTGATATAACCAACTGCTTTGACTGGTGATAACGCAGACATAAGTGAAAGTCATATAATTCCCTTTTGACATCTTTATGCATGGGAAAAGAGGAAAGAAGTTAAACAAGCTTGGCTTGACAACATGGCGTCCAACGCGTCTGATATGTTTGATCAGTTTGAGGATTCAGCATCGGCCTCTAGTCGCACTGGACTGGAGTTTCAGCGAAATACAGAATCACAATGTTTGACACATGTCCAGACTTTGATAATGAGGTTATTGTCGCTGCCCTTTCTGATACTCCTCAGAAGCCAGCAGCGAAAAAATCGAAACGCGCGGAATCTAACATCAGTGGAAATAGTAATGAGGAGGTCTTGGCTGCAATACATGAGCTGGCTTTAAAGCACGACAAGACTTTTCAAAAGATTTCAGCGATTGAAACTACCACCGAAGCAACCTCGAAACAAATCAAGAGTCTGACAGCGACGGTGCAACAGCTCATTGTGGATGTCGGTGTTCATAAAGAGGCTCTTGATCATCTGGAATCAGAGGTCCACGCTTTGAGAAAGGAAAACAAATCATTGAAAGCAAGTGTGCAGGAATGTAGCCGTTACAGTTGGCATGACATGATTTGGGGCGCTGTTAAAGGCTGTAAATTTCTAACTGAAAACAGATTGCGTCTTTCAGTCTTTCGGGTCTTTCGAACCTCTATCTCCCGACGATAGAGCAGCGCGGGACAGGCTGTGGCCTCTCGTGAAGAAGGCACGCGAGGAGGGCAAGAGAGCAAGCTTCCGCAGCTCTTTCGCTTTGATTGATGGGAAGCAAGTCTTCTATTCGGATGTTCCCTAAGCTGAGTTACTGACTGCACTGGATACCTTTCTCATGCAGTTTTCTAAAACGCGTAAAACGGTTAACAACATCTGCATAAAAATTATTTTAAGTTGTGTGTAACATAGAAGTTATTAAGTTTGATCCTCCTTAATTGTTGTTATCCTTATTATTAATCCTGACTTTTTTTTCTTTAATTGTTTTTCACTTTAAAGCCAATATATTTTATAGGTTATTAACCACCTCTCCCTTTACATTTAGGGTTAAACTAAAGAAAGCTATTCTTTTGTTGTTTTTGTTTAAATTGTTTGGTGGTTCTTATGGAGATTCACTCAGGGGAAACGGATGTTAGGTTTTGGAGGAATCAATGGGGAAACTCAATTTTCTTTAGTCATGGCAGCAATCACTCGGCTGGGACTGCTATTATGTTACAGCGTTTTAAAGGAACTGTTTTAGAAACTTTGAGTTCTGATGAAGGCAGATGGGTTATTGCTATAATCAAACAAGATAATGCCATCTTCATAGCTTGCTTTGTATATGGTCACAACTCTTGTGCATCCAACAGAGTAACGTTCTCTCATCTAGTGGATAAACTTAGGAAAGTAAATAGAAAATATATTGATGCTTATTTTATTCTAGGAGGAGACTTCAACGAATGTATGGATGATTATCAGGATAGATACCCCCTCTAGACTTGATGGTGGAATGAATAATGATGTAATTTTATTTTTTGCATTTTTCTGTATAGATAATACCATAATTTGATGTACGCAAATCCAGAATATTCTTTTCTGTCCTTATTTTCATGATTGTTTTTTTAGGAATATATTCATGTCTCGTTTCCCTGTTCTTGTATGTTTCTACAAGTTTTGCAATTAAAAAAAAAAAAAAAAAAAATACTTTCTGTCCAATCAAATGCTCTGTAGAATTTGACGCGCCTGCCCCCTACACTATAATTAGACACTGAAGCCGCAGCTGAAATAGGTCACTTGTTCACAGAATTAGTATTTTCTGTACGGTGAGCCCTGCCCAAAACACAATAGAAAATGTAATGGATTTAATGGTTATAATGGGAATTGTATTGGTTTTAATGGAAACTATAATGGTGTCTACTGGTATGTGATGGGTTCTATTGGTGGGATGTTATATCCTATTGGAAAAATGCCCAAAACACACTACAAAAAGGAATTTTGTAATGGTTTTAATGGAAAAAGCTAATGGTTCATAATGAGGGACGGACTGGGAATAAAAAACAGCCCTGGATTTTCTCCCAAATAGGCCCACCACAACTACAGTCGCTACTATCTCACAATATTACAGCAATCAATGTATTGAATTTTATAGCAAATAACATCACAAAACCCACGGTGACCCTGCTGAAAAAAAAAAAAAAACAGTAGAAACCATCACAGAAATTCTAATGGTTTCCACTAGCAATATATTGCTTACTTATATTTTGCATTTGGTTACCTGTGTTTATTTTCTTGGTGGGGAGCAGCCAGTTATTGAAGACACTTGGGGCTGAGCTCATCTGCAATACTATTCAGCTCCAATATCCTGGGGCCAAGTTGACATCTCTTTCCATCACTCCTCTGAATCTCTGATGCTGTCAGACTGATTACACTCCTGTGTCACTTAGGTGCACCTGCTCAGTATGTCACGATGAAAACAAAATGAGATCTTTATGAATTGAGTATTTATGAGAAAAAATGTCAATACAGGTAATTCCTTATTTTAGAAACAGTCAAATGTTTGTTAATTATTGATTTTTAAGCCATTTGAAAGGCAACTTGATGAAAAATCAAGATCTTATTTTTTCTGTTATTTCTCTCCAGGTCACATATCAGGATTCAGCTGGAAGCTCTGCGTTCTTGTCC
Organism: Spinibarbus caldwelli; assembly: GCA_039654775.1. Taxonomy (NCBI): domain Eukaryota; kingdom Metazoa; phylum Chordata; class Actinopteri; order Cypriniformes; family Cyprinidae; genus Spinibarbus; species Spinibarbus caldwelli. The sequence goes on from CM077231.1 coordinate 15,366,552, forward strand.
TGGTCTTTTATGAAACACATACCTTCTATGTAGATATCAGAGAACAATTTATTTATTTATTTATTCACCTTATTTACACACGACACTGCTCCACTGATGATGTGCTGGTTACTCCACTGCACACCTCGGACCACTTCCTACTCACTCTTAACCTCAACATGATTCCTGACACAACACATACCCTTCCACATGTCACTTTTCGACGTAACTTACGTTCACTCTCACCCTCCTGGCTATCTGCTATGGTTTCATCTTCACTTCCTTCACCTAAACAGTTATCATCTCTTGATGCTAACAGTGCTACTGATACTTTCTGTTCCACTCTGAAATCTTGTTTAGACACTTTCTTCCCCTTATCTTCCAGGCCAGCCCGGACCACCCCTTCTGCCCCTTGGCTATCTGATGTTCTCCGCGAACATCGTTCTAAGCTCAGGGCTGCAGAAAGGGTATGGCGCAAATCACAAAATCCTACTGACCTTAATTTATATCGGTCAGTCCTCTAATGTCTCCACTGCTAAAAGGACATACCATCACGACAAAATTAACAATTCACTTAACTCTCGCATGCTCTTTAAAACATTTTCCTCCCTCCTTTGTCCTCCTCCTCCCCCTCCTTCATCAACTCTAACAGCTGACAACTTTGCCACATTCTTCTTTAATAAAATTACAAACCTCACTGCACAATTATCCACACCTCAAACTGTCAAACACATCTTACCAGCAAACATACACTCGTTCACATTCTTCTCTCCACTCTCTGAGGCAGAAGTCTATATTCCATCCTATTCCATCTCATCTCCTTCAAGCCATTCCTCCTGCAGTCACTCACATCGTTAACACATCCCTCGTATAACCCCACTTGACTTAACCCAACTCTTTTAGGGAACTATATACTGGTTTCCCTTCTACCTTTCATTGCAAGAACGAGTTGTGTTCAACCAAGTCTCTGCCTTTCTCACACAGAACAACCTCCTGGACAGCAACCAATCTGGCTTCAGAAGTGGACATTCGACCGAAACTGTCTTGCTCTCAGTTGTTGAAGCCCTAAGACTTGCCAGAGCAGCTTCCAAGTCTCCATTACTTATCTTGCTGGATCTGTCCGCTGCTTTTGATACGGTCAACCACCAGATCCTCCTGTCAACCCTACTGAGAAAGGGCATCTTAGGAACCGCAGTCCAGTGGTTTGAGTCTTACCTCTCAGATAGATGCTTCTTGGAGAGGTGAGGTATCCAAGTCACAACATCTAGCTACTGGGGTGCCTCAGGGCTCAGTTCTTGGACCAATTCTCTTCTCTGTCTACATGACATCACTAGGTTCTGTCATTCAGAAACATGGCTTTTCGTATCACTGCTATGCTGATGACACTCAACTATACCGGTCATTCCATCCTGATGATCTGACGATAGCTGCTCGCATCTCAGCATGTCTAACATACATTTCTTGCTGGATGAAGGATCGTCACCTTCAACTCAACCTAGCTAAGACAGAACTGCTTGTAGTTTCAGCAAACCCATCTCTTCATCATAATTTCACCTTCTAGTTAGGCTCATCAACCATAACTCCTTCAAAAACAGCCAGAAACCTTGGAGTTGTGATTGATGATAAGCTGAATTTCTCAGACCACAATGCTAAAACTGCCCGGTCCTGCAGATTTGCTTTATACAATATTAGGAAGATCAGGCCCTTTCTTTCGGAACATGCAACACAACTCCTTGTTCAAGCTCTTGTTCTGTCCAGACTTGACTATTGCAATGCTCTCTTAGCAGGTCTTCAAGCCAATTCCATCAAACCTCTACAATTAATCCAAAATGTCGCTGCAAGATTAATCTTTAATGAACCGAAAAGAATGCACGTCACACCTTTGTTCATCAATTTGCACTGGCTACCAATAGCTGCTCGCATAAAATTCAAGGCATTAATGTTTGCCTACAAAACCACCTCTGGCTCTGCACCCCTTTATCTAAATTCAGTACTTCAGACCTATGTGCCCTCTAGAAGCTTGTGTGAACGACACATTATTGTGCCATCCCAAAAAGGCACAAAATCACTTTCATAGACTTTTTCATTCACTATTCCCACCTGGTGGAATGATCTGCCCAACTCAATCCGAGCAGCTGAATCCTTAGCCATCTTCAAGAAACGGCTAAAAACACATCTCTTTTATCTTTATTTGACCCTCTAACTCTATCACTCTCTATTCTAATTCTATTTTATCTATCTGTCTTCATTTTATTTAAAAAAAAAAAAAACACACACACACACACACCCTTGACCCTCTATCAATTGCATATTTATTCTCTAACTGCTACTTTTTCTTTAAAAACTAACACTAGCTTTCTTTTTTTCTATTGTATCTAATTTTTTTTTCTCTTAAAAAAAAAAACAAAACAAAAAAAAACACTAGTTTTCTTTTTTTCTATATTCTATCTACTTGTTTTATTAAAAAAAAAAAAAAAAAAAAAAAAAAAAACTACGTGGACAGGTGAAGCGAATAACATTGATTACATCGTGAAAAATCTCACCTGTCAGTGGGTAAAAGATATTAGACAGCAAGTGAACAGTCCGTTCTTGAATTTCATGAGTTGAAAACAGGAAAAATGGGCAAGTGCAAAGATCTGAGTGACTGAAATATAGTAATGGCTAGACGACTGGGTCAGAGCATCGCCAAAATGGCAAGTATTGACTAGCAAGTCAAAGGCCTTCTAGCCTGTCTGGTCTGATCACACAGAAGAGCTACTGTAGCTCAAACTGCTGAAAAACTTAATGCTGGCCTTGATGGAAAGCTGTCAGAACACACAGTGAATCACAATTTGCTTATATGGAGCTGTGAAGCTGCAAACCAGTCAAAGTACGCATGAGACCCATGAGCATCAGTCAGAACTGAACCATGTGCTCACAAAAAAAGACCAAACAAAACAAAACATGGAGCGTTAACATCCGGATGCTGACACAAAACCAAAATCAAACCAGACAGGAGCGTTAGGATCCAAATTCCAGACTTCAAACACACACAACACACCACATGAGTGTCCTGAATAGATGATGTGGAGGTTAAATAGTTTTGAAAATTTGAAAAGTTTTGATATAAGAAATATACCAAAGCACTAGCAAAACTATAACGATCAAATATCAAACATGCTTAAGCTATAGAACGTGTTAAACTTAATGAAGTGCTGATGGTGAGGGGGAATTAGGTGTTGTGGTCAGAGAAAATTTGACTTTGACTTCCTCTGCTTGATGTGGGAAGGGTTTTTTTGTCTTCCTGTCTTTGCTTCAGAGCTGCAGTAGATTCATCTTCAATGTTGTTCGGAAGGAAACAGATTTTATTCTGAAGTGTCTTAATCCATGACAACAACATGAAGAACGTTCAGCTTCAGCTCTGTGAGTTTTGACATGATATCAGTATATTTACATGCTTTGTAACTTTATTAAAATTATAAATAGTTTTATGTTATGCATCACAGGGGTTTTATGTGGATAATCTTATTTATTTATTTTTTTTAATTTTACAGATATATTAATCTGTTGTCAAGCTGCAGTGTCAGATCTGTTAACTGATCTGGGATCAAATGTGAGCATAAACTGTGATCTTGATGAAAATGAGGTTTATTGGATTTTACTGAAAACAGCAGATCCTCCAACAGTGATTCTACGATCATTCTCAAAACCAATACCACCTTTTTACACAAATGATACATTCAGAAAGAAATATTCAGTGCAGTTTAAACATCGTCTGGTTATAAATAATGTGACTGCTGATGAATTAGGAGTTTATTACTGTATGAACACACACGCACCTCCAAAACTCAGCAACAGCACCAGAATATACTTCAATGGTGAGTTCATTTGCTCTTTCAGTTATCAAGAAATATTACTGATCACTGCTTACATACATACATGCCATTTACTGTTGCATTATTAGATAATTTTTTAGATACTTATGAAAACAAAAATATTTTCAGTGCTACAATCTGCAACCATTGTAACAGCTGTTAATGTAAGACTGTGGACACTTTCTTTACAGAAGCTATTCAACTAACAGAGTGTCACAATCATACAGTGGTGGAGTTTATTGATCACAATCAAACACAATGGAAGATTATTATCATCATATCTGCTCTGATGAATGGACTTCTGCTCATTGGTGAGTTATTTTCAACCATATGTAAAAATCTGTATATAATGCTTTTGTCCATAGGCAGCTGAAGTTAATTAAATATTAAACTATTCTTTATTTAGGCTTTTGATTATAACTGTTTTTACTGGATCTAATAAACTGTTCAATTTCTAGGACTATTAAATGTTTTTGTTGGAAACAGAAGATCTTTAAAACAATCAGAACTCAACGCTGATCTACAGCAGACGCAAGTTACAGAACAGCATCAGGACCATTTACACTTAAAAAACTGTGAATCCATTCTTATTACCAAAATTAATTTCTGTCTTGATAATTATTAAGAATTCTTGCTGACCTGTAGAATAGCTTTCTATAACACTTTATTTGGGTTCTTTTTTGTTGATATGCAGCTGAAATTGCTAATACTGATCTTTCAATATGCCACAGTGGACTTTTCCAAACTGCGTAAAAATATATTTGGTCGAGCCAAGACAACAGCACCTGTGCTGCTCTAAACCTGCTACTCTGAAATTTCTTTAAAAAAAAAAAAAAAAAAAGATTTTATTATTTTACTAATAAAAGTTAAAATAAATATACAAATTTACAAAGTTAAAATCAACTGCATTTGATATTACCTATGCTTCATTCTGCATTCTAAATATTAGTTGGAAGTCATGAGATTAATCACAATTATTTTATTGAACAGACAGTTATAATTTTATATTTTTCTTTATGTACCAGCCTTTGTATTTTATTGGGTCTCACAAGTGAATCATCATATTTTGGTGATGAAATGTATGTTTAGGAACTATTTACTATTTTGTCTCTTTGTCATCTGGAAGACTTATGTTTTGGAATCGCTGTCTTAATCTGTATCTGCTGAAATTTTTGTGAGTGGTTGTCGATGTGGATAGTTATTTTTCTACCACTTTAACCTTGAATGGAGAGTGTGCACATTATTATTTTTGTGAAGGGTTTAGTTTTCCATGCTGTTGGACCAAGAAGATGATACATTTGATATACAGGAGATTTTTTTTTCTTTAATTGAATCAGTTAAATGACCATAAAATAATAAAATCTGATAGTGTGAAATGTCATGGCTTGGCAACCCTTTTTTCTGTAACTCAGCCCCCTATTTTTATTTATTTATTTATTTTTTTCGTGCTGTGTTTTAACAAAATGAAAGTGTGAAGAGTCTATCTGCTGTGCATTTTAAAATGTGTTTTATTTTAAGTAAAAGTCTTTGAGTATATTCTGGCATTCAAATAGCAATCATAAAAAAAATGTGCTAACAAATGAATGACAGAATAGCTTGGTATTACTACAGTCGATGAAATGATATTAAACTTCCTAATGTAAAAAGCATTTTTCTTCTATATATAATTTCAACATCACATTACATAATGTCACTATTGATTACTTAGGACTTAATGACTGAACACAGACAAACCTTAAGCATCATTCCAGATTCATCACAAATCTAATTAAACTAAAAAAAGAGAGAGAGAGAAAAAGTCAAGCGTTTTTTTTTGTTTGTTTGTTTTTAAATGGCCTGGCATGAGTCACACCTCACATTACTATTTAGTACTGTACTGATATCATAATTTGTAAATTGATATGTATTAATAAATAAATTCATAGATAAACAAACAAACTACTCAGTATTATTTTCAACTCAACTAAACTGAAGTGCTAAACCAAAACCAAAAACATGTTCCACTGGGTTTGGCACTTGGCAACCAATGACTCACCTTTGTCTAGAGTGGAGGTTTAACTGTGAAACAAGTGCAGTGTTTTTCCAACACCTTTGTTTATGAAGTTCTCACAGTTGTCTAAACCTCAAATGAAAGAGCAGCATTGCAGTATGTCTGCTTTCATTGTTCACTAGCTCTGCACATTTAGTGCACATAACACTTGCCAAATGAGTTAGTTCACCCATGAATGAAAATTTGCTGTTAATTTACTCACGCTCATGCCATCCAAGATATTTTTCTTCTTCAGCAGAACAGTTAATAAGATTTTTATCTTGAAACCATGCCTTGGTGATTCATAAAATGCTAGTCAGCGGTTTCAGACTGTTCAGTCCGCTCCAGTTCACTAAAAAGAACCGGTTTAAAAGAACGATTCATTTACGAACAGTCCAGACCGTTTGCATTAGCCTACACTGTGAAACTGCAACACTGTTGAAGGCAAAAAAGAAAAAATTACAAATAAATAAATAATAAGTAAATTTATTTTCACACACACACACACACACACACACACACACACACACATATATGTATATATGTATATACATATTAGTCCATATGGTAATGAGGGTGAATCAAAAACTGAGAACTAGTCAGAAATCACTATCTGTAATGTGTTTTCATGATAGGCTAATATTTTACACATTTATAACATATTTATAGGCCTACATGTTTTATCCATTAGAGGGCGCCATACAACAGTGAAACAAACGCACTAGCCTATATAAAATTCAGAAAGAGGCTCCTTTAGTAGAGTGGTAGAAAGATTTGTAATTGACAGTAAATGACAAAATTCTTCTAGTTTTCAGCATAAAACTCACTATATTTTGTTGTGTGTGCTTGTTTGCAATTTGATATCTTGGCTTAATTCAAAACAAGGTTGACATCTTAAACAGTTATGCTCAGTTGAATTAAAAGTTTTAGGGACGTTTAAACACAATTTCTTAAAAACATGGCAAAAATACCTTATTTCACATACAAGTTGACAAAATTTGCAACTTTCCCTGATGATTCTGATGATTTTGATGATCAAAATATCAATTTACACTTCAGATATCTCCCTGAAGTCAAAATTGTGAGGTGTAAATTTGTGTTTTTATTATAGGCTTCCATAAACAGTAAAAGAGTTATTAAAACCACGGCTGTAGCCAGAACTTGAAAATTTGTGAGGTCCGGGGAGGGAGGAGCGGGGGTTGGTGTTAAAGAATTGTGTCCCTGATAGCACACGTACATCTCGGAGACGTCTATTTGATGTCTGCATTTACATCTGTAAGATGTATTTTTTAGGGTGTTTGCTCATCTGCAATACGTCTATAGGATGTTTCCTTTTAGATGTCAAATAGACGTCTATTAGATGTCTTTAAGATATTTATGATTTAGAATGTATGTAAAACTGACATCTGAAAGATGTCTGTCAGACGTTTGAAGACAGCAGATGCTTTCCAGATCATGAGATATTTAACAGACGTCTTGCAGACGTATGTGTGCTATCTGGGGTTATAATAACTCCTACAAATACATTATATACACTATAAACACTTTAAACGAGACAGATATGTAGATGTTTGTGAAAGATGTTTTCTCTGTTTTGGTGTTGAGAATCAGGATCCAGAATGCAACATTTTTTTTTACCAAAGGAGCTTTACTCTCGTACTCATGTAAGTCTAAGTACATTTACTCTTTATTTGATTCACTGCTGCTCTTTTAAACAGAATGAGATTAGGTAACATCCAAAAACAAATGTTCAGTTCAACAAGTTCAGAAAACAAAAAAACAAAACAAAAACCCTTACTACTATGTGATAGACAATAGATGCATTTATATTAGACGACAAGTGAACAGATCCATTTATACTTTATACAGCTGCATTCAGACTGAAATTCAGGCTATTCTTATTCTTATTCTTAAAACTTAACCAAACTATTTTTACACACCGTTAATGATAAGTTGTGCAGTCTCAAGTTTAGATTAAGATGATTAAGATGAGTGTGTGATGAAGCAGAGATTGTTGTGTTTGATGGAGAAGTTTCCTCTCTCATACTCCTCTGGGAAAGTTTGCACTCTGTTCTTGTATCATGGGTCCTGTTGCTCTGCTGAAGCTTTACCTTCTATTAAAGGGATAGTTCACCCAAAAATGAAAATTTGATGTTTATCTACTTACCCCCAGGGCATCCAAGATGTAGGTGACTTTGTTCCTTCAGTAGAACACAAAGATTTTTAACTCAAACCGTTGCAGTCTGTTAGTCATATAATAGCAGTCAATGGGACTCACGGCTTTGAGAGTCAAAAAAACATACACAGACAAAACCAAATTAAACCCTGCGGCTCGTGACGATACATTAAGGTCTAAAGACACAAAAGGATTGGTCTGTCCCAGAAACTGAACAGTATTTATATAGTTTTTTTTTTGTTTTTTTTTTTTACCTCTGATCCACCGCAATATCCAACTGTCCTGAGTGCGTTCACAACAGCCAGCATGTGACGCGTCTTCTTTTTGCTTTACGGCAGATCACAGACTTATAAGTGCATTACCGCCACCTCCCTCTCAAATGGACCATTAACACTCTATCTACAATCTCAATTAGGAGTGTCAATGGTCCAAAAAAGCTATGACAAAAGCTAAAATGACAAGAAACATGTTGAATTCAGCAGGTTGTATCATTATCCTACTTGGCACACCTGATAAGTACACATATCTAGGCTTTATAATTATAATATCCAATAATGTCCAATTAACCCTAAATTAAGTCTTTATTATTATTATTAATTATTAACCCATAACCGTTCCCTATTCTAAAGCTAACTCCTCTTCACAATTAATAAATCCATTACAGCACACAACTACTACAATTAACGAATCTTAGTCTTAAAGTTGCACCTTAGAAAAGGTCTCTGGTTACGTATGTAATCTTGGTTCACTGAACAATATGGAAGCTACCGGCAGTGTCAAAGTGAGTGATGTCTACTAGGGTTCACAGGTTATATTTCCTTTCAATAGCAGGTCTAAGGTTTGTTAATTGTAGTAGTTGTGTGCTGTAATGGATTTATTAATTGTGAAGAGGAGGCAGCTTTAGAATAGGGAACGGTTATGGGTTAATAAGTATCCAACTACTATTGAATTAATAAAGAGCAGATCCTCACTTTAGAATGGGTAACATATTCAGACGAATAAAGACTTAATTTAGGGTTAATTGGACACAATTAACACTTGTAGTTGTGTTGTTACTTAAGAATAGACTATAGAGAGAAGGACTATTCTTCTGCTACTACCAGCTTATAAGGCCCATAATAAGCAAAGCATATTAAGATCATAATTCTCATACAACTGCCTTACTCCCAATAATCAGCAACTATGAGTTTATTACAGAAAAACTCTTAGTTAATGGTCTGTTATGTGTAGAATATGATCTTGCAGAATAAGGCATTAATATGTGCTTTATAAGTACTAATAAGCAGCCAATATGCTAGTAAGCATGTTAATAAGCAATTAGTTAATAGTGAATATGTGTACCTTAATTTAAAGTGTCACACAACTTTTATTTTAATTGTGAGAATCATTATTATTCTGTGAGTGAGACATAAATATTAACTCAACACTGTGTCACTAGCTGACACTATGAGGAAACTCCTTCCAAGAAATACTGTAACTCCAACTACACTGAAAATGAAATTCAAGTGTGCAAAATAGTAAATCTCTCTCCTTGAAGTCAGCTGCTGTTTTCACTCAAACTTTCACCACTCACCTCTTCAGCTCAGCACTCAGTCCAACTCCTTTTCTAAAGTGGCAAGGTCCTTGTCCTAGTAGCAAGCCAACACACTTCAGTTGATTCGCAGTCTGCCCCATATAGATTACTTTCATATGGACCTTTTGAGAAACAAGTGTGCAGCCATGTTTATTTTTTTGTCTTTGAACTTTCATTTTTGCAGTAGTGGATGCTAAGTGGATTTACTTATTGTAGAGTTAACGAAAGTTATCATGAGCCTTGTAATGTTTTAAGCGGATGTCAGTGTACAGGGAAGATTTTAAAATGAGCGGTCTATTCATAAATTCATATGACCTTACCTTCACGCTGTCGAAAAACAAACTGAAGACTCAAGACAATGAGCTGAAAAGGGACGGGGCAACACAAGGTATGTACAGATATTCCCTTATCACAGGTGGTTTACTTTTGAAAGCACAGCATACCAATTCATTGTCTTGCCACTAGGCCTGTCATTGGCTTTACACACATTCACAAAATGTGTGGACGTGGTTCTCCCCACTAAGATTGTGTGTACTGAATTACTTAGACTATCTGATCTTGGCTAGATTATCCTCCAAGCATGATACAGTCTGGCACCCCAACCCAGAACTGATGAACCTGCATGTCTGGCTGGACAGTTGGCTTTTTCCCTTGAAGGACTGAACGTGGAGAACTCATACGTTCATCAGATGCTCTGCCCTATGCAAAAACTACACTTTAACACTGAGCATTCTGCCCAGATGAGCAGCTTTTAGTTCTTTAATGGCTGCTCAAAAGGACTGCCTGTATCTAAGCAAACACTATCCCATTGGATTACGGATGCGATAGATACAGCTCTCATAGCTAAGAATGCACTATTGGTGTTAGAGCCCACTTCACCAGAGCTATGTGGTGCTACAAGACATTTGTGTGGCAGAGCTACAAGACATTTGTTTGACATCTGGTTGGTCTTCACTGAGTACCTTTGCTACACCTTATAATTTACAATCTTATAACTTATAAAATTTCCTCACTTGCATTACACGTATTGTCTGTGCTTGAGGAGTCAAATCTGGCTAAATCTGTTGTTCAGCATTCATCTTAAACTGTTGTGGCCCTACTGAGATGGAGTTGCTCAACAGGGTTGTATAGAGGGCTTACAGGTGCATCTTAAAAAATTAGAATATCGTGAAAAAGTTCATTTTTTCTTGTAACTTATTTCAAAAAGTGAAACTTTCATATATTCTAGATTCATTACATGTAAAGTAAAACATTTCAAAAGGTTTTTTTTTTTTTAATTTTGAAGATTAGAGCTTACAGTTCATGAAAGTCAAAAATCCAGTATCTCAAAATATTAGAATATTTACATTTGAGTTTCATTAAATGACCATCCCTACAGTATAAATTCGGAGTATCTCTTGTTTTCTGAAACCACAATAATGGGGAAGACTGCTGACTTGCCAGTGGTCCAGAAGACAATTATTGACACCCTCCACAAAGAGGGTAATTCACAGAGGGTCATTACTGAAAGGAGTGGCTGTTCACAGAGTGCTGTATCAAAGCATATTGAATGCAAAGTTGACTGGAAGGAGGAAATTGGGTAGGAAAAGGTACACAAACAACAGGGATGACCACTGTTGAGAATACTGTTAAGCAAAGCTGATTCAAACACTTGAGAGAGCTTCACAAGGAGAGGACTGAAGCTGTCACCACGCTCAGACGTCTTCAGGAAAAGGGCTACCAAGCCACTTCTGAAACAGAAACAACGTCAGAAGCATCTTACCTAGGCTAAGGAGAAAAAGAACTGGACTGTTGCTCAGTGCTCCAAAGTCCTCTTTTCAGACAAAAGTAAATTTTGCTTTTCATTTGGAAATCAAGGTCTGGCGTCTGGAGGAAGCCAGGAGAGGCACAGAATCCAAGCTACTTGAAGTCCAGTGTGAAGTTTCCGAAGTCAGTGATGATTTGGGGTACCGTGATGTCTGCTGGTGTTGGTCCATTGTGTTTTATCAAGTCCAAAGTCAATGCAGCCATCTACCAGGAAATTTTGGAGCACTTTATGCTTTCATCTGCTGACAAGCTTTATGGAGATGCTGATTTCCTTTTCCAGCAGGACTTTAGCACCTGCCCACAGTGCCAAAACCACCTCCAAGTGGTTTGTTGACCATGATATTACTGTGCTTGATTGGCCAGCCAACATGCCTGACCTGAACCCCATAAGGAACTATGGGATATGTTCAAGAGCAAAATGAGAAACAGTGGATCCAACAATCCAGACGAGCTGACGGATCAATAGTGCCTCAGCAGTGCCACAGGCTGATCACTTCCATGCCACACCTCACTGATGCTGGAGTTTGTGCTAAAGGAGCTCCGACCAAGTATTGAGTGCATAACTGAACATACCTTAAAGAACCTGAACTTTTTTTTTTTTGATCTTCGAAAATATTCTAATATTTTTGAAATTCTGGATTTTTGAATTTCATGAGCTGTAAGCACTAATCATCAAAATAAAAAAATAAAAAAAACTTTTGAAATGCTTTACTTTACATGTAATAAATCTAGAATATATGAAAGTTTCACTTTTTGAAATGTTACAAAATAACTTTTCCAAGATATTCTACTATTTTGAGATGCACCTGTACTAAATGATTGGCACCAGAGATGCTTCTGCACAGTGATTGCCCTGCAATGGCCCTACTCTACTGCCCAATTAAACAGTTACTGTAGTTGTTAACATCTGACAGTGCTGCTATAAACACCATTTGCACTGTTTCACATTATGTGCCAGGATTTGCTGCTGCTTGTGTCATTCAGCCCAGCTGCAGCTGCTCACATGGCGTACTGTGTGTCGCACAACCTCCTGAGGTAAGTGATATCACGTGATAGTGCCAGCACTGTTGCCATGTGTTTGTCAGCTTGAATAGACTGTGAAAGTGTTGACAATGCTGCCGCTCATATTGCTCACTCACAAAAAAGCCATCAGCGCTGAACTGCCTGTTGGTTCTTCTAGCGGTCCTCTCCTTTCCATGACTGGATTCTTTCTCCAGAAAGAAACACATTTAAGACAACATCTCCATGCTTATATCTGAAACCAGAACTAAAAGAGGAGGTTGCTTCTCTCTTTTCATTGACCTACTAGCACTTACCAAGCATTTTATTTCCAAATTACCACCATACGTGCAAAAAACAAATCATTTTGCTTTTTTTTAATTTTTTTTATTTTTTTTATTTTTAAACATGAGGCTTGCTTGCAAATGAGATATACACTTTTAGATTTAAAAAGAGACACACTTCACTGCACTAAATGGGTAAATGGCAATTAATCTGAAAATTTGAATCCTAAAATGGATGGGATTATCTGTACATCATTGTCTCTAATTGTTCAGTCATGATAAATAACAATATACATTTTAACTCCATCCATCCATTCTCAACACTGCTTATCCTCTGTAAGAAAAGTAAAAGGTTTTCTTCTCACAGACAGTGCAAAGAAAAAAGCCTCATTAATAGTTTAGAAAGGGCTCGAATGGTTGACCACACTTATCCTCGTATGATATGTGCTTCATGCTTTGTTTAAATGTATTTAGTTTTATTTATATATTTTTCTATGTCTGTTAATATTGAAACTACATCCTTTACCAAATATGATTAATCAATCCCTTATAATACATCAGTCGATCAGCAGCAGAATTCTGTAGAGAAATATATTTGAGATCTTTGAAAATGTTTATATGTTCAGCATCCTGGTATTGAGTGTCACCACAGTAATTCCACACCTTAGTGAAAGTAAAACATCAACTGACACAAAAACTAAATGATACGTATCTATGTATTTGAGAACCAGTCTGATCACTATCAGAACAAACTTCAGTGTCATTGTGTACATATGAAACACAACAATGATATAATGCATACAATACAAAAATGCTCTACTTTTGCAGGCCAGGTGCTTATTGGATGAATATGTCAAAATAAAGACAAATATTAACATGATAAGAATGAAAAGGAAAAGATGTGGGCCAAATAACTCAATTTGATGAATATAACCTCAAAGGAAACACACAAAACTAAATATATATGCCTGTATGCCTATAAACCAATATAAATTAAGTTTGAATGGCAAAATTTATGAAAAGGCTGTATGTTTGACATTTTATTCTTTCTTTCAGGTCAGAATGAGGACGTCACTGGAAGATCTACATTCTTGACGTATTTGACAGTGATGATGAACTAGTTAGTGTATTGAGACACAATGTTCAGATAATGACATTGTTAAATGTGTCAAGGTCAAAAGGATCTGTGGCAAGATCTACCTGCAAATCAACAGTGGAAAAAATTGTGAAAAAATGCTGTAAAGTGAAAAACAATGCCACAACAGATTTATTTTTTAACAATTAAGCTCAATTAACTAAATCAAATCAATATCGATCACCCTTTCAAAACAACCTTTGTCATAGTTTTTCTTATTTTGTGAGAATAATCACATGCACAGTTCTGTACATTTACATGAACTGAACAAGAAGCCAATAACCTTACTGAATAAATATGACTGTAACAATTAATGTTAAGTGTTCACTGATACAAATTAAGTATTCAATGTTTATCAAATGAGCTTTATTGCTTTATAACATCACAAATGACCCCATCCTCAATGTGATTTAATTTTTCAACACCTGCTTTAAACCTCAATTACAACACATGAGAAGATCTGTGATAAAATCAAGCAGAAATACAAAATAATATCTTGCATTACCTTGAGTTTTGATTTTGTCTTTCTTCTGTGCTTCTTCAGAAAACTTTTACCACCAGTCATAATAACGATCAAAATCAGGGTAATTCTAAATATAAATTAAAGCCTTTCAGAATAAAAAGCCTTAACTGAAAAGAACATATGTTGGTATGTGTACAATACTTTTAAACACATCAGGTTTAGGTTTTAAATGTATGTTAATGCACATCAAATCAGATTTTCCACTGCTTTCTCCTGCTCAGATTCATTGAAGGATCTTATTTGCGTTTTTAAACCTGTGTGAGTTTAGCTTCCAGACTTGAATTAAATTATTCATTAATTTATATATACTATAACTTATTATTACATGGCTCTGGGGAATACTCGATTCTGATTGGTCATTCACCACATTCCGAAGTATGTTATTTCCCAATAGCAACCGGTAAAATCTAATAACACAGGCTCACCCGGGTAACTGCATTCGGCGCTATACGCTTAATGGAAACATTTTTTCTTCATGGAAGCTTTGCGTTTGGTTGGCTAATAAAATATTAAAACTCAAATCAACATTCTCTGTACAAATATTTAATTATGTCATCCTGGTATCTCGGACTCGCTCTCTCGTAAAAACGCAGCTGCTGCCATTTTGCGACAATTGTTTTGCACACTGTAATGGATTATAAAATGATAATAAGGGCTGCTGATAAGCCTGTCCAATGCTATCTCACGACCAGTTTGTACCAACGTTATCTCACGACCAATTCGTACGTATTTTACCAGGTGACTAATTCGTATGAAATTGTATGACCTCACTCGTACGATTTTGTACGATTTGTCTAAAACCCCAGTGACTGGTAGGTTTAGGGGCAGGGTTAGGTGTAGGGCATTCGTACAAATTCATATGAATTGGCAACTCGTAAAATACGTACGATTTAGCAAAAATCATATGAATTTGTACAAGTGAGGTCGTACGAATTCATATGAATTAGCCATCTCGTAAAATATGTACAAATTGCCATGCGATCGGGCTGGTTTGTACGTATTTTACGAGGTGTCTAATTCGTACGAATTCGTACGACCTCAATCATATGATTTTGAATGATTTGTCTAAACCCCAGTGACGGGTAGGTTTAGGGGCGGGATTAGGTGTAGGTCATTCATACAAATTCATATGAATTAGGAAACTCGTAAAATATGTACAATTTAGCAAAAATTGCATGCATTTGTACGAGTGAGGTCCTCGTAAAATATGTACGAATTGCCGTGAGATTGAACTGGCCTGTCGGGCTTTATTCTGCAATAACAACCGGCTGGATGTACATTATCCCTTACTTTAGTTTAATCTTATGATTGCATAGTCTTCATAAATTAAGAGTTTTTAAGAGTTAGATTTTATGGGATGATTTTGAAGCAGTTTGTTATAATGAAACTTGTGTGTGAATTTTGATATAAAGTCTAACACTGTGATGAAATGAGAGAAGTTCAGCTTAGAAGATTTGCATTATCTACATGACTAATTTACATTTTTTGTGATCTCTGGAAACAAATGCAAATCACAATATCACAAGTCAACAAATGCAAGTCACAATATGTGCTCATGTATGCACCATCCTGAACCCAACTGTGTTTTAGCCATCCAAACACAGTATTTTTATGTTTTAGTAAATATATCTAATATCTAACATCCTTAAAGCAAGATCAATTTATTTGCAAAGTAAAACTTATTTACCAGAGAAAAGGGATCCAGAGTGTGAACTGAAACATTTCCTGCGAAGTTTCTGAGGGGAAACTTCTCCATCATACCCACCAATCATTAATACACTGGTGCTGGAAAATACTGTAAATTCTGCCTCATAACAAACTTTGACTGTACAGATGATCATTAACATTTTTTTTTTTTTTTCAATTTAAACAAAGTTGTATGTTTTAAAACTACAGACATACATGTTTAAAATCTACTTCAGTATTCAGAGGTACATTCAGAGAAGGCAAAGAGCCTCATGATTCATTGTATGCAGACACTCTCTTTATATATATATATATATATTCAAGATCTAAAAATGTGTTGTTGTTGAAGATTTGGGGATATTTCTATAACATAAATTTTTACTAAAACAAAATGTTTTCCCATAACCAACAACAATGACAACAAAAATTCCAATGGGTATACTTCCTCTGAAATCCTTCCTCTTCCTCTTTTTTTTTTTTTTAAACAAACAAACATGTAGTAATATGAGTTTTAAATGGTGTAAACATTTAGAATAGATTATTTTAAAAGAATCAATGTTTGAACTCCAAATAAATATCCCCTCATCATTACAAACCTCTTTAATAGACTCTAAGGGCTCCAGTTGTATGTTGGCACCTGCTGAATATCATGAACACATGGAACTGGGCTCTTCTCAATTGTTGAGAGTTTCCATATCAAGCCGAATATGAATACTGAATGCATTAGTATATTTCAGAAACAGTATGATGAAGATAAGCATCAAAAGCATTTTGCTATGTCATGACGAAAGTTTAACCACATTTGCCTGCTCATCTAGTCCAACAACTTCCCTGAGTTTCTCCTCCCAACAATGCGTCATTAAATATTACCTTTGACTCTCACAGCAACTGAACAATTTGTCAAGATCAAAACTAGAGACAGGACCTGTGAGGCAGATTTTTATGGACTGAGTCCAGATCTGGAAAAAAAGTAATTTATTGTTATAGATAAATGCCAGCTGTTTGTTAATTAATTTTTCAAAACCATTTGAAAGGCTTGTTTCCTTTTTTTTTTTTCATTTTGTTTAATTTTTTTTCCTCTATATTTCAGAATGAGGATTTTTATTTTGAAGCTCTGCAGTTTTGTGCCACTTTTCAGTGACAATAAACTGAATTCAAGACATGACATTGTAGACTCAATGACAGCAGGAATATATAAGAAATCATTTCAAGAAATGACTCATTTGAGGATCAGGATCCAGAATACAATGATTTCCAAGAGGAGTTTACGAATCACATTCTCATGTAAGTCTGAGTACATTTATTTATTTATTTAATTCACTGCTGTTCGTTTCATTATTGGATCAAACATCACATCAGACACAAGGATTTCTAGCAACTTGCAATGAGACCAGCTTATTTTTATTTTTAAATGTCAAACTTAAGGTTTTTTTTTTTTTTTTTTTTGACCCGATGACAACTTCCCGCATGCACCCGGAAGAGTTGTTCTCATTAGCTGTGCCATATATTGACAAAAAATAAGTTTGGAAGTTTTATTTACAGCATATATAACTTATATTGTGGCACCATGATGATTTGGTATGTTTATAATTTTTCACAAAATGACTTCCAATGTTTCGCCATTAGCATTAGCTTGTATTGTGTCGCGATACATGTGCTGTTATGACTATTTGATTGTAATTTGATTGACCGAGTCTTACAGTGCATTCAAGATTTTAAATATTTTACCAGTAGGGTAAATAGATAAAGATGCAACAACAACATTTAGATTTAGGGTAAGATGGGGTAAGATGCCTCCTGGGGCGAGATGATCTCCCCTTATTTTTTCTCCTGACCATAGATTGCCCAAAATCTCATCTCGGCACTTTTGATGAATGGCTAGGCTATTATTAATTTTGTCATTTCATCTGAATATAATGTGAGTATAATATTTGAATATAATATTTGTGAGATTTTCTCAGTCAAAACAGTTCTGAGAAATGATCTAATTTTGTGTCTCTGTAAATTAGTGATCTATGACACATATTATTGAATATCAATTTTTTGGTGTCTATATGTTAATTAGGGATCTGTCATCACTGTCATCATCAATGTTTTTAGATTTATGAAGCAAGAATTATAGTTTTTATTTTGAAGTAAAAAAAAAAAATAATAATAAAATACAACTAGGCCCCAATATGACCCCCCCAGAATTAGCTCCAAGTGACATGTTGATACTAGTGTTATTACTTTTATATAAATTTAATACCTATTGTAATTAATGTGGTTATTATTCAGTATTTCCATGAATTAAAAGTACATTTCAAATATCTTTGCTTTCATTAAAATCTATAGGATTTAAGTCATTTTAACAATTTTAACTTTCAGAACTCTTTTAATCTCTTTTACTGGGATTCTGCTTTGTCTGTCATTTGTCTTTGACTGTTACTGATTATATCACATTCTGTTAAGTTTTATCCTTTTGGAGGTGGGGCCACCAAGTAGGGGCCATCTCACCCCTCTTTTAATATTTTACATTTGGTGCTATAACAACTAAATTAGCAAATGTTTCTATTTATTTCCTATAATAACACGTTGGCTGATGCATCATCATCCTGCACATGCAACATCCAGTATATTATTTAGGAAAATAAACAGAAACATATTAATTTAGTTGTTAGTTTTGTAATTAGTACATTAATGCATCTTGACAATTTAATTGAACAGTGACAATTTACACCTGGCAAATGAAATCCAGTCAACCTGTTAACCAGTTTATTTTATAACTATTCTTAATTGAAAGGAAGGTTGTAGAAATAGACTTTTAATTCAGATTTAATTATCCCACTCAATTGGTTCTAAGGTTGTAATGAATAATGAAGATGTGTTTATATAGTAACTCCATTAATTATATTATTAAAGTAAATATATACTTTAATTTAAAGTCAAAATTAGAGTATAATAATTACCAGTTTCTGTGACAAACAAATGGTCCACACTGAATGTGTGGTCCTTGAATTTAACTGGACTTTTTCACTGAATGTGAAAGGAGTGTCACAAAACACAGTGACAATTTTGTATTAGTCTTAGATTTTAAAAATCATAAATTTAGCTCCATAAACCTGAAGAAATCTGTGGTCAAGAGAAATATTAAAGGTGTGAGGGGGTATCTTCATTATACGTGTTGTGAGAATCAAACCCATAATCTCCATTTGGCTTGTTTAAAATTCCAATTTGAGTTAAAAGACTAACATTTGAAAAAACAAACAAACAAACAAAAAACATCAGTACTGTTTTAAACCAATGTGCGTTACGTTTTGTCAGCAGTGAATCACTTTCCATCATGCTTTTAGTTTGTGCAGCTGGTAAACTGATGTATTTACATACAAAGTATTTACATCATAGCAACTCAGAGAGTTTTTCTAACTGTAATGACCTACTGGTTGAGATTAAGTAAATAAACTTGATTTTCTGTTTCTGCAGTTGCTCTTTCATCTGTATGTTTGCAGCGCTGATAAATAAAGGTAAGTATCTAAACAAACTACATCTGAAAGATACATTCATGCAACAAATTGTTTACAATATTTTTAATAATTTTTTTTCTGTGATTTCAGTCTCTCTGCAGGTCACAGTAGAGGCTGTTATTGGTGGTTCTGTTGTTCTGCCGTGTGAACATTATCAAAAACTTCAAGATACTTATGTGCATTGGAGAGACAAAGTCAGCAAGACTGTGTATGATATAGTTAAGGGTGAAGATTCAGTAGCAGAACAAGACCCACAGTACAAGAGCAGAGTTGAAACTTTCCCAAAGGAGTATCTGAGAGGAAACTTCTCCATCAAACTCAACAATCTTCAACACACTGATGCAGGAGAGTTCAGCTGCTTCATCACACCCTCATCTGAACGTCAGATCGTACAGCTGATCATTAATGGTGTGTAAAAAAAAAAAAAAAAAAAAAAAAAAAAAATTGTATACATTTTAAAGATAAAAACAGTAGTGCTACCGTATATAAATGATAGACAAATGCTGTGCAGTGATGTTGTATTTTTATTATTCTGAATTTGCAGAATCAAGAGCAGAGAAAGGAAACAAAACCACTGAACAAGGAAACCATGGACCAGCAACACAGTCAGACTGGATGACTATATTTATCTGTGTTTTTGCTCTAATACTTGTGTTATAGTAATTGTTCTGTCTGTCGCCTATTTCAAGTTTTGCAAGAGAAAAATAGCTCAAGGCCTCAAGCTCCCTTGTAGAAGGAACAGTGGCAAACTTTTAGTTACTTTTAGCTAAAGTAGTACAGCTTTCACTGTTTTTTTTAGTTTTTTTTTTTTTCTGGTGCACACTACTGTTAAGGCGAGTATTACAAGTATTAAACTGTTTTGTGCTGTTATACTTTTGCTGTTTTATAATAAACTGATAATAATGTGCACTGCTTGTTCATATTGTATAACAGAATGAAAACTTGAAACATTAAAACAGGAACTTTTTTTTTTGCTGTCAATCCTGTCAATATGTTGCTGCCTTAACAATTTTGTGCCACAAGTGTTCTTTCTTCATGTTGTGTTTTGCCAGAATAAAACTTCATAGTAAAAAGATTCAAAGATGAAGCCTCTTTATTCAGATGAGGTTACTGAAGCCATTAATAATCTTAAACTGAACACATTCCAAGGACTGAACAGTTTTCTTCTGAAATCCACAGATTGTTTGCTAAAGATTTAGATACTTTCCTTTTGCTTTCATAGTTTTCATAGCAAGTATTAAGAATGCTTCTCTTCACCTGTACTTACTCGAGGCTTTATTACGTTACTCCCAAACCCATTTCTCTAAATAATTACAACCTTTGTTTTCAGTGTCTTAAGAATAAAAAGACGTAACACAGACTGGAAAGTACAGACGAATCCATGTCATAACATGAAAGATGAAAAAAATAAAGTAACAACATAAATTTAAGATGAAAAAACAATAAGCGTCTCCCACACGAATGATTCAGACTCGACAAGGTGGACTTGAACCCAACTCTAGATATTATGAATATAGTGCATAGATCAGGAGTGTCGAACTCAGTTCCTGGAGGGCCGCAGCCCTGCAGAGTTTAGTTCCAACCCTGCTCCAACACACATAGCATGTAGCTTTCAAATAAGCCTGAAGAACTTGATTAGCTGGATCAGGTGTGTTTAATTAGGGTTGCATCTAAACTCTGCAGGGCTCCGGCCCTCCAGGAACTGAGTTTGACACCCCTGGCATAGATGATGCATTTATTTGTAACCTTCATCAAACTTGCATCTGCACAATTCCTGGCTGATAGGATGAGCTCCATAAGTTATAATATCTGTTTAGGAAATTGTTTCCATGTAAATGTATATAAGATGCTGCCAGATCTTCTAGTGCTTGAAAATCTATTGCAACATTCTCAGGTACATTCTGAGGAGCAAAGAGTCTTATGTTTCAGTTTATGTGGATATTCACAATAAAAATACCCAGTAAAACCGCGGGGTGCAATGATGTTTCAGTAAACCCATGAATCATGAGATTGACCTCCAGCGGCGAAACTTTGAACTAGTGTCTACGGTTTTACCTGTTTTATACAGTTTTATACATTTGTAGACATTTTAATGAGAAATTTGTGTAATTAAAAGAAGAGCAGTAGTTAAAAGTCTCTTATTGGTCCATTTAGACAAATTCTCCATGAAACAAAATAACCTGAAAATTAATAAAAGAACACATATTATGCAGACACTTTTAATGATATTTGATTTTTTTTTTTTTTAAATTGCATTCAATAGAAGCTGTTTTGTTGTTGTTGTTGTTTTGTGGGCCACGTTTTTGCCCAAGTTTTTGTTGTATTTACATAGATTTGATCAGCAGGCGTCAGCAGCGTGAAGTCGAGCACTTTTTGCGAAGCAATTTGTTCAATTGATTTGAAGTTTCGAAAAGACTTGTTTCTCCCATCACTAAATCAAACCATGCAGGAAACCATAGTAGCAGACAAGCTGAGCAAGTAAACCAACGTAACACACTAACAAGTACAGACAAAGAACTGAAGTTGAGTTTATCTGTAGCCTACACTTTTTGTGTGTGTGTTGAATACAGATTATATACAACAGCAATTTCTAAATTTTTTAATTTCTAAAACAATCTGTCACAGAAGTATTTTAAATGACAAACTGTTTATCTAAATATCTTACATAAAGTAACATGAAAGAGAAGTATATTGCATGTGTAGAATAACTGTTTTAATGAGATAGATTTGTCAAATTTTATTCAGGAGATTCTTGCTTACAAAAATATAGTAAATAGTAGCCTACCTTTTAACAAATAGCACAATTCAAAACATAATATCATTTTTAGGAAAAAGTGGGACTAGCATTTATTCTCCACATACATAGAACTGATAACAGTTCTTCACATTACACAGGGGCTCATATCATATTTTAAAACACGTTATAGAACATGTTACAATACATAGAGGCTGTTTGCTTGACAGCTATGTTTATGAGTCCACCTCAGTATATTGAAAGAGCAATAAGAAAAACAATTTTAGCCTTTCAGCTGTAGTTAAAACAAAATGCATCAAAATGAATCCAAACAAAGAGATAATTAAAATCCTCAATAATTCTCTAAAATTGCAGTAATGAATTTTAATAACAATATTAAGTTTTTAAATTGTTTTCTATATTGTACTGGTTATATTTTTTAGTCTTGAGGCTATAACATTTGTCTGCAGATCAGCATCATAAACGTTTTATTTTATTTTATTTATTTTTTCTTTTCCAGCCGTTCTGTTGTTCTAACACCAAAAGAACTGACTTATCTCACGGGAACTGGATTTCATGTTCATGACAGAAACTTGGACCAAAGTGTGGTGATTTTAGTCTCTTCTCTGAGCTTGTTCCACAAAACTCTTAATTTTTAGCTCTTCGAAATTTTCTCAACGCGGGGGGAGGACTGGAAGCTGTTTTTAAAAATAACATTCATTGTCGCGCTATTCCTACAGATGTCAGGCTTGCTTTTGTGGTGTCTTGTGGTTTTCTGTCTCGTGCTCCTCTTGACTTTATTTTACCTCTTGTATGCCCATATTTGGTTCTGTTCCTGTTCCTGTCCTTGTTTCATTATGAGTTCATTTGTGTCCAGCTGTGTTTGTTTAATTATCTCGTTTACGCTTATTACTTAAGCCCTGTGTATTCTATGGTCCTGTGTCTGGTATTAACATTGATGTTGTGTTTCTGTGAGTCTTCCTGTCTTGTGTTACCCCTTTGGGTTATTTATTAAAGACTTTAGTTTGAGTTTATCCTTGTCTCCGTGTTCTTCGTTTGTCAAAGTCTGCAATCGTGACAACAGATCCCTATATGAGTTTTGAGGTTCAATTATTCTTAATGAACTTGGTAAATCCAGTACTGTGTGCAGTGGTCTATCGACCTCCACAACCTAACAATGCTGTTTTGAATGAATTTGCGGAGTTTATTGGGAATGTTGCAACAATGTATGATTTTATTATTGGGCGATTTTAACATAAATTTTTGTTGCCCTGGTAAACCGTTATCCAAGGACGTTTGCAATCTTATGGATTTTTAATTTCTCTCAATGGGTGCGAGGTCTGACGCATAATCAAGGTCATACCTTGCATCAGGTTTTCTCACATGGTTTTTCTGTTGCGAACTTGGAGGTTACTGACACTGGCTTTTCTGATCATAAATCTGTGATATTCGCTACTACTCTTCCTCGCACATCTAGTAAATTCCTGCCCTGGCCCAATGGTCTCGTTATTTTTCTCCGACAGCCTGTGAGGATTTTGCGGCTGCATACATGGCTGTTGAATCGTCATTGGACGAGTTTCGGACCTAAGAATACAATGCTGATGAGCATTTCAATCATTTTAGTAACTCTTGTTTGAACATTGTTAATAACATTGCTCCTTTGAAATGTAAGCGTTCTAAAGAAAAATCTGCACCCTGGTTTAATGACTTTATTTGTTCACTCAGATAGGCTATGTAGAAGGGCTGAACGCAAATTTCATAAGGATAGACTGCAGGTGTCATATGAAATGCTAAAGGAGTCTCTTTTTGTTTTTCAGAAGCCTGTTAAGTCAGCTAAGTCCAAATTCCTTACTGAGCAAAAAATTATCAGAATACTAGGATCATATTTTCAACTATAGATCCTGTTTTAAACCCTGCTGTAAATGTTTTCTCTGATGTGTCTGATTCTCTATGTGAAAACTTTGTCTTTCTTTGTTGATAAGACAAAATTGTCAAGACCTCAATCACTGCAGACGTCACATGCCCTGTCTGAAATAACCAGTCTTTCAGTCACCTGGAGTGTGTTTGATCACATTTCCTTATAAACCTGTAAAGATATTATTGCACATTTAAAACCCACATTCTTTCATTATGATTTTATTCCGTCATGTTTTTTTAAAGAAAATTGGAGATATTACAGGGCCTGATTTTATGTCTTTTATCAATGTCTGTCTGAGTACCGGTATGGTCCCTGACTGTCTAAAACATGTTTCCGTCACTCCTTTGCTGAAGAAACCCAATCTTGATGTTTCTGTGCTAAGTAATTTTAGGCTGATTTCCAATCTCCCTATTATTTTAAGAATTTTAGAAAGGGTTGTACTCTCAATTACAATATTTTCTGAGTTCTAATTCATTATACAAAACGTTTCAGTCAGGTTATAGAAAATTGCATAGTACTAAATCTGTGTTATTTAAAGATATTATGCTTTTATATGATATTATAAGTATGTCTATTTATATTGGGAATGCTGTTGCTTTGGTCCTTTTAGATCTCAGTTCAGCATTTGATATGGTTGATCATAAAATTTTAATTTCTTGATTGGAAAGTTATGAAGGCATTCAGGGTACTGTTTTAATATGGTTTAGGTCATATTTAACCAATAGGAAGTTCTCTGTTTGTATTGGAAAATGTCTCGGGTTACCCATGTAACCATGGTTCCCCGAGAGGGAACGAGATGCTGCATCCTGGTGGACACTTTGGGGAATGCAGCCGCATGACCCAGTGCCTGAAGCATATGTAAAACAACTCCAATCCTATTGGTCCACGTAGCCCGTGATGTCATAGGTGGGTACCCAAAGTATAAAAGGGCACCTGCTGAATGTGTCACCAATTCAGTTGTCTGAGGAGACGTAAACAGGCAGGCCGAAAGCATGGCAAGGAGATGCAGCATCTCATTCCCTCTCGGGTTAGGGTACTTAAAACCCGTAAGAAGGGAAGCAGTCATATAGCTATCCTCAGATAACTATATACTTAGGAAGGGGCTACCTGACGGGACCAAAAAACAAGTAAACCTTCCTGTGAAGCTGCCCAGACCACAGAGAGTGGGCTATCTACTTACAACCCTAGCAGGGGAGACAGCACTATCTAGGCGAGGACTCAAGGAGACAGCTACTTAAAAACCCTAGAAAAGAGAACAGTCACTGAGCTAGCACATAGATATCCTCAGATAGCTATGTGTGTAGGAAGGGCTACCAGAGGTGGAACCGACTGAAACTACCCAGACCACAGAGAGTGGGTTGTCTACTTACAACCCAGAGAGGGGAGACAGCATTGTCTAGGTAAGGGCTGAAGGAGACCTCTACTTAAAAACCCTAGGAAGGGGAGCAATCACAGAGCTAGCACTTGGCTATCCTCAGATAGCCAGGCTCTAGGAAAGGGGACCACTGCAACTGCCAAGACCACCAGCAGTGGGCTGTCTAATTATAAACCCTATAAGGGGAGACGGCATTATCTAGGCAGGGCTCAAGGAGACTGCTACTTAAAAACTCTAAACAGGGGAGCAATCCCTGAGCTAGCACATAAATATACTTCCAGGAAAGGGCAAGTTAACACACAGCTAGCCTCAGATAGCTGCATTAAGTAAGCCCGTCCCACCATAACAAAGGCTAAAATATAACCATCTTTAGATGGCTATACTAAGGAGGTCCCCAATCAGTGTCAGTCCCACAGTAGGCTAGCGAGTCACTGATATATTGACCAGAGGCTCACAAAAGGAGGATCCAGACCATAGTAATGATTCGCTAAGGAGCGAACACATAAAAACCATTAGTCCAGATCAAGCCTGATGCAAGCAATGGCCAAAACACTAGGTGGCTGGACACGGCTATCCTCAAATAGCATTTCCCTCAGATAAGGCTGAAGTTTACCCAGGCCAAGAAGTGGGCCATCTACTTAAAAACCCGAACAGGGGAGACAGCGCAGTCTAGGCAAGGGCTCAAGGAGACCACTACTTAAATACCCCACAAGGGGGAGCAGTCTCTGAGCTAGAACACAGCTATCCTCAAACAGCAGATTCCAAATAAAGATTCAGCGCTTATCTGAGAGAGTTTGTGCCCAAGGGGAACCCAATCCAGTCATAGACGCCAGGCTAGAATATAACTGTCCTCAGACCGCTATATTCTAAAGCAAAGCAAGCCTAAACTGGAGCATAATCATCCGCAGATGGCTACACTCTGAGCACAGACTGTTCACTTATCACCTGGCTAAACACAGGAAGGAACATTCCCGTAACCACTCTAGATTACTGAAACACCCTGGGAGAGAAAGCTTGCAGCATCTTTCCACAGAGAATTCAGTATATCCATGCCCAGCGAGGCTCTCCACACACAATAACATGCATATTAGAGAGGCACGGCTGAGCTAATTATAGCTCTGCCTACGATCTCTCATGCCCGGAGCTAAAATCACTCGGTGCTCACACTTCATCATTATTGCAACACGAGCAATATCCGCAGCATCAAATGTAAAGGATATGCGGACACCGCAGATCAAAGCAATCGCCATGAGCCGAGATAAACTGAGCCGCGGCAACAGCCAGAGACACAAACGCTTTGCCCTGCATCACTCGGGAATAGGAACAAACGCGAGCAGAGAATATCAAAGTGACTCATCACAAAGAGCGTGTGGTCGCCGAGACAAAGACGCAAAGATTAGAATATGCCCTCGAGTGTTAGAATCCCAACATGGAGGCACATATTCCTCAAAGCACTGCTCGACTCACCAGGATGATGTTTCACACACAAGAACAGGCAGACGACTCCGAAGACAACAAAAGTTGGTGATGTATTCAGCAGGTGCCCTTTTATACTTTGGGTACCCCACTATGATGTCACATGCTACGTGGACCAATAGGATTGGAGCTGTTTTACATACGCTTCAGGCACCGGGTCATGCGGCTGCATTCCCCAAAGTGTCCACCAGAACACAGCGTTGAGTTCCCTAGAAGGGGAACATACTTCTTCAGTAGCACACCTCTCCTGTGGTGTTCCACAGGGATAAATCCTTGCTCCTACACTTTTCTCTTTACACATGCTGCCACTGGGATCCTTGTTTTCTAAACATGGAGTATCGTTTCATTTATATGCTGACGACACCCAGTTGTACCTCCCACTTAAACGTAAAGATTCATGTTCTATTGAGGTTTTGCTAGCATGCCTACGGGATCTGAAAACATGGCTTTCACAATTTTTTTATGTCCTTAAATGAGAAAAAAACTGAAGTTGTACTGTTTGGACCAAGTGATTTTTATGATGGTGGTGATCTGGATCTAGGCTTTTTAAGTTCTCATGTTACTCTGTGTGTGAAAAACCTTGGTGTTTTATTTGACTCAGGACTTCGGTTCGATAAACAGATTAATTCTGTCATCAAATCATGCTTTTTCCATTTATGCCACTGTTACGGAGTGAACAGAGGATAAAGTATACAGATCCATCTGCTGGCTTTTATTTAGATAGGACATGGTCAAATACACAGGCGTGGGTCAAAAACACAGCAAACAGGAATAACACAGGCTAGGCAAAAGAGTGTATTCCAAAGGCAGGCATGGGTCGATCAACGGTGAACTAAATCGAGAGGGGCTAGGCAAAAGGGTACTCTGAGAAACACAGGCAATAGTCCATAAGATGGCAAACAGTATGCAGGCAGGGCGAGACAACAGGTAAAACCAAACACGGGCAAAGATCGAGACACAGGAGAGCAGGCAGTACAAAACAAGGCTAAGAACTAGACTAGGAAAAAAGACCACAACTAAGACCAGAGAAATGGGCTCCATAAAGTAGCTACGCTAGGCAGCATAAAAGCTAACAATACTCTGCAACCAGAAAGGGGAAGTGCATAGCTTATGAAGGGTGTCTGATGAGTTACACCTGTGTGTGTGATCAATGCAATGGATGATGGGAAATGTAGTCTGTGGTGTAGTGTGACTGTATGTAAAGTGTGAGAAACCTTGTGGTGATGAATAACCTCTGGTCGTGACAGAAAGGAAGTTCTTTGGCAGGATTCGTGACAGTTGCCTTGCAAAAGTTAAAACTTTTCTTTCCCTCAGTAATTTTGAAACAGTGATTCATGCATTTATCACCACCCGTCTTGACTATTGTAATTCACTTTATTACCAAATTTGTGTCCAACTGTGTCCTGTTCGTCGAGTGGTGTTCTTCTCACCGAGAAGAGCCCCAAAGATGCCCGATCAGAGTCGTGCTGTCCTTCTTGCAGCAAGGGTTGCAGCGAAGGCTGTCTCCCTCCACCCTGAAAATCTATGTGGCTGTGATCGCTGCCAACCACAACCCTGTAGAAGGGAGGTCGTGGGGAAGCATGACCTGATCATCAGGTTCCTTAGGGGGGTGAGAAGGTTAAATCCTCCACGGCCCCCCTCCATACCCTCTTGGGACCTGACTCTAGTGCTCAGAGCACTAGAGCAAGGCCCATTTGAGCCTTTGCAGGCAGTCGAGCTAAAGTTTCTGTCAATGAAAACTCTGCTCCTGCTTGCACTGGCCTCCATCAAGAGGGAAGGGGACCTGCACACATTTTCGGTCGACGAATCGTGCCTAGAGTTTGGGCCGGCTGACTCCCAGGTAATCCTGAGGCCCCCGGCCCAGCTATGTGCCCAAGGTTCCCACTACTCCCTTCAGGAATCAGGTGGTGAGCCTGCAAGCACTGCCCCCGGAGGAGGCAGACCCAGCCCTAGCTTTGCTTTGTCCTGTCCAAGCCTTAAGATGCTACGTAGACCAGACACAAAGCTTCAGGACTTCAGACCAGCTATTTGTCTGCCATAGAGGCCGGCAGAAGGGGCATGCCATCTCCAAGCAGAGGATGGCCCACTGGATAGTGGATGACATCATCCTGGCTTATCAAGCACAGGGTGTGCCCTGCCCACTCAGGTTGCGAGCTCACTCTACTAGAAGTGTTGCATCCTCCTGGGCGCTGGCTCATGGCGCCTCGCTAGCAGATATCTGTAGAGTTGCGGGCTGGGCGACCCCCAACACGTTTGCTAGATTCTATAGCCTTCGTGTGGAGCCGGTATCCTTGTGTGTTCTCACCTCAAACGGGTAGAAGCACTGAGA
Source organism: Spinibarbus caldwelli (assembly GCA_039654775.1). Classification (NCBI taxonomy): domain Eukaryota; kingdom Metazoa; phylum Chordata; class Actinopteri; order Cypriniformes; family Cyprinidae; genus Spinibarbus; species Spinibarbus caldwelli. Next base: position 15,395,931 of record CM077231.1, read on the forward strand.
GGCCCCGGCTTTGGGTCGGCTTGCTATAACTGCTCCAGAGAGTCCATACCGTAGACCCCGTTGAGCTCCTCCGTCCCCTCGGCAGCCAGACGTGGCGGAGTGATCATTGCCAACCAGGCCCTCACTCGATGAATCCGTGAGAACCAGTAGAGGGCTGGGGTCCATATGTAGTGACCTAAGTGGATCCCATTTGTGTAAAGTCCATGGTATAGACTCAGAGCCCATGTTTTCCTGGCAGATCTTCTGCTATCTTTTAGGAGGGTTACAATCACCTCTAATCTTCCATATGCACTTAAACGGTTGTCCATATGAGTAAGTGTTCTGAAACCTCCTTCGGGAAGGGTGGGACTTCCGCAACGTTCCTGTTCCAAGCAGAACAGGGTATGTTTTCCCAGTGTTATCCAGTCTCACTGAGTGGGTAGTGCTATGACAATGGTAACTGGCCTTCTTGTGGTGAGCCCCGGGCCTATGCCAGAGAAAGAGGGGGCGCAGGAGGCTCCCACAGGACACTGGAAAAGGAAGCATCCGTGGTGCTTTGGTAAGGATCCCAATTCATCGTCATCATCCAACATGACGTCTAGAGTGACAGCCTGAAAGGGAACATCTCGGTTACGTATGTAATCCTCATTCCCTGAGGGAGGGAACAGAGACATCACATCCCATCGCCACGGCTGCTGTACCACTGCTGAGAGGCCGGGTCACCGGCTCGGCTTCTCAGTGAAAACCTGAATATGTGCTGCACCAGCTGCCTACTTATACTCACGCCATGATCAGCGGCAGTTGGGTGCAATCACTGCATGCCAATGTGCACTGGCTCGTTTAGATACACTCAAAGTGGATTGGTCTTTCTAAGCGAGATCCCAATTCGCCGGTCATCATCCGACGTGACATCTCCGTTCCCTCCCTCAGGGAACGAGGGTTACATACGTAACCGAGACGTTACTTTATACACACAATGAGGGGAAAAAAAAGCCACCTGTACAGGAAAGTCATAATCAAACATGCCTTATGAAACCTCAAACATGAACAAAGCCAAAGACCCTCATAATAAAATATAATATAAATATAATATAAATGTGTAAAATATCATGATAAAAACATTCAGTTTCTGTAAAGTTATCATTAGGAAAAGTTATTTATTTATTTATTTCCCCAAATTAAAAACTTTGTATATTAATCTTTCACACACCCTTGTGCGAAAATCACCTCTTGTTGATTTTCAGTGGCTTTTCACATGTATGCACTACTTTCTGCTTTTAATGCAGAGGGAAACATGAGATTTGCTCAAGTTGCATTTGAAATGTCCCAGCTAAACATTTTTAGTAAACATTTCAGGATGCAAAAGCCACAGGATGGTTTCTAATTTCCACTTCTAACATCACTAACTCTTTCATTTCCTTTTAATCTTGTTCACAGTGGGGCTAATGGGAACCTATAAGAATCATCTGAAAAACTATGTTTCAAAATAACACTAAGTCAAGTTAAAACTGATTGCTTTAGGCTTCAGACAATATTTATTATGTTTAAAACACTGCCACAGTATGTTAGACTAAAACCATATCGCTTCATGTTTTTAACTTGGAAAGGCCACTCACTACACTGTAATAAGTTTCAGTGACTTTACAAACTTGAATAATTGTTTCAGTTACTTTAAAAACAGCAGCTCTTATATAATTCTGCCACCAAACCAAACAGAATGACAGTAAGATTCTGTGTGACAAAATTCACAGTAGTTATTTACCAATGCACCAGCAAATATTTACCAATGAATGACTCAATCCAATAGGTATATTTCCTTATGACACGGCTCTCACACGGTTTAGGGTTCTCCCTTTTTATATATACCTGTATATATACCTATATATATATATATATATATATATATATATATATATATATATATATATATATATATATATATATATATATGTACAGGTGCATCTCAATAAATTAGAATGTCGTGGAAAAGTTAATTTATTTCAGTAATTCAACTCAAATTGTGAAAATCGTGTATTAAATAAATTCAATGCACACAGACTGAAGTAGTTTAAGTCTTTGGTTCTTTTAATTGTGATGATTTTGGCTCACATTTAACAAAAACCCACCAATTCCCTATCTCAACAAATTAGAATATGGTGACATGCCAATCAGCTAATCAACTCAAAACACCTGCAAAGGTTTTCTGAGCCTTAAAAATGGTCTCTCAGTTTGGTTCACTAGGCTACACAATCATGGGGAAGACTGCTGATCTGACAGTTGTCCAGAAGACAATCATTGACACCCTTCACAAGGAGGGTAAGCCACAAACATTCATTGCCAAAGAAGCTGGCTGTTCACAGAGTGCTGTATCCAAGCATGTTAACAGAAAGTTGAGTGGAAGGAAAAAGTGTGGAAGAAAAAGATGCACAACCAACCGAGAGAACCGCAGCCTTATGAGGATTGTCAAGCAAAATCGATTCAAGAATTTGGGTGAACTTCACAAGGAATGGACTGAGGCTGGGGTCAAGGCATCAAGAGCCACCACACACAGACGTGTCAAGGAATTTGGCTACAGTTGTCGTATTCCTCTTGTTAAGCCACTCCTGAACCACAGACAACGTCAGAGGCGTCTTACCTGGGCTAGGGAGAAGAAGAACTGGACTGTTGCCCAGTGGTCCAAAGTCCTTTTTTCAGATGAGAGCAAGTTTTGTATTTCATTTGGAAACCAAGGTCCTAGAGTCTGGAGGAAGGGTGGAGA